>JALGPY010000002.1:91390492-92590492 GCA_023055425.1 Linanthus parryae | reverse complement strand
TAGGCGCACAAAGACACTTTACTTCGCACGAACAAGATTGGCACTTCGCAGGAACACAGTTTTTGTTCGCATGAACAGAGAGCAGACTACCGCTGTGAAATGTTGGGGAATTCTTGTAATTTCCAATAGTTTTTGACGGGTATTTGGCCTAAACATTATAGATTGGCCCTAGAACCAGTTAACGCATGAACAGATAGTAGACACCCGTGACGTGCGAAGTTTTC
This sequence comes from Linanthus parryae, assembly GCA_023055425.1. NCBI lineage: Eukaryota > Viridiplantae > Streptophyta > Magnoliopsida > Ericales > Polemoniaceae > Linanthus > Linanthus parryae. Next base: position 92,590,268 of record JALGPY010000002.1, on the reverse strand, counting down.
ATGCGCAGTGCCATTATTGTTTTTGCGAAGTAAAGTGTCTTGTTGGGGAATTCTTGTAATTTCCTATAGTTTTCAACATAGATTTGTTCTAAACATTATAGACTGACCCTAGAAATAGTTTAATGTAGAACACAGCGTGAAGAGCCTCGTTTGGAGTTTGGAGCAAGGATAATAATCCATCGTTTGATCATTCTAAGCTCTCTCTATCTCTTGTTTTTATAAACTCATTGATTTGTATCATTGTATTCATAATAATGTGTAGCTAAACTAATTCGTATGAGGACCCAAGTTGGGATTAGAGTTCTACTATCGACTGTTTCGATTTTACGACATTATAATCTATATTTATCAACTGAGTTGTTGCGAATTACTTATTATGATCGTTTTACGCTCGTCATTATACACATCGGATATGAGACGTCTTGTTAGCTAGGATTTAATTAACAATTATTTGGTAACTCGGTAGTTGTTAATCGAAAAGTGAAACTCTCACCTAATCTTATCGTTTGCTTGGTAACTCGGTCGCCTTAGTTTGCAGCATTGAGTTTAATTTAACACATGGTAACACATGGCAACTCGTAATGCATGTTTATGGTTAGTTAACACATGGTAACTCAGTTTTTTACTCATCTTAGCAACTCGTAATGCATGTTTATGGTTAGTTAACACATGGTAACTCATTTTTTTACTCATCTTAGACATAGTATAATTGATTAGTGACTGGGCAATTGATTGTTGTTCGTTTAACAAGAATATCGCCTCAATATATTACAAATTATAGAATATTGCTGGTAGTAAACCCTAGCAACGCCAAAGAGACATCCTAATATCCTCTCCTATTTGAATCTTAACATATTCAAGTTGTTGTGTTGCGTTCGCAATTCTTTCACTCAAATTTACTTTCAGTACAAATTTAGTAAAATAACTCAACTATTTGCCCACATTAGCTAGTTAAACGAAGTCTTCTGGGTTCCATACACCCCGACTTTCTGGATTAGTACTGCACCGACGACCGTGCACTTGCGATTTGAGCGTGTCAAGAGCAAGTCGAATTCTCTGTCGTCCCTACAAATACTCTTGTACTCGTGGGTAGGGCACTCATGTTTTCAACACTATTCATATTTGATACAAAATAGCTTGAGTTTTGAGAGAAAGATTCAAGCAGTCACTTCAGTCAAAGTCCAGCATATTTAATGAAACGAATTCATTGTCCTTCCATCCATCAAACTAGCATCCACGAAGAGGAAGTTCAGTTAAAATTGTTTGTGTGGATACCGTAGAGGCGCTGCAATTTTCAGTGTTCGTGATCGTTACTAAAGTAACTTCTAGATCCTCAAATTGCGAAAGGATCATTGGTGGGTTTCATGAAAATAATTTTTGTTCATTTGCTGCATTAGATTGTCCAAAACACATCATAAGTGTAACCATTTCTCTATCCCAACATAAAAGTGATCTACACTTCCATCCAAACAGAGCTCCATATGTTTCCATTCTAATGCTGGTGGTTATTGTTGTAAGAAAACTCGATCAACGACAATTATAGTTTGAATAGTCATTTCTGCATACCATGGGTCGCTAGATGAAACAGAGCTCCATATGATAAACATATGGAGCCGAGCGAAGCAGAATGTGAAAGAATCCACAAAATTAGTACCATCTGAAATTTCTAGACATATGACTTAGTAAAATTATGTACAATCAAGGTCTGTTAGGGACCAACTAAAAATCTAAATAATCAATTACGTAGTTGCTTATGATATTAGTCCAAACAACTTGCTGTATAAATTACGATATTTTAATCTTATGACGGGGCTTACGTAGCAAGTTCAAAAGATGAAGAGCAATGAAGGGGTTTTTCATGTTTTCCAGAGTTGTGATACAATGACAAATACTTCAAGATTGTCACTAGAGCGTAAGCTATTCAAAATAAAACGATGGCGCTCAAAGTTCCCACTTCTGAACTATTTCAGGTTCCATTGGCATCGGGTACAGGTTCTGAACTTGGAGCCTGCTTCCAGATTACTGCCCCGCCGAGTTTGTCTTGTTCTAAATCATGAAACATGTATCAGTTACATCTCCAAGAAATAAAACTTCAAAAAAGATGAAACGTACTGATAAAAACTAATTCTAGAGAATTCTTACATCAGGTTTGACTGTCAAGGGCATTAAGATCTTGAATCCACAAAGACTTAGAAGACTCGTTCTTCAACTTCCCGAGTTTGACTAACTTTTCACCCCTCTCCGCATTTAGCTGCTGAACCTCCTCAGCAGTCAAGGCTCCTTTACAAAGGAGTGACAGCAAGTAATCATAATCACTGCCTTTCGAGAATGGAGTGATTATCGTTCTCCACCATTCGCCTCCTGCGGTGAATTTCTTTTTCCCCTGTTCAATCACATCGGAGACCCCTGCCATGGGGAACGAAGTGAACTTCTTTTTCCACAGTTCGTCAATCACATCAGCTTTCTTCCTGTTGACCACCAAGATATTTCCTTCTAGCACCTCACTTATGAACCTAGCTTTGTTTTCAAGTTTCAGCAACTCCAGTTCACGATTTTCAACTAGAGCTTCCTGCACAAGATTAAGAAATAGAGTCAAGACTCCTATGACTAATAAGTGTGTGATCTAGTCGCAGCAGAACATAGAATCACCAACTTGCCTTCCTCTTCTCATAGAACGCAAGCCTAAGATGACAGAACTCCTCAATAACTGCAAGAGAGAACAATAAAATGTTTGAATAGGTGCAGAAAAATTATAATTGCAGCATCTGTCTGGACAAATGACACTACACCAGTATGCATTTAAACTGTTGTTCCACTAAACTTCCAGCACTTCCAATTTCATAATGCCGTTATCATTTTGAAACAAGTAGCCTCCAATCGGTAACGGGGTCGGATTAGTTTAATGGAATTTACTGTAATACCCATCATGTGATGGTTTCTGTTATATGTAATCTAACATTGTTAACGATTGGAGGCTATTTGCCTCAAAAATGAAAACCGCGTGGTTTCCATTATGAAATTGGAAGTGCTTAGTGTCACAAATGTCAAACTGGATACAAGTTGAGTGTAGATATCTGGATGAAAGACATACTCTGTTCCGGGGTATCATATTTTTTAATCACGCCTTTTGAATCAAACAGGTGCATATTGCTTGTACTGATTTCTCTTGTAAGATTGAATTTCTCTAGCAGGCACTCTGAGTTGACCTTGGCCATCTCTTCTGAGGACAAAATAAGTTCTATGTGCACACCGGTGTCGCCGCCATTGTTCACTAAAATATCCTGCAAACATATTCCCACAGATAAATTCCGAAAGTCATGCAATGCAACTAAGTGGGAAGTTGTAAAAGACCAAACTTAAACCTCGATGAAAGGTTCCACAGCTTTGTCATGTCCAATAAGCTTTGTATATAACCATTCCACGTACTCTTCAGTACATTGTCCTACTGGAAGCTCTGTTATATGTAAAGTACTTCGGTCGATCACCTCTATAATGCCAGTACAAGTGTAGCTAACCCCACCTTCTTCGGTAGCTGATTTCTCAATGATGCCCCTGAACCCCTTGTACCAAGGAATCATAGGTTCCATAGGCTTACCATTCAAAAAACGCTTTGTGTTAGCAACAATGTCTCTTGGGTTGTATTTTGGTATGTAGGTGCTCCATTCGGTACCAGTTCCTTCACTCCCATTGATCAGCACAGTTGGTATGACAGGCATGTACCTAAGGCGGATACAGAAAATTTAGGATTATGGTCATAAACTTGATATGAATAAAAACTCTTCACCTCTTCAATCAACGAAACCTACCAAGTAGGCTCAATAGAACCCCCGTATTCGTTCAGGTAGTCAAGAAAGATGTCATCATCCTTGTGGAACAGATATCTTGTAATTGGAGAAAGCTTGACATGCAGATAACAGGCATTCACATGATCTCTGCCTCCCTGCAAAGTGAAACATTAAGTTACTAAACTAGACATGAAAAAACATCAAGAGCTTGAGCCTTTGACTGAATATCATTCTCTCACATGATGACGGGATCCAAATCGACCAATTGGATGCAGGAGGTTTATGTTATTACTTCCCATAAAATTTTGTGCCATGCCAATGATAGTACTTCCTAGCCTCGCCACGCCGTGATGGTAAGCTGAATGGTCAATGACGCAACCATAGAGCTCAGATACACTGATTTGCTTCACAAAGTTGAACTTCAAACAGCAGAAAAGAATCTTCCTTTGACATGGTTTTAGGCCATCAACCATTGACGGTATCACCTGCTGAAGTTTCTCCATTGGAAACAATATCAGCTCTTTGTAAACAAAATCTTTGAATCTAGTTAGATTCTTCTTCCGATCAAGGTAAGTACCCGGCTGAAAATTACAGGTTAAATAAAGTGTCAATGAAGAGAAAGGTATGACGACAGTACTTGTGAAACTTCTAGATAATTCAAACCTCCAACTGTCGGAGCCAATCCTTCCGCTCCTTAGTAATCTTGCTGAAAGCAAGTTTAATTGCAACATCATCTTGTTCATCTTCCCACACAAAATCTTTCTTGTGATTATCAAGATCACTGAAATATTCCTTTACTTCCTTTGCTGTGCATGATCCAAATACCTGTCCGCTCAGGATATTTGTTAGATTGCTTTCTAACAGGATTATAATTAATGATGCAATTTTTCCTCGCTTGAAGAGGAGTTCAGTACAGATATTGGCAACAAGAAAGGACTAAAGTAACCTTCAAATATGCTCTCTAGTAAACGTCAACTGACAAACCTTATAATACTCGGTAGTCCAACTACTTGCATCACCTCGTAGATTCTCTTTCCAAGATACATACTCAGGAATGGAATCGAAGGGCTTTATCATACCATTCCGGTGAGTGGCCTGTGCATCGATCGTTACATTGAGATGTCAAATGTCAAAAGATGAATTTCTTTTCATTTCTCTAAATGGCAAGTCAATTCAGAATTACAGACCTTCACAACGGGGGCAATAAACTCTACTAAGAAGGAACGAATCCTTAGCAGGGAGGGCCAGAACGAATGAATAAAGTAAATCAACAGCCCTTTGGAATGTGACCCATCAGGATCCTGCACAGTGAGAACGGTTAACCAAGTAGAACTAAATCATCAATAAGTAAGCTAATTCAGAAAGGAAAGGGGGCTGATTGGTTAAACCTGATTAGTCATGATCATCAAATGACCGTATCTCAAAGATTTCACACTGTCATATTCCTTTCCATCTTGAAGGCCGAGAATCTGCTTAATGTGTTGAATTTCTGCATTCTCCATCAGTAGTTGATCATAGCTGCTGTCTTTGCTCACATTGAGCAACTTTTTTCTCAACGAGTACACCCCAAAATGATCTCGACCGACGGCAGAAATTCCATCCAGCTGCATAATCAAAATCGTGTGATTTAAGTTCTTAAAATAATACCAAGGTCCAGTGAAATAAGCTGGCACAGTTAGGTGGATCACATACCGCCAAGGACATCGTCAGATCTCCCACCGTCAATATTAAAGTGCATTTATCAGAATTTTTTCCTCCAGCTTCATTAGCATCGACTAGCCTATCAATTCCTATGACCCTTCGTTTCTTCGCCCTATTAAGATCCTCACTTTGTTTAGATATTACCACATTTAAGAGGATGGATACTAACTCAGATTTCTCAACTGCACAAAAATGATTGCATTAGATACAAATGAAAAGCTTTTCATATATTAACAACATATAACCCAAAGATTCATACATACCTTTCTTCAGGAACTCTGGCGTTAGCTCACATATGGACCCAAAACTGTTGGGACACGTTGTTAGTGTTTCTTTTGTCAGGGAATCAAAAACAGGGTCATCAATCATAGAATTGACAAAAACCCACAAGTAACTTTTAACTGTGAGAGCTTTGATGTTGGCATTATTGTTATTTACAACGGCCATTAAGTGGTTAATGATCTGGTTAGTAATATAATCAACGTGAGTACCACCCTTGACTGTGGCAACCCCGTTAACAAAGCTGACCTACAAGTGCCCATAAAAAATCATGTGAGCAGTCTTCATTTATTGACTTAGGCATCCAAGTTACTAAATTATGTTCAATTCCAAATACTGCCCATACCTGCTGAAACTGTCCTTTGCTGAGGCTCACACATACTTCCCACCTATCGCCGAACTTCTCCGCAAACCTGACTGATTCATGAAACATTATACATAATTTGAACCGGAACCACTAACAGGAAGTAAAATAATGGATTATAAACGAACATTGGGAGGTCAGCGGCATCTGATTCAGACTTGGAAGCAGCTTGAAGATAGAGACTGACGTAGTCAGTGAAGGAATTCACTGGAATGCATTTCCCATTGAGCTCAACCTTCACTGATTTACCAACAATACCTGCCATGTCAACCACCCTTTTCTTCATCAAGGCAACAACATCACCCTCCAGTTCAGTCATGTTGAACTTTGCCAAGACAGGTTTGAACAAAACTCTTGTCCAGTTTTCACTTCCCTCACACCCCGTGGTGTAATCAGATTTCGTTTCCGAGTGATCGTGGAATACCTTAACAACAATAGTACATGCTTGCAGGTTAGTAATATCTACATGACTTTATGTTGAAAACTATAGTGGATAATATGGCCTCCACTAGAAACGGAGGTTTTGCTTTAAACTTGAAACCTATGATGACCAAAATGCTTCCACATGAAGCTTCCGATAAAACCAAGTTTGTCAATGACCTGAAACCAATCTAGCCCTCCCTGCATAGACCAATAAGCTCACAATACCCAGTGGGCATTCTCGGATTATATTTGACATGCATTCTACACGAAACTCAATATTGCACAACCCCAAATGACTCTGACAGTGCGAATAGAGTGTGATGGTGAGCAATAAGCTAAGAAAAAACACCTTAGTTGCGATTCTTCTGATTACAAAAACAGCAAACTGAGCCCCAAATTCTTGAAAAGAGGTATCATGATAGGCAATCCCAACAAATTCAAATGTAATATTTATCAACAAACAACATTAAACCCTCAAATCTCAAACGAAAGCCATCAAGGACCATAAACTTCTGATTATAACGCCGTAATTGATATAGGGAGGGGTTGGTAGGACTTTTTGGACTTTTAAGTTGTGAAAAAGTTCGTGACAAAGAAGTTGATGAAAAAAGATGTATGAGTATGGTGAAAAAAGTTATACTCTAAAAAAAGTTAGGACGCAACACTTTTGTTTGTTAATGAAAATTATCATTTTATATCTTTTATATTTACTAATATAATTATAGTAGGTCTAATTAGATGTCATAGTATGTTGGTAAAAAAAGGTAGAGGTAAATTGGTCATTTTTATTGTTTAGAAAGAAAAAGGTCCAAAAAAAGTTTTCATGAAACCCAATTTTTTTCAGAATTCAGTTTGACACTACAAGACAAAAGTCAAAATCCAAAAGCTCGCACAGAAAAATTCATACCAAAGCTTTCAGAAAAGCTCAAAACAGATTAGAAGTCCAAAGTGGATTAAAAGCTGAAAACAAGTCATACCAAACCCACCCATATTCAACAACACATAACCTAAAAAAAATAAAATCAACAACCATACCCGGTTAAACACTTGCTCAACTGCAGTCTCTATCACAAATTCATAAAAGCCCTCTTTCCCATGCATCATGACCGGAACACCGCTTCCATTGTAGTACATACTAATAAGGTTCTGCTCCACATCAATAGTGACCTTCAAAGAGTTCATTGACTGATCCCGCTGCTTGATATCGGCGACCTTAACGAGGATCTCATCAAAGATGCATAAAAGGTCTGGAGAGTAAGAGACCGATCGGTGAACCATCTCGTCGTTTTCGTAGACCCATAGCGTCCTCCGGGTGTGCTTCTCAACCGAGCCGATGTAGGTACCAGACTGGCTCAACGCTGCGGTGGCAACGTTGGCGGTGTTTCTACCGAGAGCGGCCATGACTACCCAGAACGCGAGACGGCGACAGCAGGGTTTTCCTTTTCTTTTTAAATACTAATATACAATTATCATTTAGTATATTTACTAGCTCTTTTTTTTTTTTTTTTTTCAAATAGTATATTTACTAGCTTTGAACCTGTGCGATGCCTGGCGAAATTTCAACTCCAATATATTTTTTTTTTAGGAAAAAACTTTCATTAACAACTTCCCGGAGGTATAATTACATCATTGAGAATAACACTACTCAACCATGTTGGTACAGTTTCAGTCCATTCCTCCTCCCTTTGAGAGTCACGAGCTCGAGCAGCCAGCAAATTGGCAACCTGATTTGCATTGCGTCGAATCCATGAAAATTCAACGTTATCAAAGTCAACCAAGCTGTTGATTGTCGCCAAGATTAGCTCACCAGTGATTGTCAGATCTTCCGGAGGTCTTCCTCTAAGCCCCATGCCAAGTTCTTTGAGGAGAAACTTCGCGTCCCCTTCAACACACAGTTTCCGAATATTGAGACTTCTTGCATGAACAACTCCAAATATCAGTGCTGTGGCTTCCGCTTCCTTTGCATTCGTACATGCACTAATTCCAAAACATCGAGCTCCAATCATTTCACCATCTGAATTGCAAAGAATGTACCCTCCCCCTGCTGTTCCAGTTTCTGGATTGTAAGCACCATCAAAGTTGAGTTTGACGACGCCATTGCTCGGCTTTGTCCAGCACCTTAGACCTTCATCTGCTACCCCCAAATTGATCCTGTCAAATTCAGAGACTCGGTTGTGGATGTCATCAATCATCTGCACAATGTCTTTAGAAGAGTTTTTAAAGATTGAACCATTTCTACCGTTCCAAAGCTCCTATAACGCCACGCAGATTTTTTTTTGCTCTCTTTCACCAATGTGGATTAACTGTGACACCACCCACTAAGAAAAGTTACCCTTCAAAGCCAGATTTACTTGCGGTATTGCCATCTTGTCCCAGAAAGTTTGCGCGAACTTGCATTTGTTGAAAAATGTGTTCCTCTGTTTCTCCATGATACCCACAATGAACACAAATATTAGAAACTGGTACACTTCTCCGAGCTAGATTGTGCCCGGTTGGGAGGCTTTGATGAATGCACCTCCACACAAAGTGTAATATCTTCTTCTGGACTTTTTTTTTCCACAGCTTCTTGAAAATAGGATTTGGAGTACCTGAGTTAGCTGTTGCTTGTTCCAACGGGAGGTCAGCCATAGCTTTTTGATAAGCCGAACGAACACTGTACACACCCTTTGGTTCAAAAGCCCAAATCAGTGTGTCTTCAGGTGACGTCACTGAGATAGGAATGGTAGTAATCATATTGACGTCCACATCCCAGAGTGTATCTTTGAGTGCTTGCAGGTTCCATGAACGGTCAGCATTCATCAACGTCGAGACCCTATCATTAATCTCTGTGTTGGTGATAATCCTGTGATTATGAGTGAAAGGGATCCAGGGGCTCTTTATAGTAGCAGTTTCCCCGTTTCCGATTGGCCACAGGCTTCCTCCTTCAATAATTTTGCGACCATGGACCATACTGCGTCACAAGAAAGAGGGACTGTTCCCCAATTCTGCCTCCATAATTGAAGAGTGGGGGAAGTATTTTGCTTTAATGACTCGGCTCATTAAGGCATTTGGACAATTAATCATTCGCCAAACCTGTTTGGCTAACAACGCTTGGTTAAAGACTTTTAGGTTTTTGAAAGCTAAACCCCCTGAATCTTTTGATTTCTGTACTTCATTCCACGCGAGCCACGGGATGCCTCGATCCTTCCCATGTTTACTCCACCAAAATTGTCTTATCATGGCCTCCATCTTGTCACACGTGCCATCCGGAATCTTGAAACAAGACATGGCATACGTCGGGAGAGCTTGGGCTATAGCCTTTATAAGAACCTCCTTTCCTCCCACCGAAAGTGTCTTCTCCTTCCATCCTTTCAGCTTGCTACATAATATTTCAATCAAGCTGTTAAACGTGATGGTTTTGTTTCTCCCCATAGTAGTGGGAAGGCCCAAATACTGATCATACTGCTCCACTTCATTCACTCTGATTGCTTGTAGAATCTGCTGCCTTGTCTGATTTGGGACACCTGAAGAAAACACTACGGCAGATTTCTGAATATTGATCCTTTGTCCTGAGGCACGGCCATAAGCGTCAATAATCTGCATAAGCGTAGTAATATTCTCCATATCAGCACCTGTGAAAAACAGACTGTCATCTGCAAAGAAAAGATGAGAGACCACTGTTCCTCCTCTCGAAGCTGCAACGCCAGACAATCTTCCTTCACTAACTGCGCGCGTCACTGCGCGGGACAAGAACTCGGTGCAGATTAGGAAAAGATACGGAGAGAGGGGACACCCTTGTCTCAGCCCTCTTTCCGACACCACTTTCCCTATTGAAACTCCATTACGAACAAAAGCATATGAAACAGTGGATATACAATTACGAATTAGAGAGATAAACCTGGGTCCGAAGCCAATAAGGGACAGTGCTTCTCGAACAAACTGCCATTCTACTCTATCATAGGCTTTACTCATGTCCACCTTGAGAGCTAAAAATCATTTTTTCCCTTTCTTCCTTGTTTTGAAAGAATGAATTACCTCAAAAGCAGTAATCACATTATCAGTGATTAGTCTCCCTGGGACAAAAGCACTTTGTATTTCAGAGATGATGTTTGGGAGGATTCGCTTCAACCTATTAGCCACGGCTTTAGCCACAATTTTATACATCACAGTGCACAAACTGATAGGCCTATAATCACTGGCCTTCCTAGGTTGCTTTTTCTTCGGAATCAACGCAATCAAAGTGGAATTGTAGTCCTCCAAGCTATTCCCCTCGTTAAGAATTCCCAACGCAGTCGTAATGACCTGAGAGCCCACAATATGCCAATAGTGCTGAAAGAAACCTGCATTGAAACCATCCACCCCGGGAGCTTTATCCGGGCTCATCTGGAATAGGGCTTCTTTCACTTCCTCTGCCGTATAAGGGTCTTCCATGAGTTTTTTTCCGTCGATGTAATGTCCGCATCCATCCCCGTGAGGAGAGGATCAATATCGGCCATGGTGGGATGAGAAGAAGAAAAAAGCTCACTAAAATGACTTTCAAGGACGCTCGTGACTGCACTGTCCTCCGTGATCCAATCCCCGTTGCGATCTTCAATTCCTCGAAAGTAGTTTCAAGCTCGCCGAATAGTAGCTTTTTGGTGGAAATATTTGGTGTTTTGATCACCATATTTCAACCAATCTGTTCTCGATCTCTGAGCCCACATAATCTCCTCGTCGCGTAATGTTTCATTATACTCGGACAATAGCTTTTTCTTCCTTGTTATCACCGACCTCGACTGTCTTCCCCTTTCCAGCGAACTGATTTGTTGCCGAAGGTGTTTTAGTTTCATTCGAACACTTCCAAAGCAGCTTCTGTCCCAATTCTTGCATGCTGTCCCACAATTTTGTAGCCGTTGATTCATCGGAGCGTTATCATCACGGCCCCAGAACCGCTTAATCACATCCTCAAAGCCCGGATTATACTTCCACATGTTCTCAAAGTGGAAACGCCGACCCACTCTCGGCTGTACCACTTCCCAGTATAGACGAATTGGCGCATGGTCCGAGTTGGCTCCGTAGAGGTGAGAGTGTAGGGTTTTGATTCATGGATTGCACAACGGAATCATAATCAAACATAAAACCATGCAAAACCCTCCAAGGATCACAAGTCAAGAGACATAACGATGGTAAAGGTTAGAAATCATAAACACACCTTTGGGTTCTCCTTGATGACTTCAAACGCGAATTGTGTCACATTCTCTATAGTTGATCCACGCCTAGAGTTGATCCTAGATCTCCCAACTCCTTGGTGCTAGCCCGGAAGAGGAAGAGGAAGAAGAAATCATGCAAAACGAGACCCAAAGGAGGGGCTCGGCCTCCTTTGGCCGACGGGGACGGGGCGGCGGCAAGGGGGCGTCGGGCCTCCATGTTGCTTGCTCTCTCTCCTTTTGTTCTCTCCCACTCTTTGTTATGTTCACTAATGAGCATAAGTTATGTGGGAAGGAAGGAAGGAGGTTCTTTATATAGTCCAACAACTCCTTGTTAACTACCTAAAGGACTTATTCTAGTCCTACTAGAATTCAATTTAGTCCCTTCCTTGCAAATTAGTCCCTACTAAGTTTGCAAGGGTTTGCAAATTGATCCTTATAATTAATTAATCCAATTAATTAATTCCCAAATCTAGTTCAACTCTATATAGCGTGTGACCCCATAGGTTCTATCTAGTTGGTAGCAACTATTTGCTAATATGGAGCGGTCTCTAGCAAAACATCCATTCTAGCCAACTAATAGAATAGTCATCTTGACAACCTTTGTACAAGTAATTGTCTCATCCCTTTGTCTCTATATCCGGATTGGACACGAGACATACAAGTCACACTCGTATATCCAATCCATAGTTTCTCGATCCATGGGAATAGCCTTATTCGTGCAAATAACATCAATATCCCATATTGATTTATTTAAGTCTGGCCAGACATTCTATAAGCACTACCCCTCGAGTGGCCTAGGATATTTGCTCCCGTTATGTGGGAGGGACAAATCCTATCTACGTCCAGTACGATCTCTAAGCTTGCTTCTTATTGTATCCAGTACACGCCTTTATAACTACCCAGTTACGGTGTAGCGTTTAACGCTACCAAGATCACAATAATCCACAACTAGAATATCTAGTGACTTCAAGTCTAAGGATGACAATACCATTGCACCGCGAGAAGCGCTTGTGACTCAACATAACGTGTATGTAGCCTTCTCGGAGATGGGTCAATCCAGTGCAACATTCCCTAATGCACACCTATGTGTTGGATCGTGATATCTCCATATCAATCCAACCCCATACTAGTCTATAGATGATTGTCCCATTAATCATTATACTTGACTAGGGATATTTAAGATAAACAACACAATTGTAAATCTAAGGACTTCATTATATTAAATATCCAATAAATAATAAATGAATTTCTAGCCACAAATAATTCACACTAAACTAGATTGCCTCTAGGGCATCTATTCCAACAGTCTCCCACTTGCACTAGAGCCAATCTGGCGCATCTCGTATGCCCATACTCCTAGTGTGCCCTTCATGCTTCCACTGCGTGAGAGGCTTTGTAAGCGGGTCTGACAAATTATCATCTGTAGGAATCTTGCATATCCGAACGTCTCCTCTATCGATAATATCTCGAATCAGATGAAACTTCCTGAGCACGTGCTTGGACTTCTGGTGCGATCTGGGTTCCTTTGATTGCGCGATCGCCCCAGTGTTGTCACAGAACAACTCAACTGGATCCGCAATGCTAGGGACCACACCAAGTTCAGATACAAACTTTCTGATCCAAACAGCCTCCTTTGCTGCGCCATTTGCAGCAATGTATTAGCCTCTGTTGTAGAATCAGCTACCGTGTCTTGCTTGGAACTCTTCCAGCTCACCGCTGCTCCATTCAGGCAAAACACATATCCCGATTGTGATCTAAAGTCATCTCTGTCGGTTTGGAAGCTTGCATCAGTGTAACCCCTTACACGCAACTCTTCCTCACCGCCAAATATCAAGAAAGCATCCTTAGTTCTTCTCAAGTACTTTAGGATGTTCTTGACTGCAATCCAGTGACTCTCACCCGGATTTGATTGGTATCTGCTTGTCATACTCAAGGCATATGACACATCTGGTCTAGTACATAACATGGCGTACATGATAGATCCTATGGCCGAGGCATAGGGGATTCTACTCATGCGTTCCTTCTCAATCTCATTGGAAGGACACCCACTCTTTGAAAGAGTGATTCCATGTGACATGGGCAAGAATCCCTTCTTGGAATCTTGCATGTTGAACCGTTTCAACACCTTGTCAATATATGTACTTTGACTTAGGCCTAGCAACCTCTTAGATCTATCTCTATAGATATTTATACCGAGTATATAGGCTGCTTCCCCTAATTCCTTCATTGAGAAACACTTTCCTAGCCAATCTTTCACAGATTGCAGCATGGGAATGTCGTTTCCAATGAGTAGTATGTCATCCACATACAAGACCAGAAAAGCTACAGAGCTCCCACTAACCTTCTTGTAGATACAAGACTCATCCTCGTTTCTGATGAAGCCAAACTCTTTGACCACTTCATCAAAACGTCGATTCCAACTTCTATAAGCTTGCTTCAATCCATAAATGGATCGTTGCAGCTTACAGACTTTGTTGGCTTGCTTTGGATCTTCAAAACCCTCTGGCTGTATCATATACACGTCCTCGAGGAGATTCCCATAAAGGAATGCTGTTTTGACATCCATCTGCCAAATCTCATAGTCGTGGTATGCTGCAATTGCAAGTAGGATTCGGATGGATTTGGTCATAGCGACTGGTGAAAAGGTTTCATCATAGTCTATACCATGAATCTGTCTGAATCCTTTAGCCACCAATCGGCCCTTATAGGTAATCACATTACCATCCATGTCGATCTTCTTCTTGAAGACCCACTTGCACCCTATGGGCCGCGCCCCATCGGGTGGTTCCACCAAAGTCCATACTTTGTTGGTGTACATGGATTCCATCTCGGATCTCATGGCTTCCAGCCACTTCTGAGAGTCTGGGCCATTCATGGCCTCCTCATAGGTAGTAGGCTCATCATCTATGAGCATCGTGTCACTGGAATCGGTTACGATAAGTCCATACCTCTCGGGTTCCTGGCGCACTCTACTAGATCTACGAAGCTCTTGTGTTACCTGAACAGGTTGCTCCACAACTGCTTGTGGTTCCTGTTCATATTCCATAATCGGCTCAGTGATTTGTGGTTGTTGAACCTCTTCAAGTTCTACATTCCTCCTACTTGCTTCTTTAGAGACAAATTCTCTTTCTAGAAACACGCCGGTCCGAGCAACAAACACTTTGTTCTCGGTTGGATTGTAGAAGTAGTATCCCTTAGTTTCCTTAGGGTACCCCACAAAATTACACTTATCTGATTTCGGCCCCAGCTTGTCTGATTGTAAACGTTTTACATAGACAACGCAGCCCCAAATCCTCATGAACGACAGTGTGGGACGCCTCCCACTCCACATCTCATATGGCGTCTTCATGACTGATTTAGATGGAACACGGTTAATGGTGAAAGCTGCACTTAATAGAGCGTAGCCCCAAAATGATAATGGAAGATCGGTTTGACACATCATAGATCGAACAATATCCAATAGGGTTCGATTCCTCCTCTCGGACACGCCATTCCATTGTGGCTTTCCGGGTGGAGTGAGTTGGGACACGATCCCACACTCTCTAAGATAGTCGTCAAACTCTTGGCTCAAGTATTCTCCTCCACGATCCGATCGTAGAGCCTTTATACTTTTGCCAAGTTGCTTCTCTACTTCATTCTTGAATTCTTTGAACACTTCAAAGGATTCGGATTTTGCCCTCATAAGGTACACAAATCCATATCGACTGTAATCATCAGTAAATGTAATGAAGTAGACATAACCACCCCTGGCAGGCATGGCAAATGGCCCACACACATCGGTATGTATGAGTGCCAATTGCTCACTAGTCCTCTCACCTTTCTTATTGAAAGGGGACTTTGTCATTTCTCCCAATAAACAAGCCTCACATGTCTCATATGATTCAAAATCAAATGAGCCTAGTAATCCATCCTTATGGAGTCTAGAAACACGTTTCTCATTTATGTGGCCTAACCGACAATGCCATAAATAAGCAGGATTTAAATCATTTATTATAATCCGCTTGGTATTAATGTTGTAGACAGGATTGCTTAGATCAAGGACATAAAGTCCATTAAATAATTGCGCACTAAAATAGTGAATATTATTTAAATAAAAGGAACAACAATTGTTCTTTATTGAAATAATAAAACCATCCTTGTCCAAACAAGAAATAGAAATAATGTTTCTGCTCATAGCAGGCACAAAATAGCAATTATTTAATTCTAAAACTAATCCTGAAGGCAGAGATAGCTCGCACACGCCTATGGCCAACGCAGCAACCTTTGCTCCATTCCCAACGCGCAGATCTACCTCTCCTTTAGCCAATCTTCTACTTCTCTTTAGATCCTTCATATTTCGACAAATATGAGATCCACATCCAGTATCTAATACCCATGATGTAGAGACAGTTAAATTGACATCTACAACAAAAATACCTGGTGGTGGTGGAATCACTATTCCAAGCCTCTTGTCCTCCAGATATTTTGGGCAGTTCCTCCTCCAGTGTCCAGGCTGACTGCAGTAGTGACACTCACCTTTAGTCACGGCCTTGGCTATGCCACCAACAGGCTTAAGGGCAGGTTCTTTGGACTTGGCAACTGACTTGCCTTTGCCCTTGGAGGAAGAGGCAAACCTTTTGCCCTTTCCTTTCTGTACCATCATAATGGCCTTGCCCTTACCCTTGTTGATGCTCTGTTCAGCCGTCCTCAACATGTTGAGTAAATCTGGCAGTGGTTTAACGATCTCGTTCATGTTATAGTTCATAATGAACTGTCCATAACTCTCGGGCAACGATTGCAACACGAGATCGGTTGCCAACTCTTGGCCGACCGGGAACCCCAGTCGGGCGAGATTCTCCAAGTACCCGATCATTCGGAGTACATGGGGTCCCACCGGGTTCCCTTCTGCCAGATGACATTTGAACAGTGCCTTCGAGACCTCATACCTTTCTACCCTCGCCTGCTCTTGGAAGAGCTGCTTTAGATGTTCGATCATATCGACAACATTCCTGTTTTCGTGTTGCTTCTGAAGCTCAAAAGTCATGGTGAAAAGCATTAGGCAGGCCGCATCATTAGCGTCATCAACACGCTTTTGATACGCCTTTAAGGCAGCAGGTGTTTGGTTCTCTGGACCTTCTGGAACATGCTCCTCTATTGCGTACAGTTTCTTCTCTTGCTTGAGAACAATTCTCAAGTTTCTGTACCAATCAAGAAAGTTGGTTCCAGAGAGCTTGTCCTTCTCAAGGACAGATCGTAGGGAATGTTGTGAACTCGATGAGTTGTTTGCTATTTGGAATTCTACAAAAGGAAAATACGCAAGTTTTAGTATTTGTGAATTTTTGACTATATTTAATAATGGCTAGTTTATCAAATATAGCTCCCACTATTTTTCTACGGATTAATAACCCTCAAGATATTAATGCGGAAAATATCCTTATATTTTCTAGTGGGCCAAGATCCATCTTTCATCTCCGTATGAGCTTGCTTTGGCAAGTCACCCATAATTTGACTACTTTAGGTAGGAACAATTCCAATTGCATCCCATATGCAACTCTTGGTTCAATTGGGCAAATAACTCCTTATTTATCCATCCATATGGATAATCCCAATTGATTGCCTCTAGGTTTCTTAATCAAATTAATAGCCTAGTTGTGTTCAACCTCTTATCTAAACAATTGCACATTGTTACGTGCCATCGCATTCCATCATTATGAACCAAGTCGCCATGCTTTGGCACGCACGAACTTGATAAATAATGATGATAATGAGTGTTTAGATAACGAGAAGGCAAGAACACAATATTTGAATTTTGAGGGATTTTAAATTCAATTTTAATTGTTTTGTTGATCAATATCAACTAATCTATCTATTTGAGTTTGGGCACAACTCCAAATAATAGATCCGGGTTGTCTAATTATCTTATTATCCTAATTGCATGCATCATTCATACACCAACCACACAATAATAAGACATTAAAATAAACAACCACAAAACAGAAATTAAACGTGATGTGGATATGGCCTTTTCTAGACTAAGATAATTCCAAGCCAATGGAATTATCTATGAACCCTAAAGCAAACACATCTCCATGCGTCTTGATCTTTTGGTCCATCCTTCATAGTCTTGTGGAATGCTCCATGCTCCATCTTTTGTGGCTTCTTTGGCTTTGCGCTTCTTTTCTCCAATCTTGGCTAACAATCTACTTTATCTAGCTAATATCTATACTAAATAAAATAAATCTCACAAGTTGAGAAAAAAATGGCACGCAGGCCATAAAACTCTAATTAATTATTACAATTAATTGATCAGCTCGCGGCCGTAAAACCAAACCACAAAATTAAACATCCACATCAAACCACATCCTAAGGCTATATCCAATCACCATGCGATTTGCACATAAACAGTTAAAATCCAATTTTAACACGCTTGGTCAATTTTAATTGATTTTAGGATTTCTAGGGTTAAAATGGTCCATGGGCCCAACAATCAATTTGCCCGGACCCAAAAGGTGAACCACAAGGCCCTAGGGCCGGCCCGGCCCAAAACCCACAAGCCTAGGCCTGCGGGTTAGGGCCGCCCGGCCCCTAGGGCGGCCAAGCTTGGGCGGCAAGCAAGGGGGGCGGTCCCTAGGGGGGCCGAACCTCCTTGAGGGAGTTGTTTCCAAAACAACTCCCTTGCTTGGTGCCCAAGTTTGGTTGTTTCCTTGTTTTGGGAGAACACCTTCTTCCCCAAGGATGCCCAAACCCTAGATCTAAGATCCTAAAATTTCTCAAACTCACCAATTCATGCATCCAATGCATAAAATTGGATTTTGTTATGATTAAATATTGACAAATTGCATCCCATGCTTGATTTGTCTTGTTTTACGCGATAAACAATCAAATTAAGGTGTAAAACAACTAAAAAGTAACACATAAACCACGTTTATGCTCTACGACCTGTGGCTGTGATACCACTATAGGGTTTTGATTCATGGATTGCACAACGGAAGCATAATCAAACATAAAACCATGCAAAACCCTCCAAGGATCACAAGTCAAGAGACATAACGATGGTAAAGGTTAGAGCTCATAAACACACCTTTGGGTTCTCCTTGATGACTTCAAATGCGAATTGTGTCACGTTCTCTATAGTTGATCCACGCCTAGAGTTCATCCTAGATCTCCCAACTCCTTGGTGCTAGCCCGGAAGAGGAAGAGGAAGAAGAAATCACGCAAAACGAGACCCAAAGGAGGGTCTCGGCCTCCTTTGGCCGACGGGGACGGGGCGGCGGCAAGGGGGCGTCGGGCCTCCTTGTTGCTTGCTCTCTCTCCTTTTGTTTTCTCCCACTCTTTTTTATGTTCACTAATGAGCATAAGTTATGTGGGAAGGAAGGAAGGAAGGTCCTTTATATAGTCCAAGAACTCCTTGTTAACTACCTAAAGGACTTATTCTAGTCCTACTAGAATTCAATTTAGTCCCTTCCTTGCAAATTAGTCCCTACTAAGTTTGCAAGGGTTTGCAAATTGATCCTCCTAATTAATTAATCCAATTAATTAATTCCCAAATCTAGTTCAACTCTATATAGCGTGTGACCCCATAGGTTCTATCTAGTTGGTAGCAACTATTTGCTAATATGGAGCGGTCTCTAGCAAAACATCCATTCTAGCCAACTAATAGAATAGTCATCTTGACAACCTTTGTACAAGTAATTGTCTCATCCCTTTGTCTCTATATCCGGATTGGACACGAGACATACAAGTCACACTCGTATATCCAATCCATAGTTTGTCGATCCATGGAATAGCCTTATTCGTGCAAATAACATCAATATCCCATATTGATTTATTTGAGTCTTGCCAGACATTCTATAAGCACTACCCCTCGAGTGGCCTAGGATATTTGCTCCCGTTGTGTGGGAGGGACAAATCCTATCTACGTCCACTACGATCTCTAAGCTTGCTTCTTATTGTATCCAGTACACGCCTTTATAACTACCCAGTTACGGTGTAGCGTTTAACGCTACCAAGATCACAATAATCCACAACTGGAATATCTAGTGACTTCAAGTCTAAGGATGACAATACCATTGCACCGCGAGAAGCGCTTGTGACTCAACATAACGTGTATGTAGCCTTCTCGGAGATGGGTCAATCCAGTGCAACATTCCCTAATGCACACCTATGTGTTGGATCGTGATATCTCCATATCAATCCAACCCCATACTAGTCTATAGATGATTGTCCCATTAATCATTATACTTGAATAGGGATATTTAAGATAAACAACACAATTGTAAATCTAAGGACTTCATTATATTAAATATCCAATAAATAATAAATGAATTTCTAGCCACAAATAATTCACACTAAACTAGATTGCCTCTAGGGCATCTATTCCAACAGAGAGACTCGAGCTCCTTGGAACTTATCGAGCCATAGAGTGTTGGCAACCACTCTATCAAGTCTGTCTCTAATATTATCTTCCCCCTCGTGGTTGTTGTTCCATGTAAAGGGATTCCCCGAGAACCACAAATCAAGAAGCTCTTTATCGTTTAACTCTTATTTGAACTGCGCTAGTTGAGAATAAGTGACACCCACACCTCCATCTTTTTCCGTATTGGTCGTTAATGCGTTGAAATCACCAGCAACACACCACGTTCCTGACGGTTTTGGGCCAATTCTTCTCAATAAATCCCACAAATAATGTCGATCTTCTCTGTTTGGGTCGCCGTAAAACCCAGTGAACTTCCACAAAAAATCACCATGTTCGTCCTGAAAACTCGCGTCAATATGTCTATGAGAGGACTTAGTGACACGAATATTCACATTGCTATTCCAGAGGAGCGCAAGCCCCCCTTCCTGCCATCACTATCAACCGTGTAACAGTTTGCATACCCAAGTTTAACACGTACTCGTTCCATACCACCTCGACCGAGTTTGGTCTCAATGAGGAATAGTACGTCGGGAGCTTGTTGCCTAAGTAAATCGCGAAGCGATAGGAATGTAAAAGGGTTCCCAAGCGCTCGCACATTCCAGCTGATGAGACACATTATGCTTGGCGGGGGTGCACACACCCGCCGCTATTGTCGCAGATGGAGATCTTAGGGCGCCCTCCATACCCTTGAGAAGTGATCTTGTTGTTGCAGTTCTTGAGTCATCACTGTTGTCATTCCTGGTGGCTGTGTTGTTACCCTTCCCCGTACCACGTTCCCTTCCTCTACCTGGAATCCCCGTTTCCCTTCCTCTTCCGACGCTTTTTGGGTTAGGCGTGAGATTCGTTTCGCTGACCTTTCTTTTGGATCCCGTGCCTTTCCTTGAGTCTGAAGCTACCAGTTTTTTACCCTTCTCCTCTGCCGTTGGCTTGCTTGGTTTCTCTATCTTCTTCTCCATAGACCCCAAGGGATTATTGTAGATACTGCTTTCTGACATGGCAGATCTTAGCCACGTGGCAACCATCCAGCACACCATATTGTGCTCCACACACACAGGATCACCAGCCGAGCTGATCCATGTGGGGGCTGCGAGACAGAGCCCTCGCATACCACTGCACGGGACTTGTAGGGACTTTGTGGTTTGGAGGCTAGAGTAAGCCCTGTCGCGTGCGAGCCAAGCCCGCGCGCGACCTTTAGTAACTGTTTTGAGAGATCTATGGCACGAGCTCCCTAGACCCGGTCAATCCGGTCAAACCCGGTCAACCTCGTAACGGTTCCGGTACTCACGCACCACGTGCTCTAACGGTTCCTATATACTCGGACGAACGTGCCGTTATGGTTAAGCTAATTAAGCCGCCATTAATGGGCGCATTAACCACACTACAACGGTCACGTTCTCCAGTATATATACATCGTTAACCTTTCCATACAAAAGAGGACACACTGCCATACGCGGAAGCTCTGCCAAACCTCTGTCTCTCTCTCTGACATTGCTACTGACTTACTCTCTCCCTACACACACCCCTATTCTTCCTGTGCGATCCCTGATCCACTACGCACGGTGTACACGGAGGTCTCCCTGCCGGAATCTCTTGTGCACATTTTGGTGAACCCGACGTGAATCTTACCAGCAAAAGCAACCATGTCTCAGGAGGACGATGTCAGCAACCGATCGCCTTCCACTGAAACTCCCTCGGGGGACGAAGTCCGCCGTACTCCGACGACTCCCGGCGAGGCGCCAACCTTAGAGTCTTTGGACGCCACTGTCCAAAGTCAGGCAAAAGCTCTCAAATCCCAATCTGCGCAGTTAGAACGGATCCTGGCCGTTCTGGGCACCCTTGCGCCAAATCCTCCACCAGCTACCGCCATCCCTCAGGGAGGAGGAACCCCTACCGCTCCGGGATTGGGAGTGTCAGCCACGCCTCCCAACTCTCATCTGCAAACTCCACCGTCAGCCGCGCAGCTGCCTTCGGTCCAAGGGTCAACGGCGCAAATGCTACCCCCTGCTGCTCACGCCTCCCAGCCCACGGCTTTGGCGTCCAACCCAACTCTACAGTACACCCTGCCTCCACCAGCGACGATCTGGGGAAACGCGGGCAGTCAATACACTCCCAATCCTCCGGCGGCATATGTGTCGCCACCGCTTACAGCAACCCCTCCGCCAACTACCGAGGGAAGCATTCCAGAATGCATGACGTCTCTGCAGAAGCGCGTGGACTCCATCCTGGCTCATCAGTCGCTCGCGGATACCATCATCCCGAAGCTAGACAACGATCCACCCATTCCACGAGAGATCTATCTCATGCCTAACCCGGCGGGGTACAAGGCTCCCAAATGGGATAAGTTCGAGGACGTCAATGGAAACGCTCATGAGCATGTCATGCGTTTCATTGATGTCATGGGCCCATACGGAGCCGATCCCAAACTGCTGATGCGAGAATTCCCAAAGACTCTTGGGAATGTAGCATACAAATGGTACCGAACATTGGAGGCCGGATCTGTGAAGACTTGGGACGACATGGTCCAGAAGTTCTATACCAAGTTCTTCCAGATGGAAGAGAAGGTGACGATGATCCATCTCTCGCGGATGTATCAGAAACGCGAGGAAGATGGAATCACTTTCATCAAGAAATTCAGAGCGAAATCCTTGGAGTGCAGGGACCCCATGCTCGAAAGCCGGCTCGTAGAGATATGCCTGCAGTGCATGCGAGATGAATACAAGAGCATGCTAATCAATTTGCAAACACCCACGTTTTCGAAACTCATCGAATGCACAATGAACATCGAGCCTATTGTCGAGAGACAGAGAAAGAAGAGCGCTCCAGAACGACCTGCGAGCGGCACCACCTACAAGATCGGCAGATTTGGCTACAAGCGGGGACGCGAAGCTGAGGTCAATACAGTTTCACCCCAGAAGCAAGCAAAAGTTACAAACTTCGACGCACCGCCTCTGCCATGCTCGGTGGAGGAAGCTAGCGATCTCTGCAGACAGTGGCGCAAGGACGGCGTCCTGCCACCGCTCGAGAAAGCACCCTCCAAGGAAATGACGAGGGACCCTAAGTGGTGTGAATACCACGGCAAAGTCATGCACCCCACAGCTGAGTGCAAGAAGCTCAGATTCGCATTCGATCAGAAGATGAAGAACGGCGAACTCATCGTCAGCGACAACCGGAAGGATGTGCGCAACAACCCGCTGCCTGCCCATACAGATTCGGGCTCAAAGGGCAAAGAGGTCGCCATGATCTCGATAATGGACCTGGAAGAGGTCGCAGAGGATGGTCTACCCATCATTGCTGAAGTCCATGAAGACGAAGACTACAGCATGGACACGGAAGACGAGCGTGCCGACCGCATGAAAGGGTCGCATGGCTTCGACAAATTCTTCAACGAGATGAACTTCTCCGAAAAATGCCGAACGGACATGACAAAAGCAATCTTAAGGATAGCGGAGGACTACGAGGAGGACCTCGTGGTCTCCAACGGGAAAGTCGTCAGGGCGTCTCGTTCCACAGAAAAGATTATGACCTTTTCTGCCAGCGACAAGAAGACAGATGCGAGCCACCAGAGGCCCCTGTACGTGACCGCCATCATCAACGGCGTCGAATTCAAGCGCGCATTCGTCGATGGAGGAGCAGCGGTCAATGTTGTTCCACTCCACACACTGAAGCTAGCAGGGATCCCCGAGCACAAGGTAGTCAAGCGTCCATCCCCGCTGGTGGGATTCGGAAGCGATTCTAGAATGACGATCGGATGGATCCGCCTAGGCGTTCAAATTGGTAAAATCAAGTGCTCGGCGAAGTTCTATGTCATAGACGCGAACACCACATATCACATGATCATCGGTCGAGCCTGGATTCATCGCTTCGACGCAATCCCTTCGACGGCTCACCAGGTGATGAAAGCTATCTGGAACGACAGGATTGTCGAGATACCGGCCTCAACTAACCCGTTCAACTTGGACGAAGCACATCTCAGCGAGGCGGTGTGGTTCACCGAGATGGCGGACGAGCAAACACCCGGACCATTCAACCCTACTCCTTTACCTCTCTGGGAGGACATCAAGGACCAGTCACCTGCAGGCGTGATGGTAACAAGGGGAGATGCCAACGAAAAGTCGCCTACGCACGAAGAGGCGCCGCGTATCGCATATCATCGAAAGAATGTGTACACTCTGAAGAGGATTGCAAAGCATGACCCCGAGGGTAAGGAGATAGAGAGCTTCTACGCCAACGGGAAGAAATGCTATCGCATATGAAGGTGCGCGGGGACGTCCTCACACGGGCATGGGGATGTCCCTGGGCAAATCAATCAAATCGAGCAAGTTGCGCTGACAGAAGAGCCAACACAGATCGTTTGAGACGAGAAACTCAAAGATGCGCCCGAATGCATGGAAGACAGGCCACGACCACAAAAGCAAGAGCTAAAGGAGGTGTTCCTCAGCCCGAACGAGGAAAAGAAAAGGCCAGTCTTCCTGAGTGCGGACCTCACAAGCGAAGAGGAACAAGGGCTGCTGCAGCTCCTAACTGAATACAAGGACGTATTCGCGTGGGAATACGATGAGATGCCGGGTCTGGACACGAGCATCACCATGCACCGTTTAGACATCATCCCAGGGTCTAAACCGGTCAAGCAAAGCACCAGAAGTTTCAGGCCAGAGCTCAACGTGAAGATCAAGCAGGAGATTGTTAAACTCCTAGATGCCAAGTTCATAGAGCCAAATCACCATCCCACATGGTTGGCCAACATCGTGCCGGTGGTGAAGAAGAATGGACAGCTCCGCATCTGCGTGGACTTCCGAGATCTCAACCGCTTCTGCCCTAAGGACGATTTCCCACTGCGTAACATCGACTTACTCATCGATTCGACGGCAGGCCATCGCATGTTCAGCTTCATGGACGGCTTCAGCGGGTACAATCAAATCAAGATGGATCACGAAGATGCACAGAAAACTGCATTCATCACTCCCGTGGGGGTATTCAACTACACGGTAATGCCGTTCGGTCTTAAGAACGCAGGCGCAACTTATCAGCGGGCCATGATGGCTCTATTCCACGACATGATGCACAAAGAGGTGGAATTCTATGTGGATGACCTGGTAGTCAAATCCAAGCATGAAGCAGATCACCTTGCAGACCTGCGAAAGGTGATCAACAGATGCAGGAGCTTTCAACTGAAAATGAACCCCATGAAATGCGCATTCGGCGTGACCTCGGGGAAGTTTTTGGGATGCGTGGTCCATCGCCAAGGGATCGAGCCTGACCCTGCGAAAGTGTCAGCCATCACCAGCATGACGCCACCTCACAACCAAAGTGCCTTGAAAACATTCTTGGGAAAATTGTCATATCTGCGGAGATTCATCCCAGCAATCGCCGAAATCACATGCTGTTTCAGCAATCTTCTCAAGAAGGACGCCGCGTATAACTGGGCTCCTGACCACGAAGCCGCATTTGAAAAGCTAAAGGAGCTACTCACATCCCCAAAGATAATGATCGCGCCTCAACTGGGATCACCGCTTCTGCTATATCTTACATCAACAAGGAGATCTATAGGAGCACTCTTGGCTCAGGTGTATGAAGGCCAAGAGAGGCCTATCTACTACATCTCTCGCATTGTGCAGCCTGCTGAATCAAGGTACACAGACATCGAACGTCATTGCCTTGCTTTATTCTTTGTGATAGAGAAGTTGAGACACTATTTTGCATCGCACAAAGTAGTGGTGGTCACCAAAAGCGACCCCATAAGATACTTGCTAACTCACACTACTCCGGGCGGGAGATTGGCGAAATGGTACATGACCATCTCTCAATACGATATCACATGCGTGAAACCGAGAGCGATCAAGTCGCAGGCAGTAGCAGATCTGTTGGCACAGTTTCCCGACAACAGCCACGAACCCGTAATCGAGGAAGAGCTCGAAGGCCCTGAAATCTACGCGATCGACGTGCCCTATTGGACCTTCCACTTCGATGGTTCGTCAACCAGAAAAGGTGGAGGCATTGGGATAGTCTTGAAAAAGCCGGACGGGGATGTCATACAGATGTCCGCAAAACTCAACTTCGCAGTCACGAACAACGAGGCGGAATACGAGGCTCTTATCGCAGGGCTCCGTGCGGCGAAAGCTTTGGAAGTGAGTAACTTAACGGTCATGGGAGATTCCAAACTGATTGTTAAGCAAGCCTCGGGCGAATATGGTCTAAAGGAGATCAACCTCCTGTCATACCGCACCCTAGTGCAAAAGCTGATGCAGCAATTCTGCGACGTGAAATACGAGCACAAGCCCCGAGCGGACAACAGGCATGCAGACGCCTTAGCAACTCTAGGATCTAAGGTCAGCATAGACAAATGCCCCGCAAGGATTTCCATCGAAGTGCGAACATCGTCGGCATTAACAGAAGATGCGTGCGACGACGAACACATGGATGACAAAGACTGGCGAAAAGCAATTCTGCAAGCTATTGCGAAAGGCACCAGCAGCGAGAGCTGGGCACTCACGAAAGGATACTGCATCCACGACAACACCCTTTACTACAAGGGTCCTGGAGGAATACTCATGCGATGTGTCTCCGAGCAAGAGGGACAACAGCTGCTGGAAAAGATTCACCAACACGCTTGCGGAGAAAGCGAGGTGTCAATCTACAGAAAAGCTCAAAGATATGGCATTCATTGGCCAAACATGTCAACAGCTGCAGCCCTGATACAAGGGAAGTGCGAAAGTTGCGCACTAATCAAAGATTCTCTACTCATCGCTCTAACCGATGACGACACAGACTGGAGGAAGCCATTGTTCGAATTCCTCACCCAGGGCACCGTACCCGAATCGAGGAAAGAAGCCGACAAATTGAAGAGGAAAGCGTCGCGATATGTGGTTCAGGAAAACCTGCTTTGGCGAAGAGGTCACGAGGGCAACTTGCTGCGATGCCTAGACGGCAAGGAAGCACAAGAAGTCATGGAACTCTCTCATCAGGTGGAACACCAGGGAGGTGCGAAATTATGCAGACAGCTCCTCTCAATCGGATACTTCTGGCCCACGATGGAAGTTGATTGCCGCACCAAGGTGCGTCGCTGCCAAGAATGCCAATTCAAAGGAAACCTAGTGCACGCTCCCGCCGTGGATCTACATGCATTAGGGACGCCATGGCCATTTCACACATGGGCTTTGGACTTCATCGGTCCCATCCGACCAACGTCACATGGGAACCATTTCATTCTCGCCGCAACTGAGCTGTTCACCAAATGGGTGGAAGCAATACCACTGAAGACGGCAAACGCGCTGGCTGTGGTCAACTTCATCCAGGAAAACATCGTATGCAGGTTCGGAATCCCAAACACCATTCTTTCAGATAACGGTACTCCTTTTGTTAATCGCCAGGTAGCTGCGAAACTCGCGGAGTACAATATCAGGCAGATATGCTCTACCCCCTATTATCCAAAGGGAAACGGACAAGCCGAAGCGACTAACAAAACGCTGTTGAGAATTCTGAGCAAGATGGTCGCAGATGACCACAAGAAGTGGGCCGACTCTCTTCACATAGCTCTGTGGGCCTACAGGACTTCTCCAAGGACACCCACAGGGGCCTCGCCATTTCTACTATGTTATGGGGCCGAAGCTGTAGTACCTGCGGAGGTCAGAGTCAATTCGGCAAGGCTGGTCTTCCACGCACTCTATGAAAACCAACGCGATCATGATTTAGTCTTGCTGGAAGAAAAGCGAGAACAAGCCAAAAGGACTAACAAGCGGTACCAAGAAAGAATCGCTCGCGCCTACAATAAGACAGTCCAGCGACGGGATTTCGCAGTTGGCGATCTGGTCTTGCGCGCATCTGATCACTGCATGCGAGAAGCAACTCACCCAAAGTTCGCGGCTAATTGGGAAGGACCCTTCGAAGTCACAGAAGTCTTCGATAGTGGCTACTGCAGCATACGAAGGTTGCACGGCACAACCTCAACTCCAAGCTCAGTCAACATGCGCTGGATCAAGAAGTACTATCCTTGACTTCTCTTATTTCATACGTTTTATGATAACGTTGCTTAATGTCTCATGTGGCTATGATTGACGCAATCTCCTCTCCCATATGAGAGGATTGTAATCCTATCTCTCCCACATGAGAGTGTTATAATAAAAGAATTCTCCCAAATGAGAAGTTCATATTTCTGGCCGTTTATATTGCTCTTTTTAATTTGTTATTACTGTTAACAATGATCTATTCGCTGCAATAACAATTTATACAAACGCGATCTCAATTGATCATCAAAGCCTATCTCTTACGATAGCAGCAAACACAAACGCGATCTCAATTGATCATCAAAGCCTATCTCTTACGATAGCAGCAAACACAAACGCGATCTTAATTGATCATCAAAGCCTATCTCTTACGATAGCAGCAAGCACAAAC
The DNA here is from genome assembly GCA_023055425.1 of Linanthus parryae. NCBI lineage: Eukaryota > Viridiplantae > Streptophyta > Magnoliopsida > Ericales > Polemoniaceae > Linanthus > Linanthus parryae. The sequence goes on along the minus strand of JALGPY010000002.1, from coordinate 92,561,762 downwards.
GCGATCTCAATTGATCATCAAAGCCTATCTCTTACGATAGCAGCAAACACAAACGCGATCTTAATTGATCATCAAAGCCTATCTCTTACGATAGCAGCAAGCACAAACGCGATCTTAATTGATCATCAAAGCCTATCTCTTACGATAGCAGCAAACACAAACGCGATCTTAATTGATCATCAAAGCCTATCTCTTACGATAGCAGCACATACAAACGCGATCTTAATTGATCATCTAAAGGCTATCTCTTACGATAGCAAACGCGATCTCAATCGATCATCTAAAGCCTATCCCTTACGATAGCAGCCAAACGCAAATGCGATCTTAAGTGATCATCAAAGCCTATCTCTCATGATAGCAGTCAATACAAACACGATCTTAATTGATCATCTAAAGCCCATCCCTTACGATGGCAGCCAATGCAAGTGCGATCCTAAGTGATCATCCAAAGCCTATCTCTTACGATAGCAATCAAATGCAAATGTGATCTTAATTGATCATCTAAAGCCTATCTCTTACGGTAGCAATCAAATGCAAATGTGATCTTAATTGATCATCTAAAGCCTATCTCTTACGGTAGCAATCAAATGCAAATACGATCTTAAGTGATCATCTAAAGCCTATCTTTTACGATAGCAGCCAAGCGCAAATGCGATCTTGAGTGATTACAGAAGCCTATCTCTCGTGATAGCAGTCAACACGAATACGATCTTAAGTGATCATCTGAAGCCTATCTCTCACGGTAGCATCCAAACGCAAATGCGATCTTAAATGATCGTCCAAAGCCTATCTTTTACGATTGCAGCGAAATACAAAAACGATCTCAATCGATCATCTAAAGCCTATCTCTCGAGATAGCGGATTATACAGATGCGATCTTATAATGATCTTCTCAAGCCTATCTGTTACGATAGCAATTTATACGCAAAGTAATTTTGGTTAATCATCCAAGCCCGTCTGTTATGATGGCAACGTAAGTACAGAATCATCTTATTTGGGTCTTCTAAAGATCTATCTGCTGCAATGGAAATTCATGCGAGAAACGATCTCAAGCAATTCTCTAATAAAGCCTATCTTCTATGATAGCAATTCGCACCGCTCAATGATCTTAATTGATCTGTTAAAAAACTATCTGTTACGATAGCAAAGTTGTGAACGTGATCTCATACGATTTACAACGACCACCTGCAAGCCCATCCGTCAAGATGGCACAGCTGCGAAATTACGATCTCGAATGATCTAGCGAAACATCTGCGAATTGACATCGCGCATGTGAAATCATTACATGGCATTATGCAAGGCAAAACAAGCCGAAACGCATGAGAAATTGTATTTTGTTGCAAAGAACAGATAATACAAAAGCTATTTATCATTATGAGTCAAATGACTTACAATTTATCTGTCTAGATAGCAGCTTACAAGCAAAAAGCTCGAATCTAACTACGCAGCCAACATGGCTTACAATGCATTCGAAAAGTAACTTACAAGCACAAAGTTACACATCACGGGAATCCTAACTGAAGAGGGATGAACCCATCGGTCCTAACACCGGCTGTGCAATACGCAGATCTGCGGCCAAAGATCTGTAGCAAGTAGGATGCATCTGCGAAGAGATCAACTCGCCATTCGCTACATCCCTAGCAGCAAGATCTGGGTGAATCTACGTCCAAAGATCTTAGGATCTGACGAGACCCCTGTCTGATCAAGATATGTACCAGAGGAACCACCTGTTCCGGCGTATGCAGTCGTGCAAAACAGGGGAAGCCGTCATTCCTCTGGTACTGGGTTCCTTGTCCTGATAGACAAGGGCATTGGCGAGCCTCCTGAGTTCAAGAACGAAGAGGCAAGAAACCCTCCTCCAGGGATGCTGGAGGAGAATTCCGCCGTTCATTACGAGACGGTAGCACGGTCACTTCGGCGCTGCACCTCGCCACGAGGCGGCCGGAAACATGACCTGCACACATAATACACGAAGAAATTTCTTCGAACATACATGAGATATTATCTGCATCTTCTTTATGATGGTTATAAACAACAATAAGCCTCATAAAGTGGATCTTGGAAACTATTTCTATAGCACAAAGCGCAAACTCAGGATTCAAAACTTGAAGTTGCCATGAATCAACGAAAAACAAGCGTTGAAGCCAGCAGTCGTAAGGACTCACGGCAAAGCACATGTTTGGGATGAAGAACCCAAATGGCAAAGACGGGGTTTATATAGACCCTATGGAGACTCTTCGGTTGCCTAAGATGAGTCAGCAAAATTCAAAAAGAGGGTAAGTTCAATCACTTACGCCTTGAAAAGCGGTAACAATCAATTACCCTACTAAAGGCTACGACGATTCAGTTGCGTATCCTAATAAATGACGGATAGTCATGATTCGGATGGACTTCCCAACGGAAGCGTGCTTATCTGCCGGAAAATTAGCGCGAAAATCAAGCAAAGAATCAATTGCTGATGTCATAATTGGATATGCACAGAAATGTCCAATCAAATCCCGAAAAGGGCAAAACGGGCAAACTCATTGTCTGTTGTTAAAAAAAAAAGGGGGGAGAAACCCTAGCAACATTACATTAATGTTTCAAAGCATTACATTAATGTCTCGGCCATTTTCCTGTTTTCTTTTCAAAATTCGAAAAGTCAAAACAAATTCTTGATTAAGGAGTCCTGGGGCCCGAACTGCTCGCTCAGCTTCTCCACTTGTTTCACTTCTTGCTTCAGTAGCTCGCACTTGGCGTTCATTTCGTCATACAGCTTCAAAGCTTCATCAACCTTTTGCTTTTGCTGCTCCACCTTTTGCATCTCAGCCGCGAGATTCTGGTGTCCGAGATTCAAAGTTACAGCTGCGCGAATCAGTGTAACTCTGTCCTTGAGGAATTTGAAACCAAGTCTGCCTTGGACTTTGAACAAGAGATTTTGGCACATGCCACACAGCAATTCAGCACTCTGGGCCGAAATGGTCGCAGGTGTAGCCGCACACAGCTGCTCCAATATCCAGATGGCTTCAGTAAGGAATAGCCTCCTGTCAAAAGGTCCGATCTCCAGAGATCTCACAAACGATCGGGGGTATCTGAGGCGCATTCGAACCACCCAGTCTACATCGGTTTGCTTCAAACCTGAGACATCAAAACCGAATTACGATGTCAAAACTCGCAAGCAAATAACGTGACGTGCGGACGGTAAAACTCTACTTACCAGTGCCTTCCAGAATTTCATGAAGAGAAGGGATGCGGGCCGCTGGGTTGTTCGAAGACTGCCCTCGCTCCATGGCTCTCCTATCAGCTGCGAGCTCCAACCTCTCATAGTCAGGAGGAAGAGTGTAGGCCGCACCAGCTGCGACTGCATTCCCGACCTGCGAGCCCCAAATGCTCCACGCAGGAATAGGTGCTTCTGGCTCAGTCATCGCCGGAGGCACAACCGAAGTCGCTGGGCGGAGGACACTACCAGATGCGAAAACATTGGCATCACTTGTCCTTTCTCCCTCACCACCGGTACGAACACCTTCGCCCATCGGCGCAGCATCAGCTTCGACATCGTCGGAGAGTTCAATGACATCCTCGAGATGCTCACTTGCGTGTCCAGTAGCTGCGACGGGCTTCTCGGTATGGGAGCTCGAAATTGGAACATGGGATGCAGGAGGCTGACTTCTCTGCTCCAGCTCAGGTTCCTCAGCATGACCTGCGATACCAAATGCGATAATATGAGGTAACTTGTGTTATAAGTTATTTCGCTATCTTTACTAAAGCTAAGAATAAGCACCTCCACGCGAAGGTGGGATTGAGGTATCCTCATCGTACACTAGGGACGTGGAACCGTGCCCTATCAGTGTATCCTCACTAAGCAAATCTTTAAGAGAAGCGTGACCTGGGATGCGAGTAAACCAGTCATGATCAAGGGGGCCCTTCCTGGCTGCGCTGCTGCCTCTGTCTTGATCCTCGTTTGCTGGGCAACCCAGTATGCGAGCCAGTTCTGGGAACAACCACCCTTGCGAGTTCCCGCAGGCTGCTCAAAGGGAAGATTGCTCATAAGGACCGTCTTGCATTCCTTTGTCAGCAAACGCTTGTAGCACCCTCTGATAATAGACTGGGGCCAGATCGATGGGGCCACCGCATCAAAACCAAACTGAGGAGAGACCCGAGTAGGGTCAACATCCACTGTAAGTCTTTCATACCGTGGCGCGAGCTCACGAATATGCTCTGCAAGGGCAGGAAGAGAACCTCGCAGACACCAACAGAAGAAGTCACGATAGCGTTCGTGGAAATGCGGCCCGTTTTCAAAGAGAAGGTCTTCTGACAAGACCATACCTTTGGAAGGGTATAGCTTTGGAAACCACCGTACATTCTCAATACGTGTGGCGTAGGGCCTGGCAGTAAACTCCCTTCGTTTGTCGCATATCAAACTCCAAGTACACTTGGTGTTGCTTGCTCCAAACCATCTCGCAGCCCTCCCGCTGTTGCGCGCTTCCGTCTCGCCTGGGGGACACCACTTCTCAAGTGGGAGGGGAGTTGGAGCATAAGACGGCCAGCGCTCGAAAACCCACATTGTCAAAAAGCTGATATTGACAAAGGTCAGGACATCGAGGCGACCACGCGATTCCCTCATCGCCAGAACTAGCTGATCCAGCCTGTAATATAACGTACCCAAGACCAAGGGTCCGAGTGCGACTCTCTGGCCAAGAGCGAGCCTCACGGCAAGTGGCAGCACATGGTAGAAGACCCCGTCATGGGGGTGACCATCAATCAGATACCTCGACAACCAAGCACAGAGAAAGGCACAAAGGGTCAGATGATAACCCTTGCCCTCTACGTAATTCTCGGCCTTCGGGTTTTCGCTCAAAAGCTTCTTAGTAATGCTGCTGCTCGCATAGTCTCGGAAGAAGTACTGCAACCACTTGTTCCAGGTATTCTTCGCAGACGTATCAACCAGTTGCCAGTTTGGAAGAGGCTTTGTAGTGGTCCACCGAGTGGAGATTTTCTTTACCTCCGCTAGACATTCCTCCATCTGCGCGTACAAGGCCATTTCCGCAGATGTCCTCAAGTGACTCAAAGGGTCCACCTCGCCCATGGGGGAAAGCTCATACAGCATTTGAACGTCCTCAAGCGTGGGGGCAGCCTCGAACTCAGCAAAATGAAACGTGTGAGTCGTAGGCGAGTAACGAGACAGAAGGTCTAGAAGCATGGACTGATCCAACTTCACGGCAGCACCCTTCATAGCACGGACAGCAAAGAAAATGCCGGCTTCATCGAGAGTCTCGGCGTAATTATCCAACACGTGGTCGATCCACTCGTCCATATAGTCCAATTTCTGGACAAACGCCTGAGTAGAAATCGCAGCATATGGGAAGTGCTCATTCTCGATTTCCAATCGAACCACATCCTCGGAACCAACCAACTCGAGCAAGGCTGAGTTAACTGGGCGAGTCAGTGTCAACAACCGCTCAACTGGAACAGGGTCAGGCATCCTCTTCGCCTTCACCCTCGCGTGATAAAAATCCTTCCCACCCAGAAAGGGGGCTTTTCGCCACAGAGCCTGTGGAAGCTCCGGTATCTCTTCATCTTCCTTGACGGGTCTGGTTACTCTTGTCTTGGCCATTCCTGCGAAAGGGCAAAAAAAAAAGGGGGGGAGAAATACCACACTTCAGTTTGAATTTTGGAATTCGAGATCTATGCAGACCAAAGCAAACAGTTCCGGTACCAATTTCAGAAATTGGGGAGTTGATATTTTGCGAAAGATTAAAACGAAGCGGGTTCAAAGATCAAAGCCTCTTCACAAATTTCATGGATTTACAGATTCAACGCAGTTCAAGGCAAACGCTGGTATTTTAAATCAAAAGTAAACGAGGCCAACCTTGTTTCCTTGAAGCTTGCTTGGATATACACAATTGGAGAATACGATTTGCAGTTCTGAACTGGTGATTGATTATCTGGATCTGCTCTCGAAGATCTCCGGGTACCATTCACTTTGAGAGAAAGAAGTGATGCTTTGCAATAATGGGATACAAGGTATTTATCCAAAAGAATGAAGGGTTGCGTCCCTTCAGTAGTCGAATCGCAACCGTCACCGTCGTATCGCGCAATCACAGGACGGGCTGACGTCACGCCTAAAACCCTAAAGGTCAGACGGCACGACTCTAGGGGTTTTAGGTCATAATGACACGCACGGGGGCTGAACTTACCCGTATTTGAATTGGTGCGTGGCGACGACGCGCATGTTGGTTTCCGCGCATGGAAGCCTATACAGCTATGAGCCTTCACGCGCAGAAAGGGGGCTAATGTAGATACTGCTTTCTGACATGGCAGATCTTAGCCACGTGGCAACCATCCAGCACACCATATTGTGCTCCACACACACAGGATCACCAGCCGAGCTGATCCATGTGGGGGCTGCGAGACAGAGCCCTCGCATACCACTGCACGGGACTTGTAGGGACTTTGTGGTTTGGAGGCTAGAGTAAGCCCTGTCGCATGCGAGCCAAGCCCGCGCGCGACCTTTAGTAACTGTTTTGAGAGATCTATGGCACGAGCTCCCTAGACCCGGTCAATCCGGTCAAACCCGGTCAACCTCGTAACGGTTCCGGTACTCACGCACCACGTGCTCTAACGGTTCCTATATACTCGGACGAACGTGCCGTTATGGTTAAGCTAATTAATCCGCCATTAATGGGCGCATTAACCACACTACAACGGTCACGTTCTCCAGTATATATACATCGTTAACCTTTCCATACAAAAGAGGACACACTGCCATACGCGGAAGCTCTGCCAAACCTCTGTCTCTCTCTCTGACATTGCTACTGACTTACTCTCTCCCTACACACACCCCTATTCTTCCTGTGCGATCCCTGATCCACTACGCACGGTGTACACGGAGGTCTCCCTGCCGGAATCTCTTGTGCACAATTATCAAAGACTGTGACTGTCTCATCACTCATGAGCATATCTGCAGTACCACTTTCCACGTCCATCTCCATTGAGTCATCATCCACTGTTTCATTGTCCCCTTCGAAATCTTCCTCTTCCGAGCCAAAATCAGTACGATCACTATCCCTTGCCTCTGGGGGTTCTTTGGTTTCTGTTCTCGTCTAAGTCTAGGCAGCATTATACTTCGGAATTTCATCGTTAAACTTCTTCTTCCTCGGTGATGGGCGATACAGTAACCATGGGCCAAACCCCTGAACGGTTGGGTTGCGTCCATTATTAGACTTATGGTGGCACTCGCTGGTGTAGTGGGTCAAGAGACCGCATTGGTGACAAACAGAGGTTAGCCTTTCATAGCGAAAGTCAAGCCATAGTCTCTCCCCAAGGACTCTGATGAAGATACCTCTTCTAAGAGGTCTGTTCAAAGCAAGCCGAACCCTAGCCCTCATATACACTCCTCCTTTTCCTAGGTGTATACGCTTATCTGTATTGAGGACCTCCCCCAACGTACTCACAGCTGACTTTGCGTCTTCTTCCGTGTGAAGGAAGAACGGAAGATTTTTAATTTGTACCCAGACATCAACTGTTTCAAATACTTCCTTGTCAGTTCTTGCCGAAGGAGTCCACTTTTTTAGAAACAAGAGATTACCATCAAAAACCCAAGGTCCGCCATGGAGAACGTTCTCCATTGATTCAGTAGAAGGGAAACAAAAAATAAACCTGTTAGGCTTATTTCTCGAATGGTAATCTTGTCTCCTTCTTTCCAGATCTTCTGGAAGAGCATAACCATGGCCCATACGTTGAATGTGATGGGTTGAAGGAATGCTCCGATCAAGAACGGACCCAGTTCCTTTATGGCTGCCAAGCATCGTTCCTCCGGAAAGTCTATAGTAACGTCTTCATATTCCGTCAATGGAGCTCCTGCCCACTGTTCAGAAGCCGGAGCATCCATGGTCGCCGTTGGCTCTGCCATTGTCTCGCTCATCGGTTCCTAGGGTTTCAGATCCTGATCGCCACTCGTGAACTCTGAAAAAATCGGAGCTAGGTCAAAACCTCGTGAAAACCTCGTGGTGTAGTTAACTTTCAAATCCAAAAATCGATGTTACTTAAACAGTTGATGTCTTATGCATTTCAAATACTACGTCCAAAAAAAATAACTAAAAGTACTGAGTTAAATTGAAAAAGAAAGTGAAATTGCTTGCTAGAGACCAATCACATTGTAGGTTGTCCTGCATCAAAAATGACATAATGTATCAGTAAATGTACAACCTTTTAAGAAGTTCAATATTTTATGGAGTAATCTTAGATATCTTACAGTTTGTGCGTTTAAGTGATTCATACAAATGCATGCACTCATCGGACCAATCAAGAGGAAGCACCGAAATACATTTAAGATCATTTTGTGCCTTCACTTCAGTAGGTGCTTTGATGATGAAAGTGTAAGATTGGTTAGCGCAACTTCGAATATTGTCTTGCATGGACATTCTCGAAGGATCCTGTTTTAAAAAGATATTGAGTATTCCGCTAAGATAATTTCAGTGCACGAAAATAATTATAGACGATACTGGTATAAGTAAATCTCGCATATTCTTTGCACTCTTCCTCAGGATTATCCTAGCTTGTTTATCGAAGATCTGTAGTCTCTTCATCCCAGTGGAATCCCTGACAGTATTGTAAATCGATAACTGTTGACGGAACTTGAATGAGTTAGATTCGCAAGAGAAACATCAAGTACGACATGTATGAGAAATCATATTTATCTCTCTCTATGTGTGTGTATATATATATTTATATATATATTCATACCGTGACAATGACCACACTGTGATTTTACTTTGATATTTCTAATCAAGTCAACGTTTTCTTAATACCAATTTGGACACCAAGACAACATTTTCAGTACACCACATCTCCATTGCGATTTTTTTTGAGGAATCCTTATTGCGATTTTGAAAACTATCATCTACATTATTTGTATACTTTCTATACATTTATTAAGATTGTCCATTTCGGAGAAGTCAACACTACTTCTAGTCCTCCATTTTTGAAATTTGAAGTTCATCACGATTTTACTGTAAAATTTAAATTAGGTCATCCTATTTCCTTATTTATAGCATTTTTATGCTATTTTGGACACTTTCCAACATTAGATTTTTATTAGCATTTTTATTTCAAAATCTACGTTTTTTAATACTAATTTGGTCACTTTCCAACACTACAGTTCCGGTGAAGTTTCCACTAATCGTTTTCATATTTTAGTAACGTGATACTCAACATCTCTATTGAGATTTTTTTCTAAGGAATATGTATTACGATTTTGAATACTATCATGTATATGGTTTGTATACTTTCTATACATTTATTATAATCCATTTTGGAGAAGTCAACACTAATTCCAGTCCCCCAATTTATGAAACGTCAAACTAATTATGATTTTACTGTAAAATTTAAATTAAGTCATCGTATTTCCTTACATATAGCATGTTTTATACTACTATTTTAGACACTTTTCAAAGTTACATTTTTTAGCCTTTTTTTATTTCAAAATTTATGTTTTTAATACAAATTTGGACACTTTCCAACACAACATTGTCTGTACACCACATTTCCATTGCGTTTTTTTGAGGAATATGTATTGCGAGTTTGAATACTATCATTTATATTATTTGTATACTTTCTATATAATTATTAAGAATATCTATATTGGAGACGTCAACACTACTTCCAGTGCTCCAATTTCTTAAATTTGAAGTTAATTATTATTTTACTGTAAAATATAAATTAAGCCGTCGAATTTCCTTATTTATACCATTTTTGTACTATTTTGGACACTTTCTAACATTATATTTCTGCTAGTCTTTTTATTTCAAAATTTACGTTTTTTTATACGAATTTGGACACTTTCCAAAAAAACATTTCCAGCGATATTTTCAATTATCGTTTTCAGCTTTCAGTAAGCACCTGTAACATCGTCTTCTATTTCTACCTTGGGTGCCTAAGGTCAAAGCAGTAGTGCAACACGACACTCATTTGCTAGTTAATATATCATATCATGAGATAAACATCTCCATTTGCAAGTGTAGTTTACTGTATCAAAAAGTCATTGCGACTATACTAAAAAAGTTGTCGCGACTATTGTTTCCAGTATCAAGATCGACATAACTTTCTTTCTATTTTTTTCCCTCAAATTCTTATTTAACTGTTAAATTTTTCAGTATACCTGCTTGAAATGTTTGATTGTTCGACATGCAGTGAATAATTATTCCCACTCAAATTCTTATTCAACTGTTACAAAATTAAGTTTACGTCCTAAAACGGGGATGAAGAAGAAACAATCACTAAAAATAGAGTTGAAGGCCAAAGGCCTATACCATTGTGTTGAATTGTGTCCCCAAAACAGAAGATTTTACACCACCAAAGAAACAATGTTAGTAAATCATACACAATTCTATTTCTTATAAAACATGCATCTTGAAAAACAGCATATCAAACATTGCTCCGTAGTATAACCTATACGGGGATGGCGAGTGACTGTCTCGTGTAAGTGTATGCCTTCACCGGCGGCCACGAGAACTGAAGTTTTCACATATACGACGCATAGATTTTTTTAGGAATAATATAGTTTGATTTGTAAAAACAATTTGCTAGCAGCGGGGAAAAAACACATTCAAAGCAAAAACGCACATCACTATGAGACTATACCCTAGTAAAAGCTCGCCGGTTATGCGGGCGTGTCTGTGCTCTTCTAATTTCCTCTTGAGCGCCAAGGGAGCTAACCTGCAACGCTCTCTCCGCTCGTCGTTTTCGTCCATCACTAAAAAAAAACATCCAATGAATAAAAAAAAAAAAACTCCAATGAGAAAAAGAAACTCCAATGAGTATGAAGAAACTAAAAAAAACTCTATTGAGTATGAAAATCACCAACTGATTATGATTGTTAGAAAACCTCCAATGATGGTGGTGATATCATTAGGAAACCTCTGTTAATATAAGTTTGATTCATTCCTTCCCATTTTGGTAACGTCAATAATTGACTATCAATTTTTATGAAGATTTCCTTCATCATAACAATTTTTTGTGGAAGTTTCCTTCTTGTATAAAAATTTAACTTATCGATTTGATTTATGCCATGAATATTGTCAATAACTTTCGTTATTATTGGTATGGGTGGGTTATATACTTATTTTAAACGAATTTAATTAATTTAAACGTGCGCCATTTTTTTTATTTTCAGATCAAATTCTGCAGATGTGATTTAAATTTAAATTCAATAAATTTTTTTACATTAATTTACCGGAATTTCCACGTGACAATTCCTCATGCAAAGTTTGAGAGGACATTCTCAAATAGTATATATAGATTACCAAAGTTTTATAAACTGGACCGGCCATCGAACCGGTGAGGCACCGGTTCATGGTCGGACCGGTTCAATTGCATGTTTATTTAATAATATATATTTTTTATTTTTATACAAAAAATAGTAAACATAATATAAAATAATCAAGAATAATATTTATATGTACCAAATACGACTAATCTTACTTTTAATTTGAATGGAATTGTTTATCATTACAGAATATTGTTGCATACTATATATGTAATAAATTTACATATTTGATTTGGAGTATTTGATTTGAATGGAGTATTTGATACTATATATGTAATAAATTTACATATTTGATTTGTAATATTGTGATTTTTAATATAATGCATTGATGAATGTTTCCACAAAATTTGATCACATATATAAGAGAAAAGAAACAATCAAAATGTAAACAAAAAAGTTTGTTTTGAAATGGAAACAAAAAAGTTGATTATCTCAAACGATTTTTTCTTTTGTTAAGAAGTAAATAAATTAATCTCTCCTTAGAAGTAACAAATGGCCCGTTGGTCTGGTGGTTAAAAACGCTAGCAAAAGTGTTTTCGGTCTGGGGTTCAAACCTCATAAGGAGCATTTCTATTATTTTGATTATCGAACCGGGCCGGTCATATACTGACCCGGGCGAACCTTCGGTTCTGTTGACGTGACCCGGTTCGCTTGCATGGCTGATCCGATAGCCAAATCGGACCCGATACGCACCGGTTCGCCGGTCAGAGTGGTCGAATCGGCCCGTCCGGTCCGGTTTTTAAAACTATGGTTATTACAGTAAAACCTCTATAAATTAATAATGTTGGGACTGTGATATTTTATTAATTTAGCGATATATTATTATATCTATAAATTAATAATTTATTAATCTAAATAGTTTATTGTATATAACAGTTAAATTTTCAAGTCCAATGTACTCGTTACAATGTGTATTAGGTAGAGATGAAACTAATTACAAAAACAAGTTCAAAGACACATTTTATGAATATACATTTACAAATTAATTGAATTTTTCAAATCCGTTGTTTTTTAATAAGTAAAAAACTTAGTTCATGATACGAAAAAGTTGGTCTATGGTACCAACTCAATACATTAAACATTGTTACAAATTAATTAGTATAAAAATGTTCATTGAAAAACCTTTAATGTCACATCAACTATCAACTATAGATCCTAAATTTCAAGGTGTTTAAAAATCAACAATGACCAATCAACAAAGAAAAAATTATGCGATTATAAGTACGATGACCAAGGATGCACTTAACAAGATTTGGTGAAGTGGGTTGACAAAACTTTCAATTTGAATGTTAGTCAAGGAGCAATATCAAACACTATCAAGCGAACATCAGAGTTCCTATCAGCTGACTTTGACAAATGTGGATCTTCCAAGCGTCATAAACCAACCAAGTACCCGGACATGGAGAAAGTGAAATGAGGATATTTAAAAATGAAATCGGCGAATTATTAATTTTATCGAAGTTATTAATTTATCGAGTATTAATTTATAGAGGTTTTACTGTAGTTAACTTACGAAATATCTTCCTCATTATATCATCAAAATTCAATATTATTTCTACTAAAAAAAAATTATTCAACGCAACATTTTTTTTGCAAACATTCAACACAACATTGATAAATTATTATGACATTATTACTAAGTTAAAGTTAGCATTAGAACAAATCATGTTGATGAAATTGGTAAACATAACATAATAATAAGTATAAACGGATGAAACGGATTGACCGATGGGATCGGATTTATATTTGATCCTAGTCCGTTCCATCACGGATCGGTCCGGACATCACGGATCGGACGGATTTGCGGATCGGTGGGGATTGATGGATACTTGTGCACCCCTATGTGGTGGTGCTACAAATACCCAGCATGAAGAAGATATTGTTAATCTTATCATCTAGTTCTCAATTAGACACAACCCTAGATCAAATTGAAACTCAACACCATATCGACTGCATGTCTTCTATATTGATTAAAATTTCTTTACCAACAAGAATGTTATAATCCCAACTAGGCGTAATTAGAGTTTATATTTGCATCATATCTAGATGATGTAGGTCTGAACCACTCCGGATCTTCTCCAATATCCCCGAAGTTCCTCCTCGCTACAAGTGTAGGCTTGGTGCTTTGAGAATCCTTCTTGGCCTCAAGACGTATTGCTCTCACTCTCAAAACCCTATATTTTGATGGGTATCTGAAGAAAACTAAATTCTAAGACTAAAGCAAGTTATATAGGCTACGATAGGTACCTTGAGGAGATAAATATAAATCACGCTCCTTCATTGGGACTTCTGCGTCCACCCGAACCTAGCCAAATAAAGTTAAGAAAATTACCACCACTAAATAAGTGTTATTGCAATCTTGCCCATATTCTAAAAAATAATATTTTGAGTTCCATTTATTAAATACTTACTATCTCCAATGTTAAGATTACAAATATTTGTCGATTAGATTAATCATTGTTATTCGACATGTCCAGAGTACCTAGCAATCTACCAGCAGGGTTTGATATCATCAAAACTGATAATCTTCATCTAGGGGATACCCTCAATCCCATAAATGGTACATGGATTCTTTCATATATCAATTTACAACATGGACATAGTAGCATTACCCAACTCATCGAGAATGTTGACTCAATAAGAATCTCACTCACTTGACTTGTCAAAGCAATAACAACTAAATACATGTGCTTATTGACTACATAAGGATTAAGAGCATAAGTAATCAAAATAACCTTGAGATGCGGCTTGTTATGTTATATCAATATAAAGAAAATGATCTCTCAACTTGGTCATGTTCAATATACACAACGTATATTTGGGTATTTTATATTTAGAAAAATAGAACAATATTTTCGATTTGTTGCCACTTTTGACAATGGAGGTGGGTTGGTTTGGTGTGGAACTTTGGATTTCAAGCCGTCTTTTAAGATGGTGTGAAAAAATTCTGTGAAACAAAACAGATTTCATTATCCCTTAGGTACAAAAATATTTTTTTTCCTACAACCTTACGCCCCCCAGGGGGTGGTATAAGGCAGTATAAGGGGATGAGGGTATAGTGAGAGTGTTCTGAAATGACAACATTTCCCCTATATATATGTAGATATACGTATATATATATATATATATATATATATATATATATATATATATATATATATATATATATATATATATATATATAGGGTAAAAGACACTTTCCACCCCCATATTAAGGAAAAAATACACTTTGCACCGTAACATTTGAAAATTTCCTCTTTGCACCCTCGTCACTGATCCACCCCTATAAGTTTTGGAGTATAATTTGGATAGTGAACCTGGAACCTAAAACCCAAACTGTGTGGTATTATTTCCTTGCTAAGTAGACATTGTCTATTTAATGCAATGTTATGTTTTGATTAGTAAATTAATAATTCGTAGGCGACGATTCCGTTGACCAAAGATACATCTAGTATTACTAGGGATTGATTTTCTTTTGCTTAAGATTTAAGGTGACTTAATATGCCAGGATTTGAGCCTGTTCTTCTTTCGTGACTACACGAGTTTCACTATATGTAACACCCTGCAAATTCTATTGGGGTCAAGTTGCAATAATTTGAAATTTTGAGTTAGTTATGTAAATCTCATGTTCAACATTGCTTGCTGACATCTATCACATAGAGTAAACTATAGTGTGAATTCAAATCAGGGGCATTTATGCTATTATCAAGAAACTGGGGCCTATATGTAATTTTATAGAATTGCATTTCTAGCTGATTCCTAGCCAAATTGAGATTATTAAGGAATTTTGGGGGGCTTATACAAAAGCATCTAATCTATTGGGGCCAATATAGAATTTTCTGAAGTCATCAAGTTCCCTGGATTCACTATCTACCCTAAACTTTTGAAAATTTTCACAATCACCCCAAGTGCATGAAAGACACTTGTCAAGGGAATTTTTACACCTCAAGAATGAGGTGGCAACATCTCCACTCTCCTTCCCACTAACTGGTCCAAATGGATCATCTTCATCATAATCAACTTCTTTATCATCTCCTTCTTTCTCTAAGATCATCAACATCACCACCATGGTACCACCAAGAATACCGCCAAGTAACCACCACTTCCTCTTCATCAAATCAAAAAATGTTGTGGCCTAAGAACCTCCTCGTTACCGTGATCAAAAAGCACAAGTTGATTTGGAGTTACATTGCAGAGGATGGGAGTAATCGGGTAAGGAAGTTGCGAACCCTAGCTTGCAAATCGAACGAATTCTCTTCCATAGTAGAAATTCGTGATCTCTAACCTAGTCTATGTTGTTGGCGAGGTAAAACCGAACCAGAAGAGACCTTCCTCACCGGCCAATTTGGAGTTTCATGTGTCTGGCCGGAATCTGGGCAGAGAAGCCGCCGGAAGCGACGAAGCTCACCGGAGGTGAGATAAATCCCTCGTTTTTATCCGTTTTCAGTTATTTTTACATATATGAGCTCCCTATGAGATTTAGAACTCATTTAGGGCACTGTAATCAACCCAGAATGCTCTTTATGGCCGTTTGATTCTTGCTGCTCGCATTTTTCCGGCGGGTTTTATCCCCCCTATACTGCAGCGTTTTCTCACTCGTTTCTCGATATTTTTGAGAACGGATTGATGCCCTATACTGTATGGATCACCCTCTACGAGTTTGTAGTTCATTTCATCGTGTGATTTAAGCTCTAACATGCCTAAATTTTAGGTTAAAGTTGCGACGAAGCTGTGTTCGAACCTGCATGTTCTTGACTTACGTTTTCTGACCAATTTCCAATGCTTGTAGCTTAGTCTAATCTTGATGATTTTAAGTGACTCCTGCACCTGCATACTCCTTGTGTGTCACACTCTAAATTTGATGTTAACAGGTTCCTGTGATCTAACCCCTAGCTTGTCTGAATTTGGCCTCCAAGTCACTGCACACGTGTTTCAAACATTCCTTGTGCATACTTACAGTCTTGACTTGGGGTTTTTGCTCTACTTTGAGCACTTGAAACTCCCTCCCTGCTTGACGAAATGCCGAGCGACTTGTTTCGTTGTAATCCCAATGCAAGGCTCTATAACTCTTATACTGATTTCATCCAGTGATGGATCTTTAACTACCTCAAATTCATGCTTGAACCTACTGCACAACAGTGTTTGTAATTGTCAAAAAACTTAGGAAAAATGGCTAAGTATAGATGGCTTGAAATTGTCAAACTTTGATCTACAATATATCTTTGTCTATTTCAAGTTTCTAAGAGCTTGAATATGTTCTAGAATCCTTGTTCACTCAGCTACAAAACCCTATTCTTGAATTTTCCAAACTCTTTCTCAATTGACCATAATCTAGCTCCAAAGTGGGCTGCTTGTGCTGAATTCTCTCAAACTTTGACTTCAAATTTTTTAGTCAAAAGGACCTCTCTGGCCTTACTAATCTTGAGCGAAGTTTCTCATATTGCTACTCTGTGCCTGATTATCAGGTTTGACCAAAATTGACCTATTGGGAATACATGTTTGATTAAATCTGTGTGAGAGGGACAAACTGTAATATCACATAAAGTTGTGTCAAGACCTGAATAATATTTTGGAGGCCATATACATATATTACATGGATAATTGGGGTCATATGATTTGTTCTAGGTTGTATTGACCAAGTCAAGTGACTGAGGGCCTTTCTGCAATTTCGCCAAACTTTAGGAGCTTAAGTGCAAATAACTAAAAGTTGTAGACTTTAACTCCATAAATTCCTGAGAATGTTAAGATGGTGTTTTTCATACTATTGACAATAGGTTGACATGTTTAAAGAGGGTTCAGGCCTAGTCAGGGGCTAAAATGCAATTCACTCAAAACATCAGGGACTTGAGTGTCAATAATAAGAATTGGGGATTCAAGCTAAGTAGGCTCGTGGGAGACTTACTAACTCATGAGATTAGCTAAATAGGCATAGCAGAGGGGTTCAGTAACAATCAGGGACTGTACCGATGAGACTAAGACATCGGGGGACTGAATAGACAGATTTGGGCTCGGCAGCCCGACAGTCGCATGCATACGGACTTATCTCTCACTAATGAGGGAAATTACTAATAAATATACGTACTTTGGTATTTGTAGAGGTGAAAAGGATAGAGAATCAGCATCGCTGATCAGGAGCACTGGGCAGGCTACAGGTAAGCATAAGAATGCCTAAATTTGTCGTTGGAGAATTACTGAGTATATGGATGAGTCTATGAATACCTGATACATGGATCTTGAAGTAAGTACGTTGGATCATGCGTATATATACATACATTCATGTATTCATTTTATGTTTCGTGCTTATCTCTAGATTACTTGGTTGAAATAGGTAACATGATTACTCGAGACCCTTGTATGGTCACTACAGGCTCCGGCCGTCTAGCTGTTGCGGTGGCAGACACACATGGGACCCGGTCTACGGGCTTTACATTTATCGCCTATGGGCATAGTCGGTACATCGCTAGCTCCCGACTTGTAGGCAACTAGTACTACTCTCTGGACTGACGATCCAGTAGGGGGTGTGCACACTTAAGGTCTAGTTTGTCATGGTGGATAAGTGGATACTGGAGTAAGGAATTGATTTGGACATGTTACAACTGAGTATTAATGGATATCTAACATATTGGGCTAGTTTTCTCTTTGATCTGGGATGTGAGTCAGGTTATATGGTGTATGCGTTGCAAGTACATGTCAAACACTTTCGAGGTTGTTAATATCCAGTTTGTCTTAAAATCTATTTTAATCATTGCAACCTGACGTTGTAACGTCACTACCTTTCACTTTTGGCAGGTGAGCACGCGGGATGCTGGGAAGTAGACAAACACTTTGAATTTGACACACGCAGTATAATGAATACAATTGTAAGTTTATTAAAGTTTTTGTTTCTTTTATTTTGTCTCATAACAGAGCCATTAGGGTTAGACTCCTTGCTAAACACCTCCGTGCTTTGCGGAGGGCATCTCCGGAGAGTCTGGGGGATCTAAGTGTAATTCTCCAGTACTCTAGGATGGGGGTGTTACAAATGGTATCAGAGCGGAGGTTCTGTGAAAAGGCAAAATAAAAAACACAATAAATAGGTGTATATAGATTTCGAAAACTAAAATGAGATAGGAAACAAAATAAAACTGGAATAGGATGGTTGGGGGAGCGCTGGTGAGGGAGCTATATGTGCATTCGTAGGCCAGATAGGCTTTTTTTGTTGTTGGCTGAGATTCAAGTTGTTTCATTGATTTGTATGATAAAAGAATGCATGATACGTATATAGAGTATTTGACATGGAACGATACTTGGATTTGCTACCGGTATGATTCGAGAATTTAATTAATGGGCTGGTATGAATCTTGTGGATGTGAATCAGCCTGGTCTAGCTATGATATTATTAAGAATATATGTTCTGTCAGCTAGAGAGATGCCATATGGGTGAATGTAATTTGTCTAAAACAAAGCCAATATTAACTTGTATAGTTAAATAGGAATTGGAATTGCTAAGTAGAGATAAAATCTTGTGATTGAACGACCTTATTATACTAGTGGGATAGTCAGGAACTTGATAGAGGCTTGGTAAGAACATTGTATGGTATAAACCAATGGGGTAAAGTACAATGGGATTTTTTTAGATATCTGTGTTGTCAGCAAGAGAGCTGGCATGTAATTAGAGGAGAATCTCCTGAAATAGAACTAATGTCATCTGCAAAATTGAATAGGAACTGTAACGATAAAATCAGGATGTAGATAGGTAGCGAAATGATCTTTCCAGGGATCCTAGGTCGGCATAGGCATCTGATAAGTGGAAACGGATGATAAATAGTTAGGATCGTTAGTAGCAGAGATAGAATTGCATGTGTAGCATGAGTATGCGATTGAAGTATGGAATAAAGGGTATGAGATGGGATATGCGTACATCGGGACATTGAATAAGGAATAAGGGAATTTTTGAAGTGACGAGAAGGTTGGAAATATGCATCGAGTGTACTACTGGGGACAAGTGGTGGGGCTGGGAAAGAATCGTACCAAGAAGAGGGGCTTGTGACAAGAGGTATTACAGAAGCAGGGGAGTTGGAATGGTTAGATAGCGTGAATGATAAGTTGGCTGGGAAACGGAAGGGGTCCGATCTAGATATTTAGAGGATTAGTATAAAATGTGAAGTTCTAAGTATGAGGGGGGGCCGGTCTATCGGAGGGGTCTATTTACTTGGGTGATGGTGGAAGTGGAGGGCATGAAGATAAGTGGAGTATACAAAGTGAAAGGAAGTCAATGAGGTGTTAAATACAGAATCAGGGGTCAGGGTAATGTTGGAAGTTGTCATTCATCACGTTATGGGTGGAAAATGAAGGTTTCATATATAAGTGATTGTACTCAAATATGAGAGGTGAGGGGATCATTGTACAAGTGATGGGAAAGGGGATTAAATAACTTCCAAATGTTTTAGGGACAAGGAAAACTGTGGGAGAGAGATGACAGCGTAAACCTATCTGCTTTTTCGCAAGTGTACGATCAAGTAATATAGAGTATGTAATTGTGACTCAGGTTGTCGAACCCACGAGAACAGTTTAAGTTGTTGCTAATCAGAATTAGAATAAGACACAAAGTTTGTAAAAAGGAGGAAGGTTTGAGATTTGACTATACTAAATTGTAATAAATAAAAACAGTAAAAAGCTTATTTTATTTTTCTGTTGAATATTTCGCAGAAATTTTTGTAGTTGTAAAAGTCGATAATTCTAAAAATCTAGGTTCCAGGATCCCCTAGGGTTACTCTCCAGCTTTCATGGTATATTCGATTTCAGAAACACACGGTGGTTTTGTTTATGCCAGCATACCAATAGTACAATCTCCTCTCGGTCTCATGCACTTATCACTCGACTGCAGATTTTCGGGTCCTCTCGGTCCACCTAAATCTGCAGGTTCGTTCTAAGTCTGCTAGGGTTACAGGTTCTCCTCTCGGTCTCCCCCTAAACGTCTAACAGTTGGTCTAATGCTTCTGGGCTAGTCCCCTGATTCTCTTCACCTCTCGGTCCATCAAGGCAGAGTACTAAATCCTGTCTTTTCTTCCTAACGTTCACTGGTCACTCTCGCGCACCAGATCCTGTCTGTAACACTCCTGGGTGATCAAGCCATTCATGTATGTAAATAAAATCAAAGGCAGAATAATAAACAAACCATCCTGTATTAAGACTTAGCTAGCCATGCATCTGAAAATCAAAACAACCAAGTCTGCTGAATTCATAAACCCTAGGTTCACCGAGAACCTAGGCAAAAGGTCTAGCTAGCTTGCATTATTCAAAAACAACGTTTCATAAAAAGAGAAAAGATCAAACTAGTTATTTTTCTGAAGATACTGGAAAACTGCTCCAATCCTGCTCTGCTCCAACTCCTGGCTACTGTGAAACTGGCTGCTGATGATGATAATAGATGTGAGTGTGTATGTGTTCGTCACCCTAATTCAGTGCTGGGACACCTCCTTTCATACTGCCACAGTCTCCAAAACTGATGCACGAAATTCCTGTTTTACCCTCGAAAAGACCCGTCCTGGAAGCTTCTGGAACCCTTCTGTGCGTTCAAACGCACACTTCCTGCGTTCAAACGCAGTGCGTATGAACGCACACCCTTCTGCGTTTGAACGCAGGACTTAGCCGTTTTTCCATTTTTCTCTTCTGGCTCCTGAACCCATGCGTTTGAACGCAGCTCCTCTGCGTTTGAACGCACCCCTTGGCCGTTTCTTCTCTTGAGTGTTGAGTCCTGCGTTTGAACGCACACCGCCTGCGTATGAACGCAGGACTTAGCTTTTCTGCACTTTGGTCTCTGACTCCTGTGTTTGAACGCAGACTGCCTGCGTTTGAACGCAGGACTTAGCCATTTTTCCTGCCACTTTCCTGCTGCCGCCATCTTGTGCGTTTGAACGCAGCTCCTGCGTTTGAACGCACCACTTAGCATTTTTTACTCTTTTTCTGCTCAGCTTTCCTGACACGCTGCCTCCTATTCAAGTTAATCTCATGCATTTTTCGGCACCTGTTACCTGCACATCATAACACGCACCCGCGATCATATCCAACAAACAAAAGTATGCATAAAATTACTCAAATTTTGCAATCATGATCCATAAATCTCTGCCTCGTATCAGGTGGAAAATAAGCTGAAAATGGCCAAACTCAACTCTCACAGGGTTAAAACCAATGATAAAAAGATGTCCCAAACTAATACATTTTCAAGCTGTCAAAATACCCCCACACTTATCTCTGCTCGTCCCGAGCAGACCCTTGCATACTGCCTTGCAGACCCATTTTTGCATACTCATACTTCCCCTCTTTCACAGATTCAAGACACAGACCAAAACACTCAATAGACGACTGACTCAGATACAGAATATACACAACTGACTCAAGACACAGCTAATTTCTTTTTTCTTTTTTTTTTTATATATATTTTCTGAAATTGGGCAACCTCTCTATCATAAACTGAAATCATCAAATCCTCACAAGCTCATTTCGAAATTCCACAACACGCAGAAAGAAATGATATAAACTGATCCTATGCACAAAGTCACTAAGGTATCCCCAAACATCCACCAAACCATCCAAGATAAAGCACGTCTTTTGACTTAGAGGGTCCAGGCATCTATAGTCAACAGATAATTTTTCTTCGCCAAGTCATTTGAGGTTTTCAGACCCTCTTAGCCGTTATTGCGTTTGATTTGCAAATTGTCCCATTGCTAGGAGACACAACTCCTGTGTAATACGGCTTGACTTTAATTTCCCTCTTAAGCTCTGAATTGGATTGAATATAAATTTTCCATGTGAATGGAAGCACATTATGTTGTTTCTCCTTTAAGCGCAAAATATTATTTATTTATTATTTTTTTTTCCTCTTTTTTTTTCATAATCCCCTCTGTTTTTACAACTGTGCTGTAGAGCATTAAGAGTGCGGGCTTTTTAGGATTTTCTCTTGGAACCACCTTAAGGGATGGTGGTGTACATTCTCCAACTTCGCTTAGGCTACAGATTTGTACCACATAAAACCGACTCTACACGAAGGTCCACCCCAGATTCCAAGAGTCCACCAGTTTCCACGGGAAACAGAATATTCAATTATCTAAAGACCAAATCTGCCTAGCACACTAGAGAAGTCAAAAGTATGCCTGTTATCTACTTTCCACATTCCTGAATACCCGGGATAGCCTGTCGTGAAAACTGTGCATAAAATACTAAAATTTGAAGTATCCCTGCTACGGTGCTTCCTACTCTCATAAGCTCTTTCATTGGATTCTCTTCAGTTTCTAGGCCCTAAGTTGCCCTTTCTCAAAAATTTTTTTTTTGAATTATTTATTTATTATTATTTTTATTTTATATATATATATATTTTTTTTTATATATCATGCAAGGTCAGAAAGGTTGGTGGGTAGACTCAACATAAAAAACGTGCTGACTCAAAAAATGAAAATAAAATAAAAAATAAAAATTGACAAAAATATGCTGACATGGCTATGCAGGAGGACACGATTCCCCACCCCCACACTAGAGGTGGCGCGTCCCCGCGACTCTACTGATCTGGCCTGTAACTCGAATCTGTGTTCTCCGGAGTAGACTGGTCAGTCGGCTCGGGAGATGGTGAAGGGGTTCGCCCTCTGGCGCGTTTCCTCGCAGCATGGCGTGCTGCGGCAGCGGTACCAGCGTGGCTGGCACCGGGATGGGCACTGATGGCCCCTGGGTCTGCATGCTCTCTCCTAGGTGGGTACTGGGTACCGGGTCTGCCGGGGTCACCTACACTGTCTGCATGTTCAGGGCTCGGTGTGGGGTCATGGCCAGAGAAGCTATCATATGGCCGGCTCCATTGTCCAGCTGGGACAATTATCACTAGAATAGCGGTCTGGAAAATTAAACCGCTTACCACGCATGTTGCTCTGAATTTCAGCGAGTGCCGCCTCATGAGCTCTCATGGCGGACGTGTGAGCGTGGTAGATATGCTTCTGGGTCTTGAACAATTTGCCAAGACCCCTGGCCATTTTCTTGACTGTCCTTACCAGGTAGTTCTGTACTTTCTCTTGGGCCTTAATTTTCTTTCTGACCCATTCCTCATGCTCGGTCCTCTCCAGGCGCCCAAAAGAGCTGCGCCTGGCCCCTCTGCTAGACTGCCCCAAGTCAGGGTCGGCCTGCCTGTGTTCACTGGAACTGGCAGATCGGGGCAGTGGGAAGGGACCTGGTAAGGCTGGTAAACCCCCATCACCGGGAGGAGGCGGTGGTGGCATGCCACCACCCCCACCCTGAGGTGGAACAACATCATCATCATCGTCCACTTGGACATATTCAGGAGGCCCGTGAATGGCCTCATGCAGCGCACATCTCATGTTCTTGTACTTGCGTACTTGAACTGGTCGAATGTCTCTCAGCTCGCCAGGAATGACCACAAGATAATCCTGCGCCATTTTTGTTAACATCCCCAGAAGACCCAAACCCTTCTTGCTATGAGTCTCTCTCCGTTCCCGGAAAAACTCACAAATAATCTCCGGGAGGCTCACAGGCTCACGGGCCATCAGACAGTAAACAAGCAGGGCAATATTATAATCAATGTGGGTAAAGTGTTTTATACCCACAACTCTGTTGTTCACCCACTCTGTCCACCATCTCGCCTCTCGAATCAGGTAGGTCGATGGAAGTTTCCGGTAGGACGGACTCCGTTCAGGGTGGTACCAAGCAGCGCCGGGTACACCAGCACACAGGGTGGTCAGGATCTGCTCACTCAACTGCTCCGATGGATGACGTCTCAGTTCCTGAAACTGACAGTCATCCAACACTAACTCCAGACCCAGACTCTCTCGGATACTCTCTGGGGTGATTCGAATCCATCTCTTTCTGCAGTAAATCCAGTCAATTGACTGGGCTTCACTGTTCATGCACTGCTGGAGATTGCTGTAAATCTCCTTAGCCAGCACAGAACTGACCTGCAGATTGGTAAACCCAGTAAACAAATCCCCAAAATGATCCTGCCCAGTATAGTCGAACAGTTCATCCCCCATTGCTACCCTATCACGGGGAAAGGTCCTCTCAGCGGGTATGTCGTACCGAATCTTTTTGTCTTGCAGAAAGAAACGGTGAGCCTCCATGTTAACGAACCTATGGTCGCAGAAATGGTTAGCCCTAAGCAATCGGCAGTCTATGATATTCAAAGGTGCAATTGCCCTATCCGGCCTCATGTAAGGTTGATCCACCTCCATTTCAAGATGCAAACAGTAAAAATTGAAAATACTCAAAGAGAATGAAAAGATAGAACCTGGGTACCCGGAGTGAATCTTACGGGTACAGATCTGGAAATATCTCTTTGAAATGGATCTGTTGGTGTTTGGATCGAATGAGTTGGACCACCCCCACACTGTTCCTGACCTTCTGGTGGTCCTGCGGTGGTCGTCGGAGGCTGCTGGCGGCAGACTGCTCTGGCGGCTGCTAGGGCAGAGAGAATTTTCTAGAGAGAGAGTTGAAAACTGGAAGACTTGTGTGAAAATGAGTCACTGTCATCCGTACAGTATATATAGGCAAACTTTCAGAAATTGCAGAATTGCCCCAAAGTTTCAAAATTTTTCAAATTTTTCCAAAATTTTTGATCCCGCTCAAATGTGCGTTTGAACGCAGCTCCTGCGTTTGAACGCACAGCTTAGTTTTTCTGGAAAATCTGAAGATCTGATGATCTGCGTTTGAACTCACGGTGTGCGTTTGAACGCATTGCTTGAACGTTCTTTGAATTTTCTGGGTTTGATGAGTTGCGTTTGAACGCACATGAGTTGCGTTTGAACGCAATGCTTATCTTCTGCATCTCGGATGAGCTGCGTTTGAACGCACATGAGTTGCGTTTGAACGCATGCCTTTGTCGCTCTAGAAATTCTCTACTGATTGGGTCTGCGTTTGAACGCAGGATCTGCGTTTAAACGCACGTCCTTAGATTTTTCCACCTCTTCTTTATCTTCTTGCGTTTGAACGCACATGAGTTGCGTTTAAACGCACCACTTGGTGGCTGGAATTTTTCATGATGTTAACCGTTTCCAGTGCTTTTCCTGTCCGTTGGTGGGGCTGCGTTTGAACGCAGGGTCTCTGCGTTTGAACGCACTGCGTTTGAACGCATGTCTTCTGCGTTTGAACGCACGCCTCTGCTTCCTGAAACACTGAGTTCAACATTAAATCCCTCTTTCTCACTTTTCTCTCAAATTATGAACATTGTACAAATTACATAAAAACAACTAATCTATGTTGGGTTGCCTCCCAACCAGCGCTTGTGATTTACAGTCGACAGCCCGACTTTGTTACCTCTGCTGTAATCACGGAATGTCGAGGTAGAGTGCCTCTACCTCCATGATTTCCTGAGGATCCCTGTATGGCTTGACTCTGTTCCCATTCACCTTGAAAACTGTATTATCCCTCGGGTTCTCCAGCTCCACCACTCCCCATGATGTAATGTCCTTCACAATAAATGGTCCAGACCATCTTGAGCGCAGCTTCCCTGGATAGAATTTCATCCTTGAATTGTAGAGGAGAACCTTCTGCCCGATTTCTATCTTCTTTGGTAGAATGCGGTTGTCATGCCACTTCTTTGTTTTCTCTTTATAAATTTTGGCACTTTCATATGCAGTTTTACGGAATTCTTCCAGTTCAAGGAGTGCCATTTTCCGTTTATTTCCTGATAAACTGTGATCCATATTCAGCTGTTTGATTGCCCAGTAAGCTTTGTGCTCCAATTCTACTGGTAAGTGACATGCTTTTCCAAACACCAGCTGGTACGGGGACATTCCCAGTGGGGTTTTGTAAGCAGTTCTGTATGCCCAAAGCGCATCATCCAGCTTTAACGACCAGTCCTTGCGTCCAGGATTCACAGTTTTTTCCAGTATGCTCTTTATCTCCCTGTTAGACACCTCTGCTTGCCCGTTTTCCTGAGGGTGATAAGGCAGTGATACCTTATGGATAGACACCCCGTACTGCTTTAGAACCTTGGCAAAGACTTTATTGATAAAATGAGAACCTTCATCACTGACCATGGCCCTTGGTGTTCCAAATCTGGTAAAGATGTTTCGTTTGAGGAACCTTTCCACGACTGACGCATCATTCTTCTGACAGGCTATTGCTTCCACCCATTTTGACACGTAATCCACCGCCAATAAGATGTAGAGATTTCCCAGAGACGAAGGAAAAGGACCCATAAAATCAATACCCCACACGTCGAAAGGCTCAACTTCCTGCCAAAGTGTCATGGGCATTTCATTCCTCTGGGAGATATTTCCTGTCCATTGGCAGCGATCACAACTCTGCGCGTAGTCATGGCAGTCCTTGAAAACTGTTGGCCAGAAAAATCCTGACTGCAGCACCTTGTGAGCCGTTCTCGGTCCGCTGAAGTGTCCTCCACACTGTGCTGAGTGGCAGTGCTGAATTACCTCCAAAATTTCGTGACATGGAATGCATCGTCGGAGAATATTATCTGCCCCTTGCTTGAACAGATAGGGATCGTCCCAGAAATATTGCCTGCAATCTGAAATAAATTTCTTTTTCTGCCAAGGGGTGATATCTTCAGGGAGTGCACCATTGACCAAATAATTAGCTATGGCATAGTACCAGGGCCGTCTATTGGTCTTGATCTTCATAATATGTTCATCTGGAAAATTTTCTTGAATGGGCACCACTTCTTCTGTAGGTTTTTCCAGACGAGATAGATGATCAGCTACTACATTTTCAACTCCCTTTTTATCCCTGATTTCGACGTCAAATTCCTGCATCAGCAGAATCCAACGCAGCAGCCTTGGCTTTGCATCCTTCTTTTCCAGCAAGTATTTCAGTGCACTGTGATCTGTAAAAATAATGACTTTAGAGCCTACCAGGTACGATCTGAATTTATCCAGGGCAAAAACGACTGCCAGCAGCTCCTTCTCTGTAGTCCCATAATTAATCTGCGCCTCATTCAGGACCCTGCTGGCATAGTAGATGACGCTGCACACCTTGTCCTTCCTCTGTCCCAGTACCGCGCCCACAGCGTAATCACTGGCGTCGCACATCAGCTCGAACGGGAGGGTCCAGTCCGGTGTTGTTATAATGGGTGCAGTCGTCAGCCTCTCTTTAAGCACGTCAAAAGCTTCTTTGCAGGCTTCGTCAAATACGAAGGGCACATCTTTTCCCAACAAATTACATAGTGGCTTTGTAATTTTTGAGAAATCTTTAATAAACCTTCTGTAAAATCCTGCGTGGCCCAAAAAGCTCTTGATTGCCTTCACTGTGGTTGGATATGGTAGCTGCTTGATCACCTCTATTTTTGCTCTGTCTACTTCCAGTCCTTTACTGGAAATCCTGTGTCCCAGCACTATTCCTTCAGTAACCATGAAGTGGCATTTTTCCCAGTTGAGCACCAGGTTTGTTTTTCTGCAGCGAATCAGAACTCTGGCCAGATGGTATAAGCAATCTTCAAAGCTGTCCCCGAATAATGAAAAATCGTCCATGAAAACTTCCAATTTTTTTTTCTATCATATCAGAGAAAATGGCCATCATACATCTCTGGAATGTGGCTGGAGCATTGCACAGTCCAAATGGCATTCGTCTAAAGGCGAACGTTCCATATGGGCAAGTGAACGTCGTCTTTTCTTGGTCTTCTGGATTTATATAAATCTGGTTGTAGCCAGAGTACACGTTAAGAAAGCAGTAATAAGCATGGTGCGCTAGTCTGTCCAACATCTGGTCCATGAATGGCAGCGGAAAGTGGTCTTTCAGTGTGGCATCGTTCAGCTTCCGATAGTCCATACAGATTCGCCAGCCAGTGACAGTTCGCTGGGCGATCTGTTCCTGATCAGCATTCTGTACTACTGTAATTCCCCCTTTCTTCGGTACACACTGGACAGGACTCACCCAGGTGCTGTCTGATATGGGGTATATAATTCTTGCTTCAAGCCACTTCATGACCTCCTTACGTACCACATCTTTCATAATTGGGTTTAGTCTTCTTTGAGGCTGGATAACTGGCTTCTTGCCTTCTTCGATCCTTATTTTGTGCATGCAATAGTCAGGACTGATTCCCTTCAGGTCTGCAATTGTCAATCCTATGGCTTCTTTATGCTCTCGGAGTACCTCCAGTAACTTTTGTTCCTGTTCCTGAGATAAAAGAGAAGAAACAATTACCGACAGGGTATTATTTTCACCAATAAAAGCGTACCTGAGGTGTTCTGGAAACTGTTTTAATTCCAGGGCTGGTGGTTCCTGGAGTGACGGGACCAGTGTCATTTTCTGCTCGCCTCCTTCATCCCTGTATAGCCTGACCCAGCTTTCTGTTCCCATGATCTGCTCATCCTGCTGCTCTTCTGTTTCCTCTGGATACATGTCTTCAAATTCCTCCCATAAATCTTCTATCTCATCGCTTTCCAGATCATCAATTACCTCTACTGCAAAACAGTTTTCATGCCCATAATGATCGGGAAGCTGGAGAGATTTGAAAACATTAAATTTTACTTTTTCTTCATTGATTTGCATGGACAGCTCTCCACTTTTGCAGTTAATAATGGCTTCACCAGTCGCCAGGAAAGGTCTGCCCAGGATCAGCGGAACCTCTCCTGCCTCCATATCCAGTATCACAAAATCTTCTGGAAAAATAAGCTCTCCCACTTTTACCAGGATATCTTCAATTACTCCATAGGCAGGTTTCACGGATCTGTCAGCCATTTGAAGCATAATTCTTGTTGGGCGTAGCTCTCCGACTCCCAGACTTTTGAAGATGGTCA
Source organism: Linanthus parryae (assembly GCA_023055425.1). Taxonomy (NCBI): domain Eukaryota; kingdom Viridiplantae; phylum Streptophyta; class Magnoliopsida; order Ericales; family Polemoniaceae; genus Linanthus; species Linanthus parryae. Next base: position 92,532,731 of record JALGPY010000002.1, on the reverse strand, counting down.
GTGGCATCAAGTTGATGCTGGCACCCAAGTCGCATAAGGCTTTTCCTGTGTATGCACTGCCCAGGGTCACTGGAATAACAAAGCTGCCAGGGTCTTTCTTTTTCAGTGGTAGACCATTTTTTACACAACTGCTCGCTTCTGCCGTCAGATTCACTGTTTCGAAGTCACTCATTCGCCTTCTACCATACAAGATGTCTTTGAGAAATTTCGCATAAGTAGGCATTTTGGCAAGTGCTTCAGCAAAGGGTATGTTTATCTGTAATTGCTTGAATACCTCCAGAAATCTGGCGTAGTCTTTGCTGTCATCTCTGTTGCGTGTCTTCAGAGGGTAAGGAACCTCCTTAGAAGTTGGCACTGTCTCTGGATTACCCTCATTCATCTGCGCTGCTTCCTGCTCGACCGAACCCCTTTTCTGAGGGTTAGCGGTTGAACTGTCTTCCCAGTCAATCACTTCCCGCTCAATAATCTTGGACTTTTCTGCGCGTGCATGACTGGGATACGGTGGATCCTGCAGTGCAATTCCACTCCGAGTTGTGATAGCATTGATTTGAGCGCGTGGATTGTTCACTGTGTTAGATGGTAAATTCCCTGGGGCTCGTTCTGCCTGGTTCTGTGCAAGCTGTCCATTCTGTACTTCCAAGTTGCGGATAGCAATCTTCATCTGGCTTACATCAGCAGTTAATGAGTCCATCTGTGCGAATCTGGTTTCCAACTGCTTATTGAATTTCTCCATATAGGACTCAAAATGTTGCTGAGACAGGTTTAGTTGTGGTGCTGCTTGTGCAGGCTGAGCTGGAGCTGTCTGTTGTGCCTGTGGCCTGTGCTGGAATCCTGGTGCATATACTGCTGCATTGGGATTTCCGTAGCGAAACCCTGGATGGTCACGTGTGCCTGGTCTGTAGCGACTAGGATCCCACTGCTGCTGAACATAGTTGGCATCTTCGGTCTGAAGCTCCAGAATTGCTGGGTCAAAGTCAGGTTCGTCCACTGATGCCACCGGCTTCTTTTCTGTATACACCTTCTTGACTAAGTCCTGTACCACTTTCGTGAGATTGTCAATCCTGTCATCAACCACTGGTTCTGCTGCTGCTGCGAGCCTGCGGTCATCAAACAGGCGAGTATCCTGTTTGGCTAATTGCTTCATCAGTTCATATGCTCCATCCTTATCCACATGGTATAAAAAGTTACCCCCAGCTTCCCTGTCAATCCTGTCTGCATTCTCCCTGTCAAGTGCATGGTAGAATACCTGCAGAATCTTTGCGTCCCCGAAGCCGTGGTTGGGGCATTTTTTAACGAGTCTCATTAGCCTGTCCCATGCATCTACAACTGTCTCCCCCATCTGCTGTTTGAAGGATAAGATCTCACTCTGCAGCTTGATAACGCGGGATGCAGGGTAGAATTTTGCCAAGAAATCAGCAACACACCCCTCCCAGGTAGTGATAGACCTCGGTGGTCTTGCCTCCAGCCAATCTTTTGCTGTTCCGAACAAACAGTATGGGAATAAAATCAGCTTTAGCGTGTCCGCTTCGACTCCTCTATATTTAATCTTGTTGCAGTAATCCTCGAATTTTCCAAGGAAGTCGTTTGGATCTTCGTCTGCCTTTCCATTAAAAGGACAATGGGTCTGGGCGGTCTGAATGGTGGATGATTTCAGGTCGAAGTGCTCTGCTGTAATGGGAGGCACTACAATAGCTGGTTGATGTCCTCCGGTTGGGACTTCAAAGTTTTCGACCAGCGCCCTTCCAGACCTGTTATAAGTCCTCTGATTGTTCCTGGCAGCAAAACCTGCTGCTATCAGCTCTTCAATGTAAAGAGCCATCTGTGCTGGAGTACGTTGCGGCTGTCCTGTGGGTGTTCCTGTTTCGGTTGTGGTGTCTTCTCCGTGCTCAGACATCGCGGCTCGGTGTCTGCGACTTTGCTCTCTGAAAAGTTTTTCGGGATCTTCGAGTGGTGATACCAGTTTGCGGGGCAATCTGGGCATAAACTAGAATAGCCTGAAAATCAGATTTCAAGAGCAGTAAGTCGAAAGAAAGTAACTGTAAAAATAAAAGAAAAACTCTGAGACTTATTCTAATGTCTCTTTAACAAAAACTGTAACCGTTCCCCGGCAACGGCGCCCAAAAACTTGACAGCGTAAACCTATCTGCTTTTTCGCAAGTGTACGATCAAGTAATATAGAGTATGTAATTGTGACTCAGGTTGTCGAACCCACGAGAACAGTTTAAGTTGTTGCTAATCAGAATTAGAATAAGACACAAAGTTTGTAAAAAGGAGGAAGGTTTGAGATTTGACTATACTAAATTGTAATAAATAAAAACAGTAAAAAGCTTATTTTATTTTTCTGTTGAATATTTCGCAGAAATTGTTGTAGTTGTAAAAGTCGATAATTCTAAAAATCTAGGTTCCAGGATCCCCTAGGGTTACTCTCCAGCTTTCATGGTATATTCGATTTCAGAAACACACGGTGGTTTTGTTTATGCCAGCATACCAATAGTACAATCTCCTCTCGGTCTCATGCACTTATCACTCGACTGCAGATTTTCGGGTCCTCTCGGTCCACCTAAATCTGCAGGTTCGTTCTAAGTCTGCTAGGGTTACAGGTTCTCCTCTCGGTCTCCCCCTAAACGTCTAACAGTTGGTCTAATGCTTCTGGGCTAGTCCCCTGATTCTCTTCACCTCTCGGTCCATCAAGGCAGAGTACTAAATCCTGTCTTTTCTTCCTAACGTTCACTGGTCACTCTCGCGCACCAGATCCTGTCTGTAACACTCCTGGGTGATCAAGCCATTCATGTATGTAAATAAAATCAAAGGCAGAATAATAAACAAACCATCCTGTATTAAGACTTAGCTAGCCATGCATCTGAAAATCAAAACAACCAAGTCTGCTGAATTCATAAACCCTAGGTTCACCGAGAACCTAGGCAAAAGGTCTAGCTAGCTTGCATTATTCAAAAACAACGTTTCATAAAAAGAGAAAAGATCAAACTAGTTATTTTTCTGAAGATACTGGAAAACTGCTCCAATCCTGCTCTGCTCCAACTCCTGGCTGCTGTGAAACTGGCTGCTGATGATGATAATAGATGTGAGTGTGTATGTGTTCGTCACCCTAATTCAGTGCTGGGACACCTCCTTTCATACTGCCACATTCTCCAAAACTGATGCACGAAATTCCTGTTTTACCCTCGAAAAGACCCGTCCTGGAAGCTTCTGGAACCCTTCTGTGCGTTCAAACGCACACTTCCTGCGTTCAAACGCAGTGCGTATGAACGCACACCCTTCTGCGTTTGAACACAGGACTTAGCCGTTTTTCCATTTTTCTCTTCTGGCTCCTGAACCCATGCGTTTGAACGCAGCTCCTCTGCGTTTGAACGCACCCCTTGGCCGTTTCTTCTCTTGAGTGTTGAGTCCTGCGTTTGAACGCACACCGCCTGCGTATGAACGCAGGACTTAGCTTTTCTGCACTTTGGTCTCTGACTCCTGCGTTTGAACGCAGACTGCCTGCGTTTGAACGCAGGACTTAGCCATTTTTCCTGCCACTTTCCTGCTGCCGCCATCTTGTGCGTTTGAACGCAGCTCCTGCGTCTGAACGCACCACTTAGCATTTTTTCCTCTTTTTCTGCTCAGCTTTCCTGACACGCTGCCTCCTATTCAAGTTAATCTCATGCATTTTTCGGCACCTGTTACCTGCACATCATAACACGCACCCGCGATCATATCCAACAAACAAAAGTATTCATAAAATTACTCAAATCTTGCAATCATGATCCATAAATCTCTGCCTCGTATCAGGTGGAAAATAAGCTGAAAATGGCCAAACTCAACTCTCACAGGGTTAAAACCAATGATAAAAAGATGTCCCAAACTAATACATTTTCAAGCTGTCAAGAGACAAGTGTGATGACATATATTAACTTGAGATGCTTTACATGGGATAAATCTTTGGTGGACGGTGGGAAAGAGACCTAAATTCGTTGCCTAGACGTGCTTGCTGCAGAACATAATGTAATTCTTCAGGATAAAAATTTAGACTAACTGTGAGGTATACAGAGGGGATCTAGTCAAGGCAACAGTTACAAGCTGAGAAGGTAGTTATACCAAAGGGTCCATACAACATATCAGAGCGTTAGATTAACGAGTAACAGGAGACGAATAAAACCAGCAAAGACAAAGTAAGGTTGATTAGTCTTAGAATGTGGAGACACAATAAGTCTTAAGACATGGATTACGTGGGAGCGTGTTACAGTACAACTCAGAATCTTAGCGGTAAATAAGCAATAAGGGCTATAATAATGACGAAATCAGGTCGAATTGTTTATGAGGATCAGACCAACCGAAGCTCTAAGAAAACCGAGTAGCAGGTAAGCAGATCAACGAGTTAAAAGGACATACCATAGAATATTATAATTTTAACCCAGCTGGGTATCGACTTCGGTCGAGAGTTCACAAGGAAGTGTACTGCAGGGCAAGAGAACCAATATGGATTCTGATGGAATACGCGAAAGGTTACGAGGAATATGTAAGGTTAGGTGATCTTCGGGGACGAAGATCATTTTAAGGGGGGTAGAATGTAACACCCTGCAAATTCTATTGGGGTCAAGTTGCAATAATTTGAAATTTTGAGTTAGTTATGTAAATCTCATGTTCAACATTTCTTGCTGACATCTATCACATAGAGTAAACTATAGTGTGAATTCAAATCAGGGGCATTTATGCTATTATCAAGAAACTGGGGCCTATATGTAATTTTATAGAATTGCATTTCTAGCTGATTCCTAGCCAAATTGAGATTACTAAGGAATTTTGGGGGGCTTATACAAAAGCATCTAATCTATTGGGGCCAATATAGAATTTTCTGAAGTCATCAAGTTCCCTGGATTCACTATCTACCCTAAACTTTTGAAAATTTTCACAATCACCCCAAGTGCATGAAAGACACTTGTCAAGGGAATTTTGACACCTCAAGAATGAGGTGGCAACATCTCCACTCTCCCTTCCACTAACTGGTCCAAAGGGATCATCTTCATCATAATCAACTTCTTTATCATCTCCTTCTTTCTCTAAGATCATCAACATCACCACCATGGTACCACCAAGAATACCGCCAAGTAACTACCACTTCCTCTTCATCAAATCAAAAACTGTTGTGGCCTAAGAACCTCCTCGTTACCGTGATCAAAAATCACAAGTTGATTTGGAGTTACATTGCAGAGGGAGGGAGTAATCGGGTAAGGAAGTTGCGAACCCTAGCTTGCAAATCGAACGAATTCTCTTCCATAGTAGAAATTCGTGATCTCTAAACTAGTCTATGTTGTTGGCGAGGTAAAACCGAACCAGAAGAGACCTTCCTCACCGGCCAATTTGGAGTTTCATGTGTCTGGCCGGAATCTGAGCAGAGAAGCCGCCGGAAGCGACGAAGCTCACCGGAGGTGAGATAAATCCCTCGTTTTTATCCGTTTTCAGTTATTTTTACATATATGAGCTCCCTATGAGATTTAGAACTCATTTAGGGCACTGTAATCAACCCAGAATGCTCTTTATGGCCGTTTGATTCTTGCTGCTCGCATTTTTCCGGCGGGTTTTATCCCCCCTGATACTGCAGCGTTTTCTCACTCGTTTCTCGATATTTTTGAGAACGGATTGATGCCCTATACTGTATGGATCACCCTGTACGAGTTTGTATTTCATTTCATCGTGTTATTTAAGCTCTAACATGCCTAAATTTGAGGTTAAAGTTGCGACAAAGCTGTGTTCGAACCTGCATGTTCTTGACTTACGTTTTCTGACCAATTTCCAGTGCTTGTAGCTTAGTATAATCTTGATGATTTTAATTGACTTCTGCACCTGCATACTCCTTGTGTGTCACACTCTAAATTTGATGTTAACAGGTTCCTGTGATCTAACCCCTAGCTTGTCTGAATTTGGCCTCCAAGTCACTGCACACGTGTTTCAAACATTCCTTGTGCATACTTACAGTCTTGACTTGGGGTTTTTTCTCTACTTTGAGCACTTGAAACTCCCTCCCTGCTTGACGAAATGCCGAGCGACTTGTTTCGTTGTAATCCCAATGCAAGGCTCTATAACTCTTATACTGATTTCATCCAGTGATGGATCTTTAACTACCTCAAATTCATGCTTGAACCTACTGCACAACAGTGTTTGTAATTGTCAAAAAACTTAGGAAAAATGGCTAAGTATAGATGGCTTGAAATTGTCAAACTTTGATCTACAATATATCTTTGTCTATTTCAAGTTTCTAAGAGCTTGAATATGTTCTAGAATCCTTGTTCACTCAGCTACAAAACCCTATTCTTGAATTTTCCAAACTCTTTCTCAATTGACCATAATCTAGCTCCAAAGTGGGCTGCTTGTGCTGAATTCTCTCAAACTTTGACTTCAAATTTTTTAGTCAAAAGGACCTCTCTGGCCTTACTAATCTTGAGCGAAGTTTCTCATATTGCTACTCTGTGCCTGATTATCAGGTTTGACCAAAATTGACCTATTGGTAATACATGTTTGATCAAATCTGTGTGAGAGGGACAAACTGTAATATCACATAAAGTTGTGTCAAGACATGAATAATATTTTGGAGGCCATATACATATATTACATGGATAATTGGGGTCATATGATTTGTTCTAGGTTGTATTGACCAAGTCAAGTGACTGAGGGCCTTTCTGCAATTTCGCCAAACTTTAGGAGCTTAAGTGCAAATAACTAAAAGTTGTAGACTTTAACTCCATAAATTCCTGAGAATGTTAAGATGGTGTTTTTCATACTATTGACAATAGGTTGACATGTTTAAAGAGGGTTCAGGCCTAGTCAGGGGCTAAAATGCAATTAACTCAAAACATCATGGACTTGAGTGTCAATAATAAGAATTGGGGATTCAAGCTAAGTAGGCTCGTGGGAGACTTACTAACTCATGAGATTAGCTAAATAGGCATAGCAGAGGGGTTCAGTAACAATCAGGGACTGTACCGATGAGACTAAGACATCGGGGGACTGAATAGACAGATTTGGGCTCGGCAGCCCGACAGTCGCATGCATACGGACTTATCTCTCACTAATGAGGGAAATTACTAATAAATATACGTACTTTGGTATTTGTAGAGGTGAAAAGGATAGAGAATCAGCATCGCTGATCAGGAGCACTGGGCAGGCTACAGGTAAGCATAAGAATGCCTAAATTTGTCGTTGGAGAATTACTGAGTATATGGATGAGTCTATGAATACCTGATACATGGATCTTGAAGTAAGTACGTTGGATCATGCGTATATATACATACATTCATGTATTCATTTTATGTTTCGTGCTTATCTCTAGATTACTTGGTTGAAATAGGTAACATGATTACTCTAGACCCTTGTATGGTCACTACAGGCTCCGGCCGTCTAGCTGTTGCGGTGGCAGACACACATGGGACCCGGTCTACGGGCTTTACATTTATCGCCTATGGGCATAGTCGGTACATCGCTAGCTCCCGACTTGTAGGCAACTAGTACTACTCTCTGGACTGACGATCCAGTAGGGGGTGTGCACACTTAAGGTCTAGTTTGTCATGGTGGATAAGTGGATACTGGAGTAAGGAATTGATTTGGACATGTTACAACTGAGTATTAATGGATATCTAACATATTGGGCTAGTTTTCTCTTTGATCTGGGATGTGAGTCAGGTTATATGGTGTATGCGTTGCAAGTACAGGTCAAACACTTTCGAGGTTGTTAATATCCAGTTTGTCTTAAAATCTATTTTAATCATTGCAACCTGACGTTGTAACGTCACTGCCTTTCACTTTTGGCAGGTGAGCACGCGGGATGCTGGGAAGTAGACAAACACTTAGAATTTGACACACGCAGTATAATGACTACAATTGTAAGTTTATTAAAGTTTTTGTTTCTTTTATTTTGTCTCATAACAGAGCCATTGGGTTTAGACTCCTTGCTAAGCACCTCCGTGCTTTACGGAGGGCATCTCCGGAGAGTCTGGGGGATCTAAGTGTAATTCTCCAGTACTCTAGGATGGGGGTGTTACAAATGGTATCAGAGCGGAGGTTCTGTGAAAAGGCAAAATAAGAAACACAATAAATAGGTGTATATAGATTTCGAAAACTAAAATGAGATAGGAAACAAACTAAAACTAGAATAGGATGGTTGGGGGAGCGCTGGTGAGGGAGCTATATGTGCATTCGTAGGCCAGATAGGCTTTTGTTGTTGTTGGCTGAGATTCAAGTTGTTTCATTGATTTGTATGATAAAAGAATGCATGATACGTATATAGAGTATTTGACATGGAACGATACTTGGATTTGTTACCGGTATGATTCGAGAATTTAATTAATGGGCTGGTATGAATCTTGTGGATGTGAATCAGCCTGGTCTAGCTATGATATTATTAAGAATATATGTTCTGTCAGCTAGAGAGATGCCATATGGGTGAATGTAATTTGTCTAAAACAAAGCCAATATTAACTTGTATAGTTAAATAGGAATTGGAATTGCTAAGTAGAGATAAAATCTTGTGATTGAACGACCTTATTATACTAGTGGGATAGTCAGGAACTTGATAGAGGCTTGGTAAGAACATTGTATGGTATAAACCAATGGGGTAAAGTACAATGGGATTTTTTTTTAGATATCTGTGTTGTCAGCAAGAGAGCTGGCATGTAATTAGAGGAGAATCTCCTGAAATAGAACTAATGTCATCTGCAAAATTGAATAGGAACTGGAACGATAAAATAAGGATGTAGATAGGTAGCGAAATGATCTTTCCAGGGATCCTAGGTTGGCATAGGCATCTGATAAGTGGAAACGGATGATAAATAGTTAGGATCGTTAGTAGCAGAGATAGAATTGCATGTGTAGCATGAGTATGCGATTGAAGTATGGAATAAAGGGTATGAGATGGGATATGCGTACATCGGGACATTGAATAAGGAATAAGGGAATTTTTAAGGTGACGAGAAGGTTGGAAATATGCATCGAGTGTACTACTGGGGACAAGTGGTGGGGCTGGGAAAGAATCGTACCAAGAAGAGGGGCTTGTGACAAGAGGTATTACAGAAGCAGGGGAGTTGGAATGGTTAGATAGCGTGAATGATAAGTTGGCTGGGAAACGGAAGGGGTCCGATCTAGATATTTAGAGGATTAGTATAAAATGTGAAGTTCTAAGTATGCGGGGGGGGGGGGGGGGTCTATCGGAGGGGTCTATTTACTTGGGTGATGGTGGAAGTGGAGGGCATGAAGATAAGTGGAGTATACAAAGTGAAAGGAAGTCAATGAGGTGTTAAATACAGAATCAGGGGTCAGGGTAATGTTGGAAGTTGTCATTCATCACGTTATGGGTGGAAAATGAAGGTTTCATATATAAGTGATTGTACTCAAATATGAGAGGTGAGGGGATCATTGTACAAGTGATGGGAAAGGGGATTAAGTAACTTCCAAATGTTTTAGGGACAAGGAAAACTGTGGGAGAGAGACAAGTGTGAGGACATATATTAACTTGAGGTGCTTTACATGGGATAAATCTTTGGTGGACGGTGGGAAAGAGACCTAAATTCGTTGCCTAGACGTGCTTGCTGCAGAACATAATGTAATTCTTCAGGATAAAAATTTAGACTAACTGTGAGGTATACAGAGGGGATCTAGTCAAGGCAACAGTTACAAGCTGAGAAGGTAGTTATACCAAAGGGTCCATACAACATATCAGAGCGTTAGATTAACGAGTAACAGGAGACGAATAAAACCAGCAAAGACAAAGTAAGGTTGATTAGTATTAGAATGTGGAGACACAATAAGTCTTAAGACATGGATAACGTGGGAGCGTGTTACAGTACAACTCAGAATCTTAGCGGTAAATAAGCAATAAGGGCTATAATAATGACGAAATCAGGTCGAATTGTTTATGAGGATCAGACCAACCGAAGCTCTAAGAAAACCGAGTAGCAGGTAAGCAGATCAACGAGTTAGAAGACATACCATAGAAGATTATAATTTTAACCCAGCTGGGTATCGACTTCGGTCGAGAGTTCACAAGGAAGTGTACTGCAGGGCAAGAGAACCAATATGGATTCTGATGGACTACGCGAAAGGTTACGAGGAATATGTAAGGTTAGGTGATCTTCGGGGACGAAGATCATTTTAAGGGGGGTAGAATGTAACACCCTGCAAACTCTATTGGGGTCAAGTTGCAATAATTTGAAATTTTGAGTTAGTTATGTAAATCTCATGTTCAACATTGCTTGCTGACATCTATCACATAGAGTAAACTATAGTGTGAATTCAAATCAGGGGCATTTATGCTATTATCAAGAAACTGGGGCCTATATGTAATTTTATAGAATTGCATTTCTAGCTGATTCCTAGCCAAATTGAGATTATTAAGGAATTTTGGGGGGCTTATACAAAAGCATCTAATCTATTGGGGCCAATATAGAATTTTCTGAAGTCATCAAGTTCCTTGGATTCACTATCTACCCTAAACTTTTGAAAATTTTCACAATCACCCCAAGTGCATGAAAGACACTTGTCAAGGGAATTTTGACACCTCAAGAATGAGGTGGCAACATCTCCACTCTCCTTCCCACTAACTGGTCCAAAGGGATCATCTTCATCATAATCAACTTCTTTATCATCTCCTTTCTCTAAGATCATCAACATCACCACCATGGTACCACCAAGAATACCGCCAAGTAACCACCACTTCCTCTTCATCAAATCAAAAACAGTTGTGGCCTAAGAACCTCCTCGTTACCGTGATCAAAAAGCACAAGATGATTTGGAGTTACATTGCAGAGGGAGGGAGTAATCGGGTAAGGAAGTTGCGAACCCTAGCTTGCAAATCGAACGAATTCTCTTCCATAGTAGAAATTCGTGATCTCTAACCTAGTCTATGTTGTTGGCGAGGTAAAACCGAACCAGAAGAGACTTCCTCACCGGCCAATTTGGAGTTTCATGTGTCTGGCCGGAATCTGGGCAGAGAAGTCGCCGGAAGCGACGAAGCTCACCGTAGGTGAGATAAATCCCTCGTTTTTATCCGTTTTCAGTTATTTTTACATATATGAGCTCCCTATGAGATTTAGAACTCATTTAGGGCACTGTAATCAACCCAGAATGCTCTTTATGGCCGTTTGATTCTTGCTGCTCGCATTTTTCCGGCGGGTTTTATCCCCCCTGATACTGCAGCGTTTTCTCACTCGTTTCTCGATATTTTTGAGAACGGATTGATGCCCTATACTGTATGGATCACCCTCTACGAGTTTGTAGTTCATTTCATCGTGTGATTTAAGCTCTAACATGCCTAAATTTGAGGTTAAAGTTGCGACGAAGCTGTGTTCGAACCTGCATGTTCATGACTTACGTTTTTTGACCAATTTCCAGTGCTTGTAGCTTAGTCTAATCTTGATGATTTTAAGTGACTCCTGCACCTGCATACTCCTTGTGTGTCACACTCTAAATTTGATGTTAACAGGTTCCTGTGATCTAACCCCTAGCTTGTCTGAATTTGGCCTCCAAGTCACTGCACACGTGTTTCAAACATTCCTTGTGCATACTTACAGTCTTGACTTGGGGTTTTTGCTCTACTTTGAGCACTTGAAACTCCCTCCCTGCTTGACGAAATGCCGAGCGACTTGTTTCGTTGTAATCCCAATGCAAGGCTCTATAACTCTTATACTGATTTCATCCAGTGATGGATCTTTAACTACCTCAAATTCATGCTTGAACCTACTGCACAACAGTGTTTGTAATTGTCAAAAAACTTAGGAAAAATGGCTAAGTATAGATGGCTTGAAATTGTCAAACTTTGATCTACAATATATCTTTGTCTATTTCAAGTTTCTAAGAGCTTGAATATGTTCTAGAATCCTTGTTCACTCAGCTACAAAACCCTATTCTTGAATTTTCCAAACTCTTTCTCAATTGACCATAATCTAGCTCCAAAGTGCGCTGCTTGTGCTGAATTCTCTCAAACTTTGACTTCAAATTTTTTAGTCAAAAGGACCTCTCTGGCCTTACTAATCTTAAGCGAAGTTTCTCATATTGCTACTCTGTGCCTGATTGTCAGGTTTGACCAAAATTGACCTATTGGGAATACATGTTTGATCAAATCTGTGTGAGAGGGACAACTGTAATATCACATAAAGTTGTGTCAAGACCTGAATAATATTTTGGAGGCCATATACATATATTACATGGATAATTGGGGTCATATGATTTGTTCTAGGTTGTATTGACCAAGTCAAGTGACTGAGGGCCTTTCTGCAATTTCGCCAAACTTTAGGAGCTTAAGTGCAAATAACTAAAAGTTGTAGACTTTAACTCCATAAATTCCTGAGAATGTTAAGATGGTGTTTTTCATACTATTGACAATAGGTTGACATGTTTAAAGAGGGTTCAGGCCTAGTCAGGGGCTAAAATGCAATTCACTCAAAACATCAGGGACTTGAGTGTCAATAATAAGAATTGGGGATTCAAGCTAAGTAGGCTCGTGGGAGACTTACTAACTCATGAGATTAGCTAAATAGGCATAGCAGAGGGGTTCAGTAACAATCAGGGACTGTACCGATGAGACTAAGACATCGGGGGACTGAATAGACAGATTTGGGCTCGGCAGCCCGACAGTCGCATGCATACGGACTTATCTCTCACTGATGAGGGAAATTACTAATAAATATACGTACTTTGGTATTTGTAGAGGTGAAAAGGATAGAGAATCAGCATCGCTGATCAGGAGCACTGGGCAGGCTACAGGTAAGCATAAGAATGCCTAAATTTGTCGTTGGAGAATTACTGAGTATATGGATGAGTCTATGAATACCTGATACATGGATCTTGAAGTAAGTACGTTGGATCATGCGTATATATACATACATTCATGTATTCATTTTATGTTTCGTGCTTATCTCTAGATTACTTGGTTGAAATAGGTAACATGATTACTCTAGACCCTTGTATGGTCACTACAGGCTCCGGCCGTCTAGTTGTTGCGGTGGCAGACACACATGGGACCCGGTCTACGGGCTTTACATTTATCGCCTATGGGCATAGTCGGTACATCGCTAGCTCCCGACTTGTAGGCAACTAGTACTACTCTCTGGACTGACGATCCAGAAGGGGGTGTGCACACTTAAGGTCTAGTTTGTCATGGTGGATAAGTGGATACTGGAGTAAGGAATTGATTTGGACATGTTACAACTGAGTATTAATGGATATATGTTCTGTCAGCTAGAGAGATGCCATATGGGTGAATGTAATTTGTCTAAAACAAAGCCAATATTAACTTGTATAGTTAAATAGGAATTGGAATTGCTAAGTAGAGATAAAATCTTGTGATTGAACGACCTTATTATACTAGTGGGATAGTCAGGAACTTGATAGAGGCTTGGTAAGAACATTGTATGGTATAAACAAATGGGGTAAAGTACAATGGGATTTTTTTTAGATATCTGTGTTGTCAGCAAGAGAGCTGGCATGTAATTAGAGGAGAATCTCCTGAAATAGAACTAATGTCATCTGCAAAATTGAATAGGAACTGTAACGATAAAATCAGGATGTAGATAGGTAGCGAAATGATCTTTCCAGGGATCCTAGGTCGGCATAGGCATCTGATAAGTGGAAACGGATGATAAATAGTTAGGATCGTTAGTAGCAGAGATAGAATTGCATGTGTAGCATGAGTATGCGATTGAAGTATGGAATAAAGGGTATGAGATGGGATATGCGTACATCGGGACATTGAATAAGGAATAAGGGAATTTTTGAAGTGACGAGAAGGTTGGAAATATGCATCGAGTGTACTACTGGGGACAAGTGGTGGGGCTGGGAAAGAATCGTACCAAGAAGAGGGGCTTGTGACAAGAGGTATTACAGAAGCAGGGGAGTTGGAATGGTTAGATAGCGTGAATGATAAGTTGGCTGGGAAACGGAAGGGGTCCAATCTAGATATTTAGAGGATTAGTATAAAATGTGAAGTTCTAAGTATGAGGGGGGGCCGGTCTATCGGAGGGGTCTATTTACTTGGGTGATGGTGGAAGTGGAGGGCATGAAGATAAGTGGAGTATACAAAGTGAAAGGAAGTCAATGAGGTGTTAAATACAGAATCAGGGGTCAGGGTAATGTTGGAAGTTGTCATTCATCACGTTATGGGTGGAAAATGAAGGTTTCATATATAAGTGATTGTACTCAAATATGAGAGGTGAGGGGATCATTGTACAAGTGATGGGAAAGGTGATTAAGTAACTTCCAAATGTTTTAGGGACAAGGAAAACTGTGGGAGAGAGATGACAGCGTAAACCTATCTGCTTTTTCGCAAGTGTACGATCAAGTAATATAGAGTATGTAATTGTGACTCAGGTTGTCGAACCCACGAGAACAGTTTAAGTTGTTGCTAATCAGAATTAGAATAAGACACAAAGTTTGTAAAAAGGAGGAAGGTTTGAGATTTGACTATACTAAATTGTAATAAATAAAAACAGTAAAAAGCTTATTTTATTTTTCTGTTGAATATTTCGCAGAAATTTTTGTAGTTGTAAAAGTCGATAATTCTAAAAATCTAGGTTCCAGGATCCCCTAGGGTTACTCTCCAGCTTTCATGGTATATTCGATTTCAGAAACACACGGTGGTTTTGTTTATGCCAGCATACCAATAGTACAATCTCCTCTCGGTCTCATGCACTTATCACTCGACTGCAGATTTTCGGGTCCTCTCGGTCCACCTAAATCTGCAGGTTCGTTCTAAGTCTGCTAGGGTTACAGGTTCTCCTCTCGGTCTCCCCCTAAACGTCTAACAGTTGGTCTAATGCTTCTGGGCTAGTCCCCTGATTCTCTTCACCTCTCGGTCCATCAAGGCAGAGTACTAAATCCTGTCTTTTCTTCCTAACGTTCACTGGTCACTCTCGCGCACCAGATCCTGTCTGTAACACTCCTGGGTGATCAAGCCATTCATGTATGTAAATAAAATCAAAGGCAGAATAATAAACAAACCATCCTGTATTAAGACTTAGCTAGCCATGCATCTGAAAATCAAAACAACCAAGTCTGCTGAATTCATAAACCCTAGGTTCACCGAGAACCTAGGCAAAAGGTCTAGCTAGCTTGCATTATTCAAAAACAACGTTTCATAAAAAGAGAAAAGATCAAACTAGTTATTTTTCTGAAGATACTGGAAAACTGCTCCAATCCTGCTCTGCTCCAACTCCTGGCTGCTGTGAAACTGGCTGCTGATGATGATAATAGATGTGAGTGTGTATGTGTTCGTCACCCTAATTCAGTGCTGGGACACCTCCTTTCATACTGCCACAGTCTCCAAAACTGATGCACGAAATTCCTGTTTTACCCTCGAAAAGACCCGTCCTGGAAGCTTCTGGAACCCTTCTGTGCGTTCAAACGCACACTTCCTGCGTTCAAACGCAGTGCGTATGAACGCACACCCTTCTGCGTTTGAACGCAGGACTTAGCCGTTTTTCCATTTTTCTCTTCTGGCTCCTGAACCCATGCGTTTGAACGCAGCTCCTCTGCGTTTGAACGCACCCCTTGGCCGTTTCTTCTCTTGAGTGTTGAGTCCTGCGTTTGAACGCACACCGCCTGCGTATGAACGCAGGACTTAGCTTTTCTGCACTTTGGTCTCTGACTCCTGTGTTTGAACGCAGACTGCCTGCGTTTGAACGCAGGACTTAGCCATTTTTCCTGCCACTTTCCTGCTGCCGCCATCTTGTGCGTTTGAACGCAGCTCCTGCGTTTGAACGCACCACTTAGCATTTTTTACTCTTTTTCTGCTCAGCTTTCCTGACACGCTGCCTCCTATTCAAGTTAATCTCATGCATTTTTCGGCACCTGTTACCTGCACATCATAACACGCACCCGCGATCATATCCAACAAACAAAAGTATGCATAAAATTACTCAAATTTTGCAATCATGATCCATAAATCTCTGCCTCGTATCAGGTGGAAAATAAGCTGAAAATGGCCAAACTCAACTCTCACAGGGTTAAAACCAATGATAAAAAGATGTCCCAAACTAATACATTTTCAAGCTGTCAAAATACCCCCACACTTATCTCTGCTCGTCCCGAGCAGACCCTTGCATACTGCCTTGCAGACCCATTTTTGCATACTCATACTTCCCCTCTTTCACAGATTCAAGACACAGACCAAAACACTCAATAGACGACTGACTCAGATACAGAATATACACAACTGACTCAAGACACAGCTAATTTCTTTTTTCTTTTTTTTTTTTATATATATTTTCTGAAATTGGGCAACCTCTCTATCATAAACTGAAATCATCAAATCCTCACAAGCTCATTTCGAAATTCCACAACACGCAGCAAGAAATGATATAAACTGATCCTATGCACAAAGTCACTAAGGTATCCCCAAACATCCACCAAACCATCCAAGATAAAGCACGTCTTTTGACTTAGAGGGTCCAGGCATCTATAGTCAACAGATAATTTTTCTTCGCCAAGTCATTTGAGGTTTTCAGACCCTCTTAGCCGTTATTGCGTTTGATTTGCAAATTGTCCCATTGCTAGGAGACACAACTCCTGTGTAATACGGCTTGACTTTAATTTCCCTCTTAAGCTCTGAATTGGATTGAATCCAAATTTTCCATGTGAATGGAAGCACATTATGTTGTTTCTCCTTTAAGCGCAAAATATTGTTTATTTATTATTTTTTTTCCTCTTTTTTTTTCATAATCCCCTCTGTTTTTACAACTGTGCTGTAGAGCATTAAGAGTGCGGGCTTTTTAGGATTTTCTCTTGGAACCACCTTAAGGGATGGTGGTGTACATTCTCCAACTTCGCTTAGGCTACAGATTTGTACCACATAAAACCGACTCTACACGAAGGTCCACCCCAGATTCCAAGAGTCCACCAGTTTCCACGGGAAACAGAATATTCAATTATCTAAAGACCAAATCTGCCTAGCACACTAGAGAAGTCAAAAGTATGCCTGTTATCTACTTTCCACATTCCTGAATACCCGGGATAGCCTGTCGTGAAAACTGTGCATAAAATACTAAAATTTGAAGTATCCCTGCTACGGTGCTTCCTACTCTCATAAGCTCTTTCATTGGATTCTCTTCAGTTTCTAGGCCCTAAGTTGCCCTTTCTCAAAAAATTTTTTTTTGAATTATTTATTTATTATTATTTTTATTTTATATATATATATATATATATATATATATATTTTTATATATCATGCAAGGTCAGAAAGGTTGGTGGGTAGACTCAACATAAAAAACGTGCTGACTCAAAAAATGAAAATAAAATAAAAAATAAAAATTGACAAAAATATGCTGACATGGCTATGCAGGAGGACACGATTCCCCACCCCCACACTAGAGGTGGCGCGTCCCCGCGACTCTACTGATCTGGCCTGTAACTCGAATCTGTGTTCTCCGGAGTAGACTGGTCAGTCGGCTCGGGAGATGGTGAAGGGGTTCGCCCTCTGGCGCGTTTCCTCGCAGCATGGCGTGCTGCGGCAGCGGTACCAGCGTGGCTGGCACCGGGATGGGCACTGATGGCCCCTGGGTCTGCATGCTCTCTCCTAGGTGGGTACTGGGTACCGGGTCTGCCGGGGTCACCTACACTGTCTGCATGTTCAGGGCTCGGTGTGGGGTCATGGCCAGAGAAGCTATCATATGGCCGGCTCCATTGTCCAGCTGGGACAATTATCACTAGAATAGCGGTCTGGAAAATTAAACCGCTTACCACGCATGTTGCTCTGAATTTCAGCGAGTGCCGCCTCATGAGCTCTCATGGCGGACGTGTGAGCGTGGTAGATATGCTTCTGGGTCTTGAACAATTTGCCAAGACCCCTGGCCATTTTCTTGACTGTCCTTACCAGGTAGTTCTGTACTTTCTCTTGGGCCTTAATTTTCTTTCTGACCCATTCCTCATGCTCGGTCCTCTCCAGGCGCCCAAAAGAGCTGCGCCTGGCCCCTCTGCTAGACTGCCCCAAGTCAGGGTCGGCCTGCCTGTGTTCACTGGAACTGGCAGATCGGGGCAGTGGGAAGGGACCTGGTAAGGCTGGTAAACCCCATCACCGGGAGGAGGCGGTGGTGGCATGCCACCACCCCCACCCTGAGGTGGAACAACATCATCATCATCGTCCACTTGGACATATTCAGGAGGCCCGTGAATGGCCTCATGCAGCGCACATCTCATGTTCTTGTACTTGCGTACTTGAACTGGTCGAATGTCTCTCAGCTCGCCAGGAATGACCACAAGATAATCCTGCGCCATTTTTGTTAACATCCCCAGAAGACCCAAACCCTTCTTGCTATGAGTCTCTCTCCGTTCCCGGAAAAACTCACAAATAATCTCCGGGAGGCTCACAGGCTCACGGGCCATCAGACAGTAAACAAGCAGGGCAATATTATAATCAATGTGGGTAAAGTGTTTTATACCCACAACTCTGTTGTTCACCCACTCTGTCCACCATCTCGCCTCTCGAATCAGGTAGGTCGATGGAAGTTTCCGGTAGGACGGACTCCGTTCAGGGTGGTACCAAGCAGCGCCGGGTACACCAGCACACAGGGTGGTCAGGATCTGCTCACTCAACTGCTCCGATGGATGACGTCTCAGTTCCTGAAACTGACAGTCATCCAACACTAACTCCAGACCCAGACTCTCTCGGATACTCTCTGGGGTGATTCGAATCCATCTCTTTCTGCAGTAAATCCAGTCAATTGACTGGGCTTCACTGTTCATGCACTGCTGGAGATTGCTGTAAATCTCCTTAGCCAGCACAGAACTGACCTGCAGATTGGTAAACCCAGTAAACAAATCCCCAAAATGATCCTGCCCAGTATAGTCGAACAGTTCATCCCCCATTGCTACCCTATCACGGGGAAAGGTCCTCTCAGCGGGTATGTCGTACCGAATCTTTTTGTCTTGCAGAAAGAAACGGTGAGCCTCCATGTTAACGAACCTATGGTCGCAGAAATGGTTAGCCCTAAGCAATCGGCAGTCTATGATATTCAAAGGTGCAATTGCCCTATCCGGCCTCATGTAAGGTTGATCCACCTACATTTCAAGATGCAAACAGTAAAAATTGAAAATACTCAAAGAGAATGAAAAGATAGAACCTGGGTACCCGGAGTGAATCTTACGGGTACAGATCTGGAAATATCTCTTTGAAATGGATCTGTTGGTGTTTGGATCGAATGAGTTGGACCACCCCCACACTGTTCCTGACCTTCTGGTGGTCCTGCGGTGGTCGTCGGAGGCTGCTGGCGGCAGACTGCTCTGGCGGCTGCTAGGGCAGAGAGAATTTTCTAGAGAGAGAGTTGAAAACTGGAAGACTTGTGTGAAAATGAGTCACTGTCATCCGTACAGTATATATAGGCAAACTTTCAGAAATTGCAGAATTGCCCCAAAGTTTCAAAATTTTTCAAATTTTTCCAAAATTTTTGATCCCGCTCAAATGTGCGTTTGAACGCAGCTCCTGCGTTTGAACGCACAGCTTAGTTTTTCTGGAAAATCTGAAGATCTGATGATCTGCGTTTGAACGCACGGTGTGCGTTTGAACGCATTGCTTGAACGTTCTTTGAATTTTCTGGGTTTGATGAGTTGCGTTTGAACGCACATGAGTTGCGTTTGAACGCAATGCTTATCTTCTGCATCTCGGATGAGCTGCGTTTGAACGCACATGAGTTGCGTTTGAACGCATGCCTTTGTCGCTCTAGAAATTCTCTGCTGATTGGGTCTGCGTTTGAACGCAGGATCTGCGTTTAAACGCACGTCCTTAGATTTTTCCACCTCTTCTTTATCTTCTTGCGTTTGAACGCACATGAGTTGCGTTTAAACGCACCACTTGGTGGCTGGAATTTTTCATGATGTTAACCGTTTCCAGTGCTTTTCCTGTCCGTTGGTGGGGCTGCGTTTGAACGCAGGGTCTCTGCGTTTGAACGCACTGCGTTTGAACGCATGTCTTCTGCGTTTGAACGCACGCCTCTGCTTCCTGAAACACTGAGTTCAACATTAAATCCCTCTTTCTCACTTTTCTCTCAAATTATGAACATTGTACAAATTATATAAAAACAACTAATCTATGTTGGGTTGCCTCCCAACCAGCGCTTGTGATTTACAGTCGACAGCCCGACTTTGTTACCTCTGCTGTAATCACGGAATGTCGAGGTAGAGTGCCTCTACCTCCATGATTTCCTGAGGATCCCTGTATGGCTTGACTCTGTTCCCATTCACCTTGAAAACTGTATTATCCCTCGGGTTCTCCAGCTCCACCACTCCCCATGATGTAATGTCCTTCACAATAAATGGTCCAGACCATCTTGAGCGCAGCTTCCCTGGATAGAATTTCATCCTTGAATTGTAGAGGAGAACCTTCTGCCCGATTTCTATCTTCTTTGGTAGAATGCGGTTGTCATGCCACTTCTTTGTTTTCTCTTTATAAATTTTGGCACTTTCATATGCAGTTTTACGGAATTCTTCCAGTTCAAGGAGTGCCATTTTCCGTTTATTTCCTGATAAACTGTGATCCATATTCAGCTGTTTGATTGCCCAGTAAGCTTTGTGCTCCAATTCTACTGGTAAGTGACATGCTTTTCCAAACACCAGCTGGTACGGGGACATTCCCAGTGGGGTTTTGTAAGCAGTTCTGTATGCCCAAAGCGCATCATCCAGCTTTAACGACCAGTCCTTGCGTCCAGGATTCACAGTTTTTTCCAGTATGCTCTTTATCTCCCTGTTAGACACCTCTGCTTGCCCGTTTTCCTGAGGGTGATAAGGCAGTGATACCTTATGGATAGACACCCCGTACTGCTTTAGAACCTTGGCAAAGACTTTATTGATAAAATGAGAACCTTCATCACTGACCATGGCCCTTGGTGTTTCAAATCAGGTAAAGATGTTTCGTTTGAGGAACCTTTCCACGACTGACGCATCATTCTTCTGACAGGCTATTGCTTCCACCCATTTTGACACGTAATCCACCGCCAATAAGATGTAGAGATTTCCCAGAGACGAAGGAAAAGGACCCATAAAATCAATACCCCACACGTCGAAAGGCTCAACTTCCTGCCAAAGTGTCATGGGCATTTCATTCCTCTGGGAGATATTTCCTGTCCGTTGGCAGCGATCACAACTCTGCGCGTAGTCATGGCAGTCCTTGAAAACTGTTGGCCAGAAAAATCCTGACTGCAGCACCTTGTGAGCCGTTCTCGGTCCGCTGAAGTGTCCTCCACACTGTGCTGAGTGGCAGTGCTGAATTACCTCCAAAATTTCGTGACATGGAATGCATCGTCGGAGAATATTATCTGCCCCTTGCTTGAACAGATAGGGATCGTCCCAGAAATATTGCCTGCAATCTGAAATAAATTTCTTTTTCTGCCAAGGGGTGATATCTTCAGGGAGTGCACCATTGACCAAATAATTGGCTATGGCATAGTACCAGGGCCGTCTATTGGTCTTGATCTTCATAATATGTTCATCTGGAAAATTTTCTTGAATGGGCACCACTTCTTCTGTAGGTTTTTCCAGGCGAGATAGATGATCAGCTACTACATTTTCAACTCCCTTTTTATCCCTGATTTCGACGTCAAATTCCTGCATCAGCAGAATCCAACGCAGCAGCCTTGGCTTTGCATCCTTCTTTTCCAGCAAGTATTTCAGTGCACTGTGATCTGTAAAAATAATGACTTTAGAGCCTACCAGGTACGATCTGAATTTATCCAGGGCAAAAACGACTGCCAGCAGCTCCTTCTCTGTAGTCCCATAATTAATCTGCGCCTCATTCAGGACCCTGCTGGCATAGTAGATGACGCTGCACACCTTGTCCTTCCTCTGTCCCAGTACCGCGCCCACAGCGTAATCACTGGCGTCGCACATCAGCTCGAACGGGAGGGTCCAGTCCGGTGTTGTTATAATGGGTGCAGTCGTCAGCCTCTCTTTAAGCACGTCAAAAGCTTCTTTGCAGGCTTCGTCAAATACGAAGGGCACATCTTTTCCCAACAAATTACATAGTGGCTTTGTAATTTTTGAGAAATCTTTAATAAACCTTCTGTAAAATCCTGCGTGGCCCAAAAAGCTCTTGATTGCCTTCACTGTGGTTGGATATGGTAGCTGCTTGATCACCTCTATTTTTGCTCTATCTACTTCCAGTCCTTTACTGGAAATCCTGTGTCCCAGCACTATTCCTTCAGTAACCATGAAGTGGCATTTTTCCCAGTTGAGCACCAGGTTTGTTTTTCTGCAGCGAATCAGAACTCTGGCCAGATGGTATAAGCAATCTTCAAAGCTGTCCCCGAATAATGAAAAATCGTCCATGAAAACTTCCAATTTTTTTTCTATCATATCAGAGAAAATGGCCATCATACATCTCTGGAATGTGGCTGGAGCATTGCACAGTCCAAATGGCATTCGTCTAAAGGCGAACGTTCCATATGGGCAAGTGAACGTCGTCTTTTCTTGGTCTTCTGGATTTATATAAATCTGGTTGTAGCCAGAGTACCCGTTAAGAAAGCAGTAATAAGCATGGTGCGCTAGTCTGTCCAACATCTGGTCCATGAATGGCAGCGGAAAGTGGTCTTTCAGTGTGGCATCGTTCAGCTTCCGATAGTCCATACAGATTCGCCAGCCAGTGACAGTTCGCTGGACGATCTGTTCCTGATCAGCATTCTGTACTACTGTAATTCCCCCTTTCTTCGGTACACACTGGACAGGACTCACCCAGGTGCTGTCTGATATGGGGTATATAATTCTTGCTTCAAGCCACTTCATGACCTCCTTACGTACCACATCTTTCATAATTGGGTTTAGTCTTCTTTGAGGCTGGATAACTGGCTTCTTGCCTTCTTCGATCCTTATTTTGTGCATGCAATAGTCAGGACTGATTCCCTTCAGGTCTGCAATTGTCAATCCTATGGCTTCTTTATGCTCTCGGAGTACCTCCAGTAACTTTTGTTCCTGTTCCTGAGATAAAAGAGAAGAAACAATTACCGACAGGGTATTATTTTCACCAATAAAAGCGTACCTGAGGTGTTCTGGCAACTGTTTTAATTCCAGGGCTGGTGGTTCCTGGAGTGACGGGACCAGTGTCATTTTCTGCTCGCCTCCTTCATCCCTGTATAGCCTGACCCAGCTTTCTGTTCCCATGATCTGCTCATCCTGCTGCTCTTCTGTTTCCTCTGGATACATGTCTTCAAATTCCTCCCATAAATCTTCTATCTCATCGCTTTCCAGATCATCAATTACCTCTACTGCAAAACAGTTTTCATGCCCATAATGATCGGGAAGCTGGAGAGATTTGAAAACATTAAATTTTACTTTTTCTTCATTGATTTGCATGGACAGCTCTCCACTTTTGCAGTTAATAATGGCTTCACCAGTCGCCAGGAAAGGTCTGCCCAGGATCAGCGGAACCTCTCCTGCCTCCATATCCAGTATCACAAAATCTTCTGGAAAAATAAGCTCTCCCACTTTTACCAGGATATCTTCAATTACTCCATAGGCAGGTTTCACGGATCTGTCAGCCATTTGAAGCATAATTCTTGTTGGGCGTAGCTCTCCGACTCCCAGACTTTTGAAGATGGTCAGTGGCATCAAGTTGATGCTGGCACCCAAGTCGCATAAGGCTTTTCCTGTGTATGCACTGCCCAGGGTCACTGGAATAACAAAGCTGCCAGGGTCTTTCTTTTTCAGTGGTAGACCATTTTTTACACAACTGCTCGCTTCTGCCGTCAGATTCACTGTTTCGAAGTCACTCATTCGCCTTCTACCATACAAGATGTCTTTGAGAAATTTCGCATAAGTAGGCATTTTGGCAAGTGCTTCAGCAAAGGGTATGTTTATCTGTAATTGCTTGAATACCTCCAGAAATCTGGCGTAGTCTTTGCTGTCATCTCTGTTGCGTGTCTTCAGAGGGTAAGGAACCTCCTTAGAAGTTGGCACTGTCTCTGGATTACCCTCATTCATCTGCGCTGCTTCCTGCTCGACCGAACCCCTTTTCTGAGGGTTAGCGGTTGAACTGTCTTCGCAGTCAATCACTTCCCGCTCAATAATCTTGGACTTTTCTGCGCGTGCATGACTGGGATACGGTGGATCCTGCAGTGCAATTCCACTCCGAGTTGTGATAGCATTGATTTGAGCGCGTGGATTGTTCACTGTGTTAGATGGTAAATTCCCTGGGGCTCGTTCTGCCTGGTTCTGTGCAAGCTGTCCATTCTGTACTTCCAAGTTGCGGATAGCAATCTTCATCTGGCTTACATCAGCAGTTAATGAGTCCATCTGTGCGAATCTGGTTTCCAACTGCTTATTGAATTTCTCCATATAGGACTCAAAATGTTGCTGAGACAGGTTTAGTTGTGGTGCTGCTTGTGCAGGCTGAGCTGGAGCTGTCTGTTGTGCCTGTGGCCTGTGCTGGAATCCTGGTGCATATACTGCTGCATTGGGATTTCCGTAGCGAAACCCTGGATGGTCACGTGTGCCTGGTCTGTAGCGACTAGGATCCCACTGCTGCTGAACATAGTTGGCATCTTCGGTCTGAAGCTCCAGAATTGCTGCGTCAAAGTCAGGTTCGTCCACTGATGCCACCGGCTTCTTTTCTGTATACACCTTCTTGACTAAGTCCTGTACCACTTTCGTGAGATTGTCAATCCTGTCATCAACCACTGGTTCTGCTGCTGCTGCGAGCCTGCGGTCATCAAACAGGCGAGTATCCTGTTTGGCTAATTGCTTCATCAGTTCATATGCTCCATCCTTATCCACATGGTATAAAAAGTTACCCCCAGCTTCCCTGTCAATCCTGTCTGCATTCTCCCTGTCAAGTGCATGGTAGAATACCTGCAGAATCTTTGCGTCCCCGAAGCCGTGGTTGGGGCATTTTTTAACGAGTCTCATTAGCCTGTCCCATGCATCTAAAACTGTCTCCCCCATCTGCTGTTTGAAGGATAAGATCTCACTCTGCAGCTTGATAACGCGGGATGCAGGGTAGAATTTTGCCAAGAAATCAGCAACACACCCCTCCCAGGTAGTGATAGACCTCGGTGGTCTTGCCTCCAGCCAATCTTTTGCTGTTCCGAACAAACAGTATGGGAATAAAATCAGCTTTAGCGTGTCCGCTTCGACTCCTCTATATTTAATCTTGTTGCAGTAATCCTCGAATTTTCCAAGGAAGTCGTTTGGATCTTCGTCTGCCTTTCCATTAAAAGGACAATGGGTCTGGGCGGTCTGAATGGTGGATGATTTCAGGTCGAAGTGCTCTGCTGTAATGGGAGGCACTACAATAGCTGGTTGATGTCCTCCGGTTGGGACTTCAAAGTTTTCGACCAGCGCCCTTCCAGACCTGTTATAAGTCCTCTGATTGTTCCTGGCAGCAAAACCTGCTGCTATCAGCTCTTCAATGTAAAGAGCCATCTGTGCTGGAGTACGTTGCGGCTGTCCTGTGGGTGTTCCTGTTTCGGTTGTGGTGTCTTCTCCGTGCTCAGACATCGCGGCTCGGTGTCTGCGACTTTGCTCTCTGAAAAGTTTTTCGGGATCTTCGAGTGGTGATACCAGTTTGCGGGGCAATCTGGGCATAAACTAGAATAGCCTGAAAATCAGATTTCAAGAGCAGTAAGTCGAAAGAAAGTAACTGTAAAAATAAAAGAAAAACTCTGAGACTTATTCTAATGTCTCTTTAACAAAAACTGTAACCGTTCCCCGGCAACGGCGCCCAAAAACTTGACAGCGTAAACCTATCTGCTTTTTCGCAAGTGTACGATCAAGTAATATAGAGTATGTAATTGTGACTCAGGTTGTCGAACCCACGAGAACAGTTTAAGTTGTTGCTAATCAGAATTAGAATAAGACACAAAGTTTGTAAAAAGGAGGAAGGTTTGAGATTTGACTATACTAAATTGTAATAAATAAAAACAGTAAAAAGCTTATTTTATTTTTCTGTTGAATATTTCGCAGAAATTGTTGTAGTTGTAAAAGTCGATAATTCTAAAAATCTAGGTTCCAGGATCCCCTAGGGTTACTCTCCAGCTTTCATGGTATATTCGATTTCAGAAACACACGGTGGTTTTGTTTATGCCAGCATACCAATAGTACAATCTCCTCTCGGTCTCATGCACTTATCACTCGACTGCATATTTTCGGGTCCTCTCGGTCCACCTAAATCTGCAGGTTCGTTCTAAGTCTGCTAGGGTTACAGGTTCTCCTCTCGGTCTCCCCCTAAACGTCTAACAGTTGGTCTAATGCTTCTGGGCTAGTCCCCTGATTCTCTTCACCTCTCGGTCCATCAAGGCAGAGTACTAAATCCTGTCTTTTCTTCCTAACGTTCACTGGTCACTCTCGCGCACCAGATCCTGTCTGTAACACTCCTGGGTGATCAAGCCATTCATGTATGTAAATAAAATCAAAGGCAGAATAATAAACAAACCATCCTGTATTAAGACTTAGCTAGCCATGCATCTGAAAATCAAAACAACCAAGTCTGCTGAATTCATAAACCCTAGGTTCACCGAGAACCTAGGCAAAAGGTCTAGCTAGCTTGCATTATTCAAAAACAACGTTTCATAAAAAGAGAAAAGATCAAACTAGTTATTTTTCTGAAGATACTGGAAAACTGCTCCAATCCTGCTCTGCTCCAACTCCTGGCTGCTGTGAAACTGGCTGCTGATGATGATAATAGATGTGAGTGTGTATGTGTTCGTCACCCTAATTCAGTGCTGGGACACCTCCTTTCATACTGCCACAGTCTCCAAAACTGATGCACGAAATTCCTGTTTTACCCTCGAAAAGACCCGTCCTGGAAGCTTCTGGAACCCTTCTGTGCGTTCAAACGCACACTTCCTGCGTTCAAACGCAGTGCGTATGAACGCACACCCTTCTGCGTTTGAACACAGGACTTAGCCGTTTTTCCATTTTTCTCTTCTGGCTCCTGAACCCATGCGTTTGAACGCAGCTCCTCTGCGTTTGAACGCACCCCTTGGCCGTTTCTTCTCTTGAGTGTTGAGTCCTGCGTTTGAACGCACACCGCCTGCGTATGAACGCAGGACTTAGCTTTTCTGCACTTTGGTCTCTGACTCCTGCGTTTGAACGCAGACTGCCTGCGTTTGAACGCAGGACTTAGCCATTTTTCCTGCCACTTTCCTACTGCCGCCATCTTGTGCGTTTGAACGCAGCTCCTGCGTCTGAACGCACCACTTAGCATTTTTTCCTCTTTTTTTGCTCAGCTTTCCTGACACGCTGCCTCCTATTCAAGTTAATCTCATGCATTTTTCGGCACCTGTTACCTGCACATCATAACACGCACCCGCGATCATATCCAACAAACAAAAGTATTCATAAAATTACTCAAATCTTGCAATCAGGATCCATAAATCTCTGCCTCGTATCAGGTGGAAAATAAGCTGAAAATGGCCAAACTCAACTCTCACAGGGTTAAAACCAATGATAAAAAGATGTCCCAAACTAATACATTTTCAAGCTGTCAAGAGACAAGTGTGATGACATATATTAACTTGAGGTGCTTTACATGGGATAAATCTTTGGTGGACGGTGGGAAAGAGACCTAAATTCGTTGCCTAGACGTGCTTGCTGCAGAACATAATGTAATTCTTCAGGATAAAAATTTAGACTAACTGTGAAGTATACAGAGGGGATCTAGTCAAGGCAACAGTTACAAGCTGAGAAGGTAGTTATACCAAAGGGTCCATACAACATATCAGAGCGTTAGATTAACGAGTAACAGGAGACGAATAAAACCAGCAAAGACAAAGTAAGGTTGATTAGTATTAGAATGTGGAGACACAATAAGTCTTAAGACATGGATAACGTGGGAGCGTGTTACAGTACAACTCAGAATCTTAGCGGTAAATAAGCAATAAGGGCTATAATAATGACGAAATCAGGTCGAATTGTTTATGAGGATCAGACCAACCGAAGCTCTAAGAAAACCGAGTAGCAGGTAAGCAGATCAACGAGTTAGAAGACATACCATAGAAGATTATAATTTTAACCCAGCTGGGTATCGACTTCGGTCGAGAGTTCACAAGGAAGTGTACTGCAGGGCAAGAGAACCAATATGGATTCTGATGGAATACGCGAAAGGTTACGAGGAATATGTAAGGTTAGGTGATCTTCGGGGACGAAGATCATTTTAAGGGGGGTAGAATGTAACACCCTGCAAACTCTATTGGGGTCAAGTTGCAATAATTTGAAATTTTGAGTTAGTTATGTAAATCTCATGTTCAACATTGCTTGCTGACATCTATCACATAGAGTAAACTATAGTGTGAATTCAAATCAGGGGCATTTATGCTATTATCAAGAAACTGGGGCCTATATGTAATTTTATAGAATTGCATTTCTAGCTGATTCCTAGCCAAATTGAGATTATTAAGGAATTTTGGGGGGCTTATACAAAAGCATCTAATCTATTGGGGCCAATATAGAATTTTCTGAAGTCATCAAGTTCCTTGGATTCACTATCTACCCTAAACTTTTGAAAATTTTCACAATCACCCCAAGTGCATGAAAGACACTTGTCAAGGGAATTTTGACACCTCAAGAATGAGGTGGCAACATCTCCACTCTCCTTCCCACTAACTGGTCCAAAGGGATCATCTTCATCATAATCAACTTCTTTATCATCTCCTTCTTTCTCTAAGATCATCAACATCACCACCATGGTACCACCAAGAATACCGCCAAGTAACCACCACTTCCTCTTCATCAAATCAAAAACTGTTGTGGCCTAAGAACCTCCTCGTTACCGTGATCAAAAAGCACAAGATGATTTGGAGTTACATTGCAGAGGGAGGGAGTAATCGGGTAAGGAAGTTGCGAACCCTAGCTTGCAAATCGAACGAATTCTCTTCCATAGTAGAAATTCGTGATCTCTAACCTAGTCTATGTTGTTGGCGAGGTAAAACCGAACCAGAAGAGACTTCCTCACCGGCCAATTTGGAGTTTCATGTGTCTGGCCGGAATCTGGGCAGAGAAGTCGCCGGAAGCGACGAAGCTCACCGGAGGTGAGATAAATCCCTCGTTTTTATCCGTTTTCAGTTATTTTTACATATATGAGCTCCCTATGAGATTTAGAACTCATTTAGGGCACTGTAATCAACCCAGAATGCTCTTTATGGCCGTTTGATTCTTGCTGCTCGCATTTTTCCGGCGGGTTTTATCCCCCCTGATACTGCAGCGTTTTCTCACTCGTTTCTCGATATTTTTGAGAACGGATTGATGCCCTATACTGTATGGATCACCCTCTACGAGTTTGTAGTTCATTTCATCGTGTGATTTAAGCTCTAACATGCCTAAATTTGAGGTTAAAGTTGCGACGAAGCTGTGTTCGAACCTGCATGTTCATGACTTACGTTTTTTGACCAATTTCCAGTGCTTGTAGCTTAGTCTAATCTTGATGATTTTAAGTGACTCCTGCACCTGCATACTCCTTGTGTGTCACACTCTAAATTTGATGTTAACAGGTTCCTGTGATCTAACCCCTAGCTTGTCTGAATTTGGCCTCCAAGTCACTGCACACGTGTTTCAAACATTCCTTGTGCATACTTACAGTCTTGACTTGGGGTTTTTGCTCTACTTTGAGCACTTGAAACTCCCTCCCTGCTTGACGAAATGCCGAGCGACTTGTTTCGTTGTAATCCCAATGCAAGGCTCTATAACTCTTATACTGATTTCATCCAGTGATGGATCTTTAACTACCTCAAATTCATGCTTGAACCTACTGCACAACAGTGTTTGTAATTGTCAAAAAACTTAGGAAAAATGGCTAAGTATAGATGGCTTGAAATTGTCAAACTTTGATCTACAATATATCTTTGTCTATTTCAAGTTTCTAAGAGCTTGAATATGTTCTAGAATCCTTGTTCACTCAGCTACAAAACCCTATTCTTGAATTTTCCAAACTCTTTCTCAATTGACCATAATCTAGCTCCAAAGTGGGCTGCTTGTGCTGAATTCTCTCAAACTTTGACTTCAAATTTTTTAGTCAAAAGGACCTCTCTGGCCTTACTAATCTTAAGCGAAGTTTCTCATACTGCTACTCTGTGGCTGATTGTCAGGTTTGACCAAAATTGACCTATTGGGAATACATGTTTGATCAAATCTGTGTGAGAGGGACAACTGTAATATCACATAAAGTTGTGTCAAGACCTGAATAATATTTTGGAGGCCATATACATATATTACATGGATAATTGGGGTCATATGATTTGTTCTAGGTTGTATTGACCAAGTCAAGTGACTGAGGGCCTTTCTGCAATTTCGCCAAACTTTAGGAGCTTAAGTGCAAATAACTAAAAGTTGTAGACTTTAACTCCATAAATTCCTGAGAATGTTAAGATGGTGTTTTTCATACTATTGACAATAGGTTGACATGTTTAAAGAGGGTTCAGGCCTAGTCAGGGGCTAAAATGCAATTCACTCAAAACATCAGGGACTTGAGTGTCAATAATAAGAATTGGGGATTCAAGCTAAGTAGGCTCGTGGGAGACTTACTAACTCATGAGATTAGCTAAATAGGCATAGCAGAGGGGTTCAGTAACAATCAGGGACTGTACCGATGAGACTAAGACATCGGGGGACTGAATAGACAGATTTGGGCTCGGCAGCCCGACAGTCGCATGCATACGGACTTATCTCTCACTGATGAGGGAAATTACTAATAAATATACGTACTTTGGTATTTGTAGAGGTGAAAAGGATAGAGAATCAGCATCGCTGATCAGGAGCACTGGGCAGGCTACAGGTAAGCATAAGAATGCCTAAATTTGTCGTTGGAGAATTACTGAGTATATGGATGAGTCTATGAATACCTGATACATGGATCTTGAAGTAAGTACGTTGGATCATGCGTATATATACATACATTCATGTATTCATTTTATGTTTCGTGCTTATCTCTAGATTACTTGGTTGAAATAGGTAACATGATTACTCTAGACCCTTGTATGGTCACTACAGGCTCCGGCCGTCTAGTTGTTGCGGTGGCAGACACACATGGGACCCGGTCTACGGGCTTTACATTTATCGCCTATGGGCATAGTCGGTACATCGCTAGCTCCCGACTTGTAGGCAACTAGTACTACTCTCTGGACTGACGATCCAGTAGGGGGTGTGCACACTTAAGGTCTAGTTTGTCATGGTGGATAAGTGGATACTGGAGTAAGGAATTGATTTGGACATGTTACAACTGAGTATTAATGGATATCTAACATATTGGGCTAGTTTTCTCTTTGATCTGGGATGTGATTCAGGTTATATGGTGTATGCGTTGCAAGTACAGGTCCAACACTTTCGAGGTTGTTAATATCCAGTTTGTCTTAAAATCTATTTTAATCATTGCAACCTGACGTTGTAACGTCACTGCCTTTCACTTTTGGCAGGTGAGCACGCGGGATGCTGGGAAGTAGACAAACACTTAGAATTTGACACACGCAATATAATGACTACAATTGTAAGTTTATTAAAGTTTTTGTTTCTTTTATTTTGTCTCATAACAGAGCCATTAGGTTTAGACTCCTTGCTAAGCACCTCCGTGCTTTGCGGAGGGCATCTCCGGAGAGTCTGGGGGATCTAAGTGTAATTCTCCAGTACTCTAGGATGGGGGTGTTACACTATATACGTCTCAAAATGTGTTTCATGAATACATGTTTTTACTTGACGTTCGATTTTATTTATAATATTATTTTGGAGGAATGACGTGGAATTAATAATGCGTAATAACGTAAAGTGAAAAGAATTGTAAGGAAAACCTTAACTGATACTTTATTTTCGTGTTGAATAAGATCACTCGGCCCGTGTGTTATTGTCGTGTTGGCAACGGTCACTCGACTCATTATATTTCTCGGCCGTTAATGAGCCCCGAGTCACACCTAGTAATCACATCTTTAGCCGCAAGAAGTCTTAGGGGAGTGTCGACACTTAAGGTCTAGGTTGCTAGTTAATGGGATATTGATTACTCTTCTCTGTACAAGCAAAACTAAATATTTTTTAATTGAGGACTTTGATTCTTTTCTTGTAAGAGGAAAACTTGATCTTTGAGGAAGTATTGGATATTTGGTAAATATGGAAAGAGATAAAGGAATGGTCTTGCTGATCACTTGTGAAGTTTTTACAGAATTGTTTATGGAAAATACACTAATTATTCTCTTAACCAATGTATTTACATGTCTCGTCGTGTTTACATGCTTGGGTATTATCTCCCTCAGTATTTGTTGCGTATTTTCGAACCGTGGTGTCTCTTTGCATTCTTCCCACACCACAGGTCTAGATTGTGGAGGCATGTTCTAGCTGCGGACGCGAATCGCATCGTTAAGTAGTTACTAATCACGCGAAAAATTATACATTTCTTTTAGTTTCAGTAGTCTTTGCTCGGGTTTGAGGCAAGAATGTTTTAATAATTCTATTTGTAATTTTTAAATGTTTATGGATTGGTGGTGATTTTTATTGTCTCCTTCAAATGTCGTTCCACTTGGGAGTAATTCTCGAGTGCGGAGTGGCACCCTCCCGGGTTTCCAGGTGTGAAATTATGGGGGTGTTACACACTGGTTATACGCAGTAGGGCATATTGTGAGCTTCCTTCATGATGTTCTCCTGAACTTCAGCTCATTTTAGTGGTATACACCAGTTTCCTTTGAACTTTACGCTTCCGTCTTCCTCCACTTTGAATTCGAGAGCTTCACTTTTGCTAATCTTTTCTTTAATTTGTTGAAGAAAAGTGTCCCCTTCTGTTGATCTCTTCAAAGATGCACTATTGTCGAATTGCAAAATATATTATCCACGGTTCCTCTTGTACATACATCAATCTCCAACTTATGGAAGGTCTTCATAAAGCTTAGGTGGTAAAACCCACATAGCATTCAACGTATGATTTGACTTCCGACTCAGTGACGCCACCACTACGTTCGCCTTACCTTTATGGTATTGGATTAAAGGTCTTGATCCTTTAGAATTCCAACCATATTCGCAGTTGCATGTTCAGTTCCCTTTGCGTGAATATGTTTTTTGGACTTTTATGATCCGTGAAGATCTTGCAAGTCGTACTTTATAGGTAGTGCCTACATATCTTTAGTGAAAAACTATAGACACAAAATCAAAATCATGAGTAGGGTAGTTTTCTTCGTAGATCTTCAGCTACCTGGATGCGTAAGCGATCACCTTTCCGTCCTGCATCAATACGCATCCCAAACCAGGCATTGATGCATCGCTGTATAATTCAAATTCTCCTCCTTCGGTGGGCAATATCAACACTGGTTTTAACGTTAATCTATCGTGTTTGGAAGGCCTCCTCGAACTTTTCATCCCTAGTGTACTTACTTGTCTTCTTCAACAAATCTGTAGCAAATGTACTAGTGAAGATGTTATTTAGACTTTTATGATCCGTGAAGACCTTGCAATTCATACCGTATAGGTAGTGCCTCCATATATTTTGTGCAAAAACTATAGCCGCTAATTCCAAATCGTGAGTGGGGTAGTTTTCTTCGTAGATCTTCATGCATAAGTTATCACCTTTTTTCCCTACATCATTACACATCCCAAAACGTGCTTTGACGTATTGATGTATAATTCAAATTATCCTCCTTCGGTGGGCAGTATCAACACGGGTACTGACTGTTGGTGTATGCCCTAGAGGCAATCTATTTTAGTGTGAACGTTGTTGTGGCTAGACTACTCATTTTATAGATATGGAGATATTAATATAATGAAATACTTAGAATGCAATTTTTGTTATATGAAATTGTACCTAGTCAACTATAGTGGTTATTAGGATGACCACTATGCATGGAGACTAGTATGTCGGTAGACTGATATGGAGATATCAAGTCTAACATATGGGTATGTATCAGGAGTAATGGCATACTAGATTGAACCTCCACGAGAAGGCTACATGGGAGTTATGTGCATGTCACAAGTGCTTCTCGTAGTGACAATGGTGTTGTGGTTCTTAGACTTGAAGTCACTAGATACTCTAGTTGTGATGTATCATGTTTTGATTTCATCAAACGTTACACCGTAACTGGGTAACTGTAAAAGTGATAATCGGACATGATATGAAATAAGCTGAGAGATGGTAGTGATGTAGATAGTATTAGTCCCTCCCACATAACAGGAAAATATATCCATGGTCACTCCATAAGTAGTACATACAAATTCGTGGCCAGATTCAGGTAGATCAATATGTGATATTGATGTTATCTGTTTAGATAAGTCTATTCCCAGTATCGAGAAAATATGGATTGGATATACGAGTGTGACATTTGTGTCTTGTGTACAATCCAGATATTGTGACAAAGGGACTACGCAGCTAGGTGACATTGGTCACGGAGGTTTGTCAGATCACTGACTATTCCAGTTGCTTGGGTAGCATTGATGTGTTGCTAGACACTGCTCAATTTTTGTAATTGTTATTGCCAACGTATATAATAGGAAGCTGCTGGGTCTCACACCAAATGATTAGTCTGGATGTAGATGTTAATTAGTTGGACTAATTAACAGTTAAAAGAATCAGGGATCCAATTGCAACAATGTGCATAGTTAGTTGGACTAAATAGCAAACTAGACTAAAACGAATGTTAATCCAAGTTTGGATTTAATTAGTAGTGGGAAGTTTTGTAACTAATAAAGAGTTATTATTTATAACAGACAAGTCCAACCCTAATTAGATTAGATTAAATAATTAGAGCAACGACGAGAAAAGGAAAGAGAGGTCCCCCCCCACCCGATGGCAGGAAGAGGCCGACGGCACCCCCATGTCCTCCTCCATTGTTACGGCTTGATTGGATTAAGCACCCTGATCTTTCCTTCCCTACACTTCTAGCACAAACAGTATAGGAAAGATCCAGTTGGAGATCCTACAGTGTGGATATCTGCAGAGGCGAGGACATCAATTCTACGCAGTGATCAGTCATATTAACAAGGTAAATTTTCTCCTTTCATCATGTTATGAGGCTTAACCTTGATATGAAATCAACCTTCTTGCTCTTCCATTCAGCCAATAGTTGGCTACTGATCTCATCCCTGCAATCGTTGCCGGACAGTTATAGTTAGTTCATCATGAACTACAATATGAATGTGTTCAACAAACCTCTTCCATACTTGCTCAATGTGTTGAGGACCGCTAAACAGAGCATTAATAAAGTGAAGGCAATGCCATACTGTCAACGAAGGGAAGAGCAAGAAGGTTGCTCAGAACTCTAAAGGGAAGAGCGAGCTAGTTTCAAAGCCCAAGGAAGTTGCGTTGAAGCCTACTAGTATAATTCCTAAGGGACCATGTCCCTATTGTAGTCAGAATGGCCACGTGAAGAGGAACTGCCCAAAGTATCTGGAAGATAAGAAGCTTGGAATAGCGAATCCAAATCCAGGTATTTTGTTACAGATGTCAATTTGTCTATCTCTTCTTCATGGGTATTGGATACCGGATGTGGATCTCACAGTTGTCGAAATGTGCAAGATCTAAAGAGAAGCAGGCGACTGGATAAAGGGGAAATCGACCTACGCGTTTGGAATGGAGCAAGAGTTGATGCATTAGACATAGGGGTTTTATGATTTACGTTTACCTTCTATACTTATATTAGAATTAGACAATTATTTTTAGGTACACGCTATGAGTAGGAACATTATTTCTATTTCTTGTTTGGACAAGAAATGTTTTTCTGTCATTATAAATGACAAGTGTTGCTCCGTTCATTTTGATAGTATGCATTATTGTAATGCACTTTTGTCTAATGGGTTGTATATCCTTGATCTAGATAATTCCATCTATAACAAAAATACTAAGAGGGTTAATCTAACGATTTGAATCCAACATAACTTTGGCATTGTCGTTTAGGACATATTAACGAGAAGCACATTTCTAGGCTCCATAAGGATAGAATTCTAGACTAATTTTATAATTAATCATATGAGACATGTGAAGCTTGTTTATTGGGGAAGATGACTAAGTCTCCTTTCACGAAGAAAGGCGAGCGGACGAGTGAGCTATTGACACTCATACATACAGATGTGTGTGGACCAATGGCCACACGCGCCAAAGGTGGCTATCCTTACTTCATTACATTTATTGATGACTTCAATAGATATGGATTTGTGTATCTTATGAAGAACAAATTTGAATACTTTGAAAAGTTCAAATAATTCAGAATGAAGTAGAGAACCAGATTGGCAAGAGTATTAAGTCTCTACGATCAGATCGTGGAGGAGAATATTTAAGCCAAGAGTTTGACGGCTATCTTAGAGAATGTGGGATATTGTCCCAACTCACTCCACCTGGAACACCACAATGGAATGATGTGTCAGAGAGGAGGAATTAAACCTTGTTGGACATGGTTCAATCTATGATGAGTTAGACTGATCTCCCAATTTCATTTTGGGGCCATTCTATATTAAAAACTATCTTTACCTTTAAGTGTGTTCCATCCAAATCAGTTATGAAGACGCGATATGAGTTATGGACTGGGAGGAGTCCTAGTGTGTCGTTTATGAGAATTTAGGGTTGCAAGGTTCCTCTAAAGTGTTTACAGTCAGATAAACTCGGGACCAAGTCGAACAAGTGTAAGTTTGTGGGATATCCTAAGGAAACTAAAGGATATTACTTCTACAATCCAACGAAGAACAAATTGTTTGTTTCTCGGACCGGTGTGTTTTTAGAAAGAGAGTTTTCCTCTAAAGAAGCAAGTGGGAGGACTGTAGAACTTAAAGATGTTCAAGAACCACAAAGCACTGATCCTATGACGGAACATGAGCAGGAATCACAAGATGTTGTGGAGCAACCTGTTCAAGTAACACAAGAGCTTTGTAGGTCTGGTAGGATACGTCAGGGGCCAAAGAGGTACAAACTTCTCGTGAGTGAACCCGGTGACGTCTTGCTCATGGATGAAGATTAGCCTACAACCTATGAATCGGTCACCAAGGGGCCAGACTCTCAGAAATGGCTTGAAGCCACAAGATCCGAAATGAATTCCATGCATACCAATAAAGTATGGACTTAGTGGAACCACTTGATGGGGCTTGGACCACAAGGTTCAAGTGGGTTTTGAAGAAGAAAACCAAAATGGATGGCAATGTAATTGTCTGTAAGGGGCGATTGGTGGCAAAATGCTTCAGAAAGATTCATGCTATTGACTATGATGAAATATTTTCCCTAGTTGCGATGCTTAAATCCATTCGCATCTTGCTTACTATATAGGCTTATCACGATTATGAGATTTGGCAGATGGATGTAAAAATAGCGTTGCTGTATGGAAACCTCCTTGCCATGACACAACCAGAGGGTTTTGAGGATCCAGAGCATGCCAACAAGGTGTGTAAGTTGCAGCGGTCCATTTATGGGTTGAAGCAAGCTTCTAGGAATTGGAATCTTTGATTTGATGTTGTAGTTAAAGAGTTTGGATTTATGAAGAAAGAAGATGAACCTTGTGTCTACAAGAAGGTTAGTGGGAGCTCTGTAGTATTTATGGTATTGTATGTGGATGCCATACTACTCATTGGAAACGATGTCCCTACCTTGTAATCTATTAAAGATTTGTTAGAGCATTGTTGTTTTAATGAAGGACGTAGGGGATGAAGCTTACATACTCGGTATAAAGATCTATAGGGATAGATCAAGAAAGTTGCTTGACCCAAGTCAAAGTACATATATTGACAAGGTGTTTAAGCTGTTCAACATGCAAGAATCGAAGAAAGGATTCTTGCCCATGTCACATAGAGTTACCCTTAGGAAGGCTGCATGTCCTGCCAATTAGATTGAGAAGGACCGTATGAGTAAGATCCCATATGCATCGGCTATTTGATCTATCATATATGCCGTGTTATGTACTAGACCAAATGTGTCATATGATTTGAGTATGAAAAGAATATACCATCCCAATCAGGGTGAGAGTCACTAGATTAATGTCAAGAATATCCTTAAGTACTTGCGAAGGACTAATGATGCATTCTTGATATATGGAGGGAAGGAATAACTCAGTATAAAGGGTTATACAAACGCTGTAACCCCCCCCCCCCCAAATTGGCTAAGCCGGAAACCCAGGGGTGTCACTCCGTCACCGGGTTAAACCCGGATACAAGGAGGTTTTACAACAGAAATTCCAAACCAAATCCATAAAAAAATATTTGATTAAACTTAAAAACTTGCCTTGACACAAATATGGGCATTATTCCTATCTAAAATTCAAACTACTAACAAATGTTCAAATGAAACTAAATGTGAATGTTACTACTATCATGAGTCGCGTTGTCCCCTCGGACCAAGCTCCCATCTAACCTGTGGTGTAGAAAATAAAAAGAGAACACCACAGTTCCAAAAGTCAGCGGAAATACTGAGTAAGTAACACCCAAGCATGTAAAAAGATTATGAAGTAATTTACAAATCATGAAGTATTTTGTAGAAGTTTAAATAAAATAAAGTTGTAACAAAAGCTTTGACACTTATGAGAAATCAAGAGATATTTCAATTCCATTCTTCGTATTAGGGGATTCCAAATTTACATTCTTCCCATAAGATCCAAAATTCCAAAATCCACTTTATTAGCTTGTTGATACGGGGAAAACAAACCAACCACTTCGCAAGCATCCAAGACCTTAAGTGTCGACACCCCCTTACATACTTCTTGCGGCCAGAAGAGTGAGTACAATGAGCTATCCGGGGGCTTGCAACTGGATTAAATAAATTAAATTAAACGAGAGACCGAAGTCAACACGCCGAATGCCAATAGTAACCATAAAACAATAATCATCCCCGTACAACTCTTCCACTTTACGTTATCATCGATTATTAGATTGCAGTGATATTTTCAGAGAACATTTCAACAATATGAAATAAGTATTCAAACAACACATATTTTGCATAAAATCATTTTGAGACAAGTAGGAATGAAAACATTTGACACGAAAAGAGGAATGGGCGCTAGACCTGGCATGGTTAATTACCTCAACAAATAGCAATCACAACAAATCAATCGTAGTATTCGATGTATCCTTCGTCGGAGAACTCGTAGCCTATAATTTATATTTCATAATTAATACATTGCTAGAACAAACATAAACAACACAAACAAAGTCCTATATGCAATGCAAGTGTAACCCCCTTATTATTTCCTCAAACTTTAATGATAATAATTCTATTATTAAAACGTTATTTATACGGACTATTGTTTACTATCGTAAAACATAGCTTATATTATTATCTAATTTGTTTACTACTATAAAACATAACCCAAGAGTATTATTTTACCAATATTTAACTAGTATAAGTAAACTAAAAACTACTAAAAACATTGTTGGGTAAGAAGAAATAAAACTTTGCACGTTGTAAGATTTGAACCCAAGACCAGCCTCAATACTAACAATCACCTTAACCATTGGGCCACTGCCCTACTTGTTGTTTCTTCCCAGATAATAATAATACGAGTTAACAGTTTCCTAATGTTAATAATAATAAAAAACAAACAAAATAAGAAAAGGAAGAATGTAATTGACGGGTTGAACTTCTTACCCGAACAGAGAGAAGAGGACGACGGTGACGATGAGACCGGCGGTGGAAAGGACGGACGGCGGTGGCTCACGGTGGAACAGAGGCGGCCGGCGTCGGGCTTGCCTTCGCCGGACCTGGGTTTGTTCGTCGGAACTAGACTTCGGCTGGGTTTGCTCGGCACAAACAGAGCAGAGAGATCGAGAGAGAGTAAGAGCGAGAGAGAGGTTTTGGTGTGGGTTTTGCTCTGGGTTTGAGGGGGTTTAAATAGGCTTGAGGTTGGAGAAGTCCGGAGAGAAGTAGGAGTTCGTCGGGGATGACTTCGGGTTAAAGTGGCTTTCGAATCAAGCCATGATTTTGGCAAAATTGGGTTGCTTGGAGCTAAATACTCGAGCTATGATGAGTTTAAATCGGATTGGGACTGAATTGGGAAAAAAATGAGTGATTTTGGTGGAGTATTGGGGCGGCTAAGCTTGGGACAGTGCCATGGTCGGAGAAGTCTCCTGCTCATAGCGGGAGATGAGGAAGAAGATGATAAGTTTAGAGAAAAGACACTTTCACCCCATTGGTTTAGGCTTAATACAACAAGCACCCCCTTAGTTAAATAAAAGACGCTATAATAGTTATAGGAAAATACATAAAAGCACCTAGGTAGTTAATAACATTAAAAATTAACTTCTAAATAATAACAACTAGTACCCAAACTTATACTAATGTCATATTAACACCCAATATTGTTATAAAATACCCGTGTTAACATATTAACACTTAATATTTGTTAAAAATACCCGTTTCTAAATAACGGGGTATTTTATCCATCCCTCCTTAAAGAAAACTCCGTCCTCAAAGTTTAAACCAAATTCTAAACAACACTAAGGTATGAGTCTCAACTATAGGGTATAACTACTAATAACTACTAAATGCAAACCTAATGTCATGTACGATATGCAATATTCTATAAGGGTAACTCAAAATGACGTATCCAAAAACAGAAGGATTACATCCTCTCCCCCTTAGAGGAGTGACGTCCTCGGAACTCAAAATACCTCGTCAAAAAGGTGGGGATACTTCTTCTTCATGTCATCCTCTGCTTCCCATGTTGCCTCTTCTGTGAGGTGATTCGTCCACAAAACCTTTACTAGCTTGACACTCTTGTTGCGGGTTTCCCTTGTCTTGGTGTCTTGAATTTTGACATGATGTTCTTCATAACTCAACGAAGGATCCAATTATACCGGTTCTAGATCTAATACATGAGACGGGTCAGTCACGTACTTCTTCAGTTGAGATACGTGGAATACATTATGAACACGACCCAAATTTGATGGTAGATCCAATCGATATGCAACTTCTCCAATCTTCTCTATGACTTCGTATGGTCCAATGAATTTCGGTATCAACTTCCCTTTCTGATTGAACCTCATGACTCCCTTAGTTGGAGAAACTTTAAGAAAAGCCTGTTCTCCAATTTGAAACTCCAATGGTCTCCTTTTCTGGTCAGCGTAAGACTTCTGTCTATCTCGAGCTGCTTTCATTTGATGCTGGATAAGTCTAACCTGATTTGTCATTTCTTCGATTAATTGTGGGCCAATTAATATTGTCTCGCTTATGTCGCTCCAACACAACGATGTTCGACACTTTCTTCCATACAACGCTTCGTGTGGTGCCATGCCAATGCTGGCGTGATAACTGTTGTTGTAGGAAAACTCTATCAGAGGTAATCTGTCAACCCATGAACCTTGAAAGTCCATAAAAAATGACCTTAACATGTATTCCAACGTCTGAATGGTTCTCTCAGTTTGTCCATCCGTTGCAGGGTGGAAGGCTGTACTGAATTTCAACTGGGTTCCCAATGCTTCCTGGAGTGCTTTCCAGAAGTGAGAGAGAAAGTTGGGATCCCTTTCAGAAACTATAGAGCTCGAGACTCCATGGTATCTCACAATTTTCTTCATATATGCATCATCCCTTTTCTCCATATTGCATGTATCCTTCATTGGAGTGAACCTTGTTGTCTTGGTCAATCTGTCGACCACAACCCATATCTGATTCAATCCATTCTTTGATGTGGGTAAGGCGGTCACGAAATCCATTGAGATTGAATCCCATTTCCAAAGTGAAACATCCAATGGTTGAACTAAGCCTCCCATTCTCTTATGCTCGAACTTCACCTTCTGACATGTTAAAAATCTTGCTACAAACTCTGCTACTTCCTTCTTCATGTTGGGCAACCAAAATATCTTCTTCATATCTTTATAAAGTTTGTCTCCTCCTGGATGTACTGAATAGGGTGTGTTGTGAGCTTCACGCATCACTTCTCCTTGGTTTCCGCACACATATGTGGTACACACCATCTTCCCTTGTAGCGGATACTTCCATCTTCATGGATCTTAAAATCTATTTTTTTCCCTTCTTCAATCTTCTTCTTTATTCTTTCCAGCTTCACATCTCGTGGCTGGTTACTCCTCATCTCTTCTATGACATCTGGCACAACTGTCTTATTCCCAAGAATATTCTTTAATTCACCTTGTTCTACCACTTCAATTTTGAGCTTTCGAAACTCATTGCATAGCCTGTCTGGCAAAACTAGCATAGCATCTAAAGTATGGCTCGATTTTCGGCTTAACGCATCAGCTACCACAATTGCCTTCCCTTCGTGATACTTGATACGCAAGTCATAATCCTTTATAATCTCCAGCCAACGTCTTTGCCTGTTGTTTAGCTCTTTTTGCGTGAAGATGTACTTGAGAATACTATGGTCCATATACAATCTACACACTGCACCATATAGATGATGTCTCCATATCTTTAAAGAAAAAACTATTGTTGTAAACTCTAAATCATGCGTAGCATAGTTCTCTTCATGAACTTTTAGTTGTCTTGAGGCATATAACTCTTCTTTCTTGCATAAGCACACATCCTAGTCCCTTCTTCGATACGTCACTGTAAACATAGAACTCACCAGAATCATTAGGTAAAGCTAACACAGGTGTTGTAGTCAAATTTTCCTTCCATGTATGGAATGATTCCTCACAATCTTCGCTCCACTGATACTTTATCGCCTTCTTGGTTAGCGTAGTCAGCGGTCTAGCAATCTTTGAGAAGTCCTTCACAAAACGTCGGTAATAACCTGCTAACCCTAGATAACTTCTTATTTCTGGCACATTCTTCGGAGTAGGCCAATCCTTAACTGCTGAAATCTTTCCTGGATCTACAGATATCCCTTCCTTCGAGATTATGTGACCCATAAATGGAACATGATTTAGCCAGAACTCACACTTCGAGAGCTTAGCATACAACTTCTCATGTCTCAAGGTCTACTTCCCTGAGATGTTCTTGATGGTCCTCCTCACTCTTTGAGTAAATGAGGATTTCATCAATAAAGACGACAACAAACCGATCTAGAAACGTTCTCATGACACGATTCATTAGATCAGTAAATACTGCAGGAGCGTTAGTTAAACCAAAAGGCATAACTGTAAACTCGTAATGACCATACCTTGTTCTAAAGGCTGTCTTCAGGATGTCCTTCTTGGTCAACCGAAGCTGGTGATACCCTGATCTCAAGTCTATCTTTGAGAAAACACTCGCCCCTTGCAACTGATCGAACAAGTCGTCCATTCGGGGTAAAGGGTATTTGTTCTTGATCGTTGCGCTGTTCAGCTCTCTATAGTCAATGCACAACCTCAAACTTCCATCATTCTTCTTCACAAATAACACTGGTGCTCCCCAAGGCGATACACTTGGTCTTATGTACCCTTTCTCGAGGAGTTCTTGCAACTGATCCTTTAGTTCCTTCAATTCCGCCGGTGCCATACAGTATGGTGCCTTTGAAATTGGAGCTGTTCCAGGTGCTAAGTCCAAAGTGAACTCAACTTTCCTTCTAGGTAGCATTCCTGGAATCTCATCAGGGAATACATCTGGAAAGTCCTTAACTATCGGTATTTCTTCTAGAACGTTCTCCTTCATAGACACGCCTTGGACATAACACAAATAAGCCTTATTCCCCTTCTTAACTTGGTTGAATATGGTCAAAGCTGACACTAGTCGGATATTTGGTTCCCTAGTGATTCCACGGTAAGAAATTTTTTCTCCCTTTGGACCCTTAAGTCTGATTTTCTGATCGTGACAGTCTATTACTGCTCGATATTTGCTCATCCAATCCATTCTCAGGATAACATCTATTCCTCCAAGGTTAAATTGTATGAGGTTGGCTAGCAAGGTGCTAGCCAAAATCTTAACTTCTACCCCTTTGAAAATGGTGTCACATACTGTTACATGTCCCGTTGGGGTAGCTACAGGGATGGATATTATAGAAGACTTATTGAGACTCAACTTGTCCACAAATGACGATGCAATAAACGAATATGATGCTCCAGAATCAAATAGAGTAAATGCTGGTTAATCATGAACAAGAAATGTACCAGTGACTACTCCGCCTGCTGCTTCTGCCTCGGACCTGATCATCACAGCAATCTGTGCAACATTCCCATTCTGCACTGTAGTTGCCGCTGTACCAGCTCCATTGTTGTTGTTGGAATTAGCTGGGGGTATTGATGGCATTCTTGTTCTGACCTCCATTGCCTCCTCCATTTCCTTGGTAGTTCCTCTGCTGTCCTCCATAGCTGTTGTTCCCATTATAATTGTTGCGATATCCATAGTTCTTGTTGCCAAACTGTTGGTTTCCGTTCTTGTTGTTGCCATTGAACTGTTTGTTCCCTTGATAGTTTCCTCCTTGATTTCCTTGATGGTTCCCATTTGTTCGTGTACGGCACTCGAAAGCACGATGTCCCCTCTTGCCACAGTTATGGCAA
Source organism: Linanthus parryae (assembly GCA_023055425.1). NCBI lineage: Eukaryota > Viridiplantae > Streptophyta > Magnoliopsida > Ericales > Polemoniaceae > Linanthus > Linanthus parryae. The sequence continues at coordinate 92,488,481 of JALGPY010000002.1, read as the reverse complement.
GTGATTACATTCCCTTGGAAGTCAGTTCCTAGGTGGTTCTGTTGGCACTTTTTTCAGATATAACGACGAGGTTTCTCATCCCCATAGTTCTGCTTGTTGCCACGTTACTGGCCTTGGTTAGCTCCTCCATGGTTCGTCTTGAACTTCTTGTCCTGTCCACCATTGTTGTTTCGACCCTGGTTGTTACCATTACCTCCAGCATTCTCAATCTTTCGGTTTTCGCGATTCTCGTATTGAATCTCTTGGATACGCCAAACAGATGCAGCTCTATCATACACCTCTTGGAGAGTATCATAGGTTCTGCACATTAAGTCTTTCTGCAGATGGAGTTGCAGTCCTGCCATGAACTTCCTAACCTTAGTTGCCACATAAGGCATTAGGTGTCCTGAGAATCGGGATAACTCCATAAACAACTTGAATTATTCCGTCACGGAATCGCTTCCAAACTTCAGGTTCACAAACTCTATGTATTTCTGATCCTGGATATGAGATGGATAGAAGCGAGTGCCAAGAGCAGTTTGAAGAGCTGCCCAATTGAAGTTGGGTTGAGCCAAGAAAGCTTAACGTGAGTTCCTCCACCATATGTTTGACTCGTTCTTCAGGTAGAACGATGCGCAAAATACCTTGCGGTTGTCAGGGCATTCAACCAATTCAAGGATTTTGTCCATCTCATCGATCCAATCTTCAAGTTCCACTGGATCCTCATTGCCTGTGAAACTTCCAGGCTTCATGTCAGACACCTTCTTTGCCCAGTTGGCTGCATTATGATCTCCCTTGTTCATATTCTGAGCCATCTGAGTAAATTGGGCAAAGAATTTCTCCATGTTGTTGTTGTTGTTTTGGTTTTGGGCGGCCATTTGCTCTTGACGGACTCTCCTGGTATAGTACTGTGGTGGTCTATCAGCCATAATCCTACACTATAACCTATTGTATTATTAATACAATACATGTAAAGATAAAATACATGACGTGTAAATAGCATTTAGGCATGTAATGTCACACATTGATCATCAAATGAACAGTTACACATGTATTTGCACGTAGGCTGATCACATCTTATTTTTCATGCTTCTTAGAAAATTATAAAAATGGTCAATCAGGCAAGAAAAAATTATATGTTTTAGTGTGAAGCATCCTTTCTGACTCTACTTTAATATCCAAGAAGATTCAACTCAAAATAATTCATATAATTCAAGTTACACAAATAATGGCATAGCTGCTGTCCTATATCACCAGAATATAAATTTCAACTTCACCATGTCATAAACCGACTTAAACTTTCTAAAAATGGGCTAGGTTTTCTCCCAAATTTAACCCTATGTGTCTACTGATTACCATAAAAATTTGAGGTTCATCCAAGATACGGAAGACAGGTAAAAATACAAAATTCTACAGATGGTCATAGTGAAATTCTGGTACTGATCCACGTACTTTGTAAATTCGTATCTAAGTCTCCAAAACTCATTTGGGTCTGAAATTTTTATGGTATGTTTCTGAGCATGTCTATGTACTAAGAAAAATTCAGGGGAAAATAATTCAAAGTTAAAACACGTCTGCTACAACAAATACTAACTGCTGCGCAGATTTGAACGTCACAACACAATGCAACAAAATTTGAAATCATACTTGATTTGAATAAAACGAAACTTTATTAAAATCCCTGTTGAGATTGACTTTAATCAAGTTGGTAATAACTTCTAGTACAAGGCAAAAAAAAACAAGGAATATAGTAATAAAGAAAAGTCAAGCTTGGTAGAGAAAAATAAAAAATAAAAAAAAATAGCCTAAACTAGCCTCCACCGTTTCTTTCTTTAGGACGGTGGCTGGCACTTGGTAGTATATAAAATAGGAACAAGCTTTGGTCTTTAGTGGTTAGGGGAACAACACAGTAGCAACGAACCAAGAATAGGCACGGGTTACTTTATGCTTTTCTTGTGTGCGTTGTTAGCTTAGTTGTATTCGGTTTCGGGTTTTGTTTCTCTCAATAAATCGGGTTCGGGTTGTGGAGTAGCTAGTATTCAAACTAGCGATCCACGTTAAAATTCTTGTCTCTCGTTCTTTATATTTTGTTATCGTTCTTGCTTGATACCCGGATTCATCCGCTGCGTCATAACAAACTGGTATCAGAGCTCGGGTCAGGTTAGGGTTTCAAACAAGAAAAGATGTCGGGTACTATGAAGATCGAGAAGTTCAGTGGGAGAAATAGTTTCAGTCTGTGGCAGATCAAGATGCGGGTGTTTCTTAAATGCGACGATCTTGGCTGCCTCGGCGTCCAACAAGGGCAACGTGGACACATCCACATCGGCGTATCTGAAGATGGAAGAGAAGGCGCACGCAACGATCATGTTGTGTCTGACGGACGACGTGATCACTGGTGTCGCTGATCAGGAGAAGGCTGCTGCTTTGTGGGTCAAATTGGAGGAGCTCTACATGAAGAAATCCGTGGCAAACAAGTTGATGCTCAAGCAACGGCTATTTGGGTTGCGAATGTCTGAAGGTACGCAAATTAGTGATCACTTAGATGTTCTAAACACTATTCTGCTTGAATTACGTAATAGTGAGGAGAAAATAAGTGATGAGGATGCGGCCTTAATTTTGTTGGTGTCACTGCCTCCATCGTATGAGGATTTCGTGCAATCTTTCATTGGTGGGAAAGATACGATAACCCTAGAACAGGTCAGATCTGCTCTTCACACTAGGAGTCTGAGGCACAAGGCTGCAGGCAATTCAGGTGACCATTATGCGGCTGGTTTAATGGTCAAAGGAGGAAAAGGTAAGGGATAAAAGAGGTTTGCAGGATCCATCTTACCACAGGACGTCTGTGCCTACTGCAAGGAGAAAGGTCACTGGAAGAGGGAGTGTCCCAAGAAGAACCAAACGAATCTGATTCTAGGTGGAGGGACCTCCTCCGAGGACGACATTCTTCTCTGAGCCCCCGGGGTGCGATTCTGGGCTCCAGGAATGGAGCATCTGGCGCATGAGATTTCTGGCACGCGAATCGGGTTCTGGTTCTAGGCGCGAAAAGATTTCTTGCGCTCACTAGGGTTTCGGGCGCATCTGAGGCATACGGGGCGCATATGGCATGGCAATTCGTGGCACTCATCGTCGGTGCATCTGGTCTGGACGACTTCTGGGCACTTGTCATGGTGCACTGGTTCTGGCGCGGTTTGGGGCGCATCGGTAATACATTCGGTCCTGCTTTCTCAGTGAATGTATTCGAGTCTGGTTCTAGGTGGATGCGTGCTCGTTTCAGTTTCAGGGAGACGCATCTGTTTCGGGTTCGAGAGAAGCATCAGTTTTGGTTCAGGGTTGCTGAGTTGATTCAAGTCAAAGGTGGAGATTTGTTGAGGTTGACTTTAATGAATTTGGTAATAACTTCTAGTCCAAGGCAAAAACAAACAAGGAATATAGTAATAAAAAAAAAGTCTAAACTAGCCACCACCGTTTCTTTCTTTAGGACGGTGGCTGACACTTTGTAGTACATAAAATAGGGACAAGCTTTGGTCTTTAGTGGTTAGGGGAACAACACAGTAGCAACGAACCAAGAATAGACACGGGTTATTTATGCTTTTCTTGTGTGCGTTGTTAGCTTAGTTGTATTCGGTTTCGGGTTTTGTTTCTCTCAATAAATCGGGTTCGGGTTGTGGAGTAGCTAGTATTCAAACTAGCGATCCACGTTAAAATTCTTGTCTCTCGTTCTTTATATATTGTTATCGTTCTTGCTTGATACCCGGATTCATCCGCTGCGTCATAACAATCCCAATCAAATTCTCAAAACAAGAGTATCATCCTAGAAGCAAGGCATCCTACCAAATAAACTAAAGCAATGTCTAAAATAAAGCTAACTCAAATCCTAAACGTTCCTACTTGAGGCAAAGATATTCTAATGTTTTTGGTGATAGCGGTGGGGTAGGAGTATGAGGAGTGTATTGTGGTTATTCAGGTGGATCCATATCATCGTCGCTATCTTCCTTGATTGCTTCCCATGCTTTTCGCACCTTCCTTGCTATTTCTTGCCTATCCATCCTCTCGAGTTTCTTCATCACTTGTCCTGTTTCACGCTTAACTTCCGCATCCTTAGTTGCCATAATTTCTAAACGTCCCAAAAGAGTCTGTGCGTCTATCACGTATTCTCCATTCATATGATGTACGTATTCTGAGCAATTAGGCACTTCCTTGCCCCAAACGTTATAGGTTAATAGGTCGCTGAACTCGTCCTTTATCCCCTTCCAAGGTGTCACCCTTGGTAATCCATTGAGCATGTAGTGGAACATGATCAACGGGTTCTCGAAAGATCCTTGGCGCCTTTTACTCCAAGCGATGCACATATTCTGGATGGTAGATCACGCCACGTGGATGGTCGGCTTCAGTGAGATTGTCAGGCGTAGGGATGGGCGGTCTAAATCCTGTATGTGGAGTTGGAGTTGGAACGGTTCTTCTTCAATGGGATCTTCTTCTATCGGGTCTTCTCCAGGCATGAAATTCGGCCCTTCCTTCATCCTTTGGATAAGTTTCTCGTACTTCTTGAGCTTCCCGCGCAGGCGTCCAACCAAATCGCTGTCCTTATTGTACTTTCCTCGTTGGGCATCCATCATCCTACTTTAGTGATAACTAGGTTGGTGTGGTCCTGCTTTACTTCGTTCCATGGGCATGTGTCTTGTAGTCCATTAATTATGACGTCACACACCATTATCGGGTTCCGGAAATTTGGGGCTCTATTAGCATCGCTCCATTGGTGGCATCGATCCCTGACACGTGCGCAATAGCTATCAATGCTTTCCTGTCCTTCCAGGAAATTTAGGCGATAGGGTGAGCCTCTAAGTCCAATACTAGATGAAACGGATTCAGATTGAGCAGCCATCTGAAAGAAGTAAGAAGAGAAAGAGTCTCAGCATTGTTCTATACCACGCATATATTCTTAAAATCTTAAAGCATTCTAAAAACTAAGCAGTAAATCTTAGATATTGGGTTCTAAGCATATAGCACAAAAATCAAGCCAACTTCTAAATGCTAAACTATCCCACAACCCCGGCTTATTCAAATTTTAATTCTTTTTCCTATGTCCATTTTAAAAATTTCTTTTAGAAAAAATATTAATTTTGGATAGCCTGGCTCTAATACCACCTGTAACACCCCCAAATTGGCTAAGCCGGAAACCCGGGGGTGTCACTCCGTACCCGGGGTTAAACCCGAATACAAGGAGGTTTTACAACATAAATTCCAAACCAAATCCATAAAAAAAGATTTGATTAAACTTAAAAACTTTCCTTGCCACAAATATGGGCATTATTCCAATCTAAAATTCAAACTACTAACAAATGTTCAAATTAAACTAAATGTGAATGTTACTACTATCATGAGTCGCGTTTTCCCCTTGGACCAAGCTCCCATCTAACCTGTGGTGCACAAAACAAAAAGAGAACACCACATTTCCAAAATTCAGCGGAAATACTGAGTAAGTAACACCCAAGCATGTAAAAAGATTATGAAGTAATTTACAAATCATGAAGTATTTTGTAGAAGTTTAATAAAATCAAGTGGTAACAAAAGCTTTGACACTTATGAGAAATCAAGAGATATTTCAATTCCATTCTTCGTATTAGGGATTCCAAATTTACATTCTTCCCATAAGATCCAAAATTCCAAAATCCACGTTATTAGCTTGTTGATACGGGGAAAACCAACCAAACACTTCGTAAGCATCCAAGACCTTAAGTGTCGACACCCCCTTACAGACTTCTTGCGACCAAAAGAGTGAGTACAAGGAGCTATCCAGGGACTTGCAACCGGATTAAATAAACTAAATTGGACGAGAGACCGAAGTCAACACGCCCAATGCCAATAGTAACCATACAACAATAATCATCCCCGTACAACTCTTCCACTTTACGTTATCATCGATTATTAGATTGTAGTGATATTTTCAGAGAACATTTCAACAATATGAAACAAGTATTGAAACAACACATATTTTGCATAAAATCATTTTGAGACAAGTAGGAATGAAAATATTTGACACGAAAAGAGGAATGGGCGCTAGACCTGGCATGTTTACTTACCTCAACAAATAGCAATCACAGCAAATCAATCGTAGTATTCGACGTATCCTTCGTCGGAGAACTCGTTGCCTACAATTTATATTTCCTAATTAATACATTGCTAGAACAAACATAAACAACAAAAAAAAAGTCCTATATGCAATGCAAGTGTAACCCCCTTATTATTTCCCCAAACTTTAATGATAATAATTCTATTCTTAAAACGTGATTTATACGGACTATTGTTTACTATAAAAAAACATAGCTTATAATATTATCTAATTTTTTACTACTATAAAACATAACCCAAGAGTATTATTTTACCAATAGTTAACTAGTATAAGTAAACTAAAAACTACTAAAAACATTGTTGGGTAATAAAACTTTGCACGTTGTAAGATTCAAACCCAAGACCTGCCTCAATAAAACTTCGCACGTTTTAATCCCATCTTTCTCTGTGTAGAAAGTGCGAGGTCCATTATGAATAATGGTCCATAGCTCTATGTCTTGATCAGTGATGAACATTTTCATCAGAGATTTCCAGTGAGCAAAATTATCTCCACAAAATAGAGGAGGTCTGTTAGCAGCTTTTCCCTGTGAGAAACCACCATCACCTGCAGTACTCATGATCATCAGATGGTTAAATCTATACAGTGAAACAAGCTGTGATACCAATTGAAAGAGGAGTATGTAGGTAGAAATGCAATACCAATACTCTAGAAGGGGGGTTGAATAGAGTATGCAAACTTTTTGCAAAACTTGTAAAGGAGAAGACTTTCTAAAAAGAGTAATGAAGGTCAAGGCCTTGAAAACAGTTTCAAGCCTTTGGAATGAAGTATAGTTTGAAAGAAAACAGATAAGTCTTTTTCAAGGCCTTGAATAGAGTTTCAAACCATTGAAAACAGACTAGTTTGAATGCTGCAAAAACTAAGTATGCAAATGAAACAGTAAAAGCAAGAGACAAGAGATTTATAGAGTTCAGTCCACTTGGACCTACGTCTTTACCTCAGAGATCTCCTCCCTGCAGGATTTTCAACACAATTCTTATTAATAAAAATCTAAGCCCTAGATCTCAAGCATAGAGATATGCCTCACTCTGTTAGAGGTTGTGGTTCTCTCTAACCTATCTAGTACCTGCTCTAGCTAACTGATTAACTAAGAATTCTCTATTGTTCACTTTGAAAAATCCTTGATAATGAGATGAATAAGTAGTATAAGAAGGATATACAAATTGAATACAAGTCAAAAGAAAACTGAAGTGTAAAACTGCATTGAAGAATGCAGTGATCTTCTGTGAGATGGATTGTGACAATGATGTGCTTCTTTGATGCTTGTCAATCCTGAAATGTGTCTCTCTCTTTTTTGCCCGTTGAGTGTTGTATCTTGTTGCTTGAAAATGAGCTCTATTTATACAACTCAGATGCTCTGCAAATCTTCCCAGATTTTCAGCAACAAAGTTTTTATTTTGTAGGCAACATCTTTGACTCTTTTAAGAGCCTTCTCCAACGGATAGTTGATCATAATCTTCTGAGATATTATTCTGTTATTGTCTTTAAACAGATTGGGAAGCTGTTAGGAGTGTCTGATTGATCACAGAATCACATTCTCTCCAAGTTTCCTTTCCTACAAAATCCAGATTAGGAAACCAATCCTGCAAACTTGGAAATAAAATTTCCCTGCAAAACTGAGTCAAATAGATGGATTTAATGGGGTTAAATATATCAAAATAGTTTGTATTTCATCATAAAATAATAACAGATCATGCATAGGGGTGAGAGAGGTATAATCAGATCAGAAGAGTTTAGAAAAAATCCCCCTTAGAATATGCATACAGGTCAGATAGTTTCAAGGCTTTGAATCCTGTTTCAAGGCCTTCAAATAGTTTCAAGCGTGTGAAACTTGTTTCAAGGATTTGAAAACTTGTTCAAGGCCTTAAATAGCTCAGCTATTTCAAGCCTGTGAAACCTGTTAACTTACAGCTAACAAGGAGTTGTTAGACTATATAAAGAACACTCCTACCTTATTTTCTCATAAGTGTCATAATTTTTATCACACGAGAGAGAGATATAGAGAATAAATCAAGGAAAGAGCAACAAGGGAGGCCGACCCGACCACCCGTCTGCCCCTCTCTTGCTGTCGGCCCCCTAGAGACGCGACCTTGGGTGTTTCGTCTGCGTGATTCTTCTTCTTCCTCCTTCAATCAATTGCTAGCACATGAGATTGGACGGAATCTAGCTCTAATCCTAGGCGTGGACTATTCATAGAGGTGTGAATACTATTTCACGTGTGAAGTCATCAAAGGAGACAAACAAGGTATTAGATACAATCCCTTACCATCGTTATGATAAGGTCTTGAAAGGATATTTATTTTGTTTATTCCGCTGCGTCGGTATCAAAACCCTAAAGAAACTGGAAGAGATTACCCGAAACTAGGTCAGCAGGGACATAATGGATCTACAGTCCTGGTGGAGAAAGGGAATTTGTCCGAGGATGATTTCGTTCTATTGGCGGCTGTTGGCACGCATCAACCGGTGTTTGGTTCTTGACTCTGGGACTTCCGATAACATATTTTCTAACATGAAGCTATTTTCAAGCTATAAACATGCAGACAGAGGTTTCGTCCATATGGAAAACAGAGCTGTTTGCAAGGTGATAGGGAACGGTTCATTACATTTAAGATGCATGACTGGAAAACATGCACAATGAAACAGGTTAGACACGTACAATTTGTCACAAAGAATCCGATTTTTTGAGTCTACTCGACATAAAGAGGTTTAGATTCAAAGGTAAATATGGATATCTATGCATCTACAAGGGTTCGTATGTGTTACTGAAGGGGGTCAAGGATGGATTTTTGTACATTCTACAGGGTAAGGCAATCATAGGGTCTTTTGGAGTTGTCTTTGCCGAGATTAATTATGATGATCAAACCAAGCGGTGAAATATGAGGCTCGTTCATATGAGTGAACGTATAATCCAGAAACTTCATAAGAAAGTCTCCCTCACCGAGAACACGCTAAGAACCTAGGGTTTTGTGAGCACTGCGTGTATGGGAAGCTACAACGAAGTAATTTCCCAAAGGCGGTTCATAGAACGAAATTCACTTTAGATTATATCAATTCGGATTGCTGAGGTCCATCTCGAGTAAAGCGATAGACGGTTACAGATATTTTTTGAGCATAATTGACGACTACTCATGGATGAATCGAATATTCGTGATGAAGCATATAAGTGAAGCCTTAGCAAATTTCAAGGAGTGGAAGACGTTGGTAGAGAATCAGATGAGAAAGATGGTGAATAGGTTGCACACAGACAAGGTCCTGGAGTTTTGTTCATCAGAGTTTGATGAATTCTACAAGGATCAATGAATTGCTCACCGTCACACCGTTTGGGACATACCATAGCAGAATGGTGTAGCCAAAAGAATGAATCAGGCACTTTTAGCGAAGGGAAGGTGTATGCTTTCAAATATAAGTCTTAATAGAGTTTTGTGGGGAAGAGGCAGTCTATGTGGCTTGGATCTCATAAATTGGAGCCCGGACACAACCATAGGATGCAAGATTCCTATTGAGGTATGGTTCGAAAGAGCAGCAGACTACTATAATCTGAGGGTATCTTCTTGCATTTCCTATTATCATGTGAATTATGGTGAGATAGAACCAAGGGCGAAGAAAGGGGTTTTCATGGGCTATGGGACATGTGTGAAGGGATATAAGATTTGGAAGGACAAAAAGACTATACTTAGAAGAAGTGTAGTCTTATCTGAGAGTTCAATGCTGAAATAAAGTTCCATGGAGATAGAGGTTGGAGTTGCATAGAAAAAGGTGGAGGCATGTTTAGGTTCTAAAGATCCTAAGGAGTCCGAATTGCCACCATCAAAAACCGAATAGGAAGAAGCATAAGAGTCTATTGAGGATGCTTCGCTACCAGAGGAACCTATACATCAAAGTTTTGTTGAAGGAATGCCAATGAGAGTCATGAAGCCTCCAGTAAGGTGTGGAGATGATTATGTGGTGGGATATGCATTGCAGGTAGCCGAAGAGGTTGATTATGAGCCATCCACCTATAAAGGTGCAATATCTAGTTCTGAGTCAGCACAATGGATTCTTGAAAAGGGAGAAGAGATGGAGTGTTTTAGCAACAAATCAACTTAGGAGCTTGTAAAATTTCCAAGGGGAAGGAAGATATACACTTCCAAGTGGGATTTCAGATAAAAAATGAAGGAACTACAGCTGGAGAGGGCTTCAAGTATAAAGCAAGGTTGGTTGCAAGAGGGTTCAGTCAGAAAAAATGAGTTTAATATAACGAGATCTTCTCAACGGTGATCAGACATGCTTTAATCAGGGTGCTACCACCGTTGGTCCCTGAGCAGGACTTAGAACTAGAGCAGCTAGACGTTAAAACAACTTTCCTACATGGAGGGTTGGAAGAGGATATATACATGTGTCAACTAGAAGGATTCCAAGTTCCTGGAAAAGAATACCATGTGCGGAAGTTGAAAAGATCTCTCTGTGGACTTAAGTAGTCTCCTAGGAAATGTTATAAGAGGTTTAAAAATTCATGTTGAAGACTGGTTACTAGAAGTGCGAGTATGATTGATGTGTGTATCACAATCTATTGCAAAGTGAGTCACGTATCTACCTATTATGTATGTGGATGATAATCTGATTGCAAATTAGAATATGTAGGACATTCATAATTTAAAGAAGTCTCTCTGTTTGGAATTCGAGGTAAAGGATCTAGGAGTTGCTCGGAAAATTCTAGATGTGGAGTTCCATAGAGATAGGAAGAAGAAGCATTTCTTATCATAACAGGGATACATCAAGAAGAATTTGAGAGAATTTTGGATGTTATTAGCTAAACCTATAGATACTCCTATGCCGGCTAACAACAAGTTAGGAATGTACACTGTTCATGTTTGTTTTTGGGCAATCAAACGCAGCTGATATAACAAAAAATTGTCGAAAACCCACCAACTGTAAATGAGAATAATATGATGCTTAGAGGTTTACATATGTCTCACTGACTGGTGACGATCACTAACATACAAAAGAAGTGGCGCCTCTATCGTATCCACACGAGCGGATCTGCACTTGACTTCCTCTTCTCCTGTGCTTGCCTGCAGAAGGAAGACGGACAATTTTTTCACACAAAATAGGCTGGACTTGGATGGCTACTCTCAAACCTACGTTTTATGTATCTCATACAAAAATTTCGTAAAAGCATCATCTAATCCTAGCCAAGCTGAAGGTTATTTATATGGATGAGAGAGTTTGACTTACCCTCTAACCCTAACAGCTTGGATTATTTTACATTGAAGTCAGAAATCCATCTCCTAACTCCAAGAAATGAGCATCCAATTCCTTCTTGATCCTTTCGTGTGTGTGACCTTATAGGGTCCCAATTACATTCGCATTAATAATTTACATTTATACTTGGATGGCTACGGCTAATGCAACAACTCTTTCTCCATTTCCCACGCATAGGTCTATATCGCCCTTAGCCAATGTTCTCCTTTTCTTGAGGTCCTGCACATTTATACAAATGTGATATCCAAATCTAGTATGTAATAATCATGATGAAGAGAAAGACATATTGACTTCTATAACCAAAATACCTGAAGCAAAAATTCACAATTCCTTTCTTCTTTTCGTGAACTTTGGACAGTTCCTCTTCAAATGACCAGCCTCACCGCTATGATGGCATATGCATTCCTTCGTTATTCAACCTTTTGGCTTCAAGGAGAATTCATTTTGTTTTGAAACAAAACTGCTTTGGCCCTTGGACTTCTTCACAACTCTCTTGCCCTTTCCCTTGTTGTTAACATCAGTATGACTTTTCCTCTGCATATATTAATGCTTTGTTCAGCTGTTCTCAACATATTGAGTAAGTATGGCAGAGGTTTGTTTATTTCTTTCATGTTATAGTTCATGATGAATTGACTGTAACTATCCGGCAACGATTTCTCAAATAAGATCAATGGCCAACTCTTGACCAAATGGTAGTCCCATACGTTCGAGATTAAGATACCCAATCATTTTAAGTACATGAGGTCCCACTAGGTTTTCTTCTGGCAAACTTCCCCTGAACTAATCTCTTGACACTTCATACCTTTCATGTATAGCTTGCTCCTGAAAGAGCTTCTTTAAATGTATGATCATATCATGCGCCTCCATATTGTCATGTTGCTTCTGAAGCTCAGAGTTCATGATAGCTAACATGAGGCAAGTAACATCCAAAGAGTCATCTAGAATATTTTGGTGTTCCTTCCTTTGTGCTGGAGTGGAATTAGCAGTTGGTGGAGGAGGATCTTTATTCTCTAGGATGTACAACTTTTTCTATTATTTGAAAACAATTCTTAAATTTCTGTACCAGTCTAGAAAGTTGGTTCCACACAACTTTTCCTTCTCAATGACAGAACGTAGAGATATAGTTGAGTTTTGCGAGTTTGATTCCATGAATATCTATCACAGAAAGAAATACGCAAGTATAAGTATTGTGATATATTGCTACATTTACGAAGCACTTTTTTTAAATATAGCTCCTACTATTTTAATCAAATTATTACCCTCACCATTAAAACGGTAAAATATTGTACATCTTTCTAGTGGGCCAAGATCCATATGTCTTTGAGCCAATTTTGGTTGATCACCTAAAAGTCAGTTATTTAGGTTAACAATTTTCAATCACATCTTATATAACTCTTGGGACAATTGGGTGAATAACTCTTTATTCATAATATATCTCATAGACTAGCTCCCAATTATCTTGCCTCTATGGTTTCAATCCTATTGAAGTAGCTTAGTTAAGTTAGACCATTTGCCAAACAATTTGCATATTACTTGCTTATGCAGTTGCGTCTTATCATGATAAATAAAAGGTACCTTGCTTTGGCAAGCCTACAATTAATTGATCAAGGTCTTTACGAGTAGCGAGAAAAGGAAGGCTATAACTTAATATTATAAGTTTGAGGGATTTTGTCCTTTTAGTTGATCTCATCAATAGATCTATTCAAAGGATAGGGTAATTCCGATTGAAAGATCCATCTTTTATTATTATCTTGTTAAACATTTGACCATTCATCACATACATCAACATAAACAAAACATAAAATGTAAGAGTGAAATGGACGTGACCTATAAGCATTACGATATTCCTAAGACAATGAGAATATATATAGAACTATAAGAACTCAAACCTCTTCTCCAATTCAAGCATCCGAGTATGTGTGCCTCCTCCTTTGTTGCTTCAATGAAATGAACAATCTCTACCTATATATCTAATTATATATGTAGAGAAACCTCACATACAAGGGGAATGAGATGAGAAGACAAGACAAATCAGAATAAATAGAGAGGCACGACACGCATGCCGTATTTTGATTACATCAAAAAACCAAACCACAACAAATAAATCACATACTAGGCCACATCCACGAACCATGCCATTAAAAATCAGATTAAGTGTAGAAAATATGCAGTTTTAATCGCGCGTTTTGAATCTCAATTACTTTAATGTTTTAATGGCGGTCAGGGGGAACCGCCCCTAGGGGGTCCACCTTTTGGGAAATCATGTTTTTGCTTCGCTTTCGCAGTGTTAATCCGGCTACATAGACGATCTGGGTAGGCAGAATCATACGTATATCAACACCTCGATTATTTGCATTATTCAAATTACAAAATCCTAGTTTCCGCATATCATATACATGGACTTCCTCTTCTCTTCTGCTAGCCTACTGAAGGAAGAAGGATGATTTTGTCTCACAAAATCGTCTAGACTTGGAAGGCTGCTCTCAAATCCTATATTTTTTTTTTATCCCATACGATATTGCTTAAAAGCATCATCTAACCGTAGCCTCTATGAAGGTAATATATAGGGATGCGAGAGTTCTGATTGCCCTCTAACCTTAATAGTTAGGATTAGCTTACATTCAAGTCCAAAATCCAAAATTTCTCTTTAGTCAAACTAATGAGCATTAAATTCTTGTTTCACCCGTTCTTTTGTGTGACCCTACATGTTCCTAATTACGCTGGCAATAACAATTAAAAACATTGGGTGGTATCTACCAATAAATAAATGCCACATAAGTAATAGGAATGCCACTAATCTGACTAACCTCTATGACCAATGTTATCGTGTCGTATAATCCCTTTGTCCATATATCAAGATTAGACACAGGGCATGGAGTGTCACCCTTGTTTATCTAATCTGTAGTTTCTCGATTATCTGAGAAGACTTTTTTTTTTTTTTTTTTTTTTTTGAGGGAAAAAATTTTCATTAATGGTCAAAAAGACCACTCCTATCATTCTCTATTACATTTAAAGCCCACTCCGGGGGGTGGGTGTATAAACTGAACTGAGAGAATGAAAGGGCACGTTTTGCAAAAAGTTCAGCACACGTAATCGCTTCCCGAGGCACGTGGCGGACGATTAATTTCTCGAAGGCTCTACTGCTTTCGAGGCAGTGCTCAACAGCTGCAATTATCTCCTCGTTTCCGTCAAAGGTCATCTTCTCCCTTTCCCAATTCTTGATCAATTCCACTGCAACCAAAGAGTCGGATTCCATCACTAACCTCTCACATCTTGCGTCCGCTCCCATCTTCAAGCCTAATCCAATTACTTTCAATTCCAGCAGCAAAACAGAGGAGTCCGGCGGTATCCTCTCGAAACGACCGGCGACAAATTGGCCCAAAGCATCCCTGAGAACACTTCCAGCACCTGCGAGTTCTTTTTCCGGTGAGAGAGCGATGTCTGTGTTTATCTTCACCCAGCCTTCTGGTGGAGCTTCCCATCTTTCTGCGGCCTTGTTGTCTTCCATCCGTTCGTCAAGTATTTGGGAGATCTGGAATTCAGATAAGTAGCTTCGAACCTTTTTTATTACATCTTCACACTCAAATCGCTTATTGTTAAATCTGCAATCATTTCTTTTCCACCAAAGGCACCAAATGACTGTCGTCCAACTTTGCCTGATTTCCTCTGGATGATTAGTAAAGATGTCTTCGATCCACTCTCGCAGGTTCCGGATTTGGAGTTGTGGGTTTGAAAAACCCAAGATCTCAGACCAAATTTTCTTGGTTGTTGTACACCGACTGAAGAAATGCTCCGCCGTTTCTGGATATTTGTTGCACCCCGAACAAAGAACTGGGACTTGAATCCCTCTATTTCTGAGATTTGTGGCCATCGGCAGTGAATCGTTCCATAACCTCCAAACCGGGTAAATAACTTTCTTTGGCAATTTCATCTTCCACATGTTCTTAAACCAAATTTTATGAGTACCAGTGGATGACTCTTGACTGTTGCTTTGGACTCTCAATTGCAGCTTATACGCCGAAGACGTGGTGAAGCAGCCACTCTCCGTTTGACTCCATCTAACAGTGTCCTCTTCTGGATTTGGTGGAATGAGGATCGACATTATGTCGTTGACATCCGTCTCCCAGAGGTACGTTCTAAGTCTGTTCTCACACCAATTGCCTTCTGAGATGCAGTGAGACACCTTGAGATTAGCATGGTCTGGGCTCGGGGTGATGACTGTGGCTATATGGTCTCGCTTCACCCACCTGTCTTTGAACAGGTTAATTGATTTACCTGTACCAACTTTCCACTCGAGACCTCTTCTTAGTAGATTTCTCCCCGCTAGCAAACTTCTGTAGGCAAAAGAAATTTGTTTTTTGGGGTGATGATGCAAGAAGTCCTCATTTTTAAAATACTTGTGCCGAAGAATCCGGCTTAGTAAACTGTTGGGTTGTTTTACAACTCTCCAGGCCTGCTTGGCTAGGAGAGAGACATTAAAATTTTGAAAGTCTTTGAATCCCAAACCCCCGACTTCTTTGCTCTGTTTCATCCGATCCCAGCTAACCCAGTGAGTCGCCCTTTTCCCGTCTCTCTTCCCCCACCAAAACTGGCGAATCAATTTTTCTATATCGTAACAAATCCCTGCTGGTAGCAAGAAACAACTCATCGCGTAATTAGGTATGGATTGAATTACAGACTTGATGAGGACTTCTTTACCTGCTGCTGAGAGGGTTCTTTCTTTCCAACCTTTCAATTTTGCTGTTATGTTTTCGATGATCTTCTGAAACGTAATCTTCTACTTCCTTCCAAATGTTGTAGGGAGTCCAAGGTAGCTATTGTGACTGGCAGCAATTGGGATCCCACTCTGAGCACTTAGACGCTGCCTGGTCTCATCACGGACATTCTCTGAGAAGACTATAGCTGATTTCTGTATATTGATAGCTTGCCCCGACGCCTCTTCGTAGATCTGTAACAAATGTAACAAATTTGTAAATTCTGAGTCTGTAGCTTTTGTAAAAATTAAACTGTCGTCTGCGAAGAGGAGGTGGGAGACAATAGGTCCTCCTCTTGAAGTTGTCGCACCCGAGATCCTTTTCTCGACCACCGCCTGCCGCAGGTTGCGAGATAACGTCTCACTAATCAGAAGGAATAAATACGGAGATAGAGGGCAGCCTTGCCGAAGGCCCCGCGCAGGTATGATCTCACCCTTCACCTCCCCGTTGATTAAGATGCTAAATGTCGCGGTAGAGACACAATTCATGACCACCGAGATCCACTTAGTGCCAAACCCCATACGTTCCATAACTGCTTGTAAAAAGCCCCATTCGACGCGATCATAGGCTTTGCTCATGTCAAGTTTGATTGCTGCAAACCCTTCCTTCCCTTTCTTTAACTTCATCGAATGTAACAACTCAAACGCCGTAAGAATGTTGTACAAAATAAGCCGTCCGGGCACAAAAGCGCTTTGATTTTCCGAAATTAACTCATTCAACACAAGTTTTAATCTGTTAGCTAAACACTTCGTGATGATTTTGTAAACAGTATTACACAATGAGATAGGACGGAAATCCGAAACATTACGGACCTGTTTAACTTTAGGAATCAAGGCAATGAGAGTATGATTAAAGTCCCTAACATCCCTGCCCTCATTTAGGACTTGTAGACAGACCTTAGTTACCTCGGTTCCGATTTGATTCCACATCTTCTGATAGAATAAGGCAGGGAAGCCATCTGGCCCCGGTGCCTTTTGGCTAGGCATGAACTTGAGGGCATCGTAAACCTCTAGTGCCGTAAAGGGTTGCTCAAGGCGATCTCTATTCTCTGCCGTGACCAAGTTTCCGACTGACTCCAACATTGGTTCCATCGCTTCCCTGGACGGGTTAGCTGAAGAAAAAATTTTCTTAAAATAGTCTTCAATTATAACAACTATCGCAGCCGGGTCTTCCACCCACTGACCAGTTGAGCTTTCAATCCCATCCACTCGATTGCGAGCTCTTCTAATAGTAGATTTACGATGGAAGAATTTGGTATTACGGTCACCGTGTTTGAGCCACATCACTCGGGACCGTGACGCCACATTATTTCCTCCTTCCTCAACAGGAGTGAAATACTTTCTTTGATTTTCCTCGATTCATTCAGATTAGTGGCGGTCTGTGGAAGGGATCCGAGGGCTTCAAGACGATGTCGAAGGAACTTGAGTTGTTTACGAACACTTCCAAAAACGTTCTTATCCCATCTCTGGAGCCTGTTTGCTACAACTTGAAGTTTATCCCCAATGGATCCCATCTCACTGTTCCAACCGTTATGAATCTCATCCTTACAAGTCTCATCGTCAAACCACATCGCTTCCAATTGGAAGCGTCTTCGAGTCGGGGTTCTCGCAGCCGACGCCGCCATAATGACTTCAATCGGGACATGGTCTGACGTGTCTACCACCAAGTGGTTTACCCTTGCTCTTCCAAAGCTGTCGATCCAACTATCTGTGACCATACATCGGTCAATTCGTTCCCTGATCGCCTCCTCGTCTGGCTGGTTATTCGTCCAATTGAACTTATTCCCCGTGAACCCCAAATCACGCAACTCCAATCTTCTAACAACATTGCAAAAATCCTCTATTTGACGAAAGGTGACTTCTCTTCCACCTTCTTTTTCGCCATTAGAAGAGATTGCATTAAAATCCCCAATCACCAACCACGGTAGACTGTGTGGTTTTAGACGGGTAAGGAGCTTCCAGGAATGCTCACGTTCTCCCCTGACTGGATCCCCATAGAATCCAGTAAAGATCCAGGAGGTAGTAGAGGTTCCAAAGCAAACCGAGCCCTTGATAAAGAAGCGTGTTTTATGCAAGGTAGTAAAGATAACTTCGCTATCCCACATAAGAGCTAAGCCTCCGCGTCGATCTTCGCAATCGACAAAAACTCCATTTGCATACCCACACCTGAGTTTGATTGGTTCCATCTCCCTTCCAGACAGTCTTGTCTCCATCAAGAAGACTAGATTGGGCTTCTGCCTCCTCACTAGGTCGTGAAGAGAAGTAACGTTACGGGGGTTCCCAAGCCCCCGCACGTTCCAGCTAATGATTTTCATTGTGCCTGGCGACGCTGCTCTGCAGTCGTCGCCAATCTCGCATTGGGATCTTTAAAGGCACCCTTCTCCTGTTGTAGGCTCCGATTAGAAGCCTGGGAATTGTCTTGACCTTCTTGTCCATTCTGATTACCCTTACGGCTGAGTTCACTGTTAATTGTCTTCCTTCCAATCTGTGGGCTGGAAATACTGTATCTTATCTTCCTCTTAGGCCTCGGCTTTCTCGGGGTGCTCATCGTCTTCCCCGAAGGTGCTGTGACGTCAGTCCCCTGCTTGTGGCCCGGCAGCAGGGGTTTCTTCCCTTTGTCACGAGAAGGATCTGGTTGTGCAGCCAGCGGGTTGTCTCGGAGATTAACATTTTTGGCATGGGCATCAAAGCCCTTTTCACCTAAATCATCCGTTTCCATCTCATTGATCGATCTGCCTTCGCTTGAGTGGGTCGAGTAAGAATCGCCTTCATTCAAGAAAGACGAATCTCCTGATCCCTCGTTTGGAATTTCTTTCCCCACCTCATGGCCTTCTTCTGGGGACTTTTGGATTTTCTTCTTCCGGGGAGGGGAACGGAAAGTGAGCCACGACCCATACCCAGGGAGTGTGGTGATTCTATCTTCCTCCTTCGTATGGTTGCAATAGTCACTATAATGATCTATACGACCACACCAAGAGCAAACATGAGGGATCCGCTCGTACTTGAAGTCCAGCAACACTTTCTCTTCTAGGATCATGACGAATCTTCCCCTGCGTAGAGGTCTGTTCGCCTTGATGCGAACTCGGACTCTCATGTATGCTCCGTCTTCTCCCTTCATGACTCTATCGTCTGAATCGATTATTTCTCCCCATGATTGCACCGCCTCTTTTGCATATTCCTCCGTGAGTAAGAAGGCTGGAAGATTTCGGATCTGGACCCAGACGTCTATGGTATCAAACTCCACCTTCTCAATTTTCACACTTGCCTTCCAAGGCTTTAGAAGAAGTAGATTATCATCAAAGATCCAGGGACCTCCAGCCATCACTCTGTCCATCGTGATCTTTGAAGGGAATTTCAGCACAAACACATTAGGTTGAATCTCATTGATAGATATTTCTTTACCTTCCAGCCAAATCTTTTGAAACATCATCGTCATAGCCCACGTATTCATCCTGATCGGGATCAAGAAAGATCCAATCAAACAGTGGTCAAAGGCTTTAAGGGCTTCAGCACACCTTTGGGGATCAAATTCCACGATATCTTCTTGCTCTTCAATGGTTAACAGGCCGAACTAACGGATGGTTTCTTCCTCTCGATCTCTGCTCTGTGGTTCTCCTTCCATCACCGGAGGTTCTGCCGCATCTTCCATCGGAGAGTCTCTCGATCAAACTGCGCCGCCCGACTTCTTGTCTCCGAGAAACTCGGAACTAGGTCAGAACTTAGATCAGTTTATTATCTGAGAAGACTTAGACAGATAAATTACATCAATATCTCATATTGGTTTATTTGAGCAAGACAATGCATTTTCCTAAGTCATATTCATCGAGTGGCATGGATATTTACTCCTTTTATGTAGGAGGGACAAATCCTATCAACATCACTCACACCTCTCAGTAGGTTTCATAACATGTCCTTATTGACTTTTAAATCACGTTGTTAGAGCGTGGTGTTCAACGATATTAAAACATGTACTCCACATCTAGAGAATGTAGTGACTTCCAGTCGTAGGATCATAACACCATTGTAATTATGAGAAACACTTGTGACAATCACATGACACCCATATAGTGCTCTCATTGTTGTTCAATCTAGCACGCTATTAATCCTAATGCTTACCCATGTGTTAGACTTGATATATCATATCAATGAACCCTCGAACTTGTCTCGGCGCATTATGATTTTCCTAATTAACAATAATACTAGACTAGTGATATTTAAGAATATAATATTTATTATGTGGAATTAAATATGTCAACATATCTCCATATAGATAACAGAATGAGTGAAAGCCATTATGAATGTCATGATAAATAGATTGCTTATAGGAAATACTCCAACAGTTCAGACCGAGGAGGATAATCAGTACATGTTTGAGGTTCCATATGCTAGCGCAGTTGGAAGCCTGATGTATGCTATGGTCTGTAGGAAACCAGACATATCATTCACTATTAGTGTCGTAAATCGTTGCTCACCCGAGTAAGGATAACTGGCAGGCTGTGAAGCGCATATTCAGGTACCTTAAGGGTACTCCAGTCTTTGACCCGTGTTATTGAGCTCATAAGAGTATCTTGGTTGCAGGGTCGCAAACTCGAACTATTTAGGTGATATTAACAACAGGAGATTATGACTGGCTATGTGTTCACTCTAGGTGGGTCTGTTGTGAGATGGAATGCGACGCTGCAGCCGACAGTGACTTTGTCTACCACGGAAGTGTAGTACATGGCTTTAATAGAAGCATCAAATAAGGAAATATGGCTTAATGGAACTTTCAAGATCTAGGCCTACTTCATAAACCAAGCGATAGTCAATTTTGCTAGCTTGAGTGAAATTTGCTTAACTTATGATCGTGTTCATCATGAAAGAACAAATCACAATGACATCAGGTAAAATTTTCTTAGAAACAAGAGAAAACCTTAAAGTAAAGAAGGTGGGAACACCTGACAACCACACTAAGATGTTCCCGAAGCCAGTTCGCGATGGTAAGTTCTAGCATTGTCTGGAATTTGTCAACATCTTGAGCCAATGAGGCATTCAGGGCATGGCAGACCTGGTGGGGGTCTAGTGGGTCTCTGTGGCGAGAGACATTGGGTGCGGAGAAGGAAATATTTTTTTACAAGAAGAGGAGAAGTTGTTGGTGGCGAGAGAATTCAAGTCAAGGTAGAGACTTGCTGAAATAATGCCTTGATTGTGAAGAAATCACCAAGAAAAACAAGAAGGGCTAAATAGAAGCAAAAAGATAACAATGGAAATAGGTTGCGACATCTCAGGAGAAAAGGAGGTTGCATGACCTACTGCACAGGTCACACGACCTACTGCGCAGGTTGCACGACCTGTGTCGAGGCTGGGCAAAATCTAGGTTGTTTCCTTCTTGCTCTATGGCAGTTTTGGGCAATCTTGGGAACTATAAAAGGACCCTTAGGGTTCCTAGAAACTTATGCAATCGTTTGTAAATGTTTCTCTTGATAAATAAATGTCATTCTTCACCGTGGACGTAGTTAGTAAAATTTGGGCTAGCAAACCATGTTAAACTTGCGTGTTTCATCGTTTTCGTTCATTGTCATGAGGTATGAAGGTTCTAACAGTATATGTTTTTAATTATACGGAACTCTAGAAATATTTTGGTTCTAACTCGCTGATGTTTAAATAATCTGTACACTATGAGCCATATGTATCGGCGATCCCGACTCGGAGACTACTCAACCTAAACTAGGAAATAATAACCAAAATAATGTAAACACAATAACCGTAATATTTTATTGCTAATATGGCTCTATCATTACTTGGAAACTAAACAATGAGATGTCATTTAATATATCTAAAACCATGGCGCCGTTTTTAGGGACTTCGGTTGAATTGATTAGATTTATTAACTTTATGGAATTTTATTTTTTCTTGTGTTTATTTATTTGTTGATCTCACCTGCTTCCTAGCGTATGATTGTGCAGGCATCTTGGTAGTTATGTGGGGGCAGCATTTTTACGGGCAATTTTCTGGATATTAACCGTACAATCCCAATGGAGATGTGTACAGCCCTCCTCCGTGCAATCAAGAAGATGGGCGTATTAAATCAATGTTTGAGATCATGTTAGCTAAATTGGACAAAAGCGAGAAAAGGTGAATAAGAATGATGAAACTCTCAAACAATTAGAAGGAATTTCTCGTGAAGTGGCAGATGAATATACTGACAATGGGCCAATCAAAATCATTCCTGACTTAGTTGAGGAGTTTCAAGAGGAAGACGAAGAACCCCCAAAGGTCTATGTACATAATACTGTTCATAATGAAGTATTAGATACTTGGGCCGCTTTGGACTCAGATTCGGACTCAGATTGGAATGATATTGTGAAGCCTATACAACTTGTGCCTCGCATAATTCCGGACTCATGGCATGAATGGGAGAGTGTTGACATCGCGAGCTTATGGCCTAAGGACATTGAAGAAGGTTTTAATGAAGAAAAAACTCATTAGTGCAAAAAAAAAAAAAAAAAAAAAAAGTTTTCCCCAATCACTGAAGATATTTGTCTAGAGGCAACATGCCATGAGTTTAGGGAACTATTGCACGGAGATGAAGAAAGACCGCATTTTTATGCGGTTCATGAATTACCACATGTGATCCCAAGACAAACACTAGGAAAGGAAGCAGTCAAGACGGCACTCCTTGTCATTACTGTTCCACTGGGGATTATATTTCCACATGACCAGTCCTCAATGACATTGATTGCGAAAAATTGGAAGAAGAAGGAGAAGAAGAGGAGAGGTAGAAGGGGTCATGATGTGGTGAATGAATTCTCGAGAAGACCAGTGATCAAGGAGTGGAAGCACAAAAAGAAGAATTTTTTTAAGGCCGTCTTCTACAATTTCTTTGCGCCATATGCGTCTCATGCATGCTCAATTGAGAAGAGACAATGAGAGAAGCGATGGTGGAAGAAGAAAAATTGGAGATAAAAATCTCCTTAAACCTCTTTTGAGGTAACTTGGTCGGGTCGTCGACCTTAAATTACAAGGCGCTTGTTGGGAGGCAACCCAATCTATTTATTTACTTAATTTAGGGAGTGAGTTCTTAAATACATTTGCGTTGTGTTATTTATTTATTTATTTATTTATTTATTTATTTATTTATTTATTTATTTATTTATTTATTTATTTATTTATTTATTTATTTATTTATTTATTTATTTATTTATTTATTTATTTATGTAGAGAGATGAGAGAGAGAGGGACTAACGATATTTTCCAAGTTACATATATGAGCAGGTTATGGTAGAATCTACCCCGCTGTGCCATGAATCACATGACCTTCCAGGGGCTTGCATTGGCGCGTTGGGGATTCTTCAGACATGGATTTTAGCAGAGGAGGCAATCGACCCCGGTGAGTGAGTGCACATTGACGGTTGGGAGCATGGTGGCGCCACTACTGTGCTTGGGGACTGCTTGGCGCGATTTCGTCCCCACCCTTGAGGTGGTTGTGAGTATTTTGTTCTTTTGCTGAATTTTGTGTTTCTTTTATTTAGTATATGTCATGCTCCATCTCATCTACTGGCCTTTCACATTGATTGCTGAGTCCTATGCTAATCTCTAAATTTGTTGAGGACAACGGAGCATTCAGTGCAGGGGTGGTTTATCTGTTTATTAGCCAAAATTTGTCTTGCATAGCCAGTTACATGTAGGATGTGTTTAGTTCGTATTGAGAGCCAGTGGTTTTTGTTATGTTTTTACTTATATTGTCGTCTTGTGTAGGGTATGTTTATATACTGTTTGCACTTTTATATAATTGAGTATGTGTGCCAAAAAAAAATTTGTGCATCGTGTCTGGCCTTGCATATAGATTTAGGACATATGAAAAATACAAAAAAATGAGAAAATAAAAAATTCATAAAGAATATACATTTCAAAATTTGAGAAAAATCAATTGAAGATCTTGAAACTGAAGAGAGCTTATTGAATGAATCCTTTCGAGTAGGAAGTGTCGTAGTAGGAAAAATTTTATTTTTAAAATTCAGTATAGAAGTTTCACGAAAGGATATCCCAGGAATTTATGGAAGTTGTGAAAGAAGGACATGTAAGTATACCTAAGTTTCCTATAGTGTGCTAATTAGATTGAGTTTCATTGTGGCTGAATATTCTATTTTCAAGTGGAAACTTGTGGTCTCTTGTTGATCTGGGGTGGACCTTCGTGTAGAGTCCGTTTAATGTGGTACAGTTTCCTCAGCCTAAGTGAAGTTGGGGGCGTACACCACCATCCCTTACGGTGGTCACAAGATTTAATCGAAAAATACCACACTCTCTAGCTCTCAGTTGAAAAACAGAGGAGATAAGTGCTTAAAAGAAAAATTATAAAAGAAAATATTCAAGAATAAGGAGAACAACCAAGAGCTGAGTTAAAGAGGAACACTTGAATCAAGCCTGAGTTCACAGGAGTTGTGACTCCCTTCACCTGGACAATTTGATTTCAACAGCAATAAAGGCTAAGAGGGTCTGAAAACCTCATATGATTCGGCAAAGAAAGGGTACAGTTAAATTTGAGCTGAATTAGGCCCAATGAAGCTTAGGGTGTCCTTGTGTCTTGATTTTAATTTGTGGAAGAAATGGGAAGCTCTAGTGAGCTTTTGCATAGATGATTTTTGTTTCAAATTCTTGCTACGTGTATGTGAATTTCAAAAAGGATTAGTGAAAGCTTGATGATTTTCAGTTAATGATAGGGAGGTTGCATATTCTTGCCAAAAAGAGAAAAAGTGGATCTTTTGTGTGTAAAATACTTGTTTTAAGATCGAGTCTAGATTTCTATTGCATCATCTTGTTGCATTGTAGTATCGTGAGTCATGTTATAGTCGTTTGAGTCTTGTTGGCTATTAAACAGTTAGATGCAGTAGATAATACTTTGCTCGGGACGCGCAAATGACAAGTGTGGGGGTATTTGATAACTCCTTAATAAGAGTTATCCTACGTACATATTACATTGTCATTTATGTGGGTTTCGGTGCAAAGTGATGACTTTCGGGCTTATTTGAGAAGAAAATGAGTTTTATGATGTTTTAGAGCTTAAACGTACAATCCGAGCATTTCTTGTATAGTTTTACACATGATTTGCATGATTTTTTCATATTTGATCTTCGTGGTAGTGCTTGTGTTGTGATTTACAGGAACATTGCATGAGGAGAGCAAGTGGAGGGAAGGAACGAGCTTCTGAAGTCAAGAAAAATGAGGAGAAGCAAAGTTAGAGGAGCAATAGTGACCAGCCTTCACTATTTTGATGATATCTTGAGTTCTAGAAAACCTGATATAGTGAGAGTGGTTCCAAATGAATTTAGACTCAAATTTATTTCCAACGATAAGTTACGGAGCTTAATCAAAGGCCGCAAGAGAAAGTTATGATCCGGCGAAGACGACGCAAAAACGAAGAAAAGTTGGAAAGTTCATAGGACGAGTGTTCCCTCTTCGGGCTGTATCTGAAGTTACATATAAAATTTTAGAGAAAGGATTAAGCCATTGGAAAAATAGACATGCAGCGATTCCCAAAGATATAAGATAGGCCCAAACCAGAGTTCGGATGAGGGAGAAAAGGCCTGCGTAAGATCAGCTTATGAATTCTGTTAGAGAATTGCAAACTGGAAGGTCTGAATTGAAATTCGGCCAAATTAAATTAAAAATCTTTCCCAGCCCTATACATCACGATCTTTTAGACATAGAGGGCAGGTTAGACTGCTGGAGAAAAGGAAGAACACGTTGGAGGAAGGCTTGGAGCTTGGAGTTTGTCGTGAGAGCGAGGATTCCATCGTTTGTTCTCTCTTCTCTATATTTTTTATTGTTTTAGGTCATGATCATCATAAACTTCATTGTGTTGATCATGAATCTCAGTAGCTAAATTAAATATCGGGATTTCTCAATGGTAGCTAGGGTTTGAAGCCGTTTTGGCAAATTATGAAGTTGATTCACGTTTTGCCTAAACTTAATTGATGATGAATATTTATGCTATGCTTGATTTATGTACTTAATACTATCGTTTCTATTGTTTAACGTCGCAATAGGATGATCATAGGTAGAGGATGTTAGAGGAATAAATATTCACCACCCAGAAACTTGAATCTTGCACTAGTCGTATCAAGAGTTGAAGAATCATACTAGTTAACTAGAACTAAGAGTAGAACACAAGAACATAATGCTATTTAGACGTACAGAGGCTAGAGGAATCAGGTGTGTGCCTCTATATATAGACTTTGGTTGAGGAATCTTCAAAGTACCCTTGCTTGTATGGCAAATCAAGTCATCATCTGTGTTTCAGAACATAATTCGCGAACGGTGGATACCTAACAAACCTAGAGAAAATCTTTATACACGTCTCATCAATTTACTCCTAATTTTAATAGTTGCTTTGTTATTTCAATTTCTTAGTTAGTAAACAAATCAAATTGCTCGCCCACATAAAGTTAAGAGTCCTAATTATTTCACGATAAGTCCTCTGGGATTCAACAACCCTATCTTCCACATGTATTACTACAGCGATAACCGTACACTTGTGGAAATCTTGTCAAACCCCTTCAACTAAATGTGTCAACAATGAGTTTGTAACAAAAAGGCAGATCTACAACGTAGAAGGCCAAAGTGGTTGGGAAATCTGGGACGATATAAAAATCCAAGGCTTATGATCCAGGTGCCTTATGTTATTCATCTTCTCTAATGCCGCAATCCATTGTGCCTAATGTGACCTGACATGTATGATGTGGAATACCCTTTTGTCTGGTCATCCATTCCCTACTATTAAAAAATAGTTTTTTTTGGCTACCTAAATCATTAACAAAAGAGGCATCGGTTTTACCCAATAGTAGTATTTTTTACTGTTAAGCAAGTGAAGATAATTGGCACCTATGCGCCTGGCCTATAAAGGTATACCGGACTGTAAGACATTAGTATGAGCGTAGCTTCCTCAGCTTGAAAGCATATCCCAAATAGAAATGCTTTGTTGGGCTACCCACACGCTGCTCTCCTTTTCTTAATTATATATTAGATGCAGGAGTAAATAAAAAGAATAGGAATTGCTTGGTATTATGTCCCAGTAATCGATGAAGCAAGGGTAAAGATGTAGTAGCAAATATTACTTGTTCCTCTTGGAGACTAATCATCGTTGGAAGTGCCTTCTAATGCTAAAGATATCTCTCGTCCTACTACTCGAGGGGGCATAAGTCCGTCGAATAGATGGGATCTTTCAAATCAAGTATTCTATTAGGACAACAGCTGATAACGAGTGAGTAAGAGTTCTCTTTCCAGTAGGACTACACAAGAAGATCACATTATATGTGATATAAGTTTCATAGTTCCAGCCAGGTTTCAGTTAAATAGTGCATAATGGATATTTAAGTCTAGGTACGCTTCTCCCTTTGTTTGATTGTATCACGCGGGATGCGGGGGTTAAGGGCAGATCCGATCTTCAATCTGGTATGGATAGACACAACTAGGGTAAATGTATCTGATAGTCTTTACTTCCTGGAATGTGCCTTATATATAAATAAGTAGGGCTGTAAGAAAAACCGAATAAACCGGTCAAACCGACCGAACAAAACAGAAATGCTTGGTTTTGGATGGTTTTTTTGGATGATCGGTTTATTAACAGTTCAATTTTTCACAAACCGGTCTTTTCGGTTTGGTTTTTGGTTTGTAAAAATATCAAACCGCACCAAACCGAACCGAACCGATATGTGCATAACGTACTTTTACCACAATGTATATTGCGAAAAGTATATTAAATAATCTACAAAATAGAAACATGGGTAGATAGATTCAAATTAAAATGATTATATTACTCTTTATCTTTTCTATTTCTCTCACGTTTCATCTTATTTTCTCTCTAAAACGACACTTCTGCATATTTTCTAAGTCTATTTAGCTTATTTTTCACTTAAACTTGAAATTCCTTGACAAAGTAGTATTATAATATTCATCCGATAATTTTTACACAAACCGACCGCACCGAACCGAACCAAACCGGGGTTTTCGGTTTGGTTTGGTTCGGTTCATCCTTGCAAATGGTTTGATTTGGTTACAAAATTAGTAAACCGATATATTCGGTTCGGTTTATGGTTTTAGCAAAACCGCACCAAACCGAACCGCTTACACCCCTATAAATAAGACATATAAAAATATGACTGAAGTATGGATGACAGAGAGATGGGGAAAATTCAAAATCCAATCCAAGAATAGAGCTAGGACCAGGAAACATAGCTGGGGACGAGTCATGCAAATCAGATTGACAGTTTATAAACATGTCTACGTTAAAGCCTGAATGGAATTTACTAACTTATCAAGTTAAATAACCGGAACTATAGTTCATGGACCTGTCAAGGTAAAAATATAAAAGGAAAAGGTACAAACTTGTCAAGGTCAAAATTGGAATGATAGTTCATAAACCTCTCCGCACATGCGGAAGCGTGGAAACTCTTTTGGACGGGAAATTTTTTGGGTTATCTATGAATTCAATTTCGAGCCCAATGGCGTGGGTGAGATAAAATTATGATCAGAGGATGGTCAACGTGAGCTTCGTGCAAAGCACCTCGAGCGACGATGGGATGGAACAAGTGGCTGGAACAACGTGTAAGGAAGGTTCACGTGAGTCAAAGATATATAGGAGAATCCGACGCGTTCTTGGATATGACCCTTGGTTGATGAGCTGGGCGATCTTCTGTTCTCGGTGCAAGAGCATAGAAGAAATGTTTTCTGTGAAACTTTAGGGGTTAGCTAGAAATTCGATTCGAAGTCCAATGGTGTTTGTGGTAACACGAAATCATGAACAGAGCATGGTCTACTAGGAAATAGTCTGTGAGTTGTAACAAAAACAGATAACAAGAACATACAAAGCTAGATTAAATCGACCAGATGGGTAGTGGTAAAAGGCCCATTAGGTTATAAATGCAAGACATAGCAAAAGGGAGAGATGAAGGTGAGAAGAAGAGAAAGATTGTACATACAGTCGAATGATTTGCGAAGCAGGCATAGAACCTAATCGTACACAGTCAAGAGTGTGTCATGACCGTTGGATCTCGTTGACCAAGATCATATGGTGTAAATGAAAATCTGTAATGGTTATTTACACAAGTATTCCTTCAAGCTCATATAATAACACTGATGACTAGTTGTTATGTTTTGGGTTGTAGTTGAGTCCACGGGCGTGGTTCTGATTGTTTATGCAACATAACTTCGGTATGTTATGCAGTCTTTGGGCTTTATGTACTTCACCATTTTCTAATACTCTACCTAAAACAGATAGGTCTGAAAGGACCATCAGTGTGTGCTTTTAAATCTTGAAAATGGCTAGTTAAGAGTCGTTTTGTGAAGATATCCTCAAGTTGGTCCGAGCTGCTAACAAAACAAAAAGACAGGGATCTCTTGTTTGTACTTTTTCAAAAATATAGTGGGTATCTATTTCTATATGTTTTGTTCGGGCATGCAATATGAGATTGGCAGTCATGGACATGCCGAACAAGTTGTCACACCACAAGATGGGCGGATGAGTGATGAAGAGTTTAAAATAATTAGCAGCCATAGAGGCTAAAGCTTGTACTTGGATTCGGTATAGGATCGAGAAACATTGGGGTGTTTCTTGGAGCTCCAATGTATGCGATTGGGTCCACAAAATAGAACAAAGGAAGTGGTGCTTCTGAAGTCGGTGGGGTTACCAGCCCTGTTGGTGTTGGAGTGAGCATGAATGGGCATGTGGCCTTGATAGATGAGGCCATGATTTTTCGAACCTTTCAATTAGCGAAGGAGTCTTTTGGCACCAATTAGGTGAGTTTTGGTGGGCTTGTGCAAAAAGTAACAACGGAGGTTGACCTCAAAAGAGACGTTAGGATGACTAAAAGTAAGATATTTTAATGTAAAAAGTAACTTACAATAAGGGGTTGAGTTAGAAAGAGTTTCACCGTCAAATGTGTGAAACAGAGTAGCAATAGGGGTAGGAGCAGGCTTACAAATAGACATATTGAAGCGAGCCAAAATGTAAGAGATATACTTAGCCTGGTGTACATAGATACCGTCTTTTTTGTCAAGAATCCATAGAGTACCACCTCAAAAGTAATTGGAAATGGGGGGAGTAGACCAGGAAAATTATTCATAGAAATTTCTTCTTGCAGTGTCCGATGTGGAAAATATCAACACGCCTCCTCACGTATGGCATCCTTTTGGCCTATACGTGGACCTCTTTGTCTGCACGTGACAGTGAGAACGTGGATTGTTCGACTTTTCACGTTTTTATGCGTCGTGGTTCTGATACCATGTCAAGAATCCACGTGATTTCACCTCAAAACCAATTGGCAATAACGGGACAAGCCCATGAAACTTATTAAATGAAATTTATTCTTTCAAGTGTCCGATGTGGGACATCTCAACATTTTGTTCTATTCATTTAATGACCTAAGAAGTATGTCGAGTGCCAGAGAATGGTCATTGTAAACACGGAATTGAGTTTTTGTACAAGTGTATATAAAGGAACAGGCTGGGCACGAGATGGAGCATAATCATACTTGCTCGGACGAAAAATAATTTTGGCTTAACAATCTTAACAAGTATTCGAATGGATCAACGACCAGAGAGAGATAGAGGGACGGGGATCGAGATAAGTCATTCTTGCTACAGAGGAGAGGGACAATCTGTTGTAAGCAATACAGTACGACATAAATTATGTTGTGAAAGGTAGAAGGTACTGTCCTACTGATACTTGTCAAACTAGGGCACGCCAATGGGTGACACATGTCCTTACGGACGACCCACGACCCTTTAAGGTGGCGTACCCTAAATCATTGGAGACCATCATGGAGATGTGAAACTAGTATAAGAAGGTGGTAGAACATGTTAGCTCCATAGCACGTATGGGGGGCCTTAATCCAGCCTCCAAACCACTAGACCCCTGGCTCCCGTATGAGGTAATGGAATACAATGGACCCTATCTCATATTCCCTCCAAGTGCAGCATAGCGTGATCCGATGCTTTTGGAACACAGTTGTGAGGACGCATGTAGGCTGGTGATGGGTCCACATCGTAGTGACAAGATGCTTCATTGATGGGAAAATTATGGAGGTTATGTGTTCATAAGCCTTGAATTGCTAGATAGTCCAAGATTTCCCAACCACTTTGTCTTTCTACGTCGTAGCTCT
Organism: Linanthus parryae; assembly: GCA_023055425.1. NCBI lineage: Eukaryota > Viridiplantae > Streptophyta > Magnoliopsida > Ericales > Polemoniaceae > Linanthus > Linanthus parryae. The sequence continues at coordinate 92,457,244 of JALGPY010000002.1, read as the reverse complement.
GCTTTTTTGTTGAAAATTCATTGTTAACACATTTACTTTGAGAAGGGATGTTAGATAAATTAATTTTGTATCTCACTATTTATTTTCCAAGTTATGCTACAACCATTTTAGCAATACAATATTACTGTTAATGTTTACCTTGTTTTGGTTATTTGATATTATTTCCTAGTTTAGGTTAAGTAGTCTCAAAATCAGGATCGCCAATACATAGGGCTCATAATGTACATATTATTTACACATCAAGGAGTAAGACCCAAAATATTTATAGATATCCATATAGTTTAAAAAATTGACTAAACAAGCCGTAGATAAAAACAAGTTATACTTAATGTCGTTTGACACATCACAAGCCTATCACTTAAATTAATTAGGATGTCGTAGAGTTCATCTTAGTCTCCATATGCAAACTGAAAATAAGTCATTTATCTTTAGTAAAGGGGATTCATTCAAAGAAAAATAAGGTTGAAAAGCCTAAATGGGGGAGAATTATCCCCTACAATCTTTAACCTAGACATCACCTAAGAATTGGGAGCGACCATCATCCAGACAAGATCTAAATAGTTTGAGGCAAAAGGAGAAATAACAGGAATAGAAAATTAGCATCTTGGCAACTGAATCAGCAGCCTTGTTTGGTCTCCATTTGTCATGTTTCAGTTGGAGGTTCTTGAAATTAGGGGCCAATAACATGCATCATTGATGAAGACTGCCAACTGCCAACTGCATTTTCCTAAATCTCTCCAGGGGAAGATATTTTTTTCTGAAAAAGAACAAGAGAAAATAAAAAATAATAAGTATAACATAGGATTCATGCATAAATTACGAATAAGAAGATGATATAATCACCTTTCCAGATATTCAAGTTACGCGGATTAACTGTGGATTCTGACATGCGTGGGAAAGCTTCAACCAACTCAGAGCGTGGAACACTTCTCAGCTCCTTCACAATATCGTACATGGACTTACCATTCTGGAAATAAATGTTACTGTTGCGTTGTTTTGTCTGCGTGTCGCCGTGCTTCTCAAACTCCATTGCACCGATGACGTGCATACAGGTTGAATTTTTAACAACTAGAGGACCATCATACAGAAGTTTTCTTAAGTAAACTTATATAGAAAACATTGGATATACTACCTTGTCAGATTGCATTTTTTACAACCACATATGTAGCATGTTTTGCTAAAATAGTCAATTCAGGGAGATATCCCCAGACACATAAACATGCCTAGAAAATAAACATGGTACTGTAAAAATATTCATAAACCGGTATCAAATTCACAAATAAGTCTTATCGTCCTACACCAAAAAACAAATTTACAGCAAACTCCCTCATAAATTCCCGTAGCAATCAAATCTTTCACGTTTACACGGAAGTCAAAGTGTCTGGGGCCTTGTTTATTTTGTCGTTTCTGATTCTTTTGAGGGACTGTTTGCGCAATTGATTTATGGGATATTATGGATGTCATGGTTTATGTAAAAGCATTGTTGGGGAAATTATGGATGACTATAGTATGATAACATGTTTATTTTTTCGTAAACTCAATATTGTCAACATGGATAAATGGAAAGAGAAAATCAATTGTGCAAACAGCCCTTCTTTTAACCCCTCAAAATAAGTAGAAAGGACAAAATAAACAAGGCCCCAGAGACTTTGACTTCCCTGTAAACGTGAAAGATTTGCTTGCTACTGGAATTTACGGAGGAGTTCGCTGTAAATATATTTCTTGGAATAGGATGGTAAGAGTTATTTGTAAATTTGATACATATTTAAGAATATTTATATAGTACCACTTGTATTTACCATGCCTGTTTATATGTCTGCTATATCTCCCTGAATGGACTAATTAGCAAAATAGGCCTACATATGTGGTTGTAAGAAATGAAATTTTGATAAGGTAGTATATCCAATCTTTTCTAGAAAAATTTTCTTAAGAAATTTTTTGTATACAGATCCTCTAGTGGTTAACAATTCAATCTTCTGTTCGCAGATCCGCAGTGGAATGGAGTTTGAGAAGCGCGCCAGCACGTAGTCAACATCCGAACAGTAACATTTATAGCAACAATGGTAAGTCTATGTATGAGATTGTCAAGGCGCTGAGAAGTGTTCCACGCTCTGAGCTAGACGAAGCTTTCTCACGCGTGTTTGAATCCACAGTTAATCTGCGTAACTTGGATATCTGGAAAGGTGATTATGTAATCTTCTTATTCGTATATTTTGATTGACTCATATGTTTTACTAATGTTTTTTTTTTATTTTTTCTTGTTCTATTTAAGCAAAAAGTAATTTTTCTAGAGCGATCTAGGAATATGCAATTTGGCAGTGTTCAGCGGTGATGCAAGTTATTGGCCCGCGATTTCAAGAACCTCCAACCGACCACAGGGAGACCAACAAGGCTGCTAATTCCCTAAGAGTTTTGCTCAAATTCTAGTGCTAATTTTTCTATTCCTCTTGTTTCTCCTTTTGCTTCAAACTATTTGGATCTTGTCTGGATGATGGTTTCTCTCAATTTTGGGGTGATATTTAGATTAAGGATTGTGGGGGCTTATCCCCCTATTTGACTGTTTAACCTTATTTGTTCTTGAATAAATTTCTTTATTACAAGATTGTGATCTTCAGTCTGCATATGGGGAATATGATTAACTCTATGAATTACTCATTGATTTAAGCGACAGGCTTGTGATATGTCAAGAGACACTCTGTATAACTAGTCTCTGTCTACACCTTGCTTAGTCTATGTTTCTAAATTATACTGCACTCGACAAATATTTTGGGGCTAACTCGGTGATGTGTAAATGATGTGTACATTGTGAGCCCTATGTATAGGAGATCCCAACTTGGAGACTACTCAACCTGAACAAGGAAATAATATCAAATAACCAAAATAAGGTAAACACAATAGAAGTAATATTGTATTGCTAAAATAGCTCTAGCATAACTTAGAAACTAAGTAATGAGATACTAATATATCTAACACCCCTCCTAAAACTTAATGTATCAACAATGACTTGAAACAAAAAAACAGAGCTACATCGCACAATGCCAAAATGGTTGTGAAAGTTAGGACAATCTCTAATAGGACAATCTCTAAAAAGGCATAATCCGATTTGTAAATCTATTATAACCAGAATTATTATAAATGCATCAAAAATTACAATGTCTTCCATATTTATTATACCTATCTCTGCCTCGGTGATATGAATTATTAGGAGAGCTAGATCCCGTTGTCATGGCATTAAAGCAAGATTTGGATTTTCCAAAGACAAGTTTTGAGAATTTTTTTCTCCGGATTTCAATAAAACTTGTAGACTGTCAATTGTCAAGGGTTCCGAACGAGTCCGTAAAAATTAACGAAAAGAATTGTAGCCAACCGGTAAACAATTTAAGGTATACAATAACATTTCTTCATCGTGTATAGAAACGATAGCAACATGCAATTTATCATTGATATTATTTAGCTTTTTCATATAGACATCTATTGAATTTAAGTTTTTCTTAGTTGACTGAAGTTTAAATTTCAAGTGGAAAATATTCGCATATAAGCATACCTATTTCGAGAACGAGCCTAACGGAACGGGAAGAGTACTGACTAATTATGTGGATTGGCTTCCTGACTCAGGGTGGCATAGATCAGGGTATTACGGCACGATCTTGAATTTGCCAACTCGGAAAAACCTGAATGAAAGTTATTGACACAGATCCATCGACTTCCTTCAAGAACACCGGAGATCGAGAATTCCAAAAAAAGTATTGATTCGAGGTCAGCCTTAGGTATGCTCGGTTCGGGGTTCGTGGTCGGGCGGGCGGGCTGGGTTTTAGGTACTGGTATAAGTTTTCTGGGTTAGGAATTGGTATAAGTTTTCTGGACATTGAGTATGTAATTATTTTATGTTTGGATATTGTTTACTTTTTAGGTTTCTGACATACTGCTATTACTTTCTGACATACTGCTAACCAACAAAAAGAAGATCTTTATAAATTGAACGGGTTTGTGTAGTGTTCCCAAATCCACGACAACAAAAGTAGACTATCAATACTTATAAAAGAAGAATACTAGCAATGCCCTGCACAAGTTGACGAGTGCAGAGGCTGTGGGTTTTGTTCATTGAAACAGGGGAGGAAGAGCTGACTGTGGGTTTTGGTGAATACAGATTTATGAACCCAAATCAAAGAATTAATCACCTCCCAAGCAGATCAAAATCAACCAACAACCCACATATAGACCAACTCAGAGTCACAGATCATAGAACTAGCATCACACAGTCACACGCGGATTGACGCAAACAGAGGCCCGTACGAAGTAAAGATAGCTTGAAATCAAAATAAAAAACGAGAAGTGACCTTACCTGTAGATTTATGATCAGAATCCGACCACTACCCATCTCGATTGCACCTCTATCTCTCTCTCGCGAAGTAGGCGGGTGAGCTGTGTGTCTGATAAATGAGATATAATGATTTCCCAAACTGGGCCTAAAAGAAATTAGGGTAAGCCCATTCGTCGCCTGCTTGGTTGAGCAATCTGTGAGATGGGTCGAATTTCCTGATTTACCCCTGTGTTTTCTTCTAATGACTGTACAAGAAAGGCTTGACTGATGTAATTTGGTTGGTTCTATTGGTTTTTTCTGTAAACCTAGCTTTTCAGCCACGAGAGGATCGGCCGACTACAGAGGCTAAGAGAGCCAGAGAAGACAGAGAGAGATGATGAGGCCGTGGCTATGGAGCAGAACACTCCGAGATAATGTTTAAAGAAATTGACTTCAAATCATTTGAGAGCTCAGAACATTCCGAGATACTATTCAAAGAGATTGACTTCAAATCATTTGATATTTGCGAGATACGATTTGAGATTGACGTCCAGTGCTCTTTAATTTCTCCCACGCCTCATACGCATTTTCATTTGCCACTTCTTGTAGTGGAAAAAAGATATTAGTTTACTCGAATTTAGTTAATGTTTTACACCCCATAAAAAAAATCAAATATCTTGAAAGGAAGCTACTCCAGTTCATATGCATCACATAGAACGAGCATCATTGCAGTTAACTGAGCTTAAGGGAATTTTATAAACAAATAGGAGATTTCAATATTAAGAGCATATGCTTTAATCAGCTTGACCGGCAAACCCAAGGAAGGGTTAACATCTACGTGTCAGATTCCTGCCATGTTGTCGTGTGTGTTGAATATTGTCGCGCCCACTTCCTGTCACAATATTTTTTTTTTGAGCTCCATGAAGATGTAATTTGATACTTTCTATAACATAATTTGTTCCATATGGTTTTAATGGAACCAAGTTCTGAACACTTCAGAGGAGATAAGACGGATTTGGATTTGAATAGGGATTTGAAGAAGTGGTGGCAGTGGTGGTGTAGGAGGTCACTGCAACATTGGTGGAAAGGATCAGCATAAGCTCTAATACCATAAAAGACCTGTTAGGGCTTAACAAATCAAATGTATGGCCGTTGGATCTCGTTGACCTAAACCATACGGTGTAAAATGATTTTTTTTTTTAATGGATAGCTACACAAGCAGTCCTTTCGATATAGATAATGACAATGATGACTTGCTGATGTGTTTTGTCTTGTAGTTAAGTCCATGGGCCTGGTTGATTATTTATGCAACATGGGCCTTGGGCCTGTTATGTAGTCTTTGGTCTTTATGTACTTGATCCTTGTATTCCACCCGCCAGAGGCGCAAGCATGAGTTAGGTCACAAGGGTTCATGTATTTTAATTATTCATAAATTATATTGACATATTACAAACTCGAAGAGTTGTGAATATTCATATTATAATATTATTTATAAAATTTAATTTTAACTGAATTTAAACATCAATAGTTGTGACCACTCGAATACAAGTTGAATGTAATTTAAGCTTAATTTATTAATAGTTGTGACTATTCACTTTTAGAGCATCTCCAACACTAATACTTAAAATTTATTTACTATTTGAAGAAAATCATCCGTATTTAATAGAATCATCCTAATTTTTTTGTAAGTTCTTCGATCGCGTTAGCTAAATGACTGGTTAAATAGCACAAATCCCGTTCTTTATATTTCAGTTAAGGGAATTTCATGGAATTTCAAACATGAGCATGTATATTTTTAAACATCAGTCAAACTAACGAAAGTAGAGAGCCTACTACGTTAATTTTTTGTCCCAATTCATTATTTTTACTTTAATCGTTAGATAACTCAGTTTCTTTTGCATATGCTCTTAGTGTCTTTAAAATACGTATCTTCACCATTATAAAGGAAATCTCGAGTACTCAAACTTGTCATTCAATCTTTCCAACTCCTTCTCTACAATCTTTTACAATACATGTTTCCTTCTTTTGGAGAATTCAGCGATCCTTTTCGATACTACACCATAACTCGTCAACTTTACAAGGCTTCAATAGATTGACCATCCGACTAATGTGGAGAACAAAGACATTACCATGTAAGATATTTTTCCAGAATCATCTGTATTGTTCCGAGCCATATAAGCTTTAAGGATATCATTAACTTGTATGTCGAATATTTCCTCACACATATTCTATTTCAAACTTATTCGTCAAATTGTGTGTCACATTTGAAAATAAATGTTTCCTGGACTTCGATATCTCATAGGGCACTTTGTCTACTTTTTCTACTTCCCAATTTTACAAAATAAATCTTCGAGTTATACATGCCATTATTCTTTTTTTAGCAGTAATAAAATAACTTTAACTCCGAACAGAGAGAAGACGACGACGGTGACGATGAGACCGACGGTGGAAAGGACGGACGGCGGTGGCTCACGGCGGAACAAAGGAGGACGGCGTCGGGCTTGCCTTCGCCGGACCTGGGTTCGCTCATCGGACCTAGGCTTCGGCTGGGTTTTCTCGGCGCAAAACAGAGCAGAGAGATCGAGAGAGAGTACGAGTGAGAGAGAGGTTTGGGTGTGGGTTGTGATCAGGGTTTGAGGCGGTTTAAATAGGCTTGAGGATGGAGAATTCCGGCGAGAAGTAGGAGTTTGTCGGGGATGACTTCGGGTTAAAGTGGGTTTCAAATCAAGCCATGGTTTCGGAAAAATTGGGTTACTTGGAGCTAAATACTCGAGCTATGATGAGTTTAAATCGGATTGGGACTGAATTGGGACAAAAATGAGTGATTTTGGTGGAGTATTGGGGCGGCTAAGCTTGGGGCGGTGCCATGGTCGGAGAAGTCTCCTGCTCATAGCAGGAGATGCGGAAGAAGATGATAAGTTTAGCCAAAAGACACTTCCACCCCCACTGGTTTAGGCTTAATACAACAAGCAGCCCCTTAGTTAAATAAAAGACACTATAATAGTTATAGGAAAATACATAAAAGCACCTAGGTAGTATATAACATTAAAAATTAACATCTAAATAATAACAACTAGTACCCAAACTTATACTAATGTCATATTAACACCCAATATTGTTATAAAATACCCGTTTTAACATATTAACACTTAATATTTGTTAAAAATACCCGTTTCTAAATAACGGGGTATTTCAAATGCGAGCTTCCAAATCGATAGGGATGATTTCAGATCGCAGTCGGGTTATGTGTTTTGTCTAAATGGAGGAGTTGTGAGCTGGAGGAGTTCTAAGAAAGAGACATTTGCTTATTCTACAACAGAAGCTGAGTGCATTGATACATCGAGTGCATCAAAGGAAGCCGTTTGGATCAAGAAGTTCATCACTGAACTGGGTGTGGTTCCTAGCATAGTGGATCCCGTTGCGTTGTATTGTGACAAGACTGGGTCGATCGCACAAGATAAGGAACCTATATCACACCAGAAGTCCAAACATATACCTAGGATATTCCATCTCATTCGAGTGATTGTCGATAGAGAAGATGTGATGATACTAAAACCCTTGCTCAGCGTAAGCACAAGGGCCACACTAGATCGATAGAGATAGAAGATGCACTAGATTGGCTCCAGTGCAAGTGGGAGACTGCTGGTGTACTCCCTAGAGGCAATCTATTTTAGTGTCAATGTTGTTTTAGCTAGACTACCAATTTTATTAGATATGGAGATAATAATATAATGAAGTCCTTATGTTACAATTATTGTTATCTTAAATTTTCCCTAGTCAAGTATAATGGTTATTAGGACGATCACTATGCATGGAGACTAGTATGTGGGTAGATTGATATTGAGATATCAAGTCTAACACATGGGTATGTATTAGGAGTAATGGAATACTGGATTGATCCGCCACGAGAAGGCTACATGGGAGTTATGTGAATGTCACAAGTGCTTCTCGTAGTGATAATGGTATTGTGGTTCTTGACTTGAAGTCACTAGATACTCTAGTTTTGAATTATCATGTTTCGATGTCGTCAAACATTACACCATAACTGGGTAACTATACAAGCGATAATAGTACATGACATGAAACAAGCTGAGAGATGGTAGTGATGTAGAGATGAGTTGTCCCTCCCACATAACGAAAGAATATATCCATGTACACTCGATGATTAATACTTATAAATGTCTGGCCAGGCTCAGGCATATCAATATGTGATATTGATATTATCTGTTCAAATAAGTATGTTCTCAGGAACGAGAAACTATGTATTGGATATACAAGTGTGACATCTATTTCTCCTGTCCAATCAGGATATTGTGACAAATGGAGTATACATTTCATTGGTCACATAGGTTTGTCAGATCACTGACTATTCCTATTGCTTGGGTAGCATTGATGTGTGGCTAGGCACCGCTCAATGTTTGTAATTGTTACCGCCAACGTATATAATAGGAACCTACTGAGTCACACATAGACTAGATAAAGATGTTAATTAGTTGGACTAATTTATAGTTAAAAGAATCATGGTTCAAATTGCAACAATGTGCAAATTTAGTTGGACTAAATAGCAAATTGGACTAAAAACGAAAGTTAATCCAAGTTTGGAACTAATTAGTAGTGGGGCAGTTTTGTAATTTATAAAGAGTTATTAATTATAAAAGACTAGTTCAACCCTAATTATTGATTAGATGAAATAATTAGAGCAAGGAAGAGAATAGGAGAGAGGCTCGGGCCCACTACCCAACGACAAGAAGAGGCTGACGGTACCTGTAATACCCCGTGCAACAGATAACGGCATTATAGTAATTTGATTAGTTAATAGAAATTGAGGTGTGCAAATAAGGATTGAATAAATTATTAGTTAAGAAATTCGCGCGAAGATTTTTTTTGGAAAACATTTGTTTAGTATTCGTAAATTTGTACACGTTTTTTTCTATATTTTAGTACGTGAGTAGCCACTGCACACTTGTGTGTACATACCACACACAATCACCTTATTATTGGTGTGCCCAACCACACCTAAAGATTTCCCAAGACTTCCTTTTCCAATTGAATCCTTCTTCAGAACTCATTTTTGTTTCCTCCTCCTTCTTCCTTTTCCCTCACGACAATGTTCACCATCAGCGCTTCCAACTCCACCGCTCAACCCACCTCCCTATCCTCTCTATAAAAGCCGCCTCTTCACTATCAGCTCCTCCACACAACCACCACAGCCATCACTTACTTCCATTACCGCCGCCACCACCATCATCATCTTATTCATCATCATCAACACCACTGGCGAAACCACCACCTCCACCTTCACTCTCTGCTCCCCTTCTCTATCTCCCTCTACTCTTTGGGTTCACCAGACGGAGCTGAAGCAGTTGAGCCGAGCTCAGGCCACGACCACCACCACCGCCGTGGGTTCCAACGGTAAATACCACCGAGGAGAAAACCCATCTCCATCTCATATTTACCTCTCTGTTTCTCTCTCACTCCACCTCTCTGTAACGACCTGAGATCAGAAAGAACAAAGAGGCAAAGGCAGCAACCTAGCTGCAGAAACAGAGCACCACCGTTGCCGTCGCCGACCTCCATTTTCGCTGGCAAGGAGCTCCACCTGAGCTGAAACAGAGCCACCCACCACCTGGAAACCATTCTATCCGCTCCTAGAGGCTTGACTAAGCCAGCAGAAGTCTCAGCCGAACCTAGAACTACCCAGTCGCCGGAGTTAAAGTCACCTCTGTTCATCTCCACCGTGAGCTTCGACCCGATTATCGACCGTTTCTTGCGATTTTTTGTTCCGGTATGCTCTAATCTTCGTCCTGATTTGATTTAGATTTTCAAAATCATGTCTTGATGCTTGAATTCACGTTTAGATTGATCAAATTAGAAATTCATGCTTAGGGGGAGGTATGTCATTTTCAGAAACTGTTTAGTTCAAGATGGGGGGTGTTTGTGTTCTTTCAGTACAATTTGGGGGGGGGGGGTCTCTTGTCATTTAACAATATGAATGCATAAAAATGAAATAAAGTTGGAATTTTTGGATTTAAATTAATTTCCATAATTTCTAGCTAATTATGATTAATAATAATAATAGTAATAATAATAATAATAAAAAAATAAATGTGAGTTAAGTAATTAAAAAGTTTAGAAAAAAGAGTGTATAGTTAAATAAAATTTATTTTTTTGAAAATAAACAAGCTAGAAGCATAACTTGTAATTATTGATTTTTGTTTAGTTTAAATTAGTTGGTAAATAAGAAGTATCTTAGAATTTAAAGTTAACGACTTTCTCAATTGATAACGAACGTTTATTTGTATTAATAAGAAGAATGATTTCACCCAACTTGTATTCGTTCACTAAAAATATTATAAATAGTTTCCATATTTAGGTTTATAAATTTGATAAATAAATGGCTAATTTAATAACAGTATTCATTAAATAATTTCTTGGTTAAATAAATATGTTGGTAAAATGGTATTTAGTAAATATTAAAATTTATGGACTTAAGTCATGAGTTTCTCTATAAAATTAAAATTTAGAATATTATATATATATATATATATATATATATATATGTATATATGGAGAATTAAGAGATTTCAAATGAAACTTTTTAGGCTTATAATGATATACAAATGCATACTTGTGTCGATAAACTCATGACGAATAAGGGAATGTAATGAGTAGGTAACCAGTTCGTAGACGAGGGCTACGTGATCGTCTAGGGGAATTTACATGCTAATTGCCGAGAATCAATGTGAGTATATATATATGCTAAGCCTGTCGTTCTAGCTTCCTTCGTGTCATAGCACGATTTTATCGTCTGTCTCAAAATGTGCTTTACATTATACATCCTTTACTCGAGTATTGTTTATATTTTGAAATGACTGCATTGAAACTGTTACGCGATAAATGATAATCTGAAATAACGTAAAGTGGAAAGAGTGGTGTGGGGAACACGGATCCTTATAATTTGGTTTGGTCCTTGTTGGCTTTGTCCACTGGATCCACTATTATTTATTTAGCTCGGCTACAATTTGCACCGAGTTCACTTCATGTACTCACCTCTCTGGCCGCAAAAAGTCTTAGGGGGTGCCGACACTTAAGGACTTGGTAGTTTGTGATGGGATGGCTTTGATGCGGTTGAATTTTCTCTGCTCAACTCAGAATTGAAATTGAATTTCGGGATTGGATGGTTATTAAGAAGAAACTGGGTCTTTGTGACTAAATGAGGATTTTCGAATTTGGATATTGGATATCGAATATTGGAAATTGGTTAAATGTTGGCTTTTAATATTACTGGATGTGTTAGACACATGAGGATGTTTAATACTTAACTGTCTTTACTTCCACTGTAGTTTTACTCTGATACTACAAATTATCTTCTATTTGTGTTGACACGCTTGGTTGTTACTCACACAGTATTTCATGCTGACTTTGGAAACTGCGGTTCTTGTTTCCTTCCCACCGCAGGTCTAGGAGACGAGAACTACGGAGTTGCGGAGTACGAGACTCATGTAGAATAATAATGACACGAGAAGTCGTCTAGTATGTTAGTTCATGTGTAATATAGTAGTAGTGGAGGTCCTATGTAAGATACGATGTGTACGATGTTTAATAGTAATGTAATATAATGGAGGTTTTGCTTTTGATGTCCGCCGTTACTTTTAGAAGCGCCCTCCCGGTTCGCCCGAGTCAGATCAGGGGGTTGTTGCAGTACCCCCTTCTCCTCCTCCATAGTTGGTGCTTGATTGGATCAAGCTCCTTTATTGTTCCTTCCTTACACTGCTAGCACAAACAGTAGAGGAAGATATAGTTGGAGATCCTACGGTGTGGATATCTTTTAGAGGCATGGACATCAATTCTACGCAGTGATCAGTCAGATTAACAAGGTAACTTTTCTCCTATCATCATGTTATGATGCTTCACTTGCGATCCGCGGAGAGTTATGGGCAGGTTTTTTTTTGTATTTTCGCTGCGTAGCCTGCAGCAAAACCCTACACTGACGTCAATCAATATTTTAGTGTTCGGAAGGCCTCCTCGCACTTGTCATCCGAAATGTACTTTCTTTTCTTATTCATTAAATTTTTCGCTAGCTTCGCGATCTTTGAGAAGTCCTTGAAAAATCTCCTGTAGTATCCTGCCAAACCCAAGAACCTTCTTACCTCTGTTACGCTCTTTGGTGTTAGACAGTTCTTCAATGCTTCTACCTTCCCTGAATCCACATATATGCCTTCCTTGGATATTATGTTTCCAAGGAATGGTACATTATCCAATCAAAATTTTCACTTTGACAATTTTCTGCATAGCTTCTCTTCCTTTAAGGTCTCCAAGACTTCCTTCAAGTGTTTCTCATGGTGTTCCTTTCCCTTTGAGTAGACAAGAAATTCGTCGATAAACACTATAGGAAACTTGTCCACGTATTTATTCTAGACACATTCATCAACTCCATGAATACTGAGTGTGCATTGGTTAAGCCGAAAGGCATCACCATGAACTCGTAGTGACCATATTGAGTTCGAAAAGTTGTCTTAGGGATATCTAGCCCCGCTATCCTAAGTTGGTGATAACATGATCTATGGTTGATCTTCGAAAAGGTGTCGGCTCCTTGTCATTTCTCATATAAGTCGTCGATCACGGGAAATGGGTACTTATTTTTTTTTACGGTGAAGCCCTTTAGCACACGATATTTTATACAAAGTCTCAAACTACTGTCCTTATTTTTCACAAAGTGGACATGTGCTCTCCAAGGTGAAATACCAGGTCTGATGAAAACCTTGTCTAACAACTCCTTCAATTGGTCTTGCCATTCTTTAAACTCGGCTGATGGCATCCTGTTCGTTTGATATTGGTCATTCCCTGGTACCAAGTCGATTGTGAAATCTACCGCTGTCTTTGGTAGAATCCCTGGAAGATCTTCTGGGAACATATCGGAAAAATCGTTGACTACTAAGATATCCTCAAGTTTCTTCTCTTCATTGTCATGGTCCTCGATCGTACAGAGGTATGCCTGGTACCCTTTCTTCACATCGGTTAGGATGGCTAACGCTGAAACGATTTAGATTTTAGGTTCACTATGTTGGAATAGATGCCCTAGAGGCAATCTAGTTTAGTATGAACAATGTTTTGGCTTTAACCATTTTATTATTCATGGAGATATTTGATAAAATGAAATCCTTAGATTACAAATGTGTTGTTTATCTTAAATATCCCTCGTCAATTATACCCATTAACAGGACAATCAACTATAGACTAGTATGTGGGTAGATTGATATGAAGATATTGATAACTCCCCACTAGGAGTTATCGGTGAGCCTAATTTCAGGGGTATTTGTGTCAGAATTGAGCATTTTAGTCAGATTTCAGCCTTGTTTAGCCCCGGAATTTAAGACTGAGTATGTTGAGCTTCTTTGTGCATTACTTATTTATTTCACGCATTTCGAGATGGAATCACGGGGTTTGTTCATGTTCTCTATGCAGGAATAGGACTTCTGCAGGTGCCGGGAATGAAGCAGGATTGCAGGAGGAAGAGCAGGGGAGGCTGAGGAAGAAGAACAGGGAAGCAGAGGTTGTTGTGTGTGTGGGTGACTTCCAACTACGCAGCACCTACGCTGGCAGTAACATTAACTACGCAGCTCGAGAGTACTGAGAAGGAATCTGGCATAGTCTGGAGTGAAAAGGCCATTGTCTGCGTAGCTAACTCCCAACTACTCAGCAACTATGCAGGCCGAGAGTAAGAGGAGAGAGAAAACTGCAGAAAGATAAGACAGACACCCTGTCTGTGTGGCTAAACTTCCAACTACGCAGAAACTACGCAAGCAGGGAAGAGATGGGTATTTTGAGAAACTGGAAGACCCTGTCTGCGTGGTTAAACTTCCAACTCCGCAGCAAGTACGCAGCAACTACGCAGGCAGGGAACGAGAATGAAGATTCAGGAAGCTGACACACTTCTAATATGCGTGTCTAATTTCCAGTTACAGAACAATTACGCAGACATCACCTATTTTCGAGGTGGTTTTGGCTAGTGGCAGTTTTGTAATTTTTAGAATGTTTTCCAGAAGCTTCTCAGTACTATATAAAGGATCGTCCATAGCTCGTTTTTGACACACAATACACCAAGAGAAGTCAGTGCATCCTCGGAAAGCACGGAAGCGCGAATCCAGAATCTGAGACATTCGTTTGATTTCACTATCTCTTTATTTCATAACTTTGTTATTTAATTATGCAATTTAGTGGCTAAAATTTTTACCTAGGTTCTCGGTGAACCTAGGGTTTTGTATTCAGTATCTAGTTCTGTTTTTGACTATGGATTCATGATCTCCGGATCTTAATTTTAGCAGTTTTTATTCGTTATCCTGTCCTTGATTTTACTTTATATGCATGATCGGAGTTACTAACCAGGATTGCTACAGACTCGACTCGGCAGGCGAAAATAGCTGGTTATTGTTAGGAAGAGAATACAAAATTTAGCACCTAACCTCGATGGACCAAACTGAGAAGGGGAGATAGGACTATCCTAAAAACTTATGACCAACTGTTAGCAGTATTGACCGAGGCCTTTAGGATAGGTTAGAACCCTAGCAGATTTAGAATGATACTGCAGATTTAGGTAGCTTAACAGGGGCCGAAAATCTGCAGAATTGTGACAGCTTGCAAGAAAAGAAAAGCTACTTTGCAACTGGTAACGTGGCACGTATTAGTCACTGATGTGTGTTTACATATCGAAATGAATGAAACACTGAAGAAACCCTAGGGGATCCCGGAATCTAGTATCTCAAACCCTAGTTTTACAACTAAAGAAATATTCAGAAAGCCTCACAAAAAGATTTACTTTTGAGTTACTTACTTTCAGTACTTAGTTCTTAAATCACAAACCTCAAAATACACCTCCTTTTTACACTTTGTTAGTTAAATCTGAATACTCGAGAAAACCTGAAATAGTCCTCGTGGGAACGATAACGCGAGTTGAAATACACTAGGTACTACCTGATTTGTATATTTGCCACTAGCACGCTTAGTTGCGCATCAAGTTTATGGCACCGTTTCCGGGGGCTTTTTACCGTTTATTTAGTAGTCATAATTAATTTTCAGAGTTTTTTCTTTTATTTTTATTTTTATTTTTATTTTTATTTTATCTCGCTGCTCTTGAGATCTCTGTTTTTTAGGAACTCCTAGTTTATGCCCAGGTTGCCCTGTGATTTGGTGCTGCCATTGGACGATCCAGAACAACTATATAGAGACCAAAGACG
This sequence comes from Linanthus parryae, assembly GCA_023055425.1. Classification (NCBI taxonomy): domain Eukaryota; kingdom Viridiplantae; phylum Streptophyta; class Magnoliopsida; order Ericales; family Polemoniaceae; genus Linanthus; species Linanthus parryae. The sequence goes on along the minus strand of JALGPY010000002.1, from coordinate 92,441,710 downwards.
CAGACACTTAGAAAGCTGAATGTCCGGCCACGAAGACGACCGGCAAGCAGTTGTCGCAGAGACACGTACTCCGGCCGAGATGGCTCGGTACATCGAGGAGCTGATCACAGCAGGCTTTGCTGCCCGGAACAACCAGAGGACATACAACAGGTCTGGAAAGGCGTTGGTGGAATACTTTGAGGTCCCTATGGGAGGACATGAGCCAGCAAACGTAGTGCTGGAAATCACTGCTGAGCACTTCGAATTAAAACTTTTCACCGTCCAGACTGTTCAAAATCAGTGCCCGTTCCATGGCAGAGTCGATGAAGATTCGAACGAATTTATTGGGAAATTTTAAGACTACTGTAACAAAGTCCGATACAAGGGAGTCGATGCAGAGGCACTTAAGCTAATTATGTTCCCGTACTGCCTGTACGGAAAAACGAATGATTGGCTCGAATCCCGAGCACATAGGTCCATCACTACATGGGATGGATGTGTTGCAAATTTTCTGGTAGAATTTTACCCCGCCTCCCGGGTAATCAAACTGCAGAGCGAGATTTTGTCCTTCAAACAGAAGATGGGAGAGACGGTGGTAGATGAATGGGACAGATTGATGAGATTGGTGAAAAAGTATCCTAATCATGGTTTCAGTGACCATAAGATTCTGTAGGTATTCTACTATGCCCTAGACAAGGAGAATGCTGATAGGATTGAGAGAGAAGCCGGAGGCAACTTTCTCTACCATGTGGATAATGATGGAGCCTATGATCTGATGAAGCAGCTAGCTTGACAGGACACTCGTCTATTTGAAAACCACATGCTCACATCATGAGTCGAGTCGCTAGAGAATGATCGAATTGAGAATCTGACAAAGGTTGTTCAAGGTTTGGTTAAGAATTTCTACACGGAAGAGAAGACTGTCGTAGTAGTAGAAGATCCACAAGCACAACAAGCGACACCTGTCCAGCAACCCAATAATGAGATGGCAGAAATCAACGCCATGTTACAAAACATGACCACATGTTTCAGTGCAAAGTTAACACATATGGACAACAGGTTAACACATATGGACATAAAGATCGACACAACTGTCAACACCCTGACAACCGATCTTTACACGACCAAATTTGTACTACGCACATTGGAGGTGCAAGTTCGGCAGTTGGCACAACAACAAGCAGAAAGAGCACCAGGGACCTTACCCTCAACCACGGTTAACAATCCATGTGCTCAGATCAATGCCATCACCACTCAAAGTGGATTAGCACTACAGGATCCGCTGTATCTTAGCCATGCACGTGTAGAAAAGTCGAAGAATATCGAACACAAAGTTTTTGGACAGGATGACAGTCAGCCGTTAGCCCCCAGCCGAAGGGCTCGGTTGGGCAGGATGCAGTGCAAAATGAGAAGAAAACTGAAACGGTACCTATCTCCAGGGAGGTGCCGTATCCTTGAAAGACATGGAAGAGGGATGATAACAAGGGCTATGCCATATTTTTCGAGATATTCAAACAGCTGCAGATTAACATACCCTTTGCTAAGGCTTTGGAGAAGATGCCCATTTATGCCAAATTCCTCAAGGACATTATGTATGGAAGGAGGCGTATGAGTGATTTCGAGACTATAAATTTGATGGAAGAAGTGAGCAAACCCTGGAAGTTTTGTGATCCTGGTGATCCTAGGTAATGCTTACACAGGAAAGGCTCTGTGTGACCTAGGGGCCAGCATCAATCTGATGCCCTTTTTGATTTTCAAAAGTTTGAAAGTCTGTGAATTCAGGTTCACCAAAATCATGCTTCAGATGGCGGACATGTCCGTAAAACAAACATATGGAGTCATTGGAGATCTTCTGGTGAAAGTTGGAGAGTTGATTTTTCCGCCATATTTTGTAATTATGGACATGGAGGCAGGAGATGTACCTCTCATTCTTGGCAGACCGTTTTGGTCCCATGATAAACTGCAAAAGCGGAGAACTAACCATGCAGATTAATGAAGACAAAGTGACGTTTAACGTTTTAAAAAATCTACAACTGCCAAACTACGATGAGCATGAAGACGTCTACGATATAGAGGTATTCGAAGAAGGTTTGGAGAAAGAGAATTTGGACGAGCTATGGGCAGAGATTTACAAAGTGGATAGAGAGAACGAGGAGAGGTTCTAGGAAGAACAAAGCATGCAAACCGAACACAGGAAAAATCTACATATGAATGAAAAAGGAGGGCAGAAATTGGCCCTGGTCCCGTCAATCAAAGAGCCACCAAACCTGGAGCTGAAACCACTCCCGATCCGTCAAAGTTCAGCGCAGCCAAAGCAGTTTCAAGTAGGGTCAGAAAGTAATTATCAGCGATTCTCAGAAGCACTTTTTCCCGGGGAAATTAAGATCCAGTTGGTCAGGACCGTTCATCATCAAAGAGATGCTACCATCGGATGCAGTTGAGCTAGAAGATCCGCGTGACACTTCAACTTTGAGGGTGAGCGGAAACCAGGTCAAGCCATATTTGGACCCGAAAGTAGTCTTTAAGGTAGACTGTTTTGACGTCCCTTGACCAAGCATGAGGTAAATGGGTCGGGCTATCGACCTTAAACTACAAACGCTTGTTGGGAGGCAACCCAACCTAGGAGTAGATTAAATTAGTTTTTTTTTGTCTCAATTAAAGAGAGGTGAGATGAGTGTGATCTAGTATCTACACAAAAATGTGCAGGCAACAGGATAAAATTTGCAAGAAAAACTGGTCGAGAGGCTGCTATTTGCGTGGCTGGTTGTTAGCCGCGCAGCAACCACGCAGACAGAGGAAGCGAATTTTGCGGAAACGCAGCCTGGGAGTGCATAAACAAAGTTTGGGAGTGCAGAAACGCATCCAGGGAGTGCAAAAACGCAGCCTGTGAGTGCAGAAACGTAGCCAAGAATCTAGCCACACAAGCCGAAAAGTCAGCGACGCAGGCTGAGAAGTCAACCACACAGCTAGGGGGCTCAGCGAAGCAGGCAGAGATCCAACCACGCAAGCCAGAACCGTAGCCACGCACACCGAGCCTCGGTTCTGCAGGCCGCGAGGGTAGCAACGCAGACAATAAGAAGAACATGCAGATTTCGAGAATTCTGAGGAATCAACCCCCAGTGTGCTTAGACACACGCGACCATCACATGAACTAGTACGAGTTAAGGATTCTTCAGGAACAGTTTTCAGCGGGAATGGAGCAATAAACCACTGTGTACGAAAATACACTCGACTTTATGGGAGCACATTGTCACACAAAGTGACGCTCGGGGATTGCATATTTGAAGAAGCGCATATATAGCCCGAAAGGTTGACAAAATTCGTCTGCGACATTTTCTGGCGACTGGTCGGGGTCCATCTTGTCAGAAACTGCAAATTTCACCTGTAAGACTTGCTCTGGGTGCTAAGGTCCAAATTTCCTTCCTTCGCTTTATTTTTATGTTTAAGGCACGAAACCATACCCAGGTCAAAACAATTCTGCGTTTTTTCTCGGTTTCAGTGCCGACTGTGGTAGAACCTCGGGTAGTTCTAGGCGATTATTTGCTGAGACGCACAAATCACGGGCACGTAATTGGCGTGTTTTTCTGCGCATTTTTTGCATGTTTTTCTTCTATTTTTAGCTGCTATGGACTTGACCGAAAAACCAACAGTCTGTCAGGCGACACGAACTCGTCAGACCCGAAATTTAGACCAGATAATGATATGTCCTGAGGACACGCCATTACTTAATGTGGGGGTGTTAGTCGAGTTTGTATTAACCATCACGTTTAACCTGCACGTTTTTTTATTTTGCATTAATTCGCCGTAGATTTCTGACCTTGCATTGTAGATAGCTAGCTATAAAAATAATTAAAAAAATCCCGAAAAATCCTAAAATTTTAATTTTTTCAAATATCCATAAAAATTGAAAAATCAGAAAATTTTGAGAAAGGGCTATTGAGATAACAAAGAACTGGGGAGAGACCAATGATAGTCTTCTGACAGGGAAGAAAAAACACATCGAGGTGTAGTAGATGGTTGAGAGTTAGTGCGCCTTTGAATTTGCAAGTAGTTATCTCTTGAGCCAGAAATCTGACTAGTTACCGCACAATCGTCACTTAGGTAGTCGACAACTCGCCTACGGGCGCCATTACGGTCATCACGTCTTTCGATGAAGTGACTGGCTCATAACGGACCTCACGTTTTGTTTCTTAACCCTAGGTCCAATTAGTAAATCCTTTTGAATCCATTTACCCCTGTTATTCATAGCCACTGTATCTTAGGGAGCCTTATTTGTGACTTTCATCACTCGTTAGTTGGTTGTTTTTACGCGTTATGACAGAGGAACTGAGTTAGGGAGGGTTTTAGATGAGCGAGCTTCATGACAGATCATTGTTGGGCAGTTTGACATTTGCATGTTTTTTTTGGGTTGGACATAGTGAGTTAGAGGTGACAGCATTAATTTGCGGAGGGGATTCACTTCATTTCACATAGTGATCACAGGTGGAGATAGTCGCGTGAGAGGCATCTTTCCGCACGAAATGGGGTACCGTGGGTTGTTGGGCTAATTGGTGGTCGTGCTGATTTTCTACATCTTTGGTGATGAGGAGGTTCGGTAGGACTGCACGTATATCTTTTGACTACAGGATCGACGATTCATGACTAGTGCGGGGTACTGCAAAGGAGGACATTTTTCGTACCCCGCGACATCGGATTATTTTTGCACCACTCAACTTTTATCATTTTATTTTCGCTATGTTTATTGTATTTATTTGTGTATTATGAAAAGAAAAACAAAAGAGAAAGAAAAAGGAAAAAATATAGAAAAAAATAAAAATAGAAGAAAAAAGGGAAAAAATAGTGATGTTCTAGTTGGCACGGTTTTCAGGATTTGACACTGCTTCACATTCGTGGACGCGAGAACGGAGAAAACATACCGGGAGCTGGGGAAATTGAGTGAGAAGGAACTTAGGTGTTTCAGTCAGTTTTCCTGCCTGTAGGCTTAGGATCCCGAATTCGGAAAAAGATTAGATGGTCGGTAAACTAGGGATTTGCACAGGTTGAGTAAGGAAGTAATAGTATGAGGTGCCAGCGCTTATTTTCCACTCTTAGACCTGGAAAGAGGGTGAGGTCTTGATGATATCCGGTTTGCGTTTTGGAATTTCACAATCTCATCAAAAAAAAAAATTACTGCTGAATTTTTGAATTTGTTTATTGAGTTGTTGTATATTCTCTCTGATTCAGTCAAATGTTTGAGTCGTCTGGTACTTGAGTCTGGGTCAACTGGTTGGTATGAAATGGTAGTCGTATGCACATATTTTGTAAGCAGGACGAGTCAGTACGCATGAGTTTGCTCAGGACGAGGAAAGTTAAGTGTGGGGGTAATATAACTCCCCACTAGGAGTTATCAGTGAGCCTAATTTTAGGGGCATTTGTGTCAGAATTGAGAGTTTAAGCCAGATTTTAGCCTTGTTTACCGCGGAATCTAAGAGTGAGTATGTTGAGCCTCTTTGTGCATTTCTGCTTTATTTCACGCATTTCGAGATGGAATCACGGGGCTTGTTCATGTTGTCTATGCAGGAACATGACTTGTGCAGGTGCCGGGAATTAAGCGGGATTGCAGGAGGAAATGCCGGGGAGTATGAGGAAGAAGAAGAGGGAAGCAGAGGCTGCTGTCTGCGTGGTTGACTGCCAACTACGCAAAAACTACGCAGGCAGTAACATGAACTACGCAGCCCGAGAGTACAGAGCAAGAATCTGGCCAAGTCTGGAGAACAAAAGGCCACTGTCTGCTTAGCTAACTGCCAACTACGCAGGCTGAGAGTAAGGAGAGAGGGAAAGCTTCAGAAAGACAAGACAGAGACCCTGTTTGCGTGGCTAAACTACCAACTTCGCAGCTACTATGCAGGCAGGGAGCTAGAATGAAGATTATGGAAGCACACAAACTCCCTGTCTGCGTGGCTAATTTCCAGTTACGCAGCAATTACGCAGACAACACCGATTTCTGATGCAGTTTTGGCCAGTGGCAGTTTTGTAATTGCAGGCAGTTTTCCAGAAGCTTCTCACTACTATATAAAGGATTGTCCAGAGCTCGTTTTTGACTCACAATACACCCAAAGAGAAGTAAGAGCATTCTTGGAAAGCACGAAAGCGTGAATCCAGAATCCGAGGAACTCGTTTGATTTCACTATCTCTTTATTTCAGAATTTTGTTATTTAATTATGCTGTTTAGTAGCTAAACTTTTACCTAGGTGTAAGGTCATAGGTTTCATGGACTTTAAATACTTAGTTATTTCAAGGCCTTGAACCATTTTTCAAAGCCTTGAATCAGGTTTCAACTCTTCTGATCTGATTCTATCTCTATCACCCTATGCTTGATGTGCTTTTATTTTATGATGAAAGCAAACTGTTTTGGTATATCTAACATAATTTAATCCATCTTTTTGACTCAGTTTTGCAGGGAAAAATTTTATTTCCTTAGTTTGCAGGGTTTGTTTCCTAATCTGGATTTTGAAGGAAAGGAAACATTAAGATAAGATGATTATGTGATCAATCAGACATTCATGACAACTTCTCAATTTGTTTAAAGAAAAGATCACAACAATATCTCTGAAGATCATGATTAATTATCCGTTGGAGAAGGCTGTTAAGAGAGTCAAAGTTTGTTGCCTACAAAGCAGGAAGTTGTTGCTGAAAATCTGGGAAGATTTGAAGAGCCTCAAAGTTGTATAAATAGAGCTCATTTTGAAGCAACAACAACAACACTCAACTGGCAAAAAGAGAGAGACATTTCAGGATCGATAAGCATCAAATAAGTTCATCATTCTCACAATCCATCTTACAGAAGATCACTGCATTCTTCACTGCAGTTCTACACTTCAGTGTTCTTCTGTCTTGTGCTTTACTTGTAGATCATTCTTGTAATACTTCTATCTTTCATTCTCAAGGATTGTTCAAGGTGACAATAGAGAATTATTAGTTAATCAGTTAGCTAGAGCAGGTACTAGATAGGTTAGAGATAACCACTAGCTGTAACAAACTAAGGCATTTCTCTGTGCTTGAGATCTAGGGCTTAGCTTTTGATTAATAAGAATTATGTTGAAAGTCCTACATGGAGAAGATCCCTGAGGAAAGTCCTACATGGAGAAGATCCCTGAGGTAGAGACGTAGGTCCAAGTGGACTGAACTCTATAAATCACTTGTCTATTGCATTTATAGTTCATTTACATACTTAGTCTGTGCAGCATTCAAACTTGTCTGTTTTCAAGGGTTTGAAACTGTTTTCAAGGCCTTGAACTTCACTGCACTTCCTAGAAACTCTTTTCCTCCACCAAGTTTTGCAAAAAGTTGGCATACTCTATTCAACCCCCCCCCCTTCTAGAGTATCTGTGCTGCATATCTATCTGCATAATCCCCTTTCAATTGGTATCAGAGCTTGTATCACTGTATAAGATTTAACCATATTGTGATCATGAGTACTGCAGGTGATGGTTGTTTCTCACGGGGAAGAGTTGCTAACAGACCTCCTCTATTTTGTGGGGTATAATTTTGCTCACTAGAAAGCTCTAATAAAATGTTTACCATTGATTAAGATGTAGAGATATGGACTATTATTCAGAATGGACCTCACACTTTCTATACAGAGAAAGATGGGATAAGAACTTCCAAATCTGAAGACTCTCTTTCTTCATCTGAATTAGAACAATATTATAAGAATTACAAATCTATTAATATCTTGTATTGTACTTTCAGTACATATGAATTTAACGGAATTTCAGGCTGCAAGACAGCCAAAGAGATCAGGGATAAGCTTGTGGTGACATTTGAAGGAACCAGTCAAGTCACGCAAACCACGATCAACATCTATCTTAGACAATATGAGCTATTCAAGATGAATGCAGATGTGTCAATCAGAGAAATGTTCAAAAGTTCACAGACATAGTCAATAACCTTGATTCACTTGGAAAACATATTTCCAATGAAGAAACGTTGAGGAAGATTCTGAATAGTTTACCTAAGGCAAAATGGGAACCAAAGACTACTGCAATTGAGGAAGCTCAAGATCTCTCATCACTACAACTTGATGACCTACAAGGGAAGCTCCTGAGCAATGAAATATCCATGAATGAAGCTGATGGAGAACTACCAGAAGGTGTCAAGAACTTAGCACTCAAGGTCAAAGAGAGTGAGAAAATTCAAAGCCTTGAAGCAGAAGATGATGATGAAGATCCATTTGCATTGATTTCCAAATCCTTGACCAGAATTCTCAAGACGAAGAAAAACTTTGGAAACAGAGACTTCAACAAAGAAAGACACAGATCATCCAGTAGGAAGGACTAAAAAGGTAAGTCTTCTTCATAAAGTAAATCAAAAATCATGAACTGCTTTGAGTGTGGTGATGCAGGACACTTGATAAGAGATTGTCCACACAAGAAAAGCAAGAACTTTCAGAACAAAGATCATGACAGGATAAAGAAAGCTATGATAGCTTCATGGAGTGATTCAGATACCTCAAGTGACTCTGAATCTGAAAAAAACATGCCAACCTATGCTTCATGGCCAAGCATGATGAAAGTTCTGAAAAGAAAATTGAGGTAATGGTAAGCTGTTTGATTTCAAACCAAAATATTCTCTCTTAGATTACCTCAGAACAATGCTTCTAAATTATGTGGACTATCTAAAAGAGATTAGAATTTGAAAGAAAAAGTTCATGAGCAAGCAAAAGAGAATTTACAACTTGTTTGTCTAAATCAGAATCTTAAAATCTTTTAGAAGAAAACAGACAGTGATTTCAAAGCCTTGAAAACCAGTTTCGAAGCCTTGAAAAAACAAGTCAAGGAAGTAGTCACTGAGAATTCTTTACCAAGTAATAGCCTTGTTAATCTGCAACATCAAGTTGATAAATTAGATAAACAAAAGACTAGTCTTACTGAGAAACTTCAAGAATCTGAATTAGCCAAAGTCAATATTGCAGGCTCAGAACACAAGTTGAACTTGATTCTCGGAGAAAGCGCAATGTCTGTTCACAAAACTGGTATTGGATACAATCCAAACTTTCCAAAAAAAGAAAACAATAGCAGATTTGTGAAGGCTGGAAACAAAACTACTCCTAAGTGTCACTTTTGCAATAAAATTGGTCATGTGAAGTTTACTTGTCCTTTCAGAAGAAGAGACCCTCACAAAATGAGGAACACATTCACATTTCAACTCAAGGTACAAGTCAGACAGATTTGGGTCCTAAAGGGGTTAGACCACCTAATATGGTTGATCCTGAGTATGAGTCTAAATTCCACACTTCGTCTAATAGATGGGTAAGGCAGTGATTGGTGTTTGCAGGTTGTCACCAATGTCAATGAACAAAAGTGGTTTATGGACAGTGGTTGCTCAAGACACATGAGTGGAAAGAGATCTCTATTCTCAGAATTGAAAGAGCAATCTGACGGTTCAATTACACTTGGTGACAATGACAAATGCAACATTCTTGGTATTGGTAAAGTTGGTACAGATTCTGAACACTCTGTTTCTGATGTATATGTAGTTGATGGCTTGAAATTTAACTTGCTAAGTGTATCTCAGCTTTGTGCTAATGGCAATAAGGTTATCTTTGATAAAGAGAAGTGTGTGGGGAAAAATGAGAAATCAGCCAATTGCATTCTCACAGCCTCTAGACCAAACAATTTTTATACCTTTCAGACAAACAAAGTTGCAGGAAAAAGCTTAAAGTGTCTCAAGGCCTTGAAATAGGATTCAAGGGTTTGGCACAGAAAGCTTGGTCACATTAGCTTGCATACCTTGAACAAGTTGATCTCCGAAGATCTGGTAAGAGGATTACCATCTATCAAGTTCAAATATGATGCTGTATGAAAAGCTTGTGCTCAGGGTAAGTAGAACAGAAGCTCATTCAAGCCGAAGAAATTTGCAAGTACTTCTAGACCTATTGAATTACTTCACATGGATCTATGTGGTCCTATGAGGAATCCAACTCCAAAAGGTAAGAGGTATATGCTAGTTACTATAGATGATTATTCCAAATACACTTGGGTTATGTTTCTAAAAGAAAAATATCAAGCCCTCTCTGAATTTTCAAAGCTTTGCAGAGAACTTCAAACCTTGAAAAACCTACCTATTGGTTCAATCAGAAGTGATCATGGTAGAGAGTTTGAACAATTAGAATTTTATTTGTTATGTATTAAGCATGGTATCTCTCACAATTTCTCTGCTCCTAAAACTACTCAACAGAATGGAGTTGTTGAAAGAAAGAACAAAACTCTTGAAGAAATGTCAAGAACAATGCTCTTAGAGAATAAGCTGCCAAAACATTATTGGGGCAGAAGCTCTGTATTTAGCAAATTACATTTTGAACAGGTGCTTGATCAGACCTATCTTGAAGAAGACCCCCTATGAAATCTACAAAGGAAGGAAGCCAAACATTTCATACTTCAGACCCTTTGGTTGCGCATGCTATGTCCACAACAATGGTAAGGACAACTTGGGTAAGTTTCTGGGTTACTCTCTTACAAGCAAAGCTTATAGAATTTAGAATAAAAGAACCAAGCTGGTTGAAGAAAGTATTCATGTTATTTTTGATGAAAGCTATGATGGTTTTTTAGTAAAAGTTTTGCAGACTTGAATCTGAATAAGCATGAATCAGAAGAAGAATCAGAGAACTCTATTGGATTCAAGAAAGGTTCAGAAGGAAACAGAAGCCATTTTCAAGACCTTGAAAAGAGATCTCAAGTCCTTCATAATAGAGATTAAAACCTTGACAAGGGTGATCAGAAAGATATAAGTAATCAGGCTACTACTTCAAGACCAGAGAAGCAGTATGGAGAGCCTGAACCCTGGCCTCCAATAAAAAGATTCAAATATCTTTCATCTCATCCAGCTGATAAAATTATATCTAATCCAACCACTGGTACACAAACAAGATCACAGTTGAAGAATCTTTGTGTTTTAAATGCTTTTATCTCTCTTGTAGAACCCAAAGCTGTGAAGGAAGCATTACAAGAAGCATACTGGATTATAGCTATGCAAAGTGAAGTCAATGAGTTTGAAAGAAACAAGGTGTGGAACCAAATTACCCCACCTACAAACCAGTATGTCATTGGTACCAGATGGGTGTTCTCAAACAAATTGGATGAGAATGGCAAAGTGATCAGAAACAAAGCAAGGTTAGTTGCTCTAGGTTACAACCAAGAAGAAGGTATTCATTTTGAGGAAAAAATTTCTCCAGTTTCAAGGTTAGAAGCAATTAGAATTTTACTTGCCTTTGCATCCTACAAGAATTTCAAATGGATGTGAAATGTGCTTTCTCGAATGGTTACTTGAAAGAAGAATTTTATGTTGCACAACCTCCTGGTTTTGAAAGTGACAAGTTGCCAGATCATGTTTACAAACTTGAAAAAGCTCTGTATGGTTTGAAACAAGCTCTAAGAGCTTGGTATGAAAGATTGCCAAAATTTTTGCTTGAAAATGATTTCAAAATAGGATTGGTAGACAAGAAACATTTCATAAAGACTCATGAGAAATATTTACTTGTAGTTCAGATTTATGTTGATGATATTCTATTTGGGCTACTAATGATCTTCTATGCAAAGAATTCTTAAGTCTTATAAGCAGGGAATTTGAAATGAGCATGATGGGAGAGCTGAGCTTCTTCCTTGGACTTCAAATACGTCAGTTGAAGAAGGGCATCTTTCTGCATCAAAGCAAGTACACTAGGGACTTCTTAAACAAGAACCACATGTCTCAATCCAAAGAAATCGAGACTCCTATGAGTTCTACACTGTTCTTAGATAAGGATGAATCTGGTAACAGTGTCCATGTAAAAGAGTATAGAGGTATGATTGGATCATTACTTTATCTCACTGCTAGTATACCAGATATCATGTTTATTGTATGTATGTGTGCAAGATTTCAAGGTGATCCAAAGGAATCACACTTAACTGCTGTGAAGAGAATATTATGATATCTCAATGGTACCAAAGACTTAGTGCTTCGGTATCCAAGACATTATAACATCTCTTTGCATGTTTTTCAGATGCTGACTTTGCAGGTTACAAAGTTGATAGGAAAAGCACTTCTGGAACTTGCCAATTCATTGAATCCTCCTTGATAAGTTGGCATTCCAAGAAACAAAACTCAGTTGCCTTATCAACAGCTGAAGCTGAATATATATCTGCTAGAGCATGTTGTTCACAAGTATTGTGGATTGCTCAACAGTTGAGGGATCTTGGATTTGATTTTAGAAGTATTCCCATCAAATGTGACATTACCAGTGCAATATCTATTACAAAGAATCCAGTTCAGCATTCAAGAACCAAGCATATTGGTGTCAGATTTCATCAGAGATCATGCTGAGAAATGTGATATTATTTTTGAATTTGTTTCTACTAACATGCAACTTGCAGATATCTTCACTAAACCATTCCCAGATGAAATATTTTCAGCTCTAAGACTGGAATTAGGCATGCTGAATAAAGATGCATTGGTTTAGGGGGAGTACAAGGTAAGGAAGGTAAGTTATTATGTGTTTCAAAGATTTGAACTGATTTTCAAAGCCTTGAAAACCCTTCCAAAGCTTTGATTTATTTTTTTATGTATAGAAGCGTTTCAAGACCTTGAAACTATTTTCAAAGCCTTGAAAATAAGCCTGATAATTGGTTAGTGAATAATTGGATCATTCAGTATTGGGTGCTATCTTTGTAGATATTTGCTCAATATTGCCCCTACCTTTTTCAAAATTCTTTTTATGCCGACAATAGTAAAAATTTATTTATTTCAAACGGCTTCAAATATTTGAATCTTCTCTGATGATTACAGATCTTTTGAGATTAGAGAGATTGCAGTTTCCTTTTTCAAACTCAAACTCTTTTAGTATTTATCTTCTTCTCTACTCCTTCACTCGGTTTCAAATCTACCTCTCTCTATTCTTCTCCCAAACCCTAATCAGCACTAGAAGAGCCTCAGACAGAATCAAGATGGCCAGAGGTTCAAACCCTAGTTCTGAGAACAAGAGAAAGACAGTTGAAGATGAACTTCAGACAATAAGTTGGGACTCCAGCTCTAGGAATCCCAGTGCACAAGCTGTTAAATAAATTCCTCCACCAAAGAAGAAGACTAAGAAGGATGTGACACCTTCTTCAGACAAGAAGAAAAAGAAGAAAGAGAAGGCTGCTGCAAAAAAGCAACCAGAAACAGAGATCTCCAGCCCCAAGAAGTTGAACAAAAAGAATAAAGACTCTCAAGCTGAAAAGGGAAAACAGAAGGTGACAGAGGAAGCACCATGAGACAATGTGGAGAAAGCCTTGCAGACCTTCTCAAAGAAAACTTCTCCTGATGAATACTGGTTTATCTCAAACACTTCAAAAGCTTGATCTGTATGCATATGTTGCTTGGAATGAATCTAAATTGTATCACTATGTTGAAGAAATGCTCTCTTTGGTTCATGCTAAACCCTCCTGAGCTAGCCTATACAAGACTTACCGGATTTCTCTATCTCAACAAGAAGCAACTTAAGAACTCCCCACAGTTAGTTATCAAGACTTTAGTTGCTGGTGTTACTATGGAATTAGATCATGCTAAATTTGCATCTGTCCGAGGCTGTCCGAAGAGATATGATACACAGAACCATCCTCCCAAAAGTGAAGCTTTGAAGTTAGCCAGAGAAGAATTCTTTTTACCCAATGTTCCTGCCTCATCCAAAACAGTTGACACACTCTATGTTAAATGTTGAAGCCAAAGTTTTATTCACTATCTTAATGAGATGCATCTTTCCAAGGGAACATTACAAGGAGTTAGCCACTGAGAGGGTGCTATACATTATGTACTTAATTATGCATGGCTATGACATTCATCTCCAGAAGCATGTAATGTAACACATGTTTAGCCAAACAGATAAGTGAAAGCATCCCTTGCCTTATGCAAATATGCTCACTCTGTTCTTCCAACACCTTGAGATTCCTACTGCTGGTGAAGAGTATATAACTTCTGGGATTGGTGTGATAAATAAGAAATCTTTTGAGAAGATTGAGGCAGTAAAGACCAAAGAAAAAATTTGGAAGTTGTATTCAGATTTGACAGAAGAAGAGCTGAATGCAAAGAAATTTGTTAAGCCCAAGGCCTTGATCCCTACTTCAAGCCAGATCTCTCAGCCTCCTGATTTTTCTTCAATCCTTCAGAGACTTGATGGTCTAGAGATGGACAATAGTGAAATCAAATAGAATCAGAATGGGTTTGAGGCAGATCTCAAACATGTCAAATACATGGTGGAGACCATATTTAGAAGCATGACTGTGTTTGATGTCCCTGAGGATGAAGAAGGTTCCAAGAAAGATGGCTCTGACAAGAACTTGCCCAGTGAACACTCCAATCAGGAAGAAGCTGCTCCAGTAAAGGATAAAGGAAAGCAAGTGGTATTTGAACAAGCTGCTCAAGAAGGAGATGAAGTAGACAGTCCTGATTCAGATGACTTGCTGATAACCCTGAAAAAGAAGAAGAAGAAATCTCCAAAGACTACTACTAAGGACAATACTGAAGAAGAGACTGCTGGTGAGAATGAAAAGGAACAAGAAGAACAGGACAATGATGAAGACAATGAGGAAGAAGAATGGAGATCAGGATGGAGATGAAGACCGAACCCCATAATCTTGCCTATTCTATCTTTCTCACTATTTTTAAAGTTTTTCTTTTAAAAATTTTCCAGACACTGATCCAACATCTTCTCATTCTTTTTTATGAAGTCAAAAAGGGGGAGAAATCTTTAGTTTGTTTTTATTTCTGTTTAAGTAACCCATCTTTTGGTCAGCAGGATTATCTTCAACTTATTTGCTTTTTATGCTTATGTTTATTAATAAGTTAGATCCTTTGGAAGTAATGTGTTATTACTATTTGAACTTTGTGCTAATTAGTGTTTTTTTGCATAAACTAAGAATCAAACAAATTAAGGTTTTGTCTTTCATCAAGGGGGAGATTGTAAGGTCACATGTTTCATGGACTTGAAATACTTAGTTATTTCAAGGCCTTGAACCAATTTTCAAAGCCGTGAATCAGGTTTCACAGGCTTGAAATAGCAGCCTTGAACCAGGATTCAAAGCCTTGAAACTGTCTGACCTGTATGCACGTTCTAAGGGGGAGTTTTTCTCAACTCTTCTGATCTGATTCTATTTCTATCACCCATGTGCTTGATGTGCTATTATTTGATGATGAAAGACAAACTGTTTTGATATATCTAACATTATTTAATCCATCTGTTTGACTCAGTTTTGCAGGGAAATTTTATTTCCTATGTTTGCAGGGTTTGTATCCTAATATGGATTTTGCTGGAAAGGAAACATTAAGAGAAGATCATTATGTGATCAATCAGACATTCATGACAACTTATCTATTTGTTTAAATACAAGATCACAACAATATCTCTGAAGATCATGATCAACTATCCGTTGGAGAAGGCTGTTAAGAGAGTCAAAGTTTGTTGCCTACGAAACAGGAAGTAGTTGCTGAAAATCTAGGAAGATTTGCAGAGCCTCAAAGCTGTATAAATAGAGCTCATTTTGAAGAAACAATGATAACACTCAACTGGTAAAAAGAGAGATACATTTTTGGATTGATAAGCATCAAATAAGTTCACCATTCTCACAATTCATCTTGCAGAAGATCACTGCATTCTTCACTGCAGTTCTACACTTCAGTGTTCTTCTGTCTTGTGATTTATTTGTAGATCATTATTGTAATACTTCTATCTTCCATTCTCAAGGATTGTTGAAGGTGAACAATAGATAATTCTTAGTTAAGCACTTAGCTAGAGCAGGTACTAGATAGGTTAGAGAGAACCACAAGCTGTAACAGACTAAGGCATTTCTCTTTGCTTGAGATCTAGGTCTTATCTTTTGATTAATAAGAATTGTGTTGACAATGATGCAGGGAGATGATCCCTGAGGTAAAGACGTAGTTCCAAGTGGACTGAACTCTATAAATCACTTGTCTAATGCATTTACAGTTCATTTACATACTTAGCCTGTGCAGCATTCAAACTTGTTTGTTTTCAAGGGTTTGAAATTCTTTTCAATGCCTTGAAAAAGACTTGTCTGTTTTACTTTCAAACTGTATTTCATTCCAAAGGCTTGAAACTGTTTTCACGGCCTTGAACTTCACTGCACTTCATAGAAACTCTTCTCCTCCACCAAGTTTTGAAAAAGTTGGCATACTCTATTCAACCCCCCCCCCCCTTCTAGAGTATATGTGCTGCATATCTATCTGCATACTCCCCTTTCAATAGGTTCTCGGTGAACCTAGGGTTTCGTATTCACTATCTAGTTTTTTTTTCGACTATGGATTCATGATCATCGGATCTTAATATCTGCGGTTTTTATTCGTTATTCTGTCTTTGATTTTACTGTCTATGCTTGATCATAGTAGCTAACCAGGATTGATACATACTTGACCCAGTAGGTGAAACGACTGGTTCGGGTTAGGAAGAGAAAAAATAGTTTAGCACCTTACCCCGATGGACCAAACAGATAAGGGGAGACAGGAATAGCCTAAAAACATTTGACCAACTGTTAGCAGTTTTGAACGAGGCCTATAGGAAATGTTAAAACCCTAGCAGATTTATAATGAGACTGCAGATTGAGGTAGCTTAACAGGGGCCGAAAATCTGCAGAATCGTGACAACGTACAGGAAAAGAAAAGATACTGTGCAACTTGTAACGTGGCACGGATTACTGACTGTTGTGTGTTTACATATAAATAAGAACGAAGCACTGAAGAAACCCTAGGGGATCCCGGAATTTAGTATCTCAAACCCTAGTTATACAACCTAAAGAAATATTTAGAAAACCTCACAAAAAGATTTACTTTTCAGTTATTTACTTTCACTACTTAGTTCTTAAATCCCAAATCTCAAAATAGTCATCCCTTTTTACATTTGTTAGTTAAATCTGAATACTCGAAAAAACCTGAAATAGTCCTCGTGGGAACGATAACCCGAGTTGAAATACACCAGGTACTACCTGATTCGTATACTAGCGACTAGCACGCTAAATTGCGCATCAGATATCAACTCTAGCACATGGGTATGCATTATGAGTAATGGCATACTAGATTGACCCACAACGAGAAGGCTACATACAAGTTATGTAAGGTCACAAGTGCTTCTCGTAGTGACAACAATATTGTCATCCTTAGACTTGAAGTCACGGGATCCTCTAGTTGTGGAGTATTGTTTTTTGATATCGTCAAACGCTACACTATAACTGGGTAGTAATAAAGGCGACTATCGGACACAATAGGAAGCAAGATTAGAGATGGTAGTGATGTAGATAGAATTTGTCCCTCCCACATAACGGAAGAAAATGTCCGCGGCCACTCGAGGGGTAGTGCTTATAGAATGTCTGGTGACTTACTAAACTAGAATAGAGAGTAGAAAACGACTAACTAAAGCAAGTAATGTAAATTTATCAATGGCTTTAAAGCTTGCCAAGCTATCAAATCCACAAAAATCAATTGATGGAGCAAGTTGAGATTTGAGAGTTTGCTAAACTAAACAAATAAGAAATAAGTGAAATACAAGTAGAGACGGGCTATGGATCATCGGTTTCTCTAGTGAACAATCCTCCTATTAGATTCAAACCCGATTCTCGATTTACATGTGGCATTCCACAAGACAAGTATGTTAAAAAGAGATTGCTTATTTCACTCCAACTCGCCACAAATGAAGTGTGTAATCCTAACAAGCTAATCAAGCACTAAAGAGGCTATTCAAATAAGATTTCCAAATTTCAAGTGTTTCAAGCATCATGCATATGTAAATACACATAGTTGTTTCCACATGAAAGATCAAGCAACAAGTGAGATTTGTAAATTCTCACTCAAATCACCTAACTAGTACTCAATTTCTCAAACTTAGGATTAACGAGTTCCTCTCACTCGAATTCAACCTCAAATCAAACATGTCAAGCATATTCACACATCTACCGATTCAATGCATCAAATATATCAACATGAGAGATTCAAGTATTAAACTAAGCATTCAAGTGAACCCAATTCAACCCATTCATCCTTCAATTTCAACTTGAATCAAGAGGAAGATTAGGGCACTAGATAGTCTCGAATCACCCAAGAAAATGAGGTAGCTAAACATGATAGATTCAAGAAAGCTAAATAAAAATATATTTTCATTCATCATGCTTGAATCAACACAAAATTATCACCAGATCTTCCTCAAAACTTGATTAACTACAAATACTAAGCAAAAATTCTTCTAAACGCAAAACTAAGCTACTAAAATGAAGAAAAAATGGAGAATGAAGCTGCTTCTGCTATTGCTACAGTGAAGAAAACCTGAGGAACGCAGTAGCTGTAGGAAATTAACAGTACCGAAATCACCAAGAAGAGCCCAATTTTCGGATTCCTCTCTCCCTCTATGCCTCTTTCTCTTGTTCTTGGACCTCATTGTGCCCAAGAGGCAGCTCAAGAGTTCAAGAACAAGCCCAAAGATGGGTGAAATCGGAGAGAGAGATAGGAGAAAGATGTGACCCGACTGGTGTAGTGTGGAACCAAATATATGTGCGAGCCCCCCTCAAATTGCTTCAATCTTGTGTTATATAGACTTTAGGGATGGGTTTCGTAGCCTCCAAGGCTTCATAACTACCCTGCAATTGTACTCAGCTTCTCTTCATCGTTGATTCTAGCTTCATCTTCGAGAACCTTAGCTATTGGGGTTTTTCTCTTGGATCGTTGATGGGCCGAATTGAGTGCAGAGGGAGGTAGATATTGGGATGGGGAGCATTTTAGTCTTGATTTTGGTCGATTCGGTGAAGGATTGAGACCAGGGTGAGGGCTGGTTAGATCTCCGTTCCTCAAAAATGGAGACTCTTGTCTTGTTGTGTCGCAAGGAGATGGAGACGCGTCTGGTGAGTTGTTTTGCCGAATTTTAACTCGGCTCCCCCTGAGTTTTACGGGGGCTTTAAAATGGCCCCCGCTCTTCTTAAAATGTTTAAGTAATCTTCATTGCAGTCCTTTGGAAGTTTATAAAACATCACTTAGCGCCCCCTTCCGTTAGAATCCTCTTTATTTGGCCCTCATATGTAGATTTAGCCTCCTAACTTGGTTTGTCTTCTTTCTTCAGCTTCTAGGTTTCAAATTAGGCGCTTCTAATTCCTTCTTCATGTCCCTTAGCCCTCCAAATCTCTCTACTCCATCATTTAATCTCTCCCAAGCTAGCCTCTAGTATTCCCAAGCATGTCTTTGCCTACAAAACAAGATAAAAGTAACCTAAACTACGAAAACAAGCATAAGTCTAGAAAGAGAGATAAAATAGATAGATTACGCATATTAGCAAGTTATGGGGAGTTCATTAACATACTAAAACATGCAATTTTAATTCATCAACACACCCCCCAACTAGCATTTTGCTCGTCCTCGAGCAAAGAGGGCGATACAAAAATAAACTAGTTAAGAACCAAATCATGAGAGACACACACTCAACTAGACAAGGCTTGACTCAATTCTAAATTAGACTCCAACATTTACAAAATTACACACACACATTATCTATCCTAAGTGAAAACCCAAAGAAAATAAAATCCTAAAAGAATTACTTGCTAATTTTAATTTTTTTTTGGTGGTGGCGAAAAAAGAAGAATGCACAAATTTTTCCTCAAATAAATTCTCAAAGTCCAAAAAGATAAAGGAAGAAACCTATGGACGTCTAAGCATATACTCATACAAATGTGGGCGGTGTTTGGTAGAAGGTGACTCATGCGATCCACAAAACTTGTTAATTAAGTACAATTTGCAAGAAAGTATGCCTTCAAAAATGAGGATCACATGAAACTAGCCATTCATATACTTATTCAAAACCACCCATGTAGGATGAACCTCCAAAGCTTTGAACAAAAACGAGTTTTATAATGGGGGATGTAGTTGTGGGCTTGTATGATCCCTCTAATCCAATGCGAGTGGGTTTTTTATAGAGGAATATACATGCGAGTGGATTTTTTAAGCTGAACCAAGGGAGCTATCTAGGTGGTGGCATGACATTTATCCCCGAACACCCCTCTATTTCTTAGGCATCACATAGGGTGTCATGGTCACCACCACTCCAATGGGCTACAAGTTTCCACCGCCAGACACAATGAGAATGAAATCCTTTTTGTAGAGTTCAAATAGATTTACGGTCCGTTTGGATGACCATGGATTTGGGGCTGGATTTGGATTTGGGCATATTTGAAATCAAATTCAGCGTTTGGATACACTATAAGGGTGTGGATTTGATTTCGCACAAATCCAAACCCCATTATTGTTAATAATTTGAAATTCTGTCTCATACCCCGTCATTTCAAATCATGCGCGCGTTGGTGTTTAAAATCCATTTAGTAAGTCTCGGCTTATGATCTTGAAACCGAGAGTTGACGTTTTGTCTTTAAACAACAAACAGAGACCGTCACTATTTGAGCTCAAATCATGCACGCGGAGGGCTCACCCACTCACTAGCACTCTCCACGTGTATGTCTGGGTGTGAACTGTGTGGGAATAAAATTTGTAATTATTTCACATTTCGCATATTATGTGCAGATTATTGAAAGTCTTTTCACTATTGATTTTTTATGTGATGTCTGTGTTAGAAAACAAAACAGCTTCTTACCAATAAAAAAATTTATTAAACTTCTTACCAATAAAATAGTAAACTTCTCTCAAAAAATTAAAAAATATATATATATACATTAAACAAAATTTAGATTTGTACTAATTATTTTAAAATTCAAACAATATTTTTAAAAATGGCAGCGACAAATGTATCGGTCACCGTCGCGTCAAAATCAGACTATATTGGAGGGACTCTAACGGAAATCGGGGATCGAATGCGTGAATTAAAAAAAAAAAAAAAAACTTTGACTGATGTTTTCACCGTTTTACCGATTTTCCTGATTTCCTAGATGCGAAACAGTCGTTTTTCTCATTTGGTGAGCTGCGATTCCAATTCAAAGCGGCCACTCTACACCGCATTCCACAAGACAAGTATGTCAAGAAGAGATTGCTTATTGCATTCCAACTCGACACAAATGAAGTGTGTAATCCTACAAGCTAATCAAGCACTAAAGAGACTATTAAAATGATATTTCCAAATTTCAAGTGTTTCAAGCATCAAGCATATGTAAACACACATATGTGTTTCTACATGAAAGATCAAGCAACAAGTGAGATTTGTAAATTCTCACTCAAATCACCTAACTAGTACTCAATTTCTCAAAGTTAGGATTTATGAGTTTTTCTCACTCAAATTCAACCTCAAATCAAACACGTCAAGCATATTCGCACATCTACCTATTTAATGCATCAAATATATCAAACTAAGCATTCGAGTGAACCCAATTCAACCCATTCATCATTGAAGTTCAACTTGAATCAAGAGGAGGATTAGGGCACTAGATAGTCCCAAATCACCGAAGCAAATGAACTAGCTAAACATCATAGATTCAAGAAAGCTAAAGAGTAATATATTTTTATTCATCATGCTTGAATTCAACACAAAGTTAATTCCAATTATTCCTCAAAACTAGATTGAAACTACAATACTAAGAAAAATTGCTCGTAAACGCAAAACTAAGCTACTAAAATGAAGCAAAAATGGAGAACGGAGCTGTTGCTGCTATTGCTACAATGAATAACACCTCAGGAACTCAATAGCAGTAGGAACTGAACAGTACCGGAATCACGAAGAACAGCCTAATTTTTGGACTCCTCTTTCCCTATATTCATCTTTCTCTTGTTCTTGGACCTGATTGTGCTCAAGAGAGAGCTTAGGAGCTCAAAAACAAGCCCAGAGAAGGCTGAAATCATAGAGAGAGAGAGAGAGAGAGAGAGAGAGAGAGGAGAATGATGAGACCCGACTGCTGTACTCTGGAACCAAAAAGATGTGCGAGCCCCCCTAAAATTGCTTCAATATTGTGTTATATAGACTTGAGGGATGGGTTTTGTAGCGTCCAAGACTTCATATGCACCCTCCAATTGTTTTCATCTTCTTTTCATCGTTGATTCTAGCTTCATTTTCAAGAACCCTAGCTATTGGGGCTTTTCTCTTGGATCGTACTTGGGCCGAATTAAGTGAAGAGGGAGGTAGATATTGGGCTGGGGAGCATTTTAGTCTTGATTTCGGTCAATTTGGTGAAGGATTGAGGCTGGGGTGAGGGCTGGTTCGAGCTCCGTTCCTCAACAATGGAGGCTCTGGTCTTGTTGCGTCGCTTGAAGATGGAGACGCGTCTGGTGAGTTGTTTTGCCGGATTTCACTTGGCTCCCCTTGAGTTTTATGGGGGATTTAAAATAGCCCCTGCTCTTCTTCAAACGTTTATAGAATTGCACCCACACCCCTAGCCCGTTAAATACTCTTCATTGCAGTCCTTTAGATGTTTAGAAAACATCACTTAATGCCCCCTTCCATTAGAATCCTCTTTATTTGGCACTCAAATGTAACTTTAGCCTCCTAACTTGGTGTGTCTTCAATCTTTTGCCTCTAAGTCTTCAAATTAGGTGCTTCTAATTCCTTCTTCATGTCTCTTAGCCCTCCAACTCTCTCTACTCCATCATTTAAGATCTACCAAGCTAGCCTCTAGTATTCCCAAGCATGTCTTTGCCTACAAAACAAGATAAAAGCAACCAAAACTACGAAACATGCATAAGTCTAGAAAGAGAGATAAAATAGATAAATTACACATATTATAAAGTTATGAAGAGTTCATTAACATACAAAAACATGCATATTTAATTCTTCAACATCTGGCCAGACTCAGATGACTCAATATAGGATATTGACGTAATCTTAATGGGTAAGACTATCCCAGGAGCGAGAAACTATGGATTCGATATACGAGTGTGGCTTGTATGTTTCGTGTACAATCCGGAAATGGAGACAAAGGTATGGGACAATATAGTCACACGGTTTGTCGGATTACTGAATATTTCTATTAGTTGGGTGTTGTGGATATGTTGCTAGGCATCGCTCCATGCTAGTAATCGTTACTAGCAACTAAGTAAAAAACCAATGGGGTCGCACGCCATATGGATTAAACTATACATGGTAATTAATTAATATGATCAATTAAATAGAAGGATAACTAATTTTCAATGTGGACTAATCCGTGTATGGACAGGATTAGTATTGGGGCTTTATGCAGTTAATAAAGAGTTTATTGAGTATATAAAGGACTCTCCTAGCTTAATTTTCTACTAATGCTCATATCATACATTGAGTAGGAGAGAAAAAGTAAGGAGAGAGAGCAAGACAAGCCTAGGTCGAAGCCTAGACACCCCCCACCGTGAGTCGTTGGCCTCAAGGAGGCGCGCCGCCCTTTGGTTCGCGTGATCGTGATTCTACTTCTTCCTCCTTCCATCAATTGCTATCAAAATATGTTTAAGGACTCTAGAATTTGATCCAAGGCGTGGACTATGCGTAGAGACGTGAACACTATTTCACGTGTAAAGTAATCCAAGGAGACAAACATGGTATTTGATACTAAATCCTTTACTATCGTTATGACGTCTAGTCATGTGATCCTTGGAGGGTCTTGTGCGGATCTTTATTCTTCTTTATTACGCTGCGTAATCCGTTACAAAACCCTACAGTGGTATCAGAGCCAGAGGTCGTAGAGCATAACGTAGTTTATGTGTTACATTTATGTCAATTTTACACCTTATAATTGTTGATTATTTCGTAAAACAGACAAATTAAGCATAATTGATGCAACTTTGAATATGATTCAACCAAATAAGATCTAATTTTACATATGATGTAAAGATTAGTGAATTTGGATCACATATGATGTGAAATTTTGGATCTAGAAACCTAGGGTTTGGGCACAAATTAGAAAAAGTTTTTTTTTTTTTTTTTTTTTTTTTTTTTTTTTTTTTTTTTATTTGGAAACAAGCAAACTTGGGCAACAAGGAAGAGGAAGGATTTTTTTTGGAAACAACTCCTAGAGGCTCGGCCCACCTAGGGACTGCCCCCTTCCTTGCCTGCCGCCGAAGTAACGAGCCGAAGCCCCAAGCCGGGTCAGCCAACCGGCGGTTGGACTGCACGGGTTGGCCCGACTGGCCTAGGGTTGGCCAGGACGACTCCAAGGGGTTCGACCAAGTTGTTGGTGGGCCCTCTTGGCCAAGTATTTCCAAAATCAACTGAAATTGACCAAGCGCGTTAATGTTTATGTGCTATTCGCATGGTGGTTGAATATGACCTTAGGTATGGATGTTGTGGTTGTTTTATTTTGTAGTTTGGTTTTAATGCAATAATTAATGTAATAGTTAATTAGGTTTTACGGCCTGCGAGCCGGTCTTCTTTTTAACTTGTGACATCTCCCTATTTAGTATAGATGCTAGCTAGTATTAGATAGAGTAGATGATAGTCAATACATGGAGAAGAAACCTAAAGAATAGAAGAAACCACAAGATGACGACAATCCACAAAGCTAAGGAGCATGGATTAAAAGATGGAGGCACATGGAGATGAGCTTGCTATTTTTTGGGTTCATAGATATTCTCATTGGCTTGAGAATATCTTAGTTTAGAGGCCATATCCATATCATGTTTAATTTTTGTTTGTGGTTGTTTAATTTATTGTTTTGTTATTTATTTTTGGTGTATGGTTGATGCATGCAAAATTGGTAACAAGATAATACAATCCATATATTTTGTTGTGAGTTTGTCCAACTCAAATAAGTAGATCAGTTGATATGGATCAACAAAAAAATTAAAATTGAAAGGAAAAATCCCTCAAATCAAATATTGCGTTTTTCCTTCTCGTTACTTAAACACTCATCATTATCATGATTTATCAAGCTCCTACATGCCAAAGCAATGCGACTTGATTCATCATGATATGATGCGATGGAACAAACAAGTAATGTGCAATTGTTGGAGTAAGTGGTTGGACGCAACTAGGTGATTTTAATAGTATTAAAAGCCAAGAGGCAACCAATTGGGATTATCTAGGGGATAGGTAAATAAGGAGTTATTTGCCAAATTGAACCAAGAGCTGCGTGGGGATGCAATTGGAATGGTTCCTACCTAAATAACTAAATTTTGTCTGACTTGCCAAAGAAATCTCAAAAAGAAGTGAAATATGGATATTGCCCCACTAAAAAATATAATGATATTTTCCCCATTAATATGGAGGGTTATTAATCCGAGAAAAATAGTGGGAGCTATGTTTAATAATCTAGCCATTATTAAATTTAGTTATTTTTTCACAAAATACTAAAACTTGTATATTTCTTATTTTGTAGAATTCCAATGGCAAACAACTCATCGAATTCATCACATTCCCTACGATCTATCCTTGAGAATGATAAGATTTCTGTAACAAACTTGCTGAAATGGTACAGAAACTTGAGAATTATTCTCGAGTAAGAAAAGAAACTGTAAACTCTGGAGGAGGAAGTACCTAAGGGTCCAGAAAATAATACTCCCGCAGCCCTAAAGGCGCATCAGAAGATCGTTGAAGACGCTAATGATGCGGCCTGCCTTATGCATTGCACCATGAATACCGAGCTTCATAAGCAACATGATAACATGGTTGCGTATGATCGGGTACTTGGACTGGGTTTGTGGTGGATCAAGAGTTGACCACTGATCTCATATTGCAATTGTTGTCTGATGGTTATGGACAGTTCATCATGAACTATAACATGAATGAGATCAAGAAGCCTCTGCCCGATTTACTCAATATGTTGAGGACAACTGAACAAAGCATCAACAGGGGAAAGGGAAAGGCCATAATGATGGTGAACAAAGGAATGGGAAAGGCAAGGCAGTTGCAAAACCCAAAGATGTTTCCCTTAAGCCTGTTGGTGGCATTGCCAAGGGCTTGACTATGGGTGATTGTCACTACTGCAGTCAGCCTTGACGCTGGAAGAGAAACTACCCAAAATATCTGGAGGATAAAAGGCTTGGAATAGTGATTCCACCACAACTAGGTATTTTTCTTATAGATGTCCATTTAACTATCTCTTCATATTGGGTATTGGATACTGAATGTGGATCTAAAGAGAATTAGATGATTGGCTAAAGGGGAGATAGACATGCGCGTTGGGAATAGAACAAAGGTTGCTGCATTGGCCGTGGAAGTGTACGAGATGTCTGTGCCTTCAGGATTAGTTTTAGAATTACATAATTTCTATTTTATTCCTGCTATGAGCAGAAACATTATTTGTATTTCTTTTTTGGACAAGGAAGATTTTAGTATGTTAATAAAGGACAAAGGTTGCTCCATTTATTTTGATAGTATTCACTATTGTAGTGCGCAATTATTCAATGGATTGTATATCCTTTATCTAACTAATACTGTCTATAACATAAATATAAAGAGGATTAAAATGAATGATTTAAATCATGCTCATCTATGGCACTTTCGTCTAGGCCATAGAAACGAGAAACATGTTTCTAGACTCCATAATGATGGATTATTAGACTCATATGATTTTGAATCATATGAGACATGTGTGGCTTGTTTATTGGGAAAGATGAAAAAGTCCCCATTCAATAAAAAATATAAGAGGACTAGTGAGCAATTGGAACTCGCGCATACTCATGTCTTGTTGGAATAGATGCACTAGAGGCAATGTAGTTTAGTATGAATTTGTTTTGGCTAGAACGTTCATTGTATTATTTATTGGATATTTAATATAATGAAGTCCTTAGATTTACAATTGTGTTGTTTATCTTAAATATCCCTAGTCCATTAAAATGATCAATAGGACAATCATCTATAGACTAGTATAGGGTTGGATTGATATGGAGATATCATGATCCAACACATGGGTGTACATTAAGGGTAATGGCGCACTGGATTGACCCATCTCCGAGAAGGCTACATACATGTTATGTAAAGTCACAAGAGCTTCTCGATGTGACAACGGTATTGTCATCCTTAGACTTGAAGTCACTAGATTGTCTAGTTGTGTATTATTGTGATTTTGGTAGCGTCAAACGCTACACCGTAACTGAGTAGCTATAAAGGCGTGTGCCGAATATAATAATAATCAAGCTTAGAAGTCGTAGAGGACGTAGATATAATTTGTCCCTTCCACATAACGGGAGCAAATATCTGAGGCCACACGAGGGATAGTGCTTATGGAATGTCTGGCCAGACTCAAATAAACCAATATAGGATATTGATGTTATTTCAACGAATAAGGCTATTCCCAGGATCGAGAAACTATGGGTTGGATATACGAGTGTGACTTGTAATGTCTCGTGTCCAATCCGGATATGGAAACAAAGGGATGTGAAAATTAATTGCACAAGGTTTTTCGGATGACTATTCTATTAGTTGGCTAGAAGGGATGTCTTGCTAGAGACTGCTCCATATTAGCAAATTGTTGCTACCAACTAGATAGAACCTATGGGGTCACACACTATATAGAGTTGAACTAGATTTGGGAGTTAATTAATATGATTAATTAATTAGAAGGATCACTTTTCAACACCTTGCAAACTTAGTAGGACTAATTTGCAGGGAAGGGACTAAACCGAATTCTAGTAGGACTAGAAGAGGGCCTTTAGGTAGTTGACAAGGATTTGTTGGACTATATAAGTGATTCTTCCTTCATTCCTTCCCACACCTGTGACACTATTGTTCATAACTTGAGTGGGAGAGAACAAAAGGAGATAGAGCAAGCAACAAGGGGGTCGAACCGATCACCTTGCGCCGCCCCTACCCGTCGGCCAACAAAGGAGGCCGAAACCTCCTTGTTGCCTCGTGTTGTGAGATTTCTTCTTCCTCTTCCTCCAGTCCAAGCTATCACAAAGGAGAAGGAAGATCTAGATCTAAACTCTAGGTGTGGATCAACCTTAGAGACGTGACACAATTCACGTTACAATCCATCACAGGAAAAGACCTAAGGTGTGTAACATGATTCTCTCTTTACCATCGTTATGATTCTCTTCCTGTGATCTTTGGAGGGTATTGAATGGATAAATTATCTTTTTCCGCTGCGTATCCATGATCAAAACCCTACAGTGGTGTCAGAGCCACAGGTCGTAGAACATAGACGTGGTTTATGTGTTACGTTTTGATAGTTTTACACTTTAAATTCATTGTTTATCGCGTTAAACGGACAAATCAAGCATCTGAGGAAATTTGTCAATAATAAAACATAACAAGACCTAGTTTTTGCATTTGATGCAGGAATTAGTGAGTTTGAGAAATTTTAGGATCTTAAATCTAGGGTTTGGGCACCAATTTGAAACTAGTTTCAAAACTGGAAACTTTTTGGACATGGGGAACAAGGAAGGAGTTGTTTTGGAAACAACTAAGGAGGTTCGGCCCCTAGGGACCTCCCCTCTCCCTTCCTTGCCGCCCAAGTCACCTAGGCCGAAGGCCTAGGCAGTCGGCCGACCCCTCGGGTTGGGCCAACCGGCCTAGGCTCGGCCCGTGACGGCTCCAATGGGGTTCGACCATGGTATGGTGGACCATTGGACCGTTTTAACCCTAGAAATCCTAAATATTAATTAAAATTGAAAAAGTGCGTTAAAATTGGATTTCAACTATTTACGTGCAAATCGCATGGGGGTTGGATATGGTCTTAGGATGTGGTTTGATGTGATTGTTTAAATTTTTGGTTTGGTTTACGGTCTGCGAGCCATTTTTTTCTCAACTTGTGAGATTTATTTTATTTAGTATAGTTGTTAGCTAGTGCTAGATAGAATAGATTGTTAGCCAAGATTGAAGGAAAAAACCCCGAAGCTAAAGGAAGCCACAAAAGATGGAGCATGGAGCATCCAACATGACTATGAAGGATGGACCAAAATATGAAGACCCATGAAGATGTGTTTGCTTTTAGGGTTCATAGATAATTCCATTGGCTTGGAAATTTCTTAGTCTAGGAAAGGCCATATCCATATCACGTTTTATTTATTTTGTGGTTGTTTATTTTATTGTATTATTATTTTGTGGTTGGTGTATGGATGATGCAGGCAATTAGGATAATAAGATAAATACACAACCCGGATCTATTATTTGGAGTTGTGCCCAATCTCAAATAGATAGATAAGTTTAAATGGATCAACAAAACAATTAAAATTGAATTTTAAAATCCCTCAAAATTCAAATATTGTGTTTTGTGTTCTCTTTATTTAAACACTCATTATCATCATGATTTATCAAGCTCGTGCATGTCACAACAAGGCGACTTGGTTCATAATGATGAAATGCGATGACACAAGGAAGTAATTTGCAATTGTTAAAATAAGAGGTTGGACACAACTAGGCTATTAATATGATTAAAACCTAGAGGCAATCAATTGGGATTATCCATGCGGATCGATAAATAAAGAGTTATTTGCCGAATTGAACCAAGAGTTGCATGGGATGCAATAGAATTGTTCCTACCTAAAGGAGTCAAATTTTGGGTGACTTGCCAACGCAAGCTCAAAAGGAGATGAAACATGGATCTTGGCCTACTATAAAATATAAGGATATTTTCCACATTAATATCTTGAGTGGTATTAATCCGTAGAAAAATAGTGGGAGCTATATTTGATAAACTAGCCATTATTGAATATAGTCAAAAAATTCACAAATACTAAAATTTGCGTATTTTCCATTTTTAGAATTCCAAATGGCAAAAAACTCATCGAGTTCACAACATTCTCTACGATCTGTCCTTATGAAGGACAAGCTCTCTGGAACCAACTTCCTTCATTGGTACAGAAACTTGAGGATCGTTCTCAAGCAAGAGAAGAAATTGTACGCAATAGAGGAGCAAGGTACCGCAGGTCCAGAGAACAATACCCCTGCAGCCCTAAAGGCGTATCAAAAGCGTGTTGATGACGCTAATGATGCGGCCTGCCTTATGCTATGCACCATGACCTCTGAGCTTCAGAAGCAACATGAGAACATGACTGCTGTCGATATGATCGAACACTTGAAGCAGCTCTTCCAAGAGCAGGAAATGGTTGAGAGGTACGAGGTTTTTGAGGCATTGTTCAAATGTCATCTGGAAGAAGGAAACATTGTGGGACCTTATGTACTCCGTATGATCGGGTACTTGGAGAATCTCGCGCGAATGGGGTTTCCGGTCGGCCAAGAGTTGGCCACCGATATTGTGCTGCAATCGTTTCCGGAGAGTTATGGACAATTCATCATGAACTATAACATGAACGAGATCGTGAAACCACCGAAAGATTTACTCAATATGTTGAGGACAGTTGAACAAAGCATCAACAAGGGTAAGGGCAAGGCCATTATGATGGTACAGAAACGAAAGGGCAAAAGGTTTGCCTCATCCTCCAAGGGCAAAGGCAAGTCAGTTGTCAAGTCAAAGGAACCTGTGCTTAAGCCAGTTTGTGGCATTGCCAAAGGTGTGACTAAGAGGTGAGTGTCACTACTGCAGTCAGCATGGACACTGGAGGAGGAACTGCCCAAAATATCTGGAGGATCAGAGGCTTGGAATAGTGATTCCACCACCACCATGTATTTTTTGTTGTAGATGTCAATTTAACTATCTCTACATCATGGGTATTGGATACTGGATGTGGATCTCACATTTTTCGAAATGTGCAGGATCTGAAGAGAAGTAGAAGATTGGCTAGAGGGGAGAGAGACCTACGCGTTGGGAATGGAGCAAAGGTTGCTGCATTGGGCGTAGGTGTTTGTGAGCTGTCTCTACCTTCAGGATTAGATTTAGAATTACATAATTGCTATTTTGTGTCTGCTATGAGCAGAAAAATTATTTCTATTTCTTGGTTGGACAAAGAAGGTTTGATTATTTCAATAAAGAACAATTGTTGTACATTATATTTTAATAATATTTAATATTGTAGTGCGCAATTATTTAATGGACTATATGTCCTTGATCTAAGCAATCCTGTCTACAATATTAATACAAAGATGATTAAAATAAATGATTTAAATCCTTCTTACTTATGGCACTGTCTTTTAGGCCACATAAACGAGAAACATGTATCTAGACTCCATAAGGATAGATTTTGAGACTCATTTGATTTTGAATCATATGAGACATGTGAGGCTTGTTTATTGGGAAAATGACAAAGAACCCTTTAAATAAGAAAGGTGAGAGGACTATTGAGCAATTGGCGCTCATACATACCGATGTGTGTGGGCCATTTGCCACACCTTCCAGGGGTGGTTACGTATACTTCATTACATTTACTGATGATTTCAGTAGATGTGGTTTTTTGTACCTTATAAAGGCCAAATCTGAATCCTTTGAAAGGTTCAAAGAATTCAAGAATGAAGTAGAGAAGCAACTTGGTAAAAGTATCAAGGCTCTACGGTCGGATCGTGGAGGAGAATACTTGAGCCAAGAGTTTGACGACTATCTTAGAGAGTGTGGGATCGTGTCCCAACTCACTCCACCCGTAACGCCACAATGGAATGGCATGTCCGAGAGGAGGAATCCAACACTATTGGATATGGTTCAATTTATGATGTGTCAAACTGATCTTCCATTATCATTTTAGGGCTATGCTCTATTAAGGGAAGCTTACACCATTAACCGTGTTCCATCTAAATCAGTCAAGAAGACAACACATGAGATGTGGAGTGGGAGGCGTCCCACACTGTCGTTCATGAAGATTTGGGGCTGCGATGTCTATGTAAAGCGTTTACAATCAGACACGCTAGGGCTAAATTCAGATAAGTGTAAGTTTGTGGGGTACCCTAAGGAAACTAAGGGTTACTACTTCTACAATCCAGCCGAGAACAAAGTGTTTGTTGCTTGATCTGGCGTGTTTCTAGAAAGAGAGTTTGTCTCTAATTTATAAAGTGGGAGGACTGTAGAACTTGAAGAAATTCAAGAACCACAAATCACTGAACAAACTATGTAACATGAACCGGAACCACAAGGAGTTGTGGAACCTCCTGTTCAAGTAACACAAGAGCTTCGTAGATCTAGTATAGTGCTCCAGGAGCCCGAGAGGTATAGACTTCTCGTGACAGACTCTTGTGATACGAAGGTCATAGATGATGAGCCTGCTACCTATGAAGAGGTCATGAAAGGGCCAGACTCTCAGAACTGGCTTGAAGCCATGAGATCCGAGATGGAATTTATGTATACCAACAAAGTATGGACTTTGGTGGAACCACCCGAAGGGGAGCGGCCCATAGGGTGCAAATGGGTCTTCAAGAAGAAGATCGAATGGACGGTAATGTTATTACCTATAAGGGCCGATTGGTGTTTAAAGGATTCAGCCAGATTCATGGTATTGACTATGATAAAACCTTTTCACCAGTCGCTATGACCAAATCAATCTGAATCCTACTTGCCATTGCAGCATACTACGACTATGAGATTTGGCAGATGAATGTCAAAACAGCATTCCTCTATGGGAATCTCCCCGAGGACGTGTATATGATACAGCCGGAGGGTTTTGAAGATTCAAAGCAAGCCAACAAAGTCTGTATGCTGCAACGATCCATTTATGGATTGAAACAAGCTTTTAGGAATTGAAATCGACATTTTGATGAAGTAGTCAAAGAGTTTGGCTTCATCAGAAACGAAGATGAGTCTTGTCTCTACAAGAAGGTTAGTGGAAGCTCTATAGCTTTTCTGGTCTTGTATGCAGATGACATACCACTCATTGGAAACGACGTTCCTATGTTGCAATTTGTTAGAGATTGGCTAGGAAAGTGTTTCTCAATGAAAGACATAGGGGAAGCAGCCTATATACTTGGTATAAAGATCCATATAGATAGATTTAAGAGACTGCTAGGCCTAAGTCAAAGTACATATATTGACAAGGTGTTGAAACAGTTCTACATGCAAGATTCCAAGAAGGGATTCTCGCCCATGTCACATGGAATTACTCTTTCGAAGAGTGATTGTCCTTCCAAAGAGATTGAGAAGGCATGCATGAGTAGAATACCCTATGCCTCGACCATAGGATTCATCATGTACGCCATGTTATGTACTAGACCAGATGTATTATATGCCTTGAGTATGACAAGCATATACCAATCCAATCCAGGTGAGAGTCACTGGATTGCAGTCAAGAACATCCTAAAGTAGTTGAGAAGAACTAAGGATGCTTTCTTGATATTTGGAAAAGAGGAAGAGTTGCGTGTAAGGGGTTACACGGATGCAAGCTTCCAAACCGACAGAGATGATTTTAGATCGCAATCGGGATATGTGTTTTGCCTGAATGGAGCAGTGGTGAGTTGGAAGAGTTCCAAGCAAGAGACGGTGGCTGATTCTACAACAAAGGCTGAGTACATTGCTACAAATGGCACAGCAAAGGAAGCTGTTTGGATCAGAAAATTTGTTTCTAAACTTGGTGTGGTTCCTAGCATTACGGATCCAATAGATTTGTACTGTGACAACACTGGGGCGATCGCGC
This sequence comes from Linanthus parryae, assembly GCA_023055425.1. NCBI lineage: Eukaryota > Viridiplantae > Streptophyta > Magnoliopsida > Ericales > Polemoniaceae > Linanthus > Linanthus parryae. The sequence goes on along the minus strand of JALGPY010000002.1, from coordinate 92,408,404 downwards.
AATCAAAGGAGCTGCGATCACACCAAAAATCCAAGCACGTGCTCAGGAAGTTTCATATTATTCGAGATATTATCGATAGAGGAGACGTTCGGTTATGCAAGATTCCTACATATGAGAATCTTTCAGATCCACTTATAAATTGTTCAGTGGAAGCATGAAGGGCACACTAGGATCATTGGAATACGGGATGCATTAGATTGGCTCTAGTGCAAGTGGGAGACTGTTGGAATAGATGCCCTAGAGGTAATCTAGTTTAGTATGAATTTGTTTTGGCAAAAACGTTCATTGTATTATTTATTGGATATTTAATATAATGAAGTCCTTAGATTTACAATTGTGTTGTTTATCTTAAATATACCTAGTCCATTATACTAATTAATTGGACAATCATCTATAGACTAGTATGGGGTTGGATTGATATGGAGATATCATGATCCAACACATGGGTGTGCATTAAAGGGTAATGGCGCACTGGATTGACCCGTTTCCGAGAAGGCTACGTACATGGTATTTAAAGTCACAAGCGCTTCTCGAGGTGACAACGGTATTGTCATCCTTAGACTTGAAGTCACTAGATTGTCCAGTTGTGGATAGCTGTGATTTTTGTAGAGTCATACGCTACACCGTAACTGGGTAGATATAAAGGCGTGTACTGAATACAATAAGAAGCAAGCTTAGAAGTCGTAGTGGACGTAGATAGAATTTGTCCGGCCCACATAACGGGAGAAAATATCCGAGGCCACTCGAGGGATAGTGCTTATGGAATGTCTGGAAAGACTCAAATAAATCAATATATGATGTTGATGTTATTTACACGAATAAGGCTATCCCCAAGATCGAGAAACTATGGATTGGATATACGAGTGTGACTTGTATGTCTCGTGTCCAATCCGAATATGGAGACAAAGGGATGTGAAAATTAATTGCACAAGGTTTGTCGGATGACTATTCTATTAGTTGGCTTGAATGGATGTCTTGCCAGACACCGCTTCATATTAGCAAATTGTTGCTACCAGCTGGATAGAACCTATGGGGTCACACGCTAGATAGAGTTGAACTAGATTTGGGAATTAATTAATATGATTAATTAATTAGAAGGGTCACTTTGCAACACCTTGGAAACTTAGTAGGACTAATATGCAAGGAAGGGACTAATCCGAATACATGGTTGATTAGGAAGTGCCTTTAGGTAGTCGGCAAGGAGTTTTTGGACTATTTAAAGGATGCTCCTAGCTTCCTTCCCACACTAATTCTCATAACATAAGTGAGTGAGAGAGAACAGAAGGAGAAAGCAAGCAACAAGGAGGGCCGAACCTGACCCCCTTCCGCCGCTCGTCCCCGTCGCCCAAAGCAAGGAGGCCGAAGCCTCTTTGTTACCCGGTTGTGTGATTTCTTCTTCCTCTTCCTCCGGTCCAAGCTAGCACAAAGGAGAAGGAAGATCTACATCTCAGCACTAGGAGTGGATCAACCGTAGAGATGTGAAACAATTCACAATACAAGTCATCACAGGAAAAAACCCTAAGGTGTGTAACATGGTTCTTCCTTTACCCTCGTTATGATTCTGTTTGGTGATCCTTGGAGGATATTGAATGGATAATTTATTTTTCCACTGCGTATTCATGATCAAAACCCTACAATGGTATCAGAGCCACAGGTCGTAGAACATATACGTGGTTTATGTGTTACGTTTTCATAGTTTTACACTTTAAATTTGTTGTTTATCGCGTAAAACGGACAAATCAAGCATATGATGCAATTTGTCAATAATCAAACAAAAAAAGATATAGTTTTTGCATTGGATGCATGACTTAGAGAGTTTGAAAAATTTTAGGATCTTAGATCTAGGGTTCGGGCACCAATTTGTAAACTAGTTTTAAATTAGGAAACTTTTTGGACTTGGGGAACAAGGAAGGAGTTGTTTTGGAAACAACTAAGGAGGTTCAGCCCTAGGACGGCCCCTCCTCCTTCCTTGCCTCCCAAGCCATCTAGGCCGAAGGCCTAGGCGGTCGGCCGACCCCACTGGTTGGGCCAACCGGCCTAGGCTCGGCCCGGGGCGGCTCCCAAGGGGTTCGGCCATATGATGGTGGGCCCCTTTGACCGTTTTAATCCCTATAAATCCTAAATAAATTAAAAATTGACCAGGCGCGTTAAAATTCAATTTTAACTGTTTACGTGCAAATCGCATGGTGCTTGAATATGGCCTTAGGATGTGGTTTGGTGTGATTGTTTAAATTTTGTGGTTTGGTTTACGGCCTGCGAGCTGATCAATTTAATGTAACTATTAATTAGGGTTTACGGCCCGCGAGCCGATTTTTTTCTCAACTTGTGAGATTTATTTTATTTAGTATAGTTGTTAGCTAGTACTAGATGGAATAGATTGTTAGCCAAGATTGAAGTAAAGAATCCCGAAGCCACAAGAAGCCGCAAAAGATGGAGCATGGAGAATTCCACATGAATATGAAGGATGGATCAAAATATGAAGACGCATGGAAATGTGTTTGCTTTAGGGTTCATGGATATTCCCATTGGCTTGGAAATATCTTAGTCTAGAAAGGTCATATCCATATCACGTTTTATTTTATTTTTTGGTTGTTTATTTTATTGTCTTATTATTTTGTGATTGGTGTATGGATGATGCATGCAATTAGGATAATAAGATAACTAGACAACCCAGATCTATTATTTGGAATTGTGCCCAAACTCAGATAGATAGATCAGTTTATATGGATCAACAAAACAACTAAAAATTGAATTTTAAAATCCCTCAAAATTCAAATATTGTGTTTTTCCTTCTCGCTGTTTAAACACTCATAATTATCATGATTTATCAAGCTCGTGCATGCCAAAGCAAGGCGACTTGGTTCATAATGATGCAATGCGATGGCACAAGCAAGTAATGTGCAATTGTTTAAATAAGAGGTTGGACACAACTGGGTTATTAATATGATTAGAACCTAGAGGCAATCAATTGGGATTATCTATACGGATGGATAAATAAAGAGTTATTTGCCCAATTGAACCAAGAGTTGCATGGGATGCAATTGGAAATGTTCCTACCTAAAGTACTTAAATTTTGGGTGACTTGCCAAACCAAGCTGAAAAGGAGATGAAATATGAATCTTGGCCCACTAGAAAATATAAGGATATTTTCCGCATTAATATCTTGAGGGTTATTAATCCGTAGAAAAATAGTGGGAGCTATATTTGATAAACTAGCCATTATTGAATATAGTTAAAAAAATTCACAAATACTAAAACGTGCGTATTTTCCTTTTGTAGAATTCCAAATGGCAAACAACTCATCGACTTCAGAACATTCCCTACGATCTGTCCTTGGGAAGGACAAGCTCTCTGGAACCAACTTCCTTGATTGGTAAAGAAACTTGAGAATCGTTCTCAAGCAAGAAAAGAAACTGTACGCAATAGAGGAGCAAGTTCCAGCAGGTCCATAGAACAATACTCCTACAACCCTAAAGGCGTATCAGAAGCGTGTTGATGACTCTAATGATGCGCCCTGCCTTATGCTATGCACCATGACCTCTGATCTTTAGAAGCAACATGAGAACATGAATGCAGTTGATATGATCGAACACTTGAAGTAGCTCTTCCAAGAGCAGGCAAGGGTTGAGAGGTATGAGGTTTCTAAGGCATTGTTCAAATGTCATCTGGCTGAGGGAAACCCCGTGGGACCTCACATACTCCGTATGATCAGGTACTTGGAGAATCTCGCGCGATTAGGGTTCCAGGTCAGCCAAGAGTTGGTCACCGATCTCGTGCTGCAATCGTTGCCTGAGAGTTATGGACAGTTCATCATGAACTATAACATGAAAGATATCGTGAAACCACTGCCATATTTACTCAATATGTTGAGGACAGCAAAACAAAGCATCAAAAAGGGTAAGGGCAAGGCCATTGTGATGGTATAGAAATGAAAGGGCAAAAGGTTTGCCTCATCCTCCAAGGGCAAAGGCAAGTCAGTTGCCAAGTCAAAGGAATTGTCCTTAAGTCTGTTGGTGGCATTGACAAAAGTGTGACTAAAGGTGAGTGTCACTACTATAGTCATCCTGGACACTGGAGGAGGAACTGCCCAAAATATCTGGAGGACAAGAGGCTTGGAATAGTGACTCCACCACCACCAGGTATTTTTGTTGTAGATGTCAATTTAACTATCTCTACATCATCGGTATTGGATACTGGATGTGGATCTCACATTTGTCAAAATTTGCAGGATCTAAAGAGAAGTAGACGATTGGATAAAGGGGAGACAGGCCTGAGCGTTGGGAATGGAGAAAAGGTTGATGCATTGGTCGTAGGCGTGTGCGAGCTGTCTTTCACTTCGGATTTAGTTTTAGAATTAAATAATTGCTATTTTGTGCCTGCTATGAGCAGAAACATTAATTCTAATTCTTGTTTGGACAAAGAAGGTTTTATTATTTCAATAAAGAACAATTGTTGTTCCATTTATTTTTAATAATATTCAATAGTGTACTGCGCAATTATTTAATGGATTGTATGTCCGTGATCTAAGTAATCTTGTCTACAACATTAATACTAAGAGGATTAAAATAAATGATTTTAAATCCTACTTACTTATGGAACTGTCGTTTAGGCTACATAAACGAGGAAACATGTATCTAGACTCCATAAGGATGGATTTCTGGACTCATTTGATTTTGAATCATATGAGACATGTGAGGCGTGTTTATTGGGAAAAATGACAAAGTCCGCTTTCAATAAGAAAGGTGGGAGGACTAGTGAGCAACTGGGGCTCATACATACTGATGTGTTTGGGCCATTTGCCACGCCTGCCACGGGTGGTTACGTCTACTTCATCACATTACTGATGATTTTCAGTAGATATGGATTTTTATACCTTATGAAGGCCAAATCTTAATCCTTTGAAAGGTTCAAAGAATTCAAGAATGAAGTAGAGAAGCAACTTGCCAAAAGTATCAAGGCTCTACGGTCGGATTGTGGAGGAGAATACTTGAGCCAAGAGTTTGACGACTCTCTTAGAGAGTGTGGGATCGTGTCCCAACTCCCTCCACCCGGAACGCCACAATGGAATGGCGTGTCCGAGAGGAGGAATCGAACACTATTTGATATGGTTCGATCTATGAAGTGCAGCTTTCGCCATTAAACTTGTTCCATCTAAATCAATCATGAAGACACCACATAAGATGTGGAGTGGGAGGCGTCCCACACAGTCGTTCATGAAGATTTGGGGCTGCGATGTCTATGAAAAACGTTTACAATCAGACAAGCTAGGGCCAAAGTCGGATAAGAGTAAGTTTGTGGGGTACCCTAAGGAAACTAAGGGTTACTACTTCTACAATCCAACTGAGAACAAAGTGTTTGTTGCTCGGTCCGGCGTGTTTCTAGAAAGACAGTTTGTCTTTAAAGAAGAAAGTTGGAGGACTGTAGAACTTGAAGAAATTCAAGAACCACAAAACACTGAACCAACTATGGAACCTGAACAGGTTCCACAAGAAGTTGTGAAACAACCTGTTTAGGTAACACAAGAGCTTCGTAGATTTAGTAGAGTGCGCCAGGAGCCCAAGAGGTATGGACTTCTCGTAACAGACTCTGGTGACACTATGCTCATAGATGACTAGCCTACTACCTATGAAGAGTCCATTAAAGGGCCAGACTCTCAGAAGTGGCTTGAAGCCATGAGATCCGAGATGGAATCCATGTATACCAACAAAGTATGGACTTTGGTGGAACCACCCGAAGGGGCGTGAACCATAGGGTGCAAGCGGGTCTTCAAGAAGAAGATTGACGTGGATGGTAATATGATTACTATAAGGGCCGATTGATGGCTAAAGGATTCAGACAAATTCATGATATTGACTATGATGAAACATTTTCACCAGTCGCTATGACCAAATCCATCCGAATCCTACTTTAAATTTCAACGTACTACGGCTATGAGATTTGGCAGATGGATGTCAAACAGCATTCCTCTATGGGAATCTCCTCGAGGACGTGTATATGATACAACCGGAGGTTTTTGAAGATCCAAAGCAAGCCAATAAGGTTTGTAAGCTGCAACGATCAATTTATATATTGAAGCAAGCTTCTAGGAGTTGGGATCGACGTTTTGATGAAGTAGTCAAAGATTTTGGCTTCATCAGAAACGAAGATGAGTCTTGTGTCTACAAGAAGGTTAGTAAGAGCTATGTAGTTTTTTTTTGTCTTGTATATAGATGACATACTACTCATTGGAAACGACGTTCCCATGCTGCAACCTGTTAAAGATTGGCTAGGGAAGTGTTTCTCAATGAATGACTTAGGGGAAGCAGCCTATATACTTGGAATAAGGATCTAAAGAGATAAATTTAAAAGACTGCTATGCCTAGTCAAAATACATATATTGACAAGGTGTTGAAACAGTTCAACATGCAAGATTCCAAGAAGGTATTCTTTCCCATGTCACATGGAATTACTCTTTGAATAGTAATTGTCCTTCCAATGAGATTGAGAAGGAACGCATGACAGAATTCCCTATGCCTCAGCCATAGGATCTATCATGTACGCCATGTTATGTACTAGATCAGATGTGTCATATGCCTTGAGTACGACAAGAAGATACCAATCCAACCCGGGTGAGAGTCACTGGATTGCAGTGAAGAACATCCCTAAGTACTTGAGGAACTAAGGATGATTTCTTGATATTTGGCAGAGAAGGAAGAGATGCATGTAAGAGGTTACACGGATGAAAGCTTCCAAACCAACAAAGATGATTTCCGATCACAATCGGGATTTTTTTTCCTGAATGGAACAGCGGTGAGCTGGAAGAGTTCCAAGCAAGAGACAGTGGCTGATTCTACAACAGAGGCTGAGTACATTGCTGCAAATGGGGCAGCAAAGGAAGCTGTTTGGATCCGAAAATTTGTTTCTGAACTTGGTGTGGTTCCTAGCATTGCGGATCCAGTAGAGATGTACTGTGAAAACATTGGGGCAATCGCGCAATCAAAGGAACCCCGATCACAAAAGAAATCCAAACACGTGCTCAGGAAGTTTCATCTTATTCGAGATATTATTGATAGAGGAGACGTTCGGATATGCAAGATTCCTACATATGAGAATCTGTCAGATCCACTTACAAAGCCGCTTGTTCAGTGGAAGCATGAAGGGCACACCAGGAGGATTGGCATACGGGATGCATCTGATTGGCTCTATTGCAAGTGGGATACTTTTGGAATATATGCCCTAGAGGCAATCTAGTTTAGTAGGAACTTGTTTTTGGCTAGAACATTCAATCTATTATTTATTGGATATTCAATATAATGAAGTCCTTAGATTTACAATTGTGTTCTTTATCTTAAATATCCCTAGTTCATTATAATGATTAATAGGACAATCATCTATAGACTAGTATGGGGTTGGATTGATATGGAGGTATCATGATCCAACACATGGGTGTGCATTAAGGGTAATGGCGCACTGGATTGACCCATCTCCGAGAAGGCTATATACATGTTATGTAAAGTCACAAGCGCTTCTCGTGGTGACAACGGTTTTTTCATCCTTAGACTTGAAGTCACTAGATTGTCTAGTTGCTGATTATTGTGATTTTGGTAGCGTCGAACGCTACACCGTAACTGGGTAGTTATAAAGGCGTGTACCGGATACAATAAGAAGCAAGATTAGAAATCATAGTAGACGTAGATAGAATTTGTCCCTCCCACATAACGGGAGAAAATATCCGAGGCCACTTAGGGATAGTGCTTATGGAATGTCTGGCCAGACTCAAATAAATTGATGTTATATGCACGAATAAGGCCATTCCCAGGATCGAGAAACTATGGATTGGATATAAGAGTGTGACTTGTATGTCTCGTGTCCAATCCAGATATAGAGACAAAGGTATGTGATAATTACTTGCACAAGGTTTGTTGGATGACTATTCTATTAGTTGGCTAGAGTGGATGTCTTGCTAGAGACCGCTCTATATTAGCAAATTGTTGCTACCAACTAGATAGAACCTATGGGGTCACACGCTAGATAGATTTGAACTAGATTTGGGAATTAATTAACATGATTAATTAATTAGAAGGATCACTTTGCAACAGCTTACAAACTTAGTAGGACTAATACGCAAGGAAGGGACTAATCCGAATTCATGTTGGATTAGGAAGGGCCTTTAGGTAGTTGCAAGGAGTTGTTGGACTATATAAAGGATTCTCCTAGCTTCCTTCCCACACTAATGCTCATAACATAAGTGAGTGGAAGAGAACAAAATGAGAGAGAATGCAACAAGGAGGGCCGAAACCCGACCCCCTTGCGCCGCCCGTCCCCGTCGCCGAGCAAGGAGGCCGGAGCCTCTTTGTTACCCGGTTGTGTGATTTCTTCTACCTCTTCCTCCGGTCCAAGCTAGCACAAAGGAGAAGGAATATCTAGATTTTAACTCTAGGTGTGGATCAACCGTAGAGAAGTGACACAATTTACGTTAAAAGTCATCACAGGAAAAAACCTAAGGTGTGTAACATGATTCTTCCTTTACCATAGTTATGATCCTCTTCCTATGCTCCTTGGAGGGTATTGAATGGATAATTTATTTTTCTGCTGCGTATCCATGATCAAAACCCTACAGAAAATTCAACCAGCTCTGTCGCAGATGCCCTTCTCACGGAGAGCCATGGTACAAAATCCTGCACTACTTTTATGATGCTCTAGACATGGAGACTGCAAATAAACTAGATATGATGGTTCATGGCAATTTTACGGGCCTAGGAGTGCAGAGATGCCAGGACCTGCTAAACAATGTGGCAAAACATGAGTCCACGAGGTATGAGACTTGTAGGAACACGAAATCTGATGGGGAACTGGTTAGTAAGATTGAGTCAATGGTGGAACACAAATTTAAACATCATATGGCAGTTATGACTTCGGCTTTCAGCAATATGAATCCATCGGCACAGGTAAAATCAGTCAGGGAGGTGGTGGCTGATGCAAATCAGGGATATAGTGACACCATTGAAGATGTGAACTACATGGGTCAACCACGACAGCAGCAATGGTCCAACACCTATCATCCCAATAACCACAATCATCCCCACTTCAGCTATGCCAATCCAAACAGTGGATTATATGCACCCGGCCGGAGGTCTAATGTCCCATACCAAGTGCAAAGGCTAGCTCCACAACAACAGGCTCAGCAACCAGAAGAACAATTGACTAATGCTTTTTTGAGGAAACTGTTGGCTAATCGTGCCTACCGTGATTCCCCAATCAAAGGACACGAGTAGGAAGTCGGAGTAGAAGCCTAAGAAAAAGGAAGAGTATAGCATGTGTGTGCCATACCCGCAGATATTAAAGAGTCAAGAGGACGTTAAGAACTTCAAGAAGTTTGTGGATATCTTCAGGAAGCTGCACATCAATATTCCCTTTGCAGGGCCATCTCACAAATGCCAAAATATGCTAAATTTCTCAAGGACCTCCTTTCTAATAGGAGACACATGGATGATTTTGATAACATGACTCTAAATGAGGAGTGTAGCGCCATGGTGCAGAAGGCGTTGCCTAAGAAACTTGATGGCCACATCCGTTTTTGAGAAACTTGGTGTGGGGTAACTAAAATCGGCTAGGATTTCAGATGGCTGACAACACCATCAAGCGCCCAAGGGGCATTTTGGAGGATGTACTAGTGAGAGTTGAAGGACTCGTCTTCCCAGCTGATTTTGTGATCCCAGATATGGAGGTCGATGATGATGTCCCCCTTATCTTGGGCCGTCCGTTCTGGGCCATGATAACTCCGTTTTCGGAGTTATTTTATTGCTTATTTTGCTACATTTTGTATGCTCATCATGGAGAATTTAGCATCTTTTCGAGTAAATCATGCTTTAATTGTTGAAAATGAGTTCATGAGCTATGAATGTGAAGTCCGGGCGTTTTCTACATCATTTTACATGTTTTTTTTTATCCTGTTTTGTCACATTTGATCTTCGCGGGGTGTTCGTGTTGTGTTTTTCAGGAACGGAGCACGCGAGGAGCAAGTGGATAGAGGAAACGAACTTCGGAAACTAAGGCGAGCTCGAGAATTGGGAAGGAAAGAAAGAGACGATGATTCGAGTGCTAGAGAGGCACATGAGAAGATGTTACGGGCATTGAGCATGTAGAGAGCTCAAAGTGGAGGATCATGTGATGGGTCGATGCTCGGGAAGTGATTCGAAGGCATGCGCTACGAGGGGACGAAGTTTTGATTTTTGCGAAGTTCATGGGAGGTCGCACGACCTCACTCAGAGGTCGCACGACCTGATAAAGTTAGGACAGAGAGAAGTATAGTTGGAAGGAGGTCCTGCAGGACCTGATCAGAGGTCACAGGACCTGGTGGAGAGTTGCCAGAGGTCGCAGGACATCAATCTCAGGTCGCGGGACCTGCGAATCAGAAGACAGCATGCAGGCAACAAGGACACAGGTCTTCCATAACCTATTCAGAGGTCAGACGACCTCCTCTTGACAATTCCAGAGGTCGCACGACCTGGAATGGAGGTCGCACGACCTGGTGCGCAGAAAAACTTTTTGAAAATTGTCGGGAACTTTGTTTAATTACTTCTAATTAGTCCCAAACACTTGGTAAACGTACTTAGACATGTTTAGGTCATATTTTTGAGGATTAGACATTACGAACGACGTTCTTGGAGCTTGGGAGCACTTTGGAGCTTGAATTTCATCCGTTTGGATTTCTTTATCTCTTCTTCTTCATTATTCTTAGCGATTTGTTGATGAAAAACATTGAGATTATGTTAGAACTCATGTCTAGCTATGTTTTATTATCGGGATCCTCGTTGGGTAGCTAGGGTTCTATGAAATACACGTTTTGATGTTTCGATTCATTATTTAAATTAATTAGATACGTTATTCTCTTGTTATGAGTAGTTTATGTGATTATCTTCATATCTCTTGCGTTTGACGTCGCCTAGGATTGATTTTAATTAGTGTTCACGTGGTAACTCCGTGAATGTTAGTCGGAAACTTGAACTATTCACCTAGTTTTATCATTGTTCGGTAACTCGATAATGTTAACTAGGATAAAAAAAGGTAGAATTATGAGAATTAATGCATGTCTAGGATTGAATTGAATTTGGTAACTCGGTTTGAATCGATTCTAGGCAGAGATTGCTTGCTTGGTAACTCGGTAAGTTAAAATTGCTTGATTAACATGAGTAACGTATTATTGTTTCGTGAATCAAAACGGATATTCGTAGTAACCTTAGTGATCCAGTAGAGGAAACCCGGTATTCGTCTCCTTATCATCTCTTAAATCATCACTCGCGTTGTTCAAAGCGTGAATCAAAAATTTAGTTCGTCTTTTGATCAGTATAATTAGAACAATCAAATCAACTTGCTAGCCCACACAAGGTTATTTATTCTTAACTAATTTACGAGAAGTCTCTTGGGACACGACAACCCCTATTCTTATCGATTACTTCACTCGACAACCGTACACTTGCGGTAGGAGCGTGTCAAGTTTTTCGCGCCGTTTCCGGGGACTTTGGCTAAATTAGTTATAATTCCTAGCCTTAGGGATTTTACTTTTCTGTTTATATCTAATACTCACCTACGTTTTGTGTTATCTGTGATTTCAGGTTAGCTTGTGCAGTGCATGTCCCGTTCTAGAGAAGAGCCTTCGCATCCTACACTTGAAGACCCGGAATCCCTGTTACGAGCATAGCGTAGAGACAAGAGGAAATCAAGCTCAGTTACCATGGATGCTGAAACTAGATCTGAGTTTGAGAGAATCCGCAAGGGTATTCAAGATGCGGGAGCAGCTAGAGTTGCAGCTGTGGAAGATGCTCGAAATAGAGCAAGGGAAGATGAGGAGCTCAGAGCTCAGTTGACCGAGATGCAAGCTGCTATGGCTCACTTGAACCCTCCAAATCCACAACCACGTCTTGGTGTGGGGGGTACAAGTGAGAAACGATGGAGGTAATAATAACAACGGGGGGAACAATAATAATGGACGAAATAATGCACAGGACGTGGCAGCACAGGTGAATAATGCTGAGGAGGATGAGCTTCCTTTGGTGGATTACTTCAGAACTACACCGGGGGGTATCAATCAACTATTATCTGGCCTCAGATTAACGCCGCACATTTCAAAATACGCCATCCATTGATCAACATGGTTCGGGATGAGTGCTTATTCACTAGAGCCCCAAGTGATGATCCGCATCAACACTTCCTCAATTTCGAGCAGATTACCTCCACTATGTATGATCAGAGAGTTCCACTAGAGACAATAAAGCTCATGCTTTTTCCCTTCTCCTTATCGGGAAAGGCAAAGACATGGCTTATGGAACTTCCAGCAGGAAGTATCGTTACATGGGCAGAGTGTTGCAAGGAATTTCTCAGGAAGTATCTTCCGCCATCCAAGGTTGCTCAACGGATGGATGATATAAAAAAAATTGCGCAACAGGAAGATGATTCTCTGGGAGACACGTGGAGAAAGTTCAAACAGCTCCTTTGCACATGCCCCAATCACGGAGAGCCATGGTACAAACTTATGCACTATTTTTATAATGCCCTAGACAGAGATACTGCAAATGAACTGGATATGATGGCTCAGGGAAATTTTATGGGCCTAGGACTACAGAGATGCCGGAATCTGCTGGATAATGTGGCAAAACGTGAGTCCACGAGGTCTGAAACTCGTAGAAACACAAACTCTGATGGAGCATTGGTTAGTAAAATTGAGTCCATGGTGGAACAAAAATTCGAACATCAGATGGCAGTGATGACTTCAGCTTTCAGTAATATGAATCCATCAGAACAGGTGAAGTCAGTGAGAAATGGTAGCAGATGCGAATCAAGGATATGGAGATGGTATTGAAAACGTGAACTACATGGGTCAACCACGATAACAGAAATGGTCTAACACATATCATCCGAATAACCGCAACCACCCCAATTTCAGCTATGCCAATCCGAGCAGTGGATTATACGCACCAGGTCAAAGGCCAAATGTTCCATACCAACCTAAAATACAAAGTCCGCAACAGCATGCTACACAATCAGAAGAACAAGATACGAACGCGTTGTTGAGGAAACTGTTAGCTAGCAATGATAAAATAGAGAGCAAGATTTCCGCGATGGAAGCCACGATGAAGAGCCATGAGACACATATTGGCCAGATAGCCAATCAAAATACTCGACTTCCACCGGGGATGTTACCTTCTAACACAATCACTTCACTTGAGCAATTGAAGGCTATAACTACTCGCAGTGGGACCACCACTAAGGATCCTCCATATCCTACCCACGCGCGAGCTGAGGCGACCAAGGCCACCGAAAGATGAAGAAATTCCCGTGCCTGCCGTGATTCCCCAATCAAAGGACACGAGTAGGAAGTCGGAGGAGAAGCCGTGTGCGTGTGCCATGCCCGCATAGATTGAAGAGTCAAGAGGATGCCAAGCACTTCAATAAGTTTGTGGATATCTTCAAGAAGTTGCACATAAATATCCCCTTTGCTGAAGCAATTTCACTAATGCCCAAATACGCAAAATTTCTCAAGTACATCCTCTCTACTAGGAGGCGCATGGATGATTTTGAAACCGTGACTCTGAATGAGGAGTGTAGCGCCGCTGTGCAAAAGGTGTTACCAAATAAGATGAAAGATTCGGGTGGTTTCATCATTCCTGTGACATTGGAAGATGCTTTTCATGGGAGGGCATTATGTGATCTTGGTGCAAGTATCAATTTGATGCCCACATCGTTTTTTGAGGAGCTTGGTGTGGGAGATCCTAAACCTACCAGGATGTTCTTGCACATGGCTGATCGTACCATCAAACGCCCAAGGGGCGTGTTTGAGGATGTACTAGTGAGAGTTGAAGGACTCATCTTCCCAGCTGATTTTGTGATCCTAGATATGGAGGCCGACGATGATGTTCCCCTTATTTTGGGCCGCCTATTCCTGGCCACGAGGAGAACTATCATTAATGTGGCCAATGGTGAGCTGACTATGCGGATCAACGATGAGAAGGTGGCCTTCAATGTATTTGAGGCTATGAAGTTTCCCGCGTATGCGGTGAGTGAGCAGTGCTTTGGCGTGGAGGCATACACGCCGAACGAGGAGGACGACATGTTATTGGAGCAGCTATATGAGGAGCTTGCTCTACTTGATTCCAGCGAGAAAGATCAAGCTTTGGATGTTCACTTGCGCCAGCCCCTCCCCCTCTTTAATGAGGGAAGCAGGAAGTTTCTTACTCCTTCTCTTATTACTGCTCCTATTTTAGAATTCAAGCCTTTACCTGTTCATTTAAAATATTTATACTTGGGATCTAATGAAACTCTATCTGTGATTGTGTCTCCATGTTTGGACAGAGAACAGGAGGAGCAGCTTCTCAAGGTATTGCAGGAAAGGAAAGCAGCTATGGGATGGACCATAGTGGATATCAAGGGGATCAGCCCCACAGTTTGCCAGCACAAGATCCGGCTCATGGAAGATAAAAATTCGGTGGTCCAATATCAGTGCCGCCTCAACCCTCACATGCAAGAGGTGGTTAAGAAGGAGGTGCTTAAGTGGTTGGAGGCGGGCATCATCTACCCGATTTCGGACAGCACATGGACTAGCCTGGTACAGTGTGTCCCTAAGAAGGAAGGTATTAGTGTGGTGGAAGAGGATAAAGGTGATCAGATTGCCACTCGTACCGTTACTGGGTGGAGAGTTTGCATGGATTACCGCAAACTTAATGATGCCACATTGAAGGACCATTTTCCCCTCCCATTCGTTGATCAGATGCTTGATAGGATGGCCCGTCATTCACATTACTGCTTTCAGGATGAGTACTCAGGTTATAATCAGATAGAAATTGAGCCAGCTGATCACGAGAACACGACATTCACTTGTCCCTATGGGACTTTCTCCTTTAGACGTATGCCATTCGGGTTATGCAACGCACCTGCTACATTTCAGAGGTGCATGATGTCTATCTTCTCTGATATGATGGAGCAGAACTTTGAAGTCTTCATGGATGATTTTTCGCTATACGGTGATGGGTTTGAAGACTGTCTACATCAGCTAGCTTGGGTTCTTGATAGATGCATTGACACCAACCTAGTGCTCAACTGGGAGAAATGTCATTTCATGGTGACCGAGGGGATAGTGTTGGGGCACAAGATTTCAAGAAAAGGCTTAGAGGTGGACCGGGCAAAAATTGATGCTATTGAGAAGCTTCCTTACCCTACCTCTGTAAAAGGGGTAAGGAGTTTCTTGGGACATGCAGGATTTTACCGGCGATTCATCAAGGATTTCTCGAAGATCACAAAGCCTCTATCTGGTTTGCTGGAGAAAGACGCAGTCTTTGCTTTTGATGCAAAGTGCAAGTCTGCTTTTGAGGTGCTAAGGAGAAGTTGATTAGCGCGCCCATCATTGCCACACCAGACTGGACTTTGCCGTTTGAGCTCATGTTCGATGCTAGAGATTATGTGGTAGGGGCAGTTTAGGTACAGCGGAAAGATAAGGTAGCTCATGTCATTTATTATGCCAGTCGAACTCTTAATGATGCACAGGTTAATTATGCCACCACGGAGAAAGAGATGTTGGCTATCATCTTTTCTTTGGACAAGTTTCGTCCATATCTTGTGGGTTCACAGGTGACGATTTTCACAGACCATGCAGCTCTCAAGTACCTTCTCACCAAGAAGGAAACAAATCCAAGATTGATCCGGTGGTTTCTGTTGATGCAAGAGTTTGATGTGATAATCAAGGATAAAAAGGGGGTAGAGAATACTGTTGCAGACCATTTGTCACGACTGCAGAATGAAAGCAGGAAGAAGTGCCAATTAGAGAAGAGTTTCCACATGAACAGCTTATGGTAGTGGTAGCAGTTGTGCCTTGGTTTGCTGACTTGGCAAATTTCAAGGCACTCAACATTGTTCCCAAAGACATGACCTTCCATCAGAAAAAGAAGTTCCTCGCAGATGCATGACGTTATTTTTGGGATGACCCCTATATGTCCAAGTTAGGAGCTGATAATGTGTTGAGAAGATGTGTAGCTGAGCCGGATACGTTGGATATTCTTAGACATTGCCATGAACTGAATTGTGGAGGGCACTTCGGCAAATCACGCACAGTGGCAAAGGTACTTCAAAGCGGTTTTTATTGGCCTTCTTTACATAAGGATGCTCATCTATTTGTACAGCAGTGTGACCGGTGTCAGAGAATTGGCAGTATTTCCAACAGAAATGAGATGCCTCAGAATTTCGTATTGGAGGTGGAGCCGTTTGACGTATGGGGCATTGATTTCAAGGTTCCATTCCCCTCTTCACTTGGTAACCTTTATATTTTGTTAGCTGTGGATTATGTGACCAAGTGGGTAGAGGCAATGGCTTGTCCCAATAATGATGGAGCTACTGTAGAGAGATTCGTGCTCAATAACATATTTACGCGGTTTGGGACTCCCAGGGCCATTATCAGTGATGAGGGATCGCATTTCGTGAACAAGGTCTTTGCCAATGTCTTGAGCAAATATGGGGTAAAGACACATAAGATATCACTGGCCTATCATCCGCAGTCGAATGGACAAGTTGAAGTATCTAACCGAGAGATAAAGGGGATTCTAGAGAAGACAGTCAATCCGGGACGCAAAGACTGGTCCCTACACTTAGATGACAGTCTATGGGCTTATCGGACTGCATACAAGACCCCTTTGGGCATGTCTCCCTATCAGCTGGTATTAGGGAAGTCGTGTCATATTCCGGTGGAACTTGACCAAAAAGTGTTCTGGGCCTTGAAGAAGATCAGCTTGGATGCTAAGCTCTCAGGTGAGCAACGGAAACAGGCACTACTTGAACTTGAGGAATTTCGATTGATGGCGTATGAGAGTGCAAAAATTTATAAGGAAAGGACAAAGTAGTGGAACGACAAGCACATCATACAGAGAGACTTCAAGGTAGGACAGAAGGTGTTGATCTTCAACGCCAGGCTAAAGCTGTTTCCAGGCAAGCTGAAGTCCATATGGAGTGGTCCCTACACGATTACAGTAGTGTACCCGTGTGGTTCCCTTGAGGTGGAAGATGCAAATGGAGGTAGATTCAAGGTAAATGGTCAGAGAGCAAAGCCGTATGTGGATGGGAATTTCATTGGATTCATTGAGTGGCTCCATGCGACTCCTGCTAGTTAATTATCTCTGTGGTAACTGGGACGGGTCGTCGACCTTAAATTACAAAGCGCTTGTTGGGAGGCAACCCAACCTATTTATTGCTGTAGTTTAGGTTTTAATACTGTTTTGTTTGTTTTATTATGTTTGATTTATTTGAGAGGTGCGAGAGAGTGGATTTAATATTTCCAATGAGTATGTGCAGGATTTCTAGATGAAAGGCCTATTCCGGATCCCCCTTCTTGATGTGCGCGTGAAGAACAGATTGAGAATTGAGAAATAGCAGCCCGAAACGCGTATCGGGATCCAGAATGAAGAAATTGACGGTTTAAGACATTCCTAATCGCACTCAACACCCGCACCTAGAGAAGATCATGTTCCCGGACTTCCCGTCTTGATCTACACAAGGATTAAATTGAAGAACAGTGAAAGCTAGCTCATTGGCACGGATTACGAGGTGAAATTTTGAAAACAAGACTGAAAGTGAAATTGAGGAGTGCCATTGTGTGGGGGTGGTTGAGAGCTTTCTTTAGACAGGTGGAGCGCGCATATAGGAGTTAGGATGAGAAAGTTACGCCAAAAAGGATGCTCAAAGAGTAAAACGCTGCCAAAAGCATCCGGAAATGCAAAACGTGTATTGAAATACTTGAAATTGAAGAATAAAATATTCCCCGGACTTTGGGAATGTTTTATGGCACAAAAGGAATCGCGAGACCGAGGGGATCCGTGAAAACCAAAGCACACAGACCGAGGAAGATATACTCAGCATGAAAAGAGCATATTTGAAGTCAAAGTGTCACTCGAGGAGGTAGGGTGATCAAGTTGTGGCGAAAAGTTCAATTTCATGTGCTTCCCGGCCTAATTCTTACAAAGCCGCGTTCTAACACAAGGGTGGGTGTGAAAATATAAAGGTTGAGCTTATTGTGAGTTGTTACAAGCTCAAAATTTAGAAAACGACTAGTCTGGCGGAAATTAGAATGCATCCTGGAGCACCAGAGGTCGCACGACCTCAAAAGGAGGTCGCAGGACCTGGATATAAAAACCCAGAGGTCGCACGACCTCAAAAGAAGGTCGCAGGACCTGGTACCCGTCAGCAGAATCTATCAAGGAGGTCCTATGACCTCATATTAAGGTCGCACGACCTCAAGACCTCTTGTACACTCACGGGTTTAGCCAGATGGGGCTTCTTTGCATTACATTAAACTTTAAAAAGGAGTGTTTGTTGTCATTTAACAAAACCTGAAATAAGCACTTCTAACTCACGGATCGAACATTCACAGAACCCCAACAACACCTAACCCGTCGCCCGTTCTCCTTCATCACCGCAGCTCCTCCAAACCACCACCACCACCATCGAACGCCATCACCGCTCAACCCACAAGACCAGCGCACGAGCTCCATTACCACCACGCTGCAACAACGCCGGCTCTCTTTTCATCGCTCAGACCCACGGCGAGAATCCCCAAAATCACCCTACTTTCTCACCTTCTTCCATCTCTATCGTCGTCGGCCTCAGCGCCAGTAGTGATAGAGTACGAATTTGGTGGAGGACCACGCGTAAAGGCATGTTTGGTGGTGAAATCAGTAAAGAGGGCAGCTAGGGTTTTTAATCAAAAATCTTAAATTCAAGGAGTTTGAAGCCAAATTGGACAATTTCGTCAATGGGGTTTCGACGGGGACACTGCAAGGAGCGCGTAGGTGACTTCAATTGCAAAAAAAAAAAAAAAAAAAAAAAAATCGGAAAAATTCGACGGTCAAATTTTGACCCTTTCTTGTCGATTTTTTTGCGAAACGGCACCCGTAAGAACGGAAATCCGGGTGCCACAGGTACAATACTTTCTATTGCAATTTCAATTTCATCGAGTCTAGGCACATTGAGTAAAAGCCCACTTTTTTTCGTTGTCGCTTAGTTGCGGCGTTTGGGGGCGATTGACTAGTGTCCTAGGATTATTTGTTAATTGCTTATGTGTTTCTTTTCCGTACACACATCGTGACACTGCGCACGTAGCTTAAGTAATTCTTAAATTTTTTTCTACTTTCTTGTGCCAATGTCTAGTCGAAAGGAAAAAGGGAAAGCCGTGGCAAAGGGTAAACCTGTGGGAAAAAAAAAGTAAAACTGTGGCTAAAGCCAAAAATGTTTCAGGGGGAAAGAGTATGAAATGAAAAGTTGTGAGTTAAAGCGAGGATGAGTATGATTACGAGGCTGAGATGAGGGAGGTACAAGGAGAAGACTCTGACCTAGAGGATGTAGGGTTTTGATTCATGGATCGCGCAAACGGAAGCATAATCAAACAAATAACCATGCAAAACCCTCCAAGGATCACAAGTCTAGATGCATAACGATAGTGAAGGTAAGAAATCATAAACACACCTTTGGGTTCTCCTTGATGACTTCAAACGCGAATAGTGTCACGTTCTCTATAGTTGATCCACGCCTAGAGTTGTTCCTAGATCTCCAATCACCTTGGTGCTAGCCCGGATTGAAAGGAGGGTGAAGAAATCACGCAAAACGAGACACCAAAAGGGGTTCGGCACCCTTTGTGGCGTCGGGGACGAGGGGCGGCGGCAAGGGGGCGGCGTCCCTCTTGTGGCTTGCTCTCTCTCTCTCCTTTGTTCTCTCCTACTCTTGTTATGTTCTCTCTTAGAGCATAAGTGTGTAGGGAAGGAAGGAGGAGGGTCCTTTATATAGTCCAACAACTCCTTGTCAACTACCTAAAGGACTTATTCTAGTCCTACTAGAATTCAATTTAGTCCCTTCCTTGCAAATTAGTCCCTACTAAGTTTGCAAGGGTTTGCAAAGTGATCCTTCTAATTAATTAATCCAATTAATTAATTCCATAATCTAGTACAACTCTATATAGCGTGTGACCCCATAGGTTCTATCTAGTTGGTAGCAACTCTTTGCTAATATGGAGCGGTTTCTAGCAAAACATCCATTCTAGCCAACTAATAGAATAGTCATCTAGACAACCTTGTACAAGTAATTGTCTCATCCCTTTGCCTCCATATCCGGATTGGACACGAGACATACAAGTCACACTCGTATATCCAATCCCTAGTTCCTCGATCCATGGAATAGCCTTATTCGTGCAAATAACATCAATATCCCATATATTGATTTATTTGAGTCTGGCCAGACATTCTATAAGCACTATCCTCGAGTGGCCTTGGATATTTGCTCCCGTTATGTGGGAGGGGCAAATCCTCTCTACGTCCACTACGATCTCTAAGCTTGCTTCTCATTGTATCCAGTACACGCCTTTATAACTACCCAGTTACGGTGTAGCGTTTAACGCTACCAAGATCACAATGATCCACAACTAGAATATCTAGTGACTTCAAGTCTAAGGATGACAATACCGTTGTACCCGAGAAGCACTTGTGACTCAACATAACGTGTATGTAGCCTTCTCGGTAGTGGGTCAATCCAGTGCAACATTCCGTAATGCACACCTATGTGTTGGATCGTGATATCTCCATATCAATCCAACCCCATACTAGTCTATAGATGATTGTCCCATTTAATCATTATACTCGACTAGGGATATTTAAGATAAACAACACAATTGTAAATCTAAGGACTTCATTATATTAAATATCCAATAAATAATAAATGAATTTCTAGCCAATTACAAATTCATACTAAACTAGATTGCCTCTAGGGCATCTATTCCAACAGTCTCCCACTTGCACTAGAGCCAATCTGGCGCATCTCGTATGCCCATACTCCTAGTGTGCCCTTCATGCTTCCACTGCGTGAGAGGCTTCGTAAGCGGGTCTGACAGATTATCATCTGTAGGAATCTTGCATATCCGAACGTCTCCTCTATCGATAATATCTCGAATCAGATGGAAATTCCTGAGCACGTGCTTGGACTTCTGGTGCGATCTGGGTTCCTTTGATTGCGCGATCGCCCCAGTGTTGTCACAGAACAACTCCACTGGATCCGCAATGCTAGGGACCACACCAAGTTCAGAAACAAACTTTCTGATCCAAACAGCTTCCTTTGCTGCGCCATTTGCAGCAATGTACTCAGCCTCTGTTGTAGAATCAGCTACCGTCTCTTGCTTGGAACTCTTCCAGCTCACCGCTGCTCCATTCAGGCAAAACACATATCCCGACTGTGATCTAAAGTCATCTCTATCAGTTTGGAAGCTTGCATCAGTGTAACCCCTTACACGCAACTCTTCCTCACCGCCAAACATCAAGAAGGCATCCTTAGTTCTTCTCAAGTACTTTAGGATGTTCTTGACAGCAATCCAGTGACTCTCACCCGGATTGGATTGGTATCTGCTTGTCATACTCAAGGCATATGACACATCTGGTCTAGTACATAACATGGCGTACATGATGGATCCTATGGCCGAGGCATAGGGAATCCTACTCATGCGTTCCTTCTCAATCTCATTGGAAGGACAACCACTCTTCGAAAGAGTGATTCCATGTGACATGGGCAAGAATCTCTTCTTGGAATCTTGCATGTTGAACCGTTTCAACACCTTGTCAATATATGTACTTTGACTTAGGCCTAGCAACCTCTTAGATCTATCTCTATAGATCTTTATACCGAGTATATAGGCTGCTTCCCCTAAGTCCTTCATTGAGAAACACTTTCCTAGCCAATCTTTCACAGATTGCAGCATGGGAATGTCGTTTCCAATGAGTAGTATGTCATCCACATACAAGACCAGAAAAGCTACAGAGCTCCCACTAACCTTCTTGTAGACACAAGACTCATCTTCGTTTCTGATGAAGCCAAACTCTTTGACTACTTCATCAAAACGTCGATTCCAACTCCTAGAAGCTTGCTTCAACCCATAAATGGATCGTTGCAGCTTACAGACTTTGTTGGCTTGCTTTGGATCCTCAAAACCCTCCGGCTGTATCATATACACGTCCTCGAGGAGATTCCCATAAAGGAATGCTGTTTTGACATCCATCTGCCAAATCTCATAGTCGTAGTATGCTGCAATTGCAAGTAGGATTCGGATGGATTTGGTCATAGCGACTGGTGAAAAGGTTTCATCATAGTCAATACCATGAATCTGTCTGAATCCTTTAGCCACCAATCGGCCCTTATAGGTAATCACATTACCATCCATGTCGATCTTCTTCTTGAAGACCCACTTGCACCCTATGGGTCGCGCCCCATCAGGTGGTTCCACCAAAGTCCATACTTTGTTGGTATACATGGATTCCATCTCGGATCTCATGGCCTCAAGCCACTTCTGCGAGTCTGGGCCATTCATGGCCTCCTCATAGGTAGTAGGCTCATCATCTATGAGCATCGTGTCACCGGAATCAGTTACGAGAAGTCCGTACCTCTCGGGTTCCTGGCGCACTCTACTAGATCTACGAAGCTCTTGTGTTACCTGAACAGGTGGATTCACAACTGCTTGTGATTCCTGTTCATGTTCCATAATCGGTTCAGTAATTTGTGGTTCTTGAACTTCTTCAAGTTCTACATTCCTCCCACTTGCTTCTTTAGAGACAAACTCTCTTTCTAGAAACACGCCGGTCCGAGCAACAAACACTTTGTTCTCGGTTGGATTGTAGAAGTAGTATCCCTTAGTTTCCTTAGGGTACCCCACAAATTTACACTTATCCGATTTTGGCCCTAGCTTGTCTGATTGTAAACGTTTTACATAGACATCGCAGCCCCAAATCCTCATGAACGACAGTGTGGGACGCCTCCCACTCCACATCTCATATGGTGTCTTCATGACTGATTTAGATGGAACACGGTTAATGGTAAAAGCTGCACTTAATAGAGCGTAGCCCCAAAACGATAATGGAAGATCGGTTTGACACATCATAGACCGAACCATATCCAATAGGGTTCGATTCCTCCTCTCAGACACGCCATTCCATTGTGGCGTTCCGGGTGGAGTGAGTTGGGACACGATCCCACACTCTCTAAGATAGTCGTCAAACTCTTGGCTCAAGTATTCTCCTCCACGATCCGATCGTAAAGCCTTGATACTTTTGCCAAGTTGCTTCTCTACTTCATTCTTGAATTCTTTGAACACTTCAAAGGATTCGGATTTTGCCCTCATAAGGTACACAAATCCATATCTACTGTAATCATCAGTAAACGTAATGAAGTAGACATAACCACCCCTGGCAGGCGTGGCAAATGGCCCACACACATCAGTATGTATGAGCGCCAATTGCTCACTAGTCCTCTCACCTTTCTTATTGAAAGGGGACTTTGTCATTTTTCCCAATAAACAAGCCTCACATGTCTCATATGATTCAAAATCAAATGAGTCTAGCAATCCATCCTTATGGAGTCTAGATACACGTTTCTCATTTATGTGGCCTAAACGACAATGCCATAAATAAGCAGGATTTAAATCATTTATTTTAATCCGCTTGGTATTAATGTTGTAGACAGGATTACTTAGATCAAGGACATAAAGTCCATTAAATAATTGCGCACTAAAATAGTGAATATTATTCAAATAAAAGGAACAACAATTGTTCTTTATTGAAATAATAAAACCTTCCTTGTCCAAACAAGAAATAGAAATAATGTTTCTGCTCATAGCAGGCACAAAATAGCAATTATTTAATTCTAAAACTAATCCTGAAGGCAGAGATAGCTCGCAAACGCCTATGGCCAACGCAGCAACCTTTGCTCCATTCCCAACGCGCAGATCTACCTCCCCTTTAGCCAACCTTTTACTTCTCTTTAGATCCTGCATATTTCGACAAATATGAGATCCACATCCAGTATCTAATACCCATGATGTAGAGACAGTTAAATTGACATCTACAACAAAAATACCTGGTGGTGGTGGAATCACTATTCCAAGCCGTTTGTCCTCCAAATATTTTGGGCAGTTCCTCTTCCAGTGTCCAGGTTGACTACAGTAGTGACATTCACCCTTAGTCACGACCTTGGCAATTCCACCAACAGGCTTAAGGGCTTGTTCCTTGGACTTGGCAACTGACTTGCCTTTGCCCTTGGAGGAAGAGGCAAACTTTTTACCCTTTCCTTTATGCACCATCATAATGGCCTTGCCCTTACCCTTGTTGATGCTCTGTTCAGCCGTCCTCAACATGTTGAGTAAATCTGGCAGTGGCTTAACGATCTCGTTCATGTTATAGTTCATAATGAACTGTCCATAACTCTCGGGCAACGATTGCAACACGAGATCCGTTGCCAACTCTTGGCCGACCGGGAACCCAAGCCGGGCGAGATTCTCCAAGTACCCGATCATTCGGAGTACATGGGGTCCCACCGGGTTCCCTTCTGCCAGATGACATTTGAACAGTGCCTTTGAGACCTCATACCTCTCTACCCTCGCCTGCTCTTGGAAGAGCTGCTTCAGATGTTCGATCATATCGACAGCATTCATGTTCTCATGTTGCTTCTGAAGCTCAGAGGTCATGGTGCAAAGCATTAGGCAGGCCGCATCATTAGCATCATCAACGTGCTTTTGATACGCCTTTAAGGCAGCAGGTGTCTGATTGTCTGGACCTTCTGGAACTTGCTCCTCTATTGCGTACAGCTTCTTTTCTTGCTTGAGAACAATTCTCAAGTTTCTGTACCAATCGAGAAAGTTGGTTCCTGAGAGCTTGTCCTTCTCAAGGACAGATCGTAGGGAATGTTGTGAACTCGATGAGTTGTTTGCCATTTGGTATTCTACAAAAGGAAAATACGCAAGTTTTAGTATTTGTGAATTTTTGACTATATTTAATAATGGCTAGTTTATTAAATATAGCTCCCACTATTTTTCTACGGATTAATAACCCTCAAGATATTAATGCGGAAAATATCATTATATTTTCTAGTGGGCCAAGATCCATCTTTTTCATCTCCTTATGAGCTTGCTTTGGCAAGTCACCCATAATTCGATTACTTCTTAGGTAGGAACAATTCCAATTGCATCCCATATGCAACTCTTGGTTCAATCGGGCAAATAACTCCTTATTTATCCATCCTCATGGATAATCCCAATTGATTGCCTCTAGGTTTCTTAATCAAATTAATAGCCTAGTTGTGCTCAACCTCTTATCTAAACAATTGCACATTGTTACGTGCCATCGCATTCCATCATTATGAACCAAGTCGCCATGCTTTGGCACGCACGAACTTGATAAATAATGATGATAATGAGTGTTTAAATAACGAGAAGGCAAGAACACAATATTTAAAATTTGAGGGATTTTTCTTCAATTTTTAATTATTTTTGTTGATCAATATCAACTAATCTATCTATTTGAGTTTGGGCACAACTCCAAATAATAGATCCGGGTTGTCTAATTATCTTATTATCCTAATTGCATGCATCATCCATACACCAACCACACAAATAATAAGACAATAAATAAACAACCACAAAGCAGAAATTAAACGTGATGTGGATATGGCCTTTTCTAGACTAAGATAATTCCAAGCCAATGGAATTATCTATGAACCCTAAACAAACACACATCTCCATGCGTCTTGATCTTTTGGTCCATCCTTCATAGTCATGTGGAATGCTCCATGCTCCATGCTTCATCTTTTGTGGCTTCTTTGGCTTTGGGCTTCTTTTCTTCAGTCTTGGCTAACAATCTACTTTATCTAGCACTAGCTAATATCTATACTAAATAAAATAAATCTCACAAGTTGAGAAAAAAAATGGCACGCAGGCCATAAAACCCTAATTAATTATTACAATTAATTGATCGGCTCGCAGGCCGTAAAACCAAACCACAAAATTAAACATCCACATCAAACCACATCCTAAGGCCATATCCAATCACCATGCGATTTGCACATAAACAGTTAAAATCCAATTTTAACGCGCTTGGTCAATTTTAATTGATTTTAGGATTTCTAGGGTTAAAACGGTCCATGGGCCCAACAATCCAATTGCCCGGGCCCAAATAGGTGAACCATAAAGCCCTAGGGCCGGCCCGGCCCAAAACCCGCAAGCTAGGCCCGCGGGTTAGGGCCGCCCGGCCCCTTAGGGCGCCAAGCTTGGGCGGCAAGCAAGGGGGGCGGCTCCCTAGGGGGCCGAACCTCCTTGTGGAGGTTGTTTCCAAAACAACCTCCTTGCTTGGAGCCCAAGTTTGGTTGTTTCCTTGTTGTGGGAGAACTCCTTCTTCCCCAAGGATGCCCAAACCCTAGATCTTTGATCCTAAAATTTCTCAAACTCACCAATTCATGCATCCAATGCAATAATTGGGTTTTGTTATGATTAATTCTTTGACAAATTGCATCCAATGCTTGATTTGTCTTGTTTTACGCGATAAACAACAAATTAAGGTGTAAAACAACAAGAATGTAACACATAAACTACGTTTATGCTCTATGACCTGTGGCTCTGATACCACTGTAGGGTTTTGATTCATGGATCGCGCAAACGGAAGCATAATCAAACAAATAACCATGCAAAACCCTCCAAGGATCACAAGTCTAGATGCATAACGATAGTGAAGGTAAGAAATCATAAACACACCTTTGGGTTCTCCTTGATGACTTCAAACGCGAATAGTGTCACGTTCTCTATAGTTGATCCACGCCTAGAGTTGTTCCTAGATCTCCAATCACCTTGGTGCTAGCCCGGATTGAAAGGAGGGTGAAGAAATCACGCAAAACGAGACACCAAAAGGGGTTCGGCACCCTTTGTGGCGTCGGGGACGAGGGGCGGCGGCAAGGGGGCGGCGTCCCTCTTGTGGCTTGCTCTCTCTCTCTCCTTTGTTCTCTCCTACTCTTGTTATGTTCTCTCTTAGAGCATAAGTGTGTAGGGAAGGAAGGAGGAGGGTCCTTTATATAGTCCAACAACTCCTTGTCAACTACCTAAAGGACTTATTCTAGTCCTACTAGAATTCAATTTAGTCCCTTCCTTGCAAATTAGTCCCTACTAAGTTTGCAAGGGTTTGCAAAGTGATCCTTCTAATTAATTAATCCAATTAATTAATTCCATAATCTAGTACAACTCTATATAGCGTGTGACCCCATAGGTTCTATCTAGTTGGTAGCAACTCTTTGCTAATATGGAGCGGTTTCTAGCAAAACATCCATTCTAGCCAACTAATAGAATAGTCATCTAGACAACCTTGTACAAGTAATTGTCTCATCCCTTTGCCTCCATATCCGGATTGGACACGAGACATACAAGTCACACTCGTATATCCAATCCCTAGTTCCTCGATCCATGGAATAGCCTTATTCGTGCAAATAACATCAATATCCCATATATTGATTTATTTGAGTCTGGCCAGACATTCTATAAGCACTATCCTCGAGTGGCCTTGGATATTTGCTCCCGTTATGTGGGAGGGGCAAATCCTCTCTACGTCCACTACGATCTCTAAGCTTGCTTCTCATTGTATCCAGTACACGCCTTTATAACTACCCAGTTACGGTGTAGCGTTTAACGCTACCAAGATCACAATGATCCACAACTAGAATATCTAGTGACTTCAAGTCTAAGGATGACAATACCGTTGTACCCGAGAAGCACTTGTGACTCAACATAACGTGTATGTAGCCTTCTCGGTAGTGGGTCAATCCAGTGCAACATTCCGTAATGCACACCTATGTGTTGGATCGTGATATCTCCATATCAATCCAACCCCATACTAGTCTATAGATGATTGTCCCATTTAATCATTATACTCGACTAGGGATATTTAAGATAAACAACACAATTGTAAATCTAAGGACTTCATTATATTAAATATCCAATAAATAATAAATGAATTTCTAGCCAATTACAAATTCATACTAAACTAGATTGCCTCTAGGGCATCTATTCCAACAGAGGAGAACTTGTATTTTATGGGTACGGGTAGCACGGTCACACCGGGCTCCCCGAACCATACTGAGTTGAGTCGGGCTGAGCCTGTTGAGAAACCGATAGTGAGCACGGAGAGATCAACTACGCGTAGTGATATGTTTGACCCTGAGAATGTAGTGTTCTGCGACTAACGATTTATCTGTGCCAATGCTCACGCTAAGTATCCTCAAGGAGAGAGTATGACCATAGGAGCTAACGTAGAGAAATATTTCCCGTATCATGATAAGATGCCAGAAGAAATTAAAGACTTTATGAAGCGGGAGAATTTAGCGGCTGGTTTGAGGTAATTGAGGGGAACGCGAGCTCTACGCTCGTGTGGGAGATTTATCAGAACGCCCGGTGATATGGTAAGGCGGAGGATGAGGTCGTGGCAGACATTAGGGTTATCTATGCCCGCAGGCATTTTTTTGTATTCTCTCCTGCTACCATAGCTGCAGCACTAAAATGGCCAACACTAGAGGGTTCGTGTCACTTTGAGGTCACCATGCAAATGAATGCAAATGAGTTAGTGCCGTTAGTGTCTACCTTTTCTTTCTTTGATGTGACGGGTGCATTGTGGAAAGAACATGGAAGCCAAGACGTGAGGAAGTGGACGGTAGATGCCAACCGCTTATTGCGTCAGGCCCGTTGGTTAGTTGAAATAGTGGAGGCCTTGGTGGAGGGTGTATTGCCACAGAACTATGTCCGGTTCGAGTGGTGTGTTATGGCGATGTGTTGGTCTAGGGTTCAGCGGTTCAATGTCCCCAAGCGCATTTGTAGGAGTTTCAGAGCACGACTTCGGGACACCAACCGTCGGGCAGCGGGGTTTGGTTATTTGTTGAAGCACTTGGCCACTAAGGCCGGTGTGGTGTTAGAGCGTGATGATTTAGACCGTAACCCTGAGCCCCCGAGACTTTGGTTCAAGGTTCCTGGCCCAAAGAAGGACGAGATTGAGGAGAGAGTAGCCAGGGACCGCCGCAAAAAGGGGCCAAAAAGGTAGTAAAGGGTAAGGCCCCGACTACAAGTGATTCAAGCCAGTTTCTTCAAGCCACTGCTGGTATTGAGGCCACATTGAAGGCTATGCAAAAACTCATGATAGCCAGTGATAAAAAGGCTGAGTCTCTGTATCAAGCACAGGAGAAACGCGCGAATGAAGCTGAGGCTCGGTTTCTAGCACTTGAGAACCGAGTAAATGAGGAGGAAAAACGGGCACATAGGAGAGCGGTTCATTCGCAGCGCAACCAACGCCTGTTGGGAGCCAAGTTAGATATGCAGGACAAGTTGATTCATGAGATTGGAAAGAAGGCATGTTTAACACTGAGTCCAGAGCCCGGGAAGGTAGTGTATAATTCGAGTTCCGACTCGGATATCGAGGAGGAGGACGAGTAGACCCGCCGACCCTCGCATTAGAATGTCGAGTCCCTTTGTTTTATCTCTAAATTTGTTGGGGACAACGAAGCATTCTAGTGTGGGGGTGAGTTTTACATCTTATTAGCCAGTGTCGAGTCTTGCATTCACCTGTCACATGTAGTCAGCTTTTTAGTTATGTCCTTATTTTTCTCTTTATTATTCATAATTCTGTTTGCACGTTTATATTATTGAGTCATCCCACCATTTCGAGTCGTTAGTCGAGTAGACCGTGCATGTAGTAAAAAAATTAAAAAAAAAATGAGAAAAAAAAAATTAAAATTTAAAAAATTAAGAAAGGGCAATCAAAAGAAGCTAAAATTTGGTAAAATCGAGGAGTGTGAGGACTTTAGGCATATGGCGTGACTTGCGACCGAGAAAGACAATGTGAGTTCCCCTTAGTACGTATAGAGAGACTTTCTTTAGGGAGTGGCTGCCTATTTTAATACAATTACTTGATTTTCAAATCTAAAGTGTGTGCCTTATTTTCTTACATGAGTTGAGCTAGGTGTGAGCTAAACAAGCCGAACGTTCATGTGTACGTCTTAGGTAGTCACCAGCCCTCCTCGTAGTGGCACACAGAACAACTGTGCGAGGATGCGTATTAGAGCACTCACTGCTTTTAGATCTCACCTTGTAGGGCCACTAGAAAA
Organism: Linanthus parryae; assembly: GCA_023055425.1. NCBI lineage: Eukaryota > Viridiplantae > Streptophyta > Magnoliopsida > Ericales > Polemoniaceae > Linanthus > Linanthus parryae. The sequence goes on along the minus strand of JALGPY010000002.1, from coordinate 92,378,461 downwards.
CCCGTCTTTGAACCTTGGATTCTTTGGTAACCTTTTGACTTAGGGTGACGATTCTTGGCCTTCTTCATTGATCGCTTAGAATCACCGCTTTAATGCGTCACGAGGGAGTTGTTGTTGAGGGGGTTCGATGAGGGAGTACTTCATGATATATTCTTGTGAGTCTTACATATCGCATATGCTTCATTTGTGATTTACGAGGGGATGCGAGGGTGAGTGAGAGTAGGCTTGCGCACTTCGGTGTGGCGGTGGTCCATGTCATTACACCATGGATCACAAGTGTGGAGAGCCGTGAGTGCGTGACATCTAAGCCGCACGAAAAAGGGGTTGGTTGATTTTGATTGGTGGGTCGTGCTAGGTATCGTTTCTTTTCATCATCATGGTGTAGGAGGATCAGTTGGAAGCACGAAACTTACATCTATTTGACTACCTGAGAGAGGATATGGCTATATTCTAGTGTGGGGATGTCGACTTTTGACTACAGACATTGAGATTGAGCTTTTGACGACTCCATCCCCATACGTGTACTTGGATTTGTTTGCGGTTTTTTTTTGTTGCACCGTGTATTTCATTGAGTTAGGGCGAGATGGATTTTACTTGTGATATATATTCATTGGATTGTTTACTTCCTCCCCTTAACGTATTTGCTTGGCTTAACTTTGGAAGATGATTCTCGAGGATATTTTGCGGCATTTTTGGATATTGAGAGAGTTTGAAAAAAAATCAAAAAATAAGAAAAAAAAAGAAAAAAAAAAGAGAGAGAGAATAAATGAGAGATGAAATAAAGAAAAATTGGAGATTAAACGGAAAAAGAGTGGTGGAAGCAACTTTACATTGACGGCGGTATTCATTTCATGCACAATTCATGACGGTGGCAACGGAGATCGTAATTGTACCGGGGTTTGAGGGAATCCAGGGCCGGAGACGGTGAGTTTCGGGATGCGGTTTCTATCATCGTGGTGAGGGTGTGTGATATGTAAGTTTAATTGTGAGAATGTGACGCTTTAGGACTTATACATTATGATTATCCTTATGTCCCTAAGCCTCATCATTTTAACCCGTTAGTGGAATCGGAGCTCGGACCTTGAACGTGGTTTAGCCTAGCGTAGCCTCTTATTTTGTGTTGGCACACGCGAAGAGGTAGGTTATTCTTGTACTTAGTAAGGCTAGGCTCTATATACGTCTAAGGGAAATTCTGTTGTCACGTTTAGTTTCAATTCACGCCTTGATTCGAGATTTCTCATCACTCCATGATAATCGGTTTGAGCTAATTGAGATTGCCCGATCTCGCAAAAGAAAAAGAAAATGAAATTTGTTATTGAAATACTTGCATGGTATATATTGCATTTTCATGTAGTTGCATTGTGTATAATCGAGTTGTGTCGGCTAGTAAAAGGGGATTGGTGGTTTGAACTTCTCCTTGGATTGGTATGCAATGATTGTATGCGTGCATTGTGATAATTGTATGCAAGTGGAATAGGGAAGGTATGCAAAGATAATACGGAATGTATGCAAGTTGGATGGGGACTGAATGAGGTGAGTTTGAGTTGAGAGATTGAGATTTGTCTTGGATATTTTCTCGGGACGAGCAAAATGTAGTGTGGGGGTAGTTGATAACTCCGTTTTCGGAGTTATTTTATTGCTTATTTTGCTACATTTTGTATGCTCATCATGGAGAATTTAGCGTCTTTTCGAGTAAATCATGCTTTAATTGTTGAAAATGAGTTCATGAGCTATGAATGTGAAGTCCGGGCGTTTTCTACATCATTTTACATGTTTTTTTTATCCTGTTTTGTCACATTTGATCTTCGCGGGGTGTTCGTGTTGTGTTTTTCAGGAACGGAGCACGCGAGGAGCAAGTGGATAGAGGAAACGAACTTCGGAAACTAAGGCGAGCTCGAGAATTGGGAAGGAAAGAAAGAGACAATGATTTGAGTGCTAGAGAGGCACATGAGAAGATGTTACGGGCATTGAGCATGTAGAGAGCTCAAAATGGAGGATCATGTGATGGGTCGATGCTCGGGAAGTGATTCGAAGGCATGCGCTACGAGGGGACGAAGTTTCGATTTTTGCCAAGTTCATGGGAGGTCGCACGACCTCACTCAGAGGTCGCACGACCTGAGAAAGTTAGGACACAGAGAAGTATAGTTGGAAGGAGGTCCTGCAGGACCTGATCAGAGGTCACAGGACCTGGTGGAGAGTTGCCAGAGGTCGCAGGACCTCAATCTCAGGTCGCAGGACCTGCGAATCAGAAGACATCATGCAGGCAACAAGGAAACAGGTCTTGCATAACCTATTCAGAGGTCACACGACCTCCTCTTTACAATTCCAGAGGTCGCACGACCTGGAATGGAGGTCGCACGACCTGGTACACAGCACAACTTTTTGAAAATTGTCGGGAACTTTGTGTAATTACTTCTAATTAGTCCCAAACACTTGGGAAACGTACTTAGACATGTTTAGGTCGTATTTTTGAGGATTAGACATTACGAACGACGTTCTTGGAGCTTGGGAGCACTTTGGAGCTTGGATTTCATCTGTTTGGATTTCTTTATCTCTTCTTCTTCATTGTTCTTAGCGTTTTGTTGATGAAAAACATTGAGATTATGTTAGAACTCATGTCTAGCTAAGTTTTATTATCGAGATCCTCGTTGGGTAGCTGTTGTTCTATGAAATACACGTTTTGATGTTTCGATTCATGTTTTAACTTATTTAGATACGTTATTATCTTGTTATGAGTATTGTATGTGATTATCTTCATCTCTCTTGCGTTTGACGTCGCGTAGGATTGATTTTAATTAGTGTTCACGTGGTAACTCCATGAATGTTAGTCGGAAACTTGAACTATTCACCTAGTTTTATCATTGTTCGGTAACTCGATAATGTTAACTAGGATAAAAAAAGGTAGAATCATTATAATTAATGCATGTCTAGGATTGAATTGAATTTGGAACTTGGTTTGAATCGATTCTAGGCATAGATTGCTTGCTTGGTAACTCGGTAAGTTAAAAATTTCTTGATTAACATGAGTAACGTATTATTGTTTCGTGAATCAAAACGGATTTTCTTAGTAACCTTAGTGATCCAGTAGAGGAAACCCGGTATTCGTCTCCATATCATCTCTTAAATCATCTCTCGCGTTGTTCAAAGCGTGAATCAATAATTTAGTTCGTCTTTTGATTAGTAGAATTAGAACAATCAAATAAACTTGCTAGCCCACATAAGGTTATTTATTCTTAACTAATTTACGAGAAGTCTCTTGGGACACGACAACCCCTAATCTTATCTATTACTTCACTCGAAAACCGTACACTTGCGGTAGGAGCGTGTCAGGCCATAGGGAGGACAATCATTGATGGGGCTAACGGAGAGCAAACGATGAGGATCAATGATGAGAAGGTGGCCTTCAACTTCTTTGAAGCTATGAAGTTTCCCGCGTATGCGGTGAGTGATCAGTGTTTTGGTATGGAGGCTTACACACCGGATGAGGAGGAATACATTTTATTGGTGCGGGTGTATGAGGAACTTGCTCTACTTGAATCTAGCGAGAAAGAGCAGGCTATGTGAAAGTGTGAGTATGCAGATGTTTATGCAGCTAAGATACTCTAGAAGGGGGGGTTGATTAGAGTATGCCAAATTTTTGCAAAACTTGCTAGGAAGATGAAAACTTGTGCAAACAATTAAGTTCAAGGCCTTGAAAGCTAGTTCAAGCCCTTGAAAATAATGCAGACAGTGTAAAGCAAGTATGCCTTTTTCAAGGCCTTGAAAACAAGTTCAAACCCTTGAAAAATAGACAGTTTTGGTGAGTTGCAAAAACTATGAAAAGGAATGAGCTGTAAATGCATAAGACAAGTGATTTATAGAGTTTAGTCCACATGGACCTACGTCTCTACCTCAGGTATTAGATCCCTGCATGATTTTCAACTCAATTCTTATTAATCAAAAGCTAAGCCCTAGAACTCAAGCCCAGAGAGTTCCCTTACTCTGTTACAGCTTGTGGTTTTCCCTAACCTATCTAGTACCTGCTCTAGCTATCAGATTAACTAAGAAATCTCTATTGTTCCCCTTGAACAATCCTTGAGAATAGATGTAGAGATAATACAAAAATGATCTACCAGTATAGCTCAATTCAGAAGTACACTTAGAGTAGAAAACTGCAGTGAAAATGCAGTGAACTTCTGTGAATGGATTGGAAGAATGATGAATTTCTTTGATGCTTGTCAATCCATAACTCTTTCTCGGTTTTTTCCCTTTGAGTGTTGTGTCTTTTTTCTTAGAATTTGAGCTCTATTTATACTTCACACAGCTCTGCAAATCTCCCCAGATTTCAGCAACAAACTTCCTATTATGTAGGCAACATAGTTTGACTGATTTGAAATCTTCTCCAACGGTTGGATGATCACAATCTTCAGAGGTTTTGTTGTAATCTTTCATTTAAACACCACGAGAAGCTTTCGTACACGTCTGATTGATCACAGGATCAAAAGTGTTCAACTATTTCCAAATCTGCAGCAATCCAGTTTAGGAAACAATCCTGCAAAACTTAGAAACAAAATTTCCTCAATTATCATGGTCAAACAGATGATATCTTATGATCAAAACATATTATAACAATTTGTCTTTCATCATCTATTAACAATGAATTAATCATATGAAAGAGAGAGTAAATCAACTCAGAGAGTTTGCAGAAAACTCCCCCTGAGAGTGTGCATATAGGTTAAGCAGTTTCATGGCTTTGAATCCAGTTTCAAGGCCTTGAACTATTTTCAAGCCTCTGAGACTGATTCAAGGCTTTGAAAGATGGTTCAAGGCCTTGAAATAGCTGAGCTATTTCAAGTCTTGCACAACCTGACATTTCAATCTCCCCCTTGATGAAAGACAAAACCAAATTCTGTTTGATCCTTTGTCTCTGCAAAATAAACTGTTTAGATCACAATAGATAAACAGTTTTTCCAAAAAGATCCAACTTATTCATAATCCCAACAAAAATTTAAACAGTTCAGCAAATAAACCCCAAATAAACCTAAAAAAACCTAAAAACTAAAAGCCTATAATTTCTCCCCCTTTTTGACTTTCATCAAAAAGATAGAAGATGTTGGATCAAGTGTCTGGAAAATTTTCCAAACTTAAAAGAAAAACTTTGAAGAATAGAGAATGGGGAAGAAAGAGTAGGCAAGATTAAGGGTCTTTCTCATCCCTTGGTCCCCTGCTTCTTCGTCACTTTCTTCACTGTTAGTTTGAAATTCTTGTGAGACCACATCTAGTTCCTCAATGAAGGAGCTGATTTTTTCAATAACACTATTGAACATAAAGGTGAGTCCTTCCAGGGCTTTCTTCCCATGCTTCATCTTATTCTTTACAACTAACCTTTTCTGTTGAGGAGAGACAGTCTTGAGATTTTTCTTTCATGCTTTTGAAGCTTCTAAAGACTGGGACGGATCCTTGTCATGTTTCCCTTTGTTGGATATGGAGTACACTCCGTACATCCTGAGGTTGTGTCTGAGTGTGAATCTTGAATAATGATTTCTTTTCCTTTTCCTTTAACCTCAGAAACTGTCTTCTTCTTGTCTCTCTTAGGGCTTCCAATATGGATACCCTTCTGCTTCTCTTGTGTAGATGCCGTAGTTTGTTTCTTCTTTACTGGAGCTTGCTCTTTTCTTACCATCTTCTTGGGTGGTAAAGATTCCTCTTCTTCATCAGTGAAGCTTTCAAAAGCAGAGTCTTCACTGATTTCTTGAACCTCATCCACAGCTGCTTTTCTTTTCTTCTCTAAGACAGGTTTCGAAACTCCAGCCATCTAGATTCTATTTGAGGCTCTCCTTGTGCTCATTAGGTTTTGGGAGAAAAATAGAGAGAGGTGGAGTGATACGGAATGAAGGAGAAGAGAAGAAGATAAATACTGAAAGAGTTTGATTTTCAAAAGGAAACTAGTATCTCTCTGATCTAAAAAGATTTAAAATAATCAGAGAAATTTCAAAACTTTTATGCCGTTTTGAAAATATAATATACTGATAATATTTTTGGCTAAATCAATTTTTTTAAAAAGGTAAGGGCTATAATAGGAAATATCTACAGAGATATCACCCATCACAAAATGATCCATGATTATTGATTATCAGTGAAGCAGACTTATTTTCAAGGCTTGAAAAGGCTTTCAAGGTCTTGAAAAACTGTAACACTGAAACAAGTAAACGTCAAGGCATTGAACTGATTTCAAGGCTTTGAAACTCAGTTCAAACCTTTGGAAACACATACAGCTTACCTTTCTTACCTGATGCTCCCCCTAAACTAATGCATCGTTATTTAGCATTCCTAACTCCAATCTTAAAGCTGAAAACCTTTCATCTGCTAATAGTTTAGTGAAGATATCTGCAATTTGCATGTTATTAGCAACAAATTCAAGAACAATATCACCTTTCTCAGGATGATCTCTGATGAAGTGGTGTCTGACATCAATGTGCTTGGTTCTTGAGTGATGCACTGGATTCTTTGTAATTGAAATTGCACTAGTGTTGTCACACTTAATAGGTATGCCCCTGAAGTCAAATCCAAGGTCTCTTAGCTGTTGAGCAATCCATAACACTTGTGAGCAGCATGCTCCTGCAGCTATATATTTAGCTTCACCTGTTGATAGAGCAACTGAGTTCTGTTTCTTGGAGTGCCAACTAATAAAGGATGATCCAATGAATTGGCAGGTTGTTGAAGTACTTTTTCTATCAACCTTGTAACCTGCAAAGTCAGCATCTAAAAATCCATGTAAAGAGAAGTTAGAATGTCTTGGGTACCAAAGTCCTAAGTCTTTGGTACCATTGAGATATCTGAATATTCTCTTCGCAGCAGTCAAGTATGATTCTTTAGGATTAGCTTGAAATCTAGCACACATACACACACTAAACATAATATCTGGTCTGCTTGCTTTCAGATAGAGTAATGATCCAATCATGCCTCTATACTCTTTTACATTCACACTCTTACGAGATTCATCCTTGCCTAAGGATAGTGTAGAGCTCATAGGAGTCTTGGCTTCCCTTCTTCAATTGATGTATTTGAAGTCCTAGGAAGAATTTCAACTGTCCCATCATGCTCATCTCAAATTCCCTGCTCATAAGACTTGAGAATTCTCCGCATAATTGATCATTAGTATCTCCAAACAATATATCATTAACATATATATGAAATAAAAGTAAATATTTCTCATGATTCTTAATGAAAAGAGTCTTGTTTACTAAACCTCTTTTGAAATCATCTTCAAGTAAGAACTTTCACAATCTTTCATACCAAGCTCTTGGAGCTTGTTTCAAACCATAAAGAGCTTTGTCAAGTTTATAGACATGATCTGGAAACTTATCATTTTCAAAACCAGGTGGTTGTGAAACATAAACTTCTTCTTGTAAATAGCCATTCAAGAAAGCACATTTCACATCCATTTGAAACAGTTTCATGTTCTTGTAAGATGCAAAAGCAAGCAAAATTCTAATTGCTTCTAACCTGGAAACTGGAGCAAAAGTTTCCTCATAATCAATACATTCTTCTTGATTGTAACCTTGAGCAACTAACCTTGCTTTGTTTCTGATCACATTACCACTTTCATCCAATTTATTTCTGAATACCCATCTGGTACCAATGACAGACTGATTTGAAGGTGCAGGAACCAGGTTCCAAATCCTATTCCTTTCAAACTCATTGATTTCACTTTGCATCTTCTTGTAAAGCTTCTTTCACAGTTTTTGGTTCTACAAGAGAAATAAAGGCATTAAAAGCACATAAGTTCTTTAACTGTGATCTAGTTTGTGTACCAGTGGTTGGATCTGATATGATATTATCAGCTGGATGAGATGAGAGATATTTTAATATCTTTCTTGGAGACCATGGTTCAGTCTCTCCATAGTTCTTCTCTGGTCTTGAAGTAGTGGGTTTGTCACTTGAATCCTTCTGATCATCTTTTCCAAGGCTTTGAGATTCCCTTTCAAGGCCTTGAGCACCTTTTTCAAGGTCTTGAAAATTTCTTCTATTTGCTTCTGAGCGTTTCTTGAATCCTAGTGGATTCTCAGTCTCTTCCTCTGACTCATGCTTGTTCAAATTCAATTCTGCAAAACTTTCACTCAAAGAATCATAAAAGCTTTCATCAAAAATAACATGACTGCTCTCTTCAACCAGTTTGGTTCATTTACTGTAAACTCTATAAGTTTTGCTATTCAGAGAGTAACCAAGAAATATACCTTCATCACTTCTTGCATCAAACTTACCATGATTGTCTTTTCCATTGTTGTTAATAAAACAAGTACATCCAAAGGGTCTGAAGTATGAAATGTTTGGCTTCCTCCCTTTGAATAGTTCATAGGGGGTCTTCTTCAGAATAGGTTTGATCAAGCACCTGTTCAAAATATAGTTTGTTGTATTCACAGCTTCTGCCCAATAATGTTTTGGCAACTTTTTCTCAAGAAGCATTGTTCTTGACATATCTTCAAGAGTCCTGTTCTTTCTTTCAACAACACCAACCTGTTGAGGAGTTCTTAGAGCAGAAAAGTTGTGAGTAATACCATGCTTATCACTAACTAAATCAAATTCTAACTGATCAAATTCTCTACTATGATCTCTTCTAATTGAAGCTACAGGTAAGTTTTTCAAGTTTTGAAGTTCTCTGCAAAGCTTTGAAAATTCATAGAGTGCTTCAGATTTTTTTTGAGAAACATAACCCAAGTGTATCTAGAAAAATCATCTACAACAACTAGCATATACCTTTTACCTTTTAGAGTAGGAGTCCTCATAGGACCACAGAGATCCATTTGAAGCAATTCAATAGGTCTAGTTGTACTTACAAACTTCTTTGGCTTGACGGAACTTCTGGTCTGCTTGCCTTGAGCACAGGCTTTGCACATTTCATCTTCTTTGAACTTGATGGATGTAAATCCTCTTACCAAGTCTTTGAAAATCAACTTGTTCAAGTTATGAAAACTGATATGACCAAGTTTCCTGTGCCAAATCTTTGAATCCTCTTTCAAGGCCTTGAGACACTTCAAACTTTCACCTACAACTTTGTTAGTATGAAAAGTATAAACATTGTTTGATATAAAGGCTGTGAGAATGCAATCTCCTGATTTCTCATTTTGCACCACACACTTCTCTTTATCAAAAATAACTTTGTTACCATTATCACAAAGCTGAGATACACTAAGCAAATTAAATTTCAAACCTTCAACCAGATACACATCAGAAATAGAGTTTTCAGAATTTGTACCAACTTTTCCAATACCACGAATATTGCATTTGCCTTTGTCACCCAGAGTTATTGAACCTTCTGATTGCTCCTTTAATTTTGAGAATAGAGATCTCTTTCCACTCATATGTCTTGAGCAACCATAGTCCATGAACCACTTATGTTCTTTTATATTGGTGACAACCTGCAAACACCAATCACTGCCTTATCCAGCTGTTAAACCAAGTGTGGAATTTGGATTCATATTCAGGATCAACCATGTTAGGTGGCCTAACCCCTTTAGATACCCAAATATGCTTAACTTGTCCTTTGAGTTGAAAAGGAAAATTATTCCTCATTATGTGAGGGTCTCTTATTCTAAAAGGACAAGTCATCTTAACTAGACCAGTTTTGCAGGAGTTTTGTTTCCAGCTTTCACAAATCTGGTATTATTCCTTCTTGAAAAGTTTGGATTGAATCCAATACAAGCTTTGTGAACAGACTGTGAACTTCCTCCAAGAATCAAGTTCAACTTTGACCAATTCAGATTCTTGAAGTTTCTCAGTAAGAGTAGTCTTTTGTTTCCCCAATTCATCAACCTGATGTCGTAGATTAACAAGGCTGTCATTTACAGAGGAGTTCTCAGTGACAACTTCCTTGACTTGTGTTTTCAAGGCTTTGAAACTAGTTTTGAAATCACTGTCAGTTTTCTTCTGAGAGATTTCAAGATTCTGATTTAGGCAACCAAGTTGTAAGTTTTCTTTTGCTTGCTCATGAACTTTTTCTTTCTAAATTTTGATCTCTTTCAGATAATCTTCCTCATTTAAAAGCATTGTCCTGAGATATTCTGAAAGAGCTTCTTTTGGTTTTGAAATAAGACAATTTACCATTACCTCAATGTTCTTTTCAGCACTTTCATCATGCTTGGCCATGAAGCATAGGTTGGCATGTTCTTCCTCAGATTCAGATTCACTAGAGCTATCTGAATCACTCCATGAAGCTATCATGGCTTTCTTTCTTCTGCCATGATCTTTCTTTTGAAAACTTTTGTTTTTATGGTGTGGAAAATCTCTTATCAAGTGTCTTGCATCACCACACTCAAAGCAGTTCATAACTTTTGATTTGTTCTGTGAAGAGGACTTACCTTTGTAGTCCTTGCTGCTGGATGATCTATGCCTTTATCTATTGAAATCTTTGTTTCCAAAGTTTTTATTCATTTTGAGAATCCCTGTCAAGGCTTTGGAAATTAGGCAATTGGATCTTCATCATCACCATCCTCAGTTTCAAGGATTTGTGTTCTCTCATTTTCTTTGGCTTTGAGAGCTAAGTTCTTGACACCATCTGGGAGTTCTCCATCAACTTCATTCATAGATATCTCATGTGTCAGGAGCTTCCCTTGTAGGTCATCAAGTTGTAAAGTTGAGAGATTTTGAGCTTCTTCAATGGCTGTGGTCTTTGGTTCCCATTTTTCCTTTGGAAGACTTTTGAGAATCTTCCTCAGCTTTTCTTCATTGGAAAAATGTTTTCCCATTGAATCAAGGTTGTTTACAATATCACTGAACCTCTTGAACATGTCTCTGATGGACTCACTTGCATTTATTTTGAACAGCTCATATTGTCTGATATAAATGTTGATCTTGGTTTGCTTGACTTGACTGGTTCCTTCAAACGTAACCACAAGTTTATCCCATATTTCTTTTGCATTTGTGCATCCATAGATCCTGTTGAATTCATCTGTACTCAAAGCACAATACAAAATGTTAATAGCCTTATAGTTTTTATAAAATTGCTCTAATTCAGAAGAGGAGAGTGAGTCTTCTGTTTTGGGAGTTCTGATCCCATCTTTCTCTGTGTAGAAAGTATGAGGTCCATTTTGGATAATGGTCCAAAGTTCTATATCTTGATCAATAATGAAAAATTTCATAAGAGCTTTCCAGTGAGCAAAATTTTCTCCACAGAATAGAAGAGGTCTGTTAGCAGCTCTTCCCTGTGAGAAACAACCATCACCTGCAGTACTCATGATCACCAGATGGTTAAATCTCATACAGTGATACAAGCTATGATACCAATTGAAAGTGTGAGTATGCAGATGTTTATGCATCTAAGATACTCTTGAAGGGGGGGGTTGAATAGAGTATGCCAACTGTTTGCAAAACTTGCTAGGAAGATGAAAACTTGTGCAAACAATTAAGTTCAAGGCCTTGAAATCTACTTCAAGCCCTTGGAAAGAATGCAGATAGTGTAAAGCAAGTATGCCTTTTTCAAGGCCTTGAAAACAAACTCAAACCCTTGAAAAATAGACAGTTTTGGTGAGTTCCAAAAACTATGAAAAGAAATGAACTGCAAATGCAGAAGACAAGTGATTTATAGAGTTCAGTCCACTTGGACCTACGTCTCTACCTCAGGGATTAGATCCCTGCAAGATTTTCATCTCAATTCTTATTAATCAAAAGCTAATCCATAGAACTCAAGCCCATAGAGTTCCCTTACTCTGTTACAGCTTGTGGTTTTCCCTAACATGTCTAGTACATGCTCTATCTAACTGATTAACTAAGAATTCTCTATTGTTCACCTTGAAAAATCCTTGAGAATAGATGTGGAGATAATACAAAAATGATCTACCAATATAGCGCAATATAGAAGTACACTTATAGTAGAAAACTGCAGTGAAAATGCAGTGAACTTCTGTGAATGGATTGGAAGAATGATGAACTTCTTTGATGCTTGTCGATCAAGAACTCTTTCTCTGTTTTGCCTGTCTTGTTTCTTCGAATTTGATCTCTATTTAAACTTCACACAGCTCTACAAATCTCCCCAGATTTTCAGCAACAAACTTCCTATTTTGTAGGCAACACAGTTTGACTAATTTGAAATCTTCTCCAACGGTTGGATGATCACAATCTTCAGAGATTTTGTTGTAATCTTTCAATTAAACACCACGAGAAGCTGTCATACACGTCTGATTGATCACAGGATCAAAAGTGTTCAACTATTTCCAAATCTGCAGCAATCTAGTTTAGGAAACAATCCTGCAAAACTTGGAAACAAAATTTCCTGCATTATCATGGTCAAACAGATGGTATCTTATGATAAAAACATGTTAGAAAAATTTCTCTTTCATCATCTAATAACAATGAATCAAGCATATGAAAGAGAGAGAGTAAATCAACTCAGAGAGTTTGCACAAAACTCCCCTGAGAGTGTGCATACAGGTTAAGCAGTTTCAAGGCTTTGAATCCAGTTTCAAAGCCTTGAAAATAGATAAACTATTTTCAAGCTTCTAAGACTGATTTAAGGCTTTGAAAGTTGGTTCAAGGCCTTGAAATAGCTGAGCTATTTCAAGTCTTGCACAACCTGACCTTTCACTATGGAGACTCATTGGCGTCAGCCCCTACCCCTCTTTAATGAGGGAAGCATGAAGACTCTTATTCCTTCTCTTGATATTTCTCCTTTTAGATTTAAAACCATTACCTGCACATTTGAAATATTTATATCTTGGATCTAACGATACTTTACCTATGATTGTGTCTTCTTGTCTGGACAGAAAACAGGAGGAGCAGTTGTTGAAGGTGTTGCAGGAAAGGAAAGCAGCTATGGGATGGACCATAGCAGATATCAAGGGGTTCAGCCCCATAGTTTGCCAGCATTAGATCTGTCTCATGGAGGATAAGAAGCCGGTAGTTCAATTTCAGCGCCGCCTCAACCCTCATATTCAGGAGGTGGTAAAGAAGGAGGTGCTTAAATGGTTGGAGGCGGGCATCATTTATCCGATTTCTAACACCACATGGACTAGCCCGGTGCAGTGTGTCCCTAAGAAGGGAGGTATTACTGTGGTGGAAGGAGAAAAAGGTGATCAAATTGCTACCCGCACTGTTACAGGGTGGAGAGTTTGCATGGATTACCGCAAACTAAATGATGCCACTTTGAAGGATCATTTTCCCCTCCCATTTTTTGATCAGATGCTTGATAGGTTGACACATCACTCACACTACTGATAGATGGATACTCCAGATACAACCAAATTTCCATTGAGCCAGCAGTTTAGGAGAAGACGACATTCACATGTCCCTATGGGACTTTTGGTTTTAGATGCATGCCTTTCGGGTTCTGCAATGCACTTGCTACTTTTCGGAGGTGCATGATGTAGATCTTCTCGGATATGATGGAGCAGAAGTTTGAAGTGTTCATGGATGACTTCTCATTTTATGGTGATGGGTTTGAAGACTGCTTGCAGCAGCTGGCCCGAGTCTTGACAGATGCATTGACACCAACCTAGTGCTCAACTGGGAGAAATGTCACATCATGGTTACAGAGGGCATTGTTTTGGGGAACAATATCTCCAGCAAAGTTCTAGAGGTGGATAGAACAAAGATTGAGGTGATTGAGAAGCTACCTTACCCTACGTCTGTCAAAGGGGTGAGGAGGTTCCTGGGATATGCAGGGTTCTACCGGCACTTCATCAAAGATTTTTCGAAGATCACGAAGCCTTTGTCTGGATTACTTGAGAAAGATGATTTACTCAAGAAAAAGCTAATTAGCACGCCCATCATCACCACACCAGACTGGACCTTGCCATTTGCGCTCATGTGACGCTAGTGACTATGCGGTGGGAGCAGTTTTGGGCCAGCGGAAGGATAAGGTGGCTCATGTCATCTACTATGCTAGTCGGACTTTGAATTATGCTCAGGTAAACTATGCTACCACTGAGAAGGAGATGCTGGCTATTATTTTTGCATTGGACAAATTTCGTCCATATCTTGTGGGTTCTCAGGTAACAATCTTTATTGACCATGCCTCTCTCGAGTATCTTCTCACCAAGAAGGATGCAAAGCCAAGGTTGATCGGGTGGGTACTTCTGATGCAAGAATTTGATATATAGATCAAGGAAAAGAAAGGAGTAAAGAATGTTGTGGCAGATCACTTGTCCAGGTTAGAGAATGTGAAGCATGAGGAGGTGCCTATCAGAGAGGATTTTCCGGATGAGCACCTTATGGTACTGGTACCAGTTGTTCTTTGGTTTGCTGACTTAGCAAATTTCAAGGCGCTAAATATTGTTCCCAATGATATGATTTCCCACCAGAGGAAGAAATTCTTTGCAGCTGCACGACGATATTTTTGGGATGATCCATGTCTGTTCAAGCTGGGAGCAGATAATATATTGAGGTGTGTAGCGGAGCCCGACACGGTAGAGATTCTCAGACACTGCCACGAGTTGAACTGTGGGGGACATTTCGGCAAAACACGTACAATGGCCAAGGTACTTCAGAGCGGATTTTATTGGCCCACATTGCATAAGGATGCCCATCTATTTTTTCAGCAGTGTGACCGGTGTCAAAGAACAGGCAATATTTCCAACCGAAATGAGATGCCTCAAAATTTCGTGTTGCAGGTGGAGCCGTTTGATGTTTGGGGCATTTATTTTAAGGGGCCATTTCCCTCTTCACTTGGTCATCTCTATATTCTTTTGGCTGTTGGTTATGTGACCAAGTGGGTAGAGGCGATAGCTTGTCCCAAAAATGATGGAGCTACCGTAGAGAAATTTGTAAGCAATAATATTTTTACGCGGTTTGGGACACCCAGGGCCATTATTAGTGATCAGGGCTCGCACTTCGTGAATAGGGTCTTTTCCAATGTCTTGAGCAAATATGGGGTGAAGACACACAAGATATCACTGGCCTACCATCCGCAGACGAATGAACAAGCTGAAGTGTCTAAACGAGAGATCAAGGAGATTCTAGAGAAGACAGTCAATCCAGGACGCAAAGATTGGTCCCTACACTTGGATGACAGTCTATGGGCATAAAAGTGCATACAAGACCCCCTTGGGCATGTCTCCTTACCAGCTTGTATTTGGGAAGTCATGTCATCTTCACAAGGCGTATTGAGCGTTGAAAAATATCAACTTGGATGCTAAACTCTCAGGTGAGCAAAGGAAACAGGCATTGCTAGAGCTTGAAGAATTTTGGCTGATGGCTTATAAGAGCGCAAAAAATTATAAGGAGCGGACCAAGCAACGGAACGACAAGCACATCATACTGCGAGACTTCAAGGTAGGAAAGAACGTATAAATTTTCAACGCACGATTGAAACTGCTTCCAGGCAAGTTGAAGTCGAGATGGAGTGGTCCTTTCACAATTACTGAGGTTTACCCATGGGGATCGCTTGAGGTAGAATCTTAGAATGGGGATCTATTCAAGGTGAATGGGCAGCGAGCAAAGCCATACGTGGATGGGCATTTCATTGGGTTTATCGAATGCCTCAAAGCAATTCCCGCTATCTGAGCTTACTTGAGGTAACTAGGTCGGTCCGTCGACCTTAAATTACAAGCGATTGTTGGGAGGCAACCTTACTTATTTATGTTGTACTGTAGATTTACATACTATTTTTGTTTATTTTTATTCTGTTTGATTTGATTGAGGGTTCTGAGAGAGTGGGACTAATATTTCCAATGAGTGTGTGCATGAATTCTAAGAAAGGCCTATTCTGGATCTCCCGTCTTGATGCGCGTGTGAAGAACATCATCGAAATCGAGAAATAGCAGCCCAAAATGCGTATCAAGATCCGGAATGAATAATTGGGTGAAGGATGCCATTCCAACACTCACTCAACACACGCACCTGGTGAAGAGCACGTATCCGGACTCACCGTCTTGATGCAGGCAAAGAATGCAGTGCAAAACCGAGGAAGCTGACACAATGGCATGGATTATGATGCGAATTTTTGCAAACAAGACCATGAGCTGAATTGAAGAGTGCCATTGTGTGGGGGTTTTCAAGAGCATTCCGTTGATATATGGATCGCATGCATCGGAGTCCGGATGCGAGAGTTATGGCCATTTGGATGTTTTCGTGAAGAAAAAGCGGCTAAAAGCATCCGGAAATGGCAAAAAAGTGAAGACCATGGGCTATCGGTCTAAATTGTGAAACGGCATGTCGGGACCCAAGTGTAGGGGTGAAAATATCAAGTTTGGACTTGTTGTGAGCTATTACAAGCTCAAAAGTCAGAAAAAGACACGACGGAAGAAGAGCTGATACGCGCAGGATGGAACTAGGTCACACGACCAGTCTATAGGAGGTCACACGACCTGTTCAGAATTGGCCAGTAGGTCGCACGAATCTGATAACAAGTCGCACGACCAGTTGTCCGAAGGAGAAGTTTCTGGTTCTGAGGAGGGGTCTTTTTGCATTTTTTGGAAATTTAGAAGAGGGGGGGTTCTTGTATTTTCCTAAAATCAAAGTTATCACTTTTGATAACTCATTCTCACAGTCAAAAAAAAAAAACACAACCCAGAGCCTCTCAACCGAACCCCCAACGCTCCCTCCTCTCTCACCCGACACCCCGACTCCCACCATCTCCCACCACCACCAACAACCTCCGGCGCACACGCGCCTAGGGCTGCTAACCATATCTTTGGAAGAATTTTCACCATAAGTGTTTGTTTGGTGGTGAACTCAGTGAAAAGAAGGAAGCTAGGGTTACAAAGAAAAAATCTGAAATTCAAGGAGTTTGAAGCCAAATTGGGAAAATTCTTCAGCTGGGTTTTGACGGGGACATCGCAAGGAGCGTGTGGGAGTCTTAAATTGCAAAACAAAATCGGAAAAATTCGACGGTCAAAATTTGACCCCTTCTTGTCGAATTTTGCGCTAAACGGCATTCGTATTAACGGAACTACGGGTGCCCAGGTACAATTCTTCCTTTTTCAATTTCAATTTCATCGAGTCTAGGCACATTGAGTAAAAGCCCATTTTTTTTTATCGTTGTCGCTTAGTTGCGGCTCTTGGGGGCGATTGACTAGTGTCATAAGGATTATTTGTGAATTGCTTACTTGTTTCTTTTCCGTAAACATCGTGACACTGTGCACGTAGCGTAAGTTAATTGTCAAATTTGTGCTACTTTCTTGTGCCAATGTCGAGTAGGAAAGAAGAAGGTAAAGACGTAGCTAAAGGCAAGGGTGCGGCTATGAGCAAAAATGTGTCGAGAGGAAAGATTAAAAAAATAAAAGTAGCGAGTGATAGTGAGGATTATGATCCCGAGCCTGACATGAGAGAGACGAGGGGGGAAGACTCAGACCAAGAGACTGCCACCTTTTGGGTTACGGTGTGCATGGTTTCACCAGGCTCACCTGACCCTGCTGAGTTGGAGAGAGAGTAACCCCAGGTGATACCGGACGTGAGTGGTGATAGGTCATCGAGTATAAGTAATGAACTTGACCTTGATTCCCGTGCTTTCTGTGACTTTAGTTTCGTCTATGCTGATGCACATGCTAAGTATAGGAAGAACGATAGTGTGTTCAATGGTCTTAATGTATAAAAGTCTTTCCCGGTTCATAATGGCATGCCCAAAGAGATTCGGGATTTCATGGAAATCGAAAATTTCGAGGGTTGGGTTGACATCGTAGATGGAAACACGAGTTCAGAGCTCATGTGGGAAATATATGCAAATGCTAAGCTCTGTCGGATAGCAAAGGATGCGGAGGTGAACGACCCTAGGATTCTTTATGCTCGTAAGAATTTTTTTGTTTTCTCTCCTACCACCATAACCGAGACCCTATAATGGCCACCACTAACAGAGCGTTGTCACTTTGAGGTCACCATGGAAATGAATGTAGAAGAGTTAGTAGCACTCGTGTCTACTTTTGGTTTTGGTGATGTGACGGGTGTGTCATGGGACACTCATGCGAGTAAGGACGTAAGAAAGTGGACGGTTGCAACCAACCACTTACTTCGTCGAGCTCGTTGGTTAGTGGAATTAGTGGAGTATTGGGTTGAGGGTGTGTCAGGTCAGACCAAAATCCGGTTTGAGTGGTGTGTCATGGCTATGTGTTGGTTTCAGGGTCAACGGTTTGATGTCTCGAAGCACATTTACATGAGTTTTAGAGAGAGGCTTCGGGAATCCAACTGTCGGGTGGCAGGGTTTGGTTATTTATTGCAGCTTGTGGCTACTAATGTCGGCGTGAGGTGATTACGTTTTTACACAGACCGTGAGCCTGAACCCCCTAGAACCTGGACCATGGTGCCTGACCCTAAGAAGGATGAGATAGTCGTTGAGAGCAGCCAGGCCCCACCTAAAAAGGGGGCTAAGAGGGGTGGTAAGGGTAAAGCCCCAACTGCGAGTGGAGAGTCGAGTCCATCTGTTTCGGCTAGTGCTAGCCTCGATGCCACCTTGAAAGCCATGAAACAACTTTTAATTGCTCAAGATAACAAGGCTGACGCTAGATGACAGGCGTTTGAGAAGCGTGTGGATGAGGCTGAGAGGAGAGCCAAGTCGAGGTCCATGCATAAGCGACGCAACCAACGCCAACTCGGTGAGAAGCTAGATAGGCAGGATAGGTGGTTGTATGCGCTTGGATAGGAAGACGGTGTGACACTGAATCCCAGTCCTTCAGAGGTGAGATACCAGTTGAGCACCAACTCAGACGACTCGGAGATCGAGTAGATCCGGTGGCCCTTGCATTGGAATGCCGAGTCCCCTTAGTTTAGCTCTATATTCGTTGGGGGAAACGAAGTATTCTAGTGTGGGGGTGAGTTGTTCCTTCTTACTAGCCAGTGTTGAGTCGTGCATTCACCTGTTACATGTAGTTTGCTTTTTAGTTATGTCCTTATTTTTCTCTTTATTATTCATAGTTCTGTTTGCACGTCTATATTATTGAGTCACCCCACCATTTCGAGTCGTTAGTCAAGTAGACCGTGCGTTTAGTGTAATTTATCTAAAAATTTGAAAAACCATAGAAAATAAAATTTTGAGAAAGGGCAATCAAAAGAAGCTAAAAACTTGGTAAATCATGAAATTGTGAGAATTTTAGGCATATGGCATTATTTGTGACCGAGAGTGACAACGTGAGTCCCCCTTAGTACGTATAGAGAGACTTTCTTTACGCGAGTTCCTGCTTATTTTACACATGTACTTACTTTTCAAATCTAAAGTGTGTGTCGTGTTATTCTTACAAGAGTTGAGCTAGGTGTGAGCTAAGCAAACCAAACGTTCTTGCCTACGTCTTAGGTAGTCTCCAGCCCCCCTCGTAGTGGCACACGAAATAGCTGTGCGAGGTCGTGTATTAGAGCACTCACTGCTTTTAGATCTCACCTTTTAGGACCACTAGAAACCCCGATTTGAACCTTGTATTATATGCTCGCCTTATGACCTAGGGAGACGATTCTTGGACTTCATCATACATCTTTTAACCTCTTTAGTGTGTCACAAGGGAGTTGTAGTTGAGGAGGTTCGATGAGGGAGTGCTTCATGATACATTATTGTGAGTCTTAGATATTGCTTGTGCTTCATTGACTATTTACGAGGGGATGCGAGGGGGAGTGAGTAGGCTTGCGCACTTCGGTGTGGCGGTGTTCCATGTCATTACACCATGGACACAGTTGTTGAGAGTCGTGAGTGCATGTCGTTTAATCCGCACGAAACTGGGTTGGGTGAATTTAATTGGTGGATCATGCTAGGTACTGGATTCCATTCATCTTGGTGTAGGAGGCTCGGTTGGATTAGGCACGAGACATACATCATATCGACTACTTGAGCGGGGGCATGGATAGATTCTAGTGTGGGGGTGTTGACTATTGACGACGGACATAGAGAGTGAGCTATTGACGACTCCACCCCCACACATGTGCTTGGATTATTTGTAGCTTGTTTAGTGGCACCGTGCGCTTTATTAATATTAGGGGGATATGAATCTTATTTGTGATATTTATTCATCGCTTCGTTTATTCCCTCCGCCTTCGCAGTTTTGTTGCTTGGCTACTTGCGAAAGGCCACTCGGATATTTTGTTACAATATGTTGGATTTTGAGAGATAAAAAAAAAGAAAAAAAAATATCAAGAAAATAGAATTAAAGAAAAATAATAAAAAATATTTAAATAAATAAATAAAAAGAGAGACAGAGAGGGAGAGAGAAAAAAAAGGAGATATGAAATAAGGGAATAAGTTGAGCTTAATGGAAAGCGAGTGGTGGAAGTTGCTAGTTCGTTGACGGCGGTTTGTATTTCATGCACGACGCATACCGGTGGCCACGGATATCATAATTGTACTGGGGTATGAGGGGATCGAGGGCCGGAGACGGTGAGTTTAGGGTTCGGTTTCTATGATTGGGTGAGGGTGTGCAAGATATTCGAATGATTGTGAGAATATGACGCTTTAGGACTTGTATTGCGAGATTATGTATTTGTCCTTAAGCCTCAACATTCTAAGCCGTTAGCGGAATAGGAGCTCGTACCTTGAATGTGGCTTAGCCTAACGTAGTCTCTTACTTTATCGGCACACGCCAAGAGGTAGGATACTCTTGAACTTAGTAAGGCTAGGCTCTCTATACGATCTAAGGGAAATTCTTGTTGTCACACTTAGCTTCAATTAACGCCTTGTTCCTAAATCTTTCATCACTCCATGATAACCGGTTGAAGCTAATTGAGATTTCCCGATCTCGCAAAAGAAAAAGAAAAAAATTGTTATTTAATGCTTGAATTGTGTATATTGCATTTGCAAGTTCTTGCATTGTGTATAATCGAGTCGTGTCTGCTAGAAATAGGGGGTTGGTGTTTTGATCTCCTCGTTGGATTCGTATGTAATGTTGGCATGGATGCATGGTGGTAATTGTATGCAAGTGGAGTAGGGAAAGTATGCAATGTCAATTGGGAACGTATGCAAAGTGAAATGGGGCTCGTATGCAAAAGTTTGGATGAGAATTGAGGATGTTTGAGTTGAAAGGGTAAGTATTGGCTTGAGATTTTCTCGGGACGAGCAAAATGTAGTGTGGGGGGTAGTTGATAACTCCGTTTTCGGAGTTATTTTATTGCTTATTTTTCTACGTTTTGTATGCTCATAATGGAGAATATAGCGTCTATTTTTGAGTAAATTGTGCTTTAGTTTGCGAGAATGAGTTCATGTGTTAAATGTGAAGTCTGGGCGTTTTCTGCATCGTTTTATGTGATATTTATCATTTTTTGTCACATTTGATGTTGGCGGGGGTGTTCCTGTTGTGTTTTTCAGGGCAGGGGCACGCGAGGAGCAAGTGGCTAGAGAAAACGAACTTCGGAAACTAAGGCAAGCTCGAGATTGGAGAAGGAAAGCGAGAGACGAGGAATCAATTTCTAGAGAAGCCCGTGAGGAGATGTACGAGCATTGAAGTATGTGGAGAGCTCAAAATGGAGGATCAAGTGAAGAATTGATGCCCGGGAGATGATTCGGAAGCACAAGCAACGAAGTGAAATAAAAGGCTGAAAATTTTCTAAGGCATACTAGGTCGCACTACCTCTGTAAACAGGTCCCACGAACGGGTGTGCAGGAGGCAGTGAGCAGGAATAATTCAATTATGTCGCACGACCTGTTTGCAGGAGTTCGCACGACCTGTTAGAGGAGCTGAAAAACTCTAAGTGTCACAACTAGGTCGCACGACCTAGTTAAACAGGTCGCACGACCTAGTCGGTGCAGCAGATTTTGGAAACGTTTTGGGGTGAGTTTGTAATTACTCCTAACTTGTTCTAAAAACTTGGAGAACGTACTTAGACTTGATTAGGGCTTATGTCGGTTTTTTGAGACATTGTTTTGGACGTGTTGGAGCTTGGAGATCGGGAGGGGAAGCTTTGGAGCATTCGTTTGACTTCTAAACTCCGTTTCTTCTCTAGTTTTGATTATTGATCATGAAAACTTGTATTGTGATCATGTTTATGCGTAGCTAAACCTCTTTCTCAAGATATCTCGTAGGGATCTAGATTTTTATCACTATGTTTGGTGATTTACGTATTTGCTTTCATGCATTCGAGCTTAATTGATGATTTTTTTATATAGTTATGTGCTTTTCATGCGTTTTATTCATCTTTTCTATTGGTAGACGTATTAATAGGATTGAGTTAGGTATTGAACGTTAGAGACATCAACTTTTATTGCCCAGAACTTGAACACACACTAGTCGTATCTAGGGTTGAAAATTTTGCTAGTTAGCTAAGAACAAAGAGTATATTAATGATCGTAACGAGTGCCTAAACTTGATTAGACTAGAGAAATCAGCGTTGATAGTTTAAGTATAGGCGTTGGTTGAGACATCTTCAACATAAACGTGCTCGTTTAGCTAAAAGGAAGAATCATCGTGTTAGTAGGACATAAATACAACGTAGTGAGAAATACCTAGTGACCCGTAGAGATATCATGACTTTGTAAACTTTGTGAAAAACCAACAACAATTCATCTTCATTAATCGTGAGACAATTCAAACACCTGATTGAGATTTGTGTTTTCTTTACTTTAGTAGAATTATAAAAACAAACAATTGCGATTTGCCCACAAAGGGTTAAGAAATATTAACTAGTTTACAAAGAAGTCTCGTGGGTTCGACAAACCGGATTTCCGGAATTTTATCACTACACCGACAATTCTACACTTGCAGTTAAAGCATGTCTGGTGACGTGGATGTGTTGCTAGACACCACTCCATGTTAGTATACTACCAACTAAGTAGAAACCTATGGGGTCACACGCCATAAGGATTAAAGTAGACTTGGGAATTAATTAATATGATTAATTAAATAGAAGGATCAATACGCAATCACATGCAACCATAGTAGGACTAATTTGCAATGTGGACTGATTCGTGTATACACAGGATTAGTATTTGGGCTTTATGCAGTTAATAAAGAGTTTATTGACTATATAAAGGACTCACCTAGCTTAATTTTCTACAAATGCTCATATCATACATTGAGTAGGAGAGAACAAAGCAAAGAGAGAGAGAAAAAGACAATCCTAGACCGAATCCTAGACCCATCCTCCCCCCCACCCTCTCCGTGCGCCATCAGCCTTAAGGAGGCGCGCCGCCCTTTGGTTCGCCCGATCGTGATTCTTATTCTTCCTCCTTCCATCAATTGCTAGAGCAAGACGTGGAAGAACTCTAGATCTTGATCGTAGGCGTGGACTATGCGTAGAGACGTGAACACTATTTCACGTGTGAAGTCATCCAAGGACACAACAAGGTATTTGATACTAAATCCTTTACTATTTTTATGACGTCTAGTCATGTGATCCTTGGAGGGTCTTGTGCGGATCTTTATTCTTCTTTATTCCGCTGCCTAATCCGTTGCAAAACCCTACACACTAGTTATACCTTTATATGATAGAAACTCACCTTTAGGTCCATGGAACCTCAGTTTTGGGTGGCACACTCTATGTTTTCATGACATCTAGGTTTCCTATGTTTAAATGGTATAACCAGTGTGCCACCATGCTAATTACGCAGTGTGAAGGGTATCTAAGATGACATCTAGGTTTTCATGAAACCTTTACGCAGGGAAACAACAATGCTAATTACAAACTTCAATTTGCACCTAAGATGACATCTAGGTTTCCTATGTTTAAAAGGATTAGGTCTGAAAGTAGTTCGACACCTAGGATTTGAAGTTTGACTCTAGGGTACATGGCGTTACAAGGAACGTCTTCCATATTGTCATAGCATGCGCTACATATCTTGAGCTGCTTTATAAGCCTCCAAAAGCGTGTTGAAACGCGTAGGTCCCATTTCCATTTGAACTTGGAAATTCAAACCTTCGAAAAACTTGCTGACCTTTACCTCCTTCACCGATTTCTCAACCGAACCTCATGAGCTCCATGAACTTCTTGTAGTAATAAGAAAGAGTATCCTCCCGTTTCTTCAAGTGTAAGAACTCGTCAAACTTCCTATACTTCACGTGATCGGGGTAGAACCGCTCACACATGGCTTCCATTAACTTCTCCCATCCAAGGCCTGAATGGGTGTGAAAAGTATATGCTGCAGTAGTCCACCATTTATCTACATCTTCCTTGAAATAGTATACCGCCACCTCTATGCTTCTATCCTCTCGAGAACGCACTGATTTCAGTGCCTTTTCAAAGTCACGGAACTAGTTTTACAGGATGGTTGGGTTGTCCGTACCATAAAATAAGTATGTCTAGAGTTCCGCAAGCTCACTCACGATGTGTCCTTCCCCAGTGTGCTGATTTTGTAGGAGTTGGGTTAAGGCTATGGTCGCTTGTTCCATATCCTGTAACTGAATTTGGTCGTACTGTAGAGGAACTTGAGCTTGTTGGTTTCCTAGGATTCCCTAATTTATGGTTTCTAGTTCTCTTGGACGACTCCTTGTATTGATGGGGTGCGAAAAATCACATTTTACCATATGAGTATAATCTTATTTAATAAATTTCTAACCAAAATCGCATAGATATCAACAAACATGAATAGAATCATGCAATGGGTACATAGTGTCTTTTTCCAAAACACAGGGTAGCATGGTGGAATTAATCCTAAAGTCAGGGGTGGTCAGTGTCTTTTACCCTAAAATAAAAGACAAGATGCGATGGCCTAAGGGGTATATGCTGGGATGAGTAGATTGTGGGTGGGAGACAATGATTCATCATTCTATGTGATGCACTCAGATCCATTCTCTGATAGATTAATCATAGCGTCTTCATCTTCCTCCTCATGTTCCCATTCTTCTTGTGCTTATTGGAACAACTCGCCTTCATCCATGTTTTGAATACCCTGCAACAAGTGTGTTACTTATTGTTGTATCTCCACATCCTCGGATTCTGCATTCACTAATTGTCCCATAATAGTGGGTGGGTCTATCGAGTAAAATTCGTCCAGATTATGCTTTTACTTGGAGACGTTAGGTACTACTTGGTCCTACATATTGTCGATGACTAGATCGTCTAACTCGTTCTTCAAAGGGGTCCAAGGTTGCATTCTTCGTAGCGCATTGAGTATGAAGTGGCATATCTTAACAGATGGCCATATCGCTCGTGGCCTCTCAGGATCCAAGAAATGCAAAGGTTCTTGACAAAATCAAATTACTCCGCTCGGGTTTCTAGGCCAATGTGATAAATCACGTCTTGTAGAAGATGGGCTCATGTGAGGTCAACGGGGGAAGGGATTGGTGTCCTAAATCTTGTTTGTGCTGTTGGGACCTTGATAGGCACTTCTTCCGATGTGACCTCCTCTTCTTTCGGATCTTCTTCTAGATCCTCCTCCTCTTTGGGTTGTTCTTCATCCATTGGTTCTTATTCGGGCTCTTCCTCTTCTCGTGGTGCTTACTCCTTGTGACCACTATGGCTAGCAACTTCATCGAGCTGACGAAGTATGTAAGATGTTTTCACCTTCCACTCGAAGTAGAGAAAGTACTTATCCTCTTTGGGCTGCCACGTCTCATCGGCATAAAGTCCTTACAGTCGTTTTGTACTTGGGTCCACGGATATAGTTTGCGCAAAACATGAAGCATGTAGTGTCTCATCGCCAAGGGGTCTCGGTAGAGCTTGTCCCCAAGCTGAGATAAACTCCACTTGAAGTGCCTCTTCTTTACTCGTGAGCAGTAGTTGGAAAGGCTCTCACGACCCTTGAGGAACTTCATGAACACTGGGGATTCCTCGATGAAGTTGGGTGGGACAAACTTGGGAAATTCGGAAGCTGGCTGAGAGGCCATCTAAAATGGAAAGAGATCTCTCAAAAAGGTGCGGTACCAAAGTGATACTATCGAAATTAAAAAGTACTATCAAGAAAGACAAGCATTACAACCAAGCAGGGATACATATTCCGAAGCTACCCATAACCCTCAGTTATTCATTTTATTACCAGTTGGTTATCCTATGTTAATTTTAAGTTTTGAAAACTCTTACGACTTTTAATTGTTGGATATCGTTGGTGAAAGTTGTATGTAGGTATGCAAATACAGGATCAAATACTCTAAAAGGGGGGGTGAATAGAGTATGGCAACTTTTGCCAAAAATGTGGTTTTGAAATAAAGTGTGAAGAGCTAAGAGTATTTCAAGGCCTTGAACACAAAATCAAGCCTTTGAAATCAAAACTGACAGAGATAAAGTTTAGTGATAGTTTTCAAGGACTTGAAAAGCCTTTCAAGGCTTTGAATACAAATCTGTTATGAAACAGTTAACAAGACAAGTAAAGTAATGAAATGTAAAGGCAAGGAACACATTGATTTGTTACGAAGTTTGGTTCCAAGTGACCTACTCTCTCCTGAGGGATCTATTCCCTCTAGGATTTCAACAACTTATTATTAATCAAAAGCTAACCCCTAGATCTCAAGTCAAGAAAATTTTCTTGCTCTTGTTACAGCTTGTGGTTCTCTCTAACCTATCTAGTACCTGCTCTAGCTAACTGAGTCAATAAGAATCTCTTGTTGTTCCTCTTGAAATATAACAAGATGATATACAAATAATGCTCACATGAAGAACACAATAACACAATGATGTAGTTAAGCTTGAAGTGTTCTTCTGGAACTTGGATAGAAAGATTTGATCTTCCTCAGTGGTGCTTATCAATCCTCGAGAGTTGTTTTAATCTATGTAATGCTATATGCTTCGTAATTTCTCTAAAAAGTCTTTTTTTCTGCTGGTTTGAACTACAGAATATATAGCATCCTTCAAACAAAAATCCCTAAAAACATGCACCATATCTTTGATTCTCAACATCTTGATTGCAACGGCTAGTTTCTTGCTTTTTTGACTTTATTTTGATACGTTATTCCATCTTCAAGCTTAAGGAATGTTTAACAATAGTACTGAATCTGCAGACATTGTTTGCAGCTCATTCATCTCTGCTAATAAGAAAACTCACTGAACCTACATACACATAGTTAGGTAACAGTTCCTGCAAAATAACTTAGGTAAATAGTTAGATCAAGACATGTTAATCACATAAATAATTTTTCTTTCATCATCAGACACAATATGATCACGTGCAGGGGTTTAGAGAAGCATATGAATAGTAACTCCCCCTCAGTTCATGCTCTTCAGTTTCAAGGTATTTGTGATGACCCGGTCACACTTTTTTAATAATAAAATATCGATTATACGATAAAAATCACAGTTTACTGTCAACCCGTCTGACACTTTCAGACGTCAAACCCAACTAGCAGGACACAGAGTCCTCTGAAACAATTTTCTATAAAATATCAAAAATAGCAATTTACACCCGCTCGTCAAAATCTGGTACGTGACCTAATTTATTAAAAAGTTGCACCCGCTCGTCAAAATGACAATTTTCTATAAAATATCAAAAATAGCAATTTACAACGAATCGCTAAAACAACTAACAATAACTATTTTAGCTAAAAAGTCAACTTTTTAGCTACAACACCGCGATCTGGTCGCTCTCCGGCTCAACCTGTAAACAGAGGGTGAGCCAAAATAGCCCAGTAGGTACCGTCTAACCGCTGGCGTAAAAAGAAAAAAAAATGTCAATTAAACTGCACCGGTTATACACACAATCATATAGCACGAATTACACGAAAAGCATGATTTATCACCCAACAATCACCAGATATAAAACGGTGAAACAAAAGCAATACATACACAGTATACCGTAAATACAGTGAACGTGAGTAGTGGTGCGATTTCGGTTCGGTTCAACCGAGAACCGAACCGAAACCGGTGTATTTGAACCGAACCGAGCGGACCGATGAACCGAACTCGCGAACCGATGAACCGAACCGACCGGAACCCGGTAGTATACCGGGTACGGTTCGGCTTTTTAATTTACGGAACCGGAACCGGAACCGGTCCGAACCGAAAACTCCAACGGCAAACAAATCAAAAAATATATATATATATATATATATATATATATATATATATATATATATATATATATATATATATTGACCGGTTCATAACCGGAACCGAACCGAAACCGAACCGGTGAAGGAACCGGTTCCGGTTCACGGTTCGGGTTCGGTTCTAGCGGAACAAAAATCCCGGTTCCGGTTCAACCGAACACGGAACTTGAACCGCCGAACCGAACCGAAACTGACCGGTCCCGGCTACAACCGGTTCGGTTCCGGTTCGGTTGAACCGAAATCGCACCCCTAAACGTGAGGATTAGATATTCCCTACCGTAATGGAAGAGTAGAAAATCAAAACTCAGACAAGCGGAGATCCATCGCCAACTTAGACACCTACTGTCGTCCTTCAAAAGGAAAAATCGAAATCTCTCTTTGGTTTGGGGAGAACGAGTTGCCTCACTGTTTACTGCCACTAATAGAAGTACAATCCACATACATATACACATACAAAAACTATCCTCCTTTAAGTACACCGAAGACATGTAAGCTCTCCACTAATCTACCTCCAATTTCTACGTCAGTCCCCGTTGGTACAAAGATTACACCAACTCTATACACTCTCTTTCCCCCAAGAGCATAACCATCTGACCATTTAAATGAGAACCAAAGCCAACTTGACATGCACATGACACAAGTCAATACCATACGGCCTCAAAAAGAGAACAAGCATTAGTCAACAATAACATGCATAGTGATAAACATGATTTCTTATCCATTTCAATTACTTTTATTTATTTTTAAATAATACCTCAAGTATCTATAAATTGTAAAATCACCTGGACCCACACATGCAAAAACAACAACAAGATGTATAGTATTCAGCCTTTGTTTAACCTTTGTCTGCCACATAACCACCACCTTTCAAATTGATAGAGTTTTATTTTAAATATGTATATCCCAAAAAGTTCTACCACAACAAGGTGACTTAGCCACGAAGTAACACTTTAAGAAATATAAATCACTGGTGAAATATACACAAAATTTCCGTTTCAGTAACCAACTACATTTTTTTGCTAATTCTATCGTAAACATGCGCTATCAAACGTTTACAGATAATCTTTACTATCTTAAAAGAGTGAAGAATAGAAAAGTGACTCTTAAGATCTTTTATTACGGAAGTGCCTTCCTAAAGTTTATAATTACAAAATTATATTCTTAAATCTAAGATTCGTTTTATCTTTAGTATTTAAAAATTTCGAGAACCCTCGATCTTGATGTAAACCCTAGAACCTATACTAAAAAGAGTTCTTCCAACCCTAGCTCATTCTCCGTCTTCCAAAACACTCTCGCTGTCTTCTGCAGTTTGTTGAACACGTAGCGTCTCTACAAAAACTTTCATGAACTGACTTGATCGATTTATTGAGTATCATATACGTTTTGTAGATTGATTTTGCTACGCAGATTTATCAGTGATTGGGCTTCAATATTGCTACGCAGACGGTTGCAGGTTGTCTTTCTTGTGGTGGCTGCTTCTATCATAACAAACTGGGCTCTTACTAAGCACCTAAAGAAACTATTTGATGGAAAAGAGGGAAGACCCAAGTATCCCCGAAGGTGGGTGATACTGCCATCTTTCATGTAGTAAGGGACTGCGTCGAACAACTTGATTTGTTATGGTACCAAAAAAGATTCCGAGGATCCCATCATGTTGTCAGGAGCTGTTATTCTGAAAGATGGTAACAAGGGAACGTGTTTCAGTAGTTCATCTTTATTGATTGCAAAATATGTTCTTCCTTTTTCTCTTCTGTTTCTTGGCAATTGATCTTTTGTCATGTTGTTGTAGTCAGAATACATTGGTTTCTTGTAGTCCACACCTTTGCACATCAAACTCATGTTCTCGGATTCATTGCACTAATTGCAGACTTGCGTGAGAGTAAGATCATCCAGTGATCAATGATCAGACCTCTTCGGTTCTTCTACAAAAAGGATCGGCATAAAGAGATACCAAACTGTTTACTTTGGCCTGTCACGGATTAATTTACGTGTTCATTACCCGTTTAATCTTTCGTTCATGGCCATGTCTCCATACCTTCACCCGCAATATGTCTCTTTTTTCAAATTCTCTATGTACATGATTTTCAAGAGTCCATCCCGATCGATCTGTACAGTTGCAGAGTATAGGTAAGAATTCAGTCTTTCCTCCATGTATCCTTTATTTTACCCTTATTTGGTTGACATCATTATTTAATATGTATCTCTTTTATTCAATTTTACCGACTTGACGAAGAACCAATTGCTTTTTAGAAAACTAGGCAAGTCACGGAATTGAAAAATTCCATTACTCAATTAAATATTAATCCGTCGTGCATTGATTTTTCTTCCTTGTTTTATTCTTTTAAATTTTAGTTTAAAAGTGACATAATTTTGTTGTCCTCAGAGGATTGCTAAATTGACTGAATCGATATGGAAGGCACAAATTATTTTAGCGATCTCTCTTGTCTTAAATTCCACTCATAGTAATTTTGAGTTTGCAACAAGTATTAGTTTTTCTTAGTTGTCAGAGACTCTTGCAAAAAGAATTGATGCTCCATTTAGTTTTTCAATAATCTTTCATCAGCGTTCTTTCAGTTCCATGTTTAATGCCATCAGAATGTATTGTGAATGTGTCTCATTTAACTTCTATTATCCAACTTTAATAATCATAGTCTTACAATTGTAGCTTTAGCATGTGAAGGCTAAAACAATTTGTTTGATCAACTTTAACTTTAACTGCTTCTTATGATTAATTCCTTTGGTTGGCTTTGTTTTTTAAGATGCCCCTATATTGTTTGTGCAATTGTGTGACAAGAGTATGATTCGGTTCCTTCCTTGATCAACTTACATTTTATTGTTGTTGTGACATGATCGCTGTTATGTTTTTATTACATGTCAAAACAAGATTGTCAATCATTTTGTCTCTTTCGTGAATTGAATACATAAATACGTCATTACGAAGCATCTAAGAAATCTACTGTTGGGTTTAGAAAAAACTATATGATCTTCTATTGTGTGAATTAGATAAATAATCCATCACTAGCACTTTCTGTAACTCGGTACTTTGTGAACCAAATCTGTCGTTCACCCTTTCCCTTTGTCATTTACTTGATGATGGAGCACTCAGTAGCTCAAAATATGTCCCTCCTCATAGATTATAAAGTGCGACCTACGTGCCAATGAAACCACTCAACAGCAGCTCTATTCAGGGTTCACAATTTACCGAAGGGATAATTAGTTCCTTCATAGGTGTCAATGGAGTCTTAAAAATCTTCCTAACCACCCATTTCTCTACAGGCTGGCTCGGTCTAGCATAAAGAAGGCTTGTCACCGAACATGTAATTGTATGACAACAGCTTTTTCTTTGGTGCATGCTTTGGCTAGGAACTCTTTTAATCTGTCGTGTTACATTTGTAAATATAGCACTAACTAAATTTGGACAACAAAATGGAATTGTATGTAAACTAAAATTGGAGAAAAACCGAACTGTCCATAGTTATAGCTTGGATGTACATGGCTGATATTAACAACTACAAATTAATCATTTTATTGTGTCATCATTTTTCTCATATGATTTTTTGTTCAAGAGATCATGCATCCTTCAAAAAGTAGGAATAATTGACCCAGAAAGCAAGGACCTATATGTTCGCTTGAAGTGCGCATGTTTAAAAATTCCTTCACCTAATTTTCCAGTTGCATTAGAATTTTATTTTAATCCAATTTTGGTATGGATGTTGAAAAAAGTGTCTTATTGCATATAGTTGCACTATTATTGTCATTCAAACGTACGTTTTAGTTTCGTTAATTTATTCCTGTGGATTTGTGGTATTTTTACTTTTCTCATCGGTCTATATATAGTTCTGTATAATCTTAACTCTTCCAATTTAACTTCTTTGCATTATCAAAATATGGTAAATTGAATGAAATGGTCAGAAGAATCGTTGATAGTGCTCGAAGTCATTGTGCATCAGATGCAAGAACTGTATGTGTTATTAAGGTATGAGTGATTGATGTGGATACTGCTCCAAGTCATTGTGTATCATATGTAAGAACTGTATGTGTTACTAAGGTGTGAATGGGTGATGTTATACCGCTTAGGTAGCACATCCAACAAACCTTTTCTGGAGTAATTTGGTTGACCAGGTCCTCAATGAGATTGATTGACGGAATAGTCTTTGGATAGCTGCCTTTATCCGTCTCGCACGGAGTTAATACTATGTTGTGTGTGGAGCAGTGCAAGTGATATGGAAATTGATGGTACCCTTTCTTTAGGTTAAAGGGAAAGTATAGAATTGGTAGAGTCCCTAAACCTTAGAGTTTATTTGGGTGTGATAATGTGGGAGAATATCTCCCTTAGTTTATTTGATCTCCTATGTAACCTTCCCTTGGGCACTTCACTGTGGGCAAGAGCTGATACAAATAGTAAGCCCATCAATATGCTGATGTAGACTTCTATATTCAAATGGATTCTCATACTTAGGATTTCATGTGTGTGGATTTTGCTTCCTGGTTTTTTGCCCTCTAATTGCAGCAGGCTAATTCACCTTCATACCAGCATTGCTAGCCACTTATGCCACGCTTGGTTACAGGCTCATGCTACTGAGCTCAGCAAACTATTTAAACAACAATTAGATTAGCCTCCAACCTTTAGATACCTAACGAACGATATTTTCACGTTGATATGAAAGCAATGTAAAGTGGAAAGTTATATTCTGGATCTCATCCAGTGATAAGAGATATCAAGTTTCTTCCCCCCAAAGGAATGAAGAGAACATCCAAAAGATTTACAAGGAAGCTAACCATGTCGTATTCTGACGTGCTTTAAGATTTACCAACTTTGGAGATGGGGCATATTCTACAGCTTTTGTATAGAATAGTCAGATAAAGATGTCTCAGGATTAGGGTCTTCTATACTAACCCTCTTAGCTATCTTATTTCCTTCAATGGACCTAGACCGCGGTGTTAATTTACCAATTTAGGAGATGGTGCATACTTAACCTATCTTTTGTTTGACGAGGTAGATAAAGATGCCTCGGATGTAGGTTGTATTATACTGACTCTCTAGCAGCCTCCCTTACTTCAATGCACCATACAAGACTTGGATGGATCAAAGAAGAAAATCACTTAGAATGCTAAGAACGCCGAACTTATACTTGTTTGAGATGAAGAAAGTGGTCCACTGTTGAGATGATAAAAATTAGTTTGTATGGTTAGAAGACTATACAGTGTGGTTAGGTGACTCATTGGGCCTGTTTAGATGAGTTGAAGTAAGTGAACGATGAATTGAGCATAAAAGATCATTAGTGTTTCGATGACATATATTATTGTAGATTATTGCTAAATTGTTTTGTTAAATACATAATTTCTTTTTACAGTTCAAAATTTCCCCCAAATAATCACGAATTCTCTCAAAAAAATCCAAAAATCCCCCAAAATAACCCGGAATGTCCCCCCCCCCCAATCCATAATTAGGAAAAAAGAATCCAGTATCCGGGCTAGAAATTAGGATTTTTGTATTTTTAGCTGAAATTCCGGTTTTTTTTCGGAATTCCGGATTTTTTTTGTCAGAAATGATCATTTCCTCTCTTTGGTGTCATCTGATCTTGTTGTTACAATGGATATCGTGGAAATGCTGCTCAGCCTATTTCCAGATATGTGTAAATTTTTTTTTGCTTTCCTTCGTTTGCTTCCGGTTGATTGAATGAATGAGGATGACTAGGCTTGCCGTATTGATTGAATGTGAAATATTAGCATTATTGAATGGGATGAGAAACTCCGCTACGGGATGCCACCAATTTTTTAGGAAAATTTCAAAATAACAACTTAATAATGACAAGTAATTAGATACGGTTTGTTAGTTTATGCATATGTTCTGTAACCCGAACTTTTTAACTTACATTACGTGTAGTGATTGTTATTTCACAAATTCACGTGCAACGCACGTGATCCTTACTAGTACACTATAAAAACACCAACTTTGCAGACTTCAATAAAATAAAATTGCGTATCTAAATAATTAAGAAATTTAGGGTCTTACAGTCTTGAAACCAGTTTCAAGTCTTTGAAGCAACCAGTGAACTAACAATCTCCCACTTGATGAAAGACAAAAATAATTATTCTGTCTAAACTGTTTCTCTGCAAAAGATAGACATTAGTAGCATAAAAGAAACAATTATATAAGATCGATAGTCAAGTAACAATGCCAACATAAGGGAGCATGGGTTCATCGATATAGTTGCGCGATGAAGTAGCAATTGAGCAAGATGTCATTGCCTTCACGTAGGATCATTACGCATATAATCCTTTTAGCGAAATTGTGTAATGGCCCCCTAAAAAAATTGTGTAATGTCTATAGTATTCAACTATACTTTTCTTCAATTCTAAGACAAATATAGATCTTAATAGGAACTAGTGGATATATCAATGATGAATAACCACAAAAGTTGATATTATTTTTGTTTAAATTTGGAACTTTAAAGTGCATCGCACGGGTCAAATACTAGTTATACTCAACATAAATGTTTCTTCTGAAGTAAATGATATATATGCTTACTGAATTTCTCCTGATAACATAATTAACTTGTTTAAGTTTCCTAAGTTGAATTGAAAAAAAAAATATTTGTAGTAAATTTTAAATTAAAATTCTACATGAAAATGAAATGAATTCCAGCAAATAATCAATCGTATTACGATTAATGCGTTTTCTCCCTTGAATGAATTTCTCAGGTCTCTTTTACGAAATTGAACTTATTTATCTAAAAAAGGACCCTTGTTTTTTTACTAAAATAAATTAATAACCTGACAAATTCCTTCTATAAAAATACACCACTAATCACATTAGTTTTCTGTAGCTTCGTAATAACTGCAATAAATTATTTTTGTAAAGCCTTTTTTTTAGGATCTTTTTAATTATCAGATTGATGTATGAATGAATCATTAATGTTTCATTAGAGAATTTAACTGCACATAATTGCGTGAGTGAATATAAAACGGGAAGA
The DNA here is from genome assembly GCA_023055425.1 of Linanthus parryae. Lineage (NCBI taxonomy): Eukaryota > Viridiplantae > Streptophyta > Magnoliopsida > Ericales > Polemoniaceae > Linanthus > Linanthus parryae. Next base: position 92,343,696 of record JALGPY010000002.1, on the reverse strand, counting down.
AAAGTACCATGAGGGTATAGGTCGCACAGGCTCACCGCTTATTTAAAACATTTTGTGCTCAAAAAAAAAAAAAAAAGAGATAACCAATAAGAAAAAATCAAATAATGATTTCAACATTACAGACTATCAATAGCATCACAGAATCCAAATTCTTCCGTATTTCAATTTTCAGAATCTCAATTTTATTATTTGAGATCAAAATACGATTCCCAACCCGAGTTGTCAAATACGCTCTAAAGAAAAAGTTCGATTCAAAATTGACCGAAATTAACATTTTAGGGTAGTAGAAATTTAGGTAGTTCATAATGTCTACATAGTACTCCACGGTTTAAACTAAATTAAAAGTAGTACATGGTTAAAATCATACACATAATCCACTTCTTCTACGTAGATAGAGAACTGATGTGCATGAACAGCCGAAGATAAGGACGTAACTGTAGGACAAAAGAAACTCAGGTTCTCTCCACTGTTTCAGCCAAGTACACTCCACTTCACACCTGCAACAAAAATGAAAATGAATGAAATTGAGTTTCATTATCGTATTTCTTCACTGATATGGCTGATGATTAGCAAAAAAAAAAAAAAAAAAATCAGTGTATGTAATTTCTTAAGTATACATGTTTACTCACATGGTTGCTGCTCTCGGACAACGACCCAGTTGATGCATTCGGAATGTACCTAGCCCACTGTTCCATAAACAAAATTAGAAATACAAACTTTGAAATTTTAGATGTGAACAATTTGTTAGTTTTTACATTTTTAGCAGCTGCGCTAAAAGCTTCTCGATGTGGGACGTCAGGATGTGCCGCCTTGATGCGCTGTATCTCCTCCCTTCCATTGCAAAATATAGATTGTAAGTTAAAGTAAAACATAAATGAATACGTAAAATTTTATTTCTTTCTATTTGGTTATAAATTTTGACTTCACGTTGAATTACTGCACAAGTTTTTAGAGCTAGGTTAAACATACTTCATGAAGCGATTATAGGCAGATGGAAGCCTGTGCTTCTTCTCAGGTGCTGCAAGAAATAAACAACCCAGCATGAGTCAGAAACTAACTCGCTGAATTCTTTAGAAATTGATAGGAAGAAAATTAGGTATATTGCACTTACGCTTAACAACAAAGGGAGCTTTGGGTGAACACGGTTCCCTTGGTATGGATGAAGACGAGGATGAAGATTGTCCTTTACCAAACCCCTTTAGCAAAGAAGGAAACAAAATAAGCTTCTGAACCCTCAACAAATAAGTAGCTCACTCAAAACATCTATACTATCAGAATACTATTCTGTACTGTACATATTGACCACAACACTACACACAATTTCTTGGTTGAAATTCTTTTCCGGTATTCAAGTAGTATTTACGACGGTGAATCTCTGTGGTCGTAGACAATTTAGTTGGTGGAAAAAAAATGAATGCCATGTACTCTACTTTCAGTTCCAGAGGTGAAATCATACTACCTATAATAAAAGGAGATATGGCCACTTTGCCAGCTAGGCGTTTTGCACACCGTGGACCACTGATTTGCTTGCATGTGGGTTTGCCGCCAACGTCCTCCAACGGTAGTTTGCCACGTCCTTCTTCGCCACCCCTTGCAATTTATTTCGGATTGAAATGTCTGTGTTGTCCTCCTGCGGAACGGTCTTTTACTCAGGCTATAATGGCATCATTATGTAATTATGTTATCTGGTCTGGACCGATACGTAAATTCGATGAAAAAAATAACTTTTGATAACTTCCGGTTCTGCCACTGCTATTTGTCATTTACTGGTTGTTTTCAATAGATTTAGTGGTTGTAATTTTGGTGCAGTAGTTGGATGTAGATGTAAATTTGTTGAAAAAAATAGATTCAGTTAACTTCCAGTTCTGTCCCTGCTGTCGTCTCTTTATTAGCTATCCTGAATAGAGTTGGTGGCTGTAATTTCGTAGTGTGCTTTGGACCGATACGTAAATTCGATGGAAAAAATAACTTTTGATAACTTCCGGTTCTGCCCCTGCTATTTGTCATTTACTGGTTGTTTTCAATAGATTTAGTGGTTGTAATTTTGGTGTAGTAGTTGGATTTAGATGTAAATTTGTTGAAAAAAATAGATTCAGTTAACTTCCAGTTCTGTCCCTGCTGTGGTCTCTTTATTAGCTATCCTGAATAGAGTTGGTGGCTGTAATTTCGTAGTGTGCTTTGGATGCACATGTAAATTCGATGAAAAAAATAGAATCTATTAACTTCCGGTTCTGCCCCTGGTGTTTCTGCTTTATGGGATGCCCTCAATACATTTCGTTGCTGTAAATCGGTTGTGTGAGTTGGATGTAGATGTAAATTTGTTGGAAAAAATAGCTTCAGTTAACTTCCATTTCTGTCCCCGACGTGGTCTCTTAATTAGGTGTCCTGAATATAGTTGGTGGCTGTAATTTGGTAGTGTGCTTTGGATGCACATGTAAATTCGATCAAAAAAATTAGCTTCTGTTGACTTCCGTTTTTACCCTTCATGTTTGTCTTTTAATGCAACTTCTGAATAGATTTTGTGGATGTGGTTTGGATGTGTGAGTTGGATGTACATGTAAATTTCAGAGCAGAAAAATGGATTCTGTGAACTTCCATTTGTGGCCCTCTTGTTCCAGCATTATCGGCTACTGGTAATAGATTTAGTTGCTGTAATTTAGTTGTTGTAATTTGGATTTGTTCTAGCATTATCGGCTACTTATTGTCCTCTTGGAGTTGGATTTAGCGAAGAACATATTAAAATACATGGGGAAAATAGCTTTCGGTAATTTCTGTCTTTGAGATGATAAAGAATTTGGTTAAACATATTAAAATACATGGGGAAAATAGCTTTCGGTAATTTCTGTCTTTGAGATGATAAAGAATTTGGTTAAAGGGTTATTTCATCTTAACCATGCTTTCTTCTATATGAGAGAGATGCTTAATCTTCGTTAGAGGATCAGAAGAAATATGCGATGTTTCGGGTTGTGTCGGATAGATGTTTAGGGTTGCGTTGTTTGCCGACGTACGTACTGTAGGGTCAGAGAATGACCAAAAGTCCAAAAGTGAACAGTCTAAATTTAGCAGAGGTACTTTTGTAATTAACAATTTTAGGTAGGTACTTTTGTAATAAGTGATTTTAGGCACACCTTTAAATTATTCATTCTTTTATAATATGTTCGGGCTTGTAACTTATATTTTGTGGCCGTAATATTGTTTACTTAAGTTGAGAGGAAAAATATTAGAAATATTACAATACATGGGAAAAATAGCTTCCGCTAATTTCTGTCTTTGAGATGATAAAGAATTTGGTTAAAGGGTTGTTTCATCTTAACCATGCTTTCTTCTATATTGACCCTTTTGTAATTAACAATTTTAGGTAGGTTCTTTTGTAATAAGTTATTTCAGGCACACCTTTAAATTATTCACTCTTTTATTTATTGTCCTAGGATTTACATGTCAATTTCTCTTAATTTCTCTCTTCGCCCTTGCTACTCGCTGTATTTTAGATGATAAAGTATTTGGTTAGAGGGTTATTTCATCTTAACGATGCTTTCTTCTACATGAGAGAGATGCTTATTCTTCATTAGAGGATCAGAAGAACTATGCGATGTTTAGGGTTGTGTCGGTTAAACATTTAGGGTTGCGTCGTCTGGCGACGTACGCATTGTAGGGTCAGAGAATGACCAAAAGTCCAAGAGTGAGCTGTCTAAATTTAGCAGAGGTACTTTTGTAATTAACAATTTTAGGTAGGTACTTTTGTAATAAGTGATTTTAGGCACACTTTTAAATTATTCATTATATTCTAATTTGGTTAAAGGGTTATTTGATCTTGACCATGCTTCCTTCTATATTGACCATTTTAACCATGCTATTTCCATATGTTTCGGTGTGCATTTTATATTTGGTGGCCGTAATATTGTTTACTTAGTTGGATGCAGATGTGAAATTGATAGGAAAAAATAGCTTTTGTTAGATTGATGGAGATGTCATCAAATTGATCCAGAAAGTTATTCTTTGTTAGCAGTCGATTTTGCCCTTGCTTATTCAACCTTCCTACCACGCCGATCATAGTCAGTGGTTGAGGTAATATCATCGTCTTCTCCCTCAGAACTTTGCCCTCACTCTGCCTCGGTGCTCATTGGTGGAATTACCACCGCCTTTTGTTGCTTGGAGCCCAAGTACATGTACTGTTCCCGCCACTAATTTGACGTAAGCTGCTGTTACACAGCTTACACGTGTCGCAACATTCTCGTGGGTATAATGAGACGATGTCTCTGTTCTCCCACTGTCTACTCTCTTCGATCTCTTTCCTGGTATGTGCAAAGCTCTCTCCCTATTTTGGGATGAATTTATCCCCTGTTTTTTTTTTTTAATTTTTATTTTTTTCCTTTATCTTCTTCTTCATTTTTGTGCTCCAAAGGTTCAATGTAGGGGTTGCATGTTTGAAGTTTGATTTGATTTGATGCAAGAGGTGTGTGCAATGGCTTGTCTCTGTTTCTGGATAATTCTTCTTTATCTTATTTAATTATTCATTTATATTTTCGCAACATTTTACTCACTGTTTATTTTATTTTCCATTCGGAGGTTGAATGGAGGAGTAGCATGTTCAGACTGGGTACAGTTTCTGGTTGTTGCATAAAATGTGTGTAGTTTGTGGTAAGATTGGGTTTGGTATGGTGGTCTGGTATTATTAAATGCTGATGATCTGGTTTATTCTATGTACATAGGGGTTCCACTACAGTTGCATGTACAGATCGATTGCAGTTTGTAGGTCCCCTATTAAATGTTTATAGTTTGGTGTAATATGGAGTTTGATGTGGAGGTTGGGTGTTATTAAATACCAATGATTTGGTAATTACCTGACTGCATTGTGTTGCGCTATTCAGCAGCTTGTATATTATATGTCATAACAAAATTGCCCTGTTTGTGATCAACTTTTGTATCTATTCTTTGATGTATTTCGGGCCGGGAACAAAATTTGGTTAGACAGTTGTTTGTTTGATTCAGTTTGTTTGAATATCCCATGTTTAATTTCATTACGTTTTCTCTTCCAGCTGGTTTGTGGGGTTACACATGTGTTGCCGGTTGTGACGAGTTCATTGGACCGCATTGTCGACTGTTTTCCTGGTAAGATGTTCGAATGAATGGTTTGTTCTATGGCATGATTGAAATTCAGGGATGATCTAAATTTTCCCTTTTTTTTCTTCTTTTTTTTTTCTTTTCCGGGTTTATCTGTTTTTCCAGCGACGTGGAAGGAGCTACTGGGCTGAGTGGTTGCTGTATTGGCATTGTTGTTTGCATATCACAGGTTCTTTTCTGCAATTTCTGAAATGATGCGGGTACTGTCGTTCAAAATGCTTGCTGTAGCTTGGTTTATTAGTGATGTGTGAACTGTATATGTTGTTATGTGGTCCTAATTCTATTGGATGGTTAAAATGCTACGAGTGCATATTTTTTTGTGTGATTCGTACAATATGATGATTAATATGATATAATATGGGATGTATGTTAAAAAGATAAATGTCATTACTGGTGATGAATATGTTATGTTAGAACATGTGCGTCACTTAAATTTTGTCAGTGAATAAGTAAATTTTCAAGTAGTTTGAATTGAGTTAAGAGTGTATTCACTAACGGCAGCAGACCGTTGCAGAATGAGGGAGGTGGAAGGTTAAAACAAAAGTCCCAAGATATGGGAAAATGTCCAGCATTCCCTGTATCAAAAAAATTCTTCGATTCTAGATTTGTTGTGGTGTGTCCTGAGTAATGATTTACAATATAGGTATGTCTGCTACTAATACAGACAAGTGTCCACCGGTCACTGAATCAGAAGCATTGCAAGATCCTGGACTGCGCGGTAATTCCCTGGGTGATGGAGAGATTGAATGCCCCGGCGTGCTGACATCACAGCCGCCAGCTCTTATCAGTACTGCATGTAATGCTACAAATGATGGGTCCTGTAGATTGCCTCCTGTTGATCAAGTATGCAGTGGTAGAATTGCAAGCTTTGGCGCTCGTGGCCGCGGTGGAAGAGGGCGGCCTCGGAAAAATGCAGTTGTTGTAACCTCACACGGTGCATGCAGTAGCCGTGAGGCAACGCCAGAGGTAGTTAATACAAGCAAACTCGCAGGACCTGCTGAATCAGAATCATTGCAGGATTCTGGACTGCGCAGGAATTTAGTGCCTGGTGGAGATGATGTATCACCATTGACTGTTATCCATCCTGTATATGTTGGCACTACTGATGCATCATCCGCATTGCCTGATGCTGATCAAGTAGGTGGTGGACGAAGTGTGGACTGTAGTGGTCGTGGTCGTGGTAGAAGAGGGCGTCCTCGCAAAAATGCTGGTGGTGCAACCTCGGACAATGTCTACAGCAGTGGTGTCGGAATGCTCAACATAGGCAACAGTAGAAGAGTGTTGGATGCTTCTGCAATGGTTCGAAATCCATTTTTCGTAGAACAAGTTGAGTGCTCTGCCGTACCAAAAGTCAATGCAAACAGTCGTTCTGTTGAAGGTACATGCAGTGATGTCGCCGTCGATTCTGCGACTGCAGTAGACGAGGTTGATCATATTATTAGTGAAAATTCAGGTACTGATGTTGTGGGATGCCGTAATATGCAATTTATGCCGCCTGAATCATGTGGTGGTGCAGTTACTGGAATTGTTGCGGTGGGTTGTTTTGAAATTGCAAATGCCATACATGCAACATCTGCTGGAGAGATTTCACGGGGGGGTCGTCCTCGACGTGGTAGAAGAGGAAGACCCCGGAAAAATGAAGTTGCGTTGACTTCACAGAAGGTCAGTGACGGAGTTGAAGGAAGGCCGGAGCAAGACAACAATCCAAAAGTATTTGATAATGTTGCAGGTGCTCGCAATCAATTTTTCCGTGAACAAATAGAAACATGTGGTGTAGCCAAGCCGGCGCAAAATCTCTCTGCTGGGGGTGGTTCATCCAATACCGTTATATCATCTCCCTCAAATCACACACATCAGTATGCTCCCGTGTCTCATGTGATTGAATTACGGGAGGTTTCTGCTGTTCGGCCTCAAAATTCATGTGCTGATGCTCTGGGTTGCCGTAACAGGCAATGTACATCGTCTGAATCATGTCGTGGTGCAGTGACTGTAGTTGCTGCTAGGGATGCTTCCGAGGTTGAAAATGTTGAATGTGGGATATCTGCTCAAGAACTATCATTTAGGACTGGGCGCGGACGTGGTAGAAGAGGAAGACCTCGGAAAAATGAGGTTGTTGCGATTTCAGATAGGCGAACTGACGGGCCTCGAGCTAGGGTGGAGCGAGACAACGATGCCACAATATTTGATCTTACTGCGACTGTGCGGAATCAATTTTTCCGTGAACACGTAGAGGGCACTGCTGTTGCTGCACCGGTTGACACTGCCTGTGCTGGGGGTAGTTCCTCAGTCACTCCTACAGCACCTCCTCCTTCTGAAAAACAGCAGGTCGCTGATGTTATTAGCGGAAATTCATGTGCTGATGTTGATTGTTGCACTGTTATGCAATCTATGTGTTCCGATGCAATGAATCAGGTTTTCCGAGAACAAGGGGAAGTCGCAGGAAATGATGTTCGTCACTCCGCTGCTACTGAATCATGTAGAGGTGTAGTTACTGGAATTAATGCGGTGGATTGTTTTGAAATTGCGAATGCTGTAGATGCAACATCTGCTGCAGAGATTTCACGAGGGGGTCGTCGTGGACGTGGTAGAAGAGGAAGACCCCGGAAAACTGAAGCTGATTTGACTTCGCAGAAGGTCATTCACGGAGTTGAAGGAAGGCCGGAGCGAGACAACAATCCAAAAGTATTTGATAATGTTGCGGGTGCCTGCAACCAATTTTTCCGTGAACAAATAGAAACAGCTGGTGTGGCCAAGCCGGCGCACAATCCCTCTGCTGGGGGTGGTTCATCCAATACCGTTATATCGTCTCCCTCAAATGAAACACACCAGTCCACCCCCGTGTCTCATGTGATTGAAATACGGGAGGTTTCTGATGTTAGTCCTCAAAGTTCATCGGCTGATGTTCTGGGTTGCCGTACCAGGCAAGTTACACCGTCTGAATCATGTAGTGTTGCAGTGACTGTCGTTGCTGCTGGGGATGGTTCCGAGGTTGAAAATGTTGAATGTGGGATATCTGCTCAAGAACTATCATGCAGGACTGGGCGTGGACGTGGTAGAAGAGGAAGACCTCGGAAAAATGAAGCTGGTGCGATTTTAGAGAGGCTAACTGACCGGCCAGGACATAGGCTTGAGCGAGAGAACGATGCCACAATGTGTGATCTTAATGCGGTTGTGCGGAATCAATTTTTCCGCGAACACGTAGAGTCCACTGCTGTAACTGCACCGTCTGACACCGCCTGTGCCGGAGATAGTACGTCAGTTACTCCTACAGCACCTTCCCCTTCTGCAAAACAGCAGGTCGCCGATGTTATCAGCGGAAATTCATGTGTTGATGTTGACTGTTGTGATGTTATGCAATCTATGTGTTCTGATGCAATGAATCAGGTCTTGCGAGGACGAATTGATTTTTCTTCTGTAACCCCAACTGCTGACCGCAGCTGTTCTGGTGAAGTTGCAGGCAATGATGTTTGTCACTGTGCTGCTACTGAACGAGTGAGTGAGATTGCTGTCGGTGATTGTCCGATAATTGGAAATGCTGTAGCAGGGATAACTGCTGTACATATTTCACCTGGGGGTCGTCGTGAACGTGGCATAAGAGGAAGACCTCGGAAGAATGGATCGGGTGCAACTTCGCACAATGACCCCAGTGGTGTTCAGAGAAGGTTGCAGGGAACCAAAGACTCAACAGTTCCAAACAGCTCGAAGGTTGTCGCTAATCATTTTTTCCGTGATCAAGTAAATTCATCCACCATATCAATAAAAGGTCGCTATAGCTGTGAGAGGGAAGATTCATCCGCAGCTCATGAGGCTGCTCCTGTGATTGAGATAGAAGAGGTTGCCGACACCGTTCGTGGAGAATCATCGGTTGGCATTGTGCATCCCTATGGTTCACAATTTACTTCTTCGGAAGCAGTAACTCATCGGCCAACTTTGTTGCCTGTAGGCGGTGGTAACGAAGTACATAATGAACAAGAACAGACGCCCAAAGCTGTTGATCGTGATGGAGAAGAGGTAGACTGTAGTGTTGCTAATCCAGACGAGGCAGTGAGTAGCGTGGCAATTCCAGGAAACTGTCGGAAGAGGGGTAGACCGTCAAAAGTTGCTTCAAGTGCTTCTCCAGTATGTGAAAACAGAAGCAGTGTGAGTGCAAACAACAGTCGAGAATGCACAGGAAAGGAGAAAACCGTTGTGCCTCGGGCTACATGTGATTCGCAACGTAAGCACAGTGGTGCGGGGAAAGTTTCATCTCAGAGATTACGTAAACGTGGTATTGCATGTCTCCCGGCAAAACATTGCCCTCCAGCCTCAACAAATGTAGTCGGTACTTCAGTGCCTCCGTCCACAGCAACTGCACAGTTAACGCCACATTCTAGATCTTCCCGGATTGTTGTCCGGCATGGCTTCTGTGTCACTGCTCTGGATGTGTACAACGGTCAGCAGAATAATGGACTGGCATTTGCTCCTTCTAGCGTCACGACTGCTCCGTGTTCTCGCACAGTGCATGATTCATCTGCACCTCCCCTATTTCAATATGCTGCAACTCAGTCATCACCTGACAGTCCTGCATCATCGGAGCCTATTGGTGATGGTGGTGCATCAGGCTCATTGTCAGGTGAGTCCAGCAAGCGTCCTCCCGGTACTTCCGCTGGCGCGAAACCATCGAGTGAGTATTATACTCCTGCTGATGTCATGATATTCCCCCTCTTGTCTGTTCTCGGTATTGATTATTATTTTCAATGTGTCTGTCTTGCAGAGAAGAAGCGTAGAAAGAGGTGGCAACGTGATCCCCCCTCTCCTCCCACTGAACCGAGCCGGCTACCCCAGCCAAGGATATGTCCTCATTGCCAGGCCAAACTTTTTGCATACGAACCAGATGGATTTTGCTGCAGTTCGGGCCGAGTTGTTCTTGCTGCACATGAAATTCCTGATACACTGGCTGCATTGCTACTGTCGGATAATGCAACAAGTCAGGAATTCAGAACTTCGATTCGTGCATACAACAGTTTGTTTTCTTTCACATCTATGGGCGTGAAGAATGATCGTGAAATCCTCAAAAATAGCAAAGGAATTTATACATTCAGGGTTCAGGGTCAAATATATCATTACATCAATAACCTCGACCCCGGTGAGGAAACACCTCGATATCTGCAATTATATTTTTACGATCCTTCTTATCAGTTACATTGTCGATCTCAGACGTTCAGCAATGTTGATCCGTCCATTATTGCTTGCCTGACTGACATCCTGAAATCAAATCCCTACAATGAAAAATTCCAGTCAATGTCTGAGACCCCTGATCTCATGGACTGTGATATACGTATTCGGTGTGATCCCGGCTTGGATCAGAGAACCCATAACATGCCTACTTCAGATCAGGTTGCCGGCATTTGGATAGATGATGAATATCGTGCAGGCAAGTATTCGCGTGATATCTTGGTGCAGCGAAAGAAGGGTGGGCCAGAACCAATCAAGTACCACTTGGGGTGCTACGACCCACTACAGTACCCGATTATGTTCCCTTATGGTCAACCTGGTTGGCATACTGGTATCGAGAAGAAACCTGCGAAGAATAATGCCGCAAAAGGGCCAAAGAAGAAGAAGCGACGTTCAGGTTTGCACATGCCCAATGTTCTTGAATGACACAATCTTCTCTTCTTTGCAGACATATTTACATGATGTTCTAACTGTTATTTTGGTCGATGCAGGTAAAGAGGATGCAGAGTCAGAGATTCCAACTGTGACCTGCCGGCAGTACTACTGCTACCGTTTGCAAATTCGAAGCATGCGGCATTCCTCGATTTTATTTTTCGGTCGTTTGCTTCAACAATATATTGTTGACATGTACATCAAATTGGAAACAAGTCGACTTGACTATGTGCGCTTCAACCAGGATGATATCCGCGCAGAACTTTATCGAGGTATAATTGATAGTCTGGCAGCAGGAGAAACGAATCCTGAGAACATTGGTCGTCATGTTGTTCTACCGCCTTCATTTGTTGGGGGACCACGAGATATGAAGCGTCGTTATCAAGATGCAATGGCCCTTGTGCGTCAGTTTGGGAAGCCTGATTACTTTGTAACGATGACTTGCAATCCTAGATGGTCTGAAATCCAAGATGAGCTCCTGCCTCATGAGGAAGCATCGAATCGACCAGATTTAGTAGCTCGCATTTTCCGTGCGAAGGTAGTTGAGCTGAAACGTGATTTAGTTGAACGAGAAATTCTTGGCCCGATCGCAGCTTATACGTATGTCATTGAGTATCAGAAACGTGGTCTTCCACATGTGCATTTCCTGCTGATTCTGAAAAAGTTTGCAAAATTGATGCAACCTGATGAGTATGACAGGTATATCTCAGCTGAAATTCCTGATCCTAAGGTCAATCCTCATCTCTACAATGCTGTTGTCAGGCATATGATGCACGGTCCTTGTGGTGAACACAACAAGAAGAATGTATGTATGCGGCCTCGGACTGGGTGCAAGAACAGATATCCTCGGGATTTTTGCAATGCCACAAGAACTGGTGATAATTCGTTTGCTATTTATCGCCGACAGCGCAACGTTCGCACTGTTGAGGTTCGAGGAGCTACTCTTGATAATAGATGGGTCGTGCCTTACAATCCATACTTGTTGGCGAAATATGACTGCCACATAAATGTCGAGATTTGCTCAACAATCAAGGCAGTTAAATATCTGTACAAGTATATTTACAAAGGGCACGATAAAATTGCATTCCAACTTGTGTCAAATCAAACAAGTGGTATTGATGAAATTGCAGCCTTTCAGTCTGCCAGGTGGATTTCACCTCCGGAGGCTGCATGGCGTCTTTACAGTTTCCCGCTCAACGAGATTTATCCTTCTGTAACTGCACTTCCACTTCACCTTCCCGGCATGCAATCTATTTCCTTCGACAAATATACGAAGCTTCCATACATTGCCGCGGATAAGAAGTACGCGAAGACAATGTTGACGGAATATTTCGAAACCAATAAGCGTGATGAAAGTGCAAAGCGTTGGTTGTATAGCGAATTTCCACAACATTACGTGTGGAATAAGACAAATTTATGCTGGGAACCTCGGAAGAAGGGCTACAGTATTGGACGTATTGTTGCTGCTAATCCTTCGGAGGGAGACCGCTTTTTCCTCCGATTATTACTGACTCATGTCCGAGGTGCTGAATCATACGAGCAGTTGCGGACAGTCAGGAATCACATATGTGAATCATACCGTGAGGCACGTGAGAAGCTCGGTCTGTTGGAAAAAGACACAGCACTTGAAGATTGTTTGGAAGAAGCTGCAACTTTTCAAATGCCCCAGACATTGCGGCGTTTATTTGCCACTGTCCTTGTGTACTGCCAACCAGGCAATCCACGCTCTTTGTGGGATCGGATGTATATGAATTTGGCTGAAGATTTCCGGAAAGAGGGGAGATTGAATGAAGCTCAAATTCTATTTAGAACTGTTAAAGGAGTGAATATATTTCTAGAGGCAATGGGGAGACAATTGATTGATTTCATTACTTCGTTACCAGTTAGTCATAGTGAGGAAATGTCTTCAGCGAATCGGGAAATTGAAGAGGAATTGGCAGTACCGATTCCGGCCGAAGACGTGGCTGCCATCGACCAGCTAAACAACGCGCAATCAGCAGCTTACAAAATAATCACAAATCATATCAACGAAATGAAAGGTGGATGTTTCTTCGTTGACGGACCAGGTGGCACGGGGAAAACTTTCCTGTACAGAGCTCTGCTGGCATATGTCCGCAGTGGTGGAGGGATTGCTCTGGCTACTGCTAGCACTGGTATTGCAGCGTCAAACTTGCCTGGTGGAAGAACTGCGCACTCTCGCTTCAAGCTCCCCTTGGATACCACGGATAAGAATACCTGCAACATTGGAAAACAGACAGCTCTTGCTCATCTTATTCGTGAGGCCAAAGTTATCATATGGGATGAGGTTACGATGGCGAAGAAGCAGAATATAGAGGCTTTTGAATGTATGCTTCGTGATATATGTTCCAATGAATCGCTATTTGGAGGTAAGGTCGTGGTCTTTGGAGGTGATTTCAGGCAGGTGCTGCCTGTGACGGTGCGTGCCACTAAGGAAGAATGTATCTCGAACAGCATTGTTGACTCACCTCTATAGGCCAGTATGCATTTGCTTTATCTTACGGAAAATATGCGTGCTGTTGACGATCCCACCTTCTGCCAATTTCTCCTGTCGATTGGAAATGGTAGTGTGCAAGATGTTGATGAAGCGACAATAGATTTGCCAAAATCGATGATTGTGCCATTTATTGATGAAAGCATGTCAATAGATTTGTTTATTAAAGCTGTATAGTGCAATTTCCAATCTGACTGTCTGGAGCCGCGGTACCTTACTGAAAGAGCAATTCTGACTCCTCGGAATGACTGCGTAGACCGAATCAATCAAATTTTGCTAAGTAGATTTCCAGGGCAGTCTCATACATATAATAGCTTCGATCGATCTCTGCCAGAGAATCAGTCAACTCATCCAGTAGAATTCCTGCATACACTAACTCCCAATGGGATCCCACCTCACCACTTAGAAGTGAAGCCAGGTTGTCCACTAATGTTGCTACGCAACATTGACCCGTCGTCTGGATTGTCAAATGGTGTCAAACTTATTTGCAAGGAGTTGTTGCCTAATGTAATATATGCTGAGATTGCAGTCGGTCCAAATAAGGGGAAATCCGTGTTCATTCCTCGGATCCCGCTCAGACCGTCCCAAACAGATCACTATCCCATAAAATTCGAGCGTAAACAGTTTCCAGTTCGACTTTGCTTCGCTATGACCATCAACAAGTCGCAGGGCCAAACTCTGAAACGTGTTGGTGTTTACCTACCACAACCTGTATTCTCGCATGGTCAACTGTATGTGGCATTATCCAGAGCCAAGTTAGGGTCCGCAGTTAAAGTGTTAATTGAACCAATTGACGGCATTCAATTTAATTGCACAACTCGAAATGTTGTCTACAAAGATCTATTGCGTAGAGCAACACGCGTACACAGCACATTATAGATTCCAACCATGGTTAGTGCTTGCTGGTTTCATCATGCGGAGATGCCACTCGTGTGGTGCGCAGCAATATAAAACATAATGTTACCTGAAACAAACTTGATCATTAGTTGAAAATCTTGATATGTTATATACTAACACCATTCAAATACCTTTTGTAGGAATTCATTGAAATCATGGAAGGTAAAATTTTAAAGTTGTCTGGATTGACGGACGAATGCAAAGAATGGAAACTCCGACTGCGTGTGGCTGAGAAATCACGGATATTGACAGCAAAGGCTTCCAACACAAAGTACCAGCGTTTTGTGCTCTGTGACAGTGAGGTTGTAATTAAATTTATGCAAAGATATTGGTCAAATAATCCGACTGTTTGTTTCTTTTATTTCGCAAATGTAATGTGCTTTTGCTGCTGTTCTCACAATTGTTATTATTAATCTTCCGGTTTCCATGTTCAATAAATTTTTGTTCAAGTTGCAGGGCAAACAAATCCAAGCAACATCATTTGATGCAGATATACCCAACTTCGACAACAAATTACAGGTCTATCATTCGTACTGGTTTAGCAATGGTGTTGTGCGACCTGTCAACCCCAAGTACCGTTACATAGATCACGATTTCTCCCTTGTCCTTAACAAAGAAATGGAGGTAACTGCAGTGGAAGATAAGGTCGACGAATGCTGTTGCAGCAAATATAATTTGAAAAGTCTGGAAGAAGCTCGCACTCTTGTGAATTCCCGTGAGAAATTTGGTAGGTTATATGCACTGCTTTGCATAATTTCTATATAGATATTCCATATTAATATAAAGTGTTAAATGTTTCCCCATAATTAATACACACTTTTATTTGTATTGTTTGTATTTCACTATGATCATAGATGTTGCTGTCATCATCATTGCTGTTATGTCCACGAAGACAGTACCCCGAAAAGATTCAGCAGGTCGCGCTCGAGTGAGGGATGTCATTGTTCTGGACGACTCGTAAGTACCCCGCCTCTGAGCGTTGTTTTGTATTACGTAGTGTTCAACTGTTGCTTCTTGGTCCGTGCAATTATTGACTGCCGTATTTACATATATCATTTCAGCAGTGTCCCAGTTTGTTTATCCTTATGGGACGATGCAACCACAACAGAAGGAGATAAACTAAATATACTGGCCAGTGCTCATCCGGTTGTAATTGCAACGAATGTGTGTTCAACAACATATCTGGGTAACTTTCCCTTAACGTCAGTACTAATGAGTATGGAATTACAAGATTATAGTCGGAATGGAAATATGAATGCATTATATGAAAACATAGCTTGCACAACATTATCTTCATGTAATTGCTGTACATGTGTTTGTAGATTTTTCTCTGAGGACAACAATGTCCACTATGTTCCTGCACAATATCGAGGATCCAAGAGTTGACGAGTTGATTGACTGGTATATGAATGAAACTACTTATACAGTTTCCAATTGCGATAACATGATATATTTCCCACATTTAATCTCATATCTGTTTCTCCCACTTAGGCGTGACGCAAATTATCAGAAGATTGATAAACTCAAGAATCCTGAATTATTGTTGGCACAGAAGAATCCTAAGACAAAGAAGACTGAATTCAAGTTGTCAAAGATTGCGGACCTCCCAGAAAAACCGGTATTTTTTACACCATAGTTATATCGTATTGTTGGGAATTTATTGTTATGTCTGGTTGACAGTTCTCTCCATATTTCCTGCAGTCTGTAGACACTGATGTGTGGGTGAAAGTTTCAGTTCTTGCCTTACCTGAAACACAAAGACCATCGTATCATGCTTGCAATATGTGTACCCGTGCAACTAGCTATCTAACTGGAGAAAAATTCAATTGTTCTGGTTGCCACAATTCTGATTGCACTTCTGTACCATGGTAATTTGATATAATTCTCTTCTATCCAACTTAAGCTGTATATTCAATCTGCAGTGAGCAAATATAGAATAGCAATTATGAAACATAAGACTGGAAAATATAAAAAAAAAGGAAAAATTAAAAAAAAAGGAGAAAAAAGGTTTTGAGTACATTCATTTTTGCTTTGTAGGGGTCGTCTAGAAGTCCAAATTGGAGATGACACTGGAGAGCTGAATGTCGTCGTTTTCGGACATGGTGTTGAGGCTGTCCTCAAGAAAAGTGCTGTTATATTGTCAGCAATGACAGGAGATGTATGCACCCTACACTTACGGCTTGAATCCATAATTTATTAATGTTATAGTTCATAAGTTAGTGTGCTTTGTGAACAGAGTGCTGACTACAAGACATTGATTCATTTCAGGAACAGAAGGAGCTATTACTTAAAGCTAATGAGTCAAGTGTTAAGAACATGTTCTATTTTCGACTTGCTGGATCCACAAGCATGAACCGCAGAAGGGTCAACAAATGGAGTGTTCGCCAAGTGGAGACGGCATAGTTGCACACAATGCCAGCGTATGCGCCCAACTGCAGATCAAGTATGCAACCACATGTGTACATAGAAGCATTACTACAATAGAAGCTCTGCTGTGATCCACTAGCACTACAACTTTTGTCCACCTGAAAAAATGCGACGAGATAACATCATGGTAATGTTCCATTGTTATCTCCCTGCCTTTTGCCCCCCCCCCCTTTTTTCCCAAAAACTATGGCATCTTCAAACACATTCGTCATCTGCCTATCGTTTAATATTAATCTATATTAAGTTCTCCATGTTCACAATTGCAGTCAATTGAACTGATATTCCATATTACAACAACTTACAGTTGCAGGGATATAATTCTAATACGTATGTATAATATAATAGCTTGTGCACAGAATAAAAACAATAAACGATCCTTGGAAATTTTGGTGAGGAAGAGAGAAAGAGGAAAAAATAAAAGGGAAAAAACAAAAACAAAGAGTTGCATCAGTTATTAGATTTCATAACCAACACAAAATATTCTTGTCTACATTTAATACACATGCTTCGAGATGACTTCAAATACCTGCACTTTCTAGGTCTCCTATATAATGTTACAAGATTGACTGTAAGCAATTCATGAACTATTTCTCAATCTACTCACCATGTCAGGCTACAATTCTGATGAAGAGCATTCTTGCTGGAATTTAACCACCTTGCTAACAGACCTTCCCACCGCTGAAATAAGCATCCCAACTGGGAGCTATGTTCACATCTTCTCACCCAACAACACAGTGCAGCCTAACATGGGCTCACCCTATCATCCAATGACTGGAAACACAATGTATGATGCCGGAAATCACCAATTTCATGTTATTCACAGCCCGACATCACCAATTTTCCGCGCATCGCCTCCCAGCGGCAACGAATTTATGCATGCAGCTTACGGTGTCGGTGTAGCACTATCTCACAGTCCGCAACATTGTCACTGGAACAGTCCCCTAATGCGAAGTCCAACGTCACCAGTCTTCTATGCATCGCCGCCTACCTGCACAGATTTCCTGCATGGCTCATATAATACAGGTATTCCCCTACCAAATTCCCCTCCACAATATAATTATTACAACTCCATTGCATCTCCCCAATATCAGTACTCCCCTCTTTCGTCAAATATTCACCCACAATCACATTCGTACTCAGCCTCACCGCAGAATTATGGTTCACCAATTCCAATACCGGACAATCAGCTATTAATACCTTTACATTTCCCTGCCCACACATCGGATTTTCTTCCGCAAATCACAGAGCAACCTTTTGTATACCAAAGTGATCTGCAATCGCCATATGCTTCAGACAATGTCGATGATGAATGTATATTCTTCCTCGAAAACTCGCCTCCTCCGAGACAACCGAATCCATATTTGACTCGCACGCCAGGTCATCATAGTTTTACGAACCCAGGTAAAGGCAATCAAACTGCATCCTCTTCTTCAACTAGCAAGAAGATCCGTTCCCCGTCTACATCATCTCTTAGAATCCACTGGTCACCTCCTGCAAAACATATCATCAAACTAAATTTCGATGGGGGATTCTACTGCGACTACACACGTCCAACCTGGCCAACTATAGTTCGTGCTGGTCTATATCGGAATTATACAGGATATTGTGTATATGCCTTTGCTGAAATTGAGCATGAGAAGAACTCTGACTTTGCAGAGGCATCTGCACTGTGCAAAGGCTTGAAGTATGCATTAGATCGGAACTGGCTTGATATATGGGCAGAGGGCGATGCCAAAAACATTATTAACCACATAACTGGTGTCTGTTCTCATGTTTTCCCAGAAGATGTTTGTTCCGAAATCGAAGAAATTAGAGAACTACAAAAAAATTTCAAATCATGTTTGATAACATTCATCCATCGTGAAGGTAACTCTGCGGCAGATGCGCTCTGTGTAGCTTTCAAACATCACGATGGATGTTATGCATTCGAAACAATGGGTCTACCTGAACATGTTCAGGATATTGTCGAGCAAGAAAAAAAAGGGAAGACATATCGTAGAGCGTAGTAATTGGTTCTAGCATTTGTACTTGGTTCATTTTGTAACATATACATCATCAATAATTTGTGTAATGTAATGTTGTTAATTTCGGCGAATTCAGATACTCTTACCAATCCACGTTGACATTGGAATTTGGTTAAGTAGTGTCCACTCACCAAAAAAGAAATTAAAAAAAAAAGAAAAAGGAAAAAAAATTAAAAAATTTAAAAAAAGGGTTTTTTATAATACTCCGTCCAATATTTACACGGATCTACTATTTACAAAATCAGTTCATCTGTGAATGGAGCTGTATATAAACTGAAGTACTATCCCAGACAAATTAGTTGTTGTTGTGTATAATATAATATACATTTAATTACATATATTGAGATATATGCACGAAAATGAATTTATATTGTTATTTGTACTTCACCTTTGTATAAATACGCCCACAAATCATCAGAAATGCAACGTATCAAATTTATAGCTACATTCCACGAAATTACAAGAATACTATGACTAATATTTCCTATATTAATTTTAATATGTGGTAATTTATGGCTTCTAGCCAGAAAGTAGGAAACAGTTGGAAAGAATAGACATCCCTACTACTATTGAAATGAATGCAGCACATTGTGATAGAAAATTCAAGGCAATGTGAGTAAGCCATTAGTAGAGGCAACAACACAGGTTGCATGCATGCCAGACATGTGGCTGCTAAAATCTGCTTGACATTCATGACTTTCTAGGAACCAATGCATCAGCTCACCCATCACAGCTATACTGTAATCTGTATTCCTAAACAGTGAAATATTTGGTTGAAGACACTTGTCAACAGAATTCTGAAATTTCTTGGAGACCAAGTTGAAAGAACAGATATAAATTAGTATTCCACAATTTCAACTATCTGCCGAGCAACACTTCAAGGTAACCATTATATACTAGCATAAATTGAAAATATTGTTTCCACAAACAGAAATCTAACAAAGTTACTTTACAATGTGCAGATAAATAGGAGAAGTATAATCTGGATGCAAGAGTAGTATCCACTTCTGTATCGCCAGTTCAACGACGTGTGTTGTGTTCGTAATCCATGTTAGTAAGTTAGATACTGCAACAAATGACCATTACAAATATATACCTTATTTCGGTTTGTAATTATCGAAATTATGACAGATATATTTCAATGGAAAGCTGCCGTAACACTGCAACTGAGCCAAGCGTAACCGAGGAAACACGCAGTATTCCAAGAGGAAGGGCCGAGGGAGCAGCTATCTGTCGCAAAATATTCAACAGTGGTAAAAATGTTGATGAAATGATCACAGATATTGAAAAGGAAATTCAACGAGTGGAGCGACAAATACAAATATTGGGAAAAGTAACCTTTCTCAAGCAACAGCAGCTCGAGATCCAGACGCAATTTCTTCTAAAACTGCAGGAAATGAGCATTGCCAGTAGGCGGTCGGTAACATCCAGCACGTCATCATCGGGATCCAAGCGAAAACGGTCTCCAACAACCACAGCAGAGGATTAGTAGAAAATGAATCTGTTAAGATATTCTGGATGTTCGAGTTTAAATGTTGTTTTTACGGTACTCTTGCAATTTGACGTTGCACCCGTTTCATAGTAACTTATGCCTCATAATTTTGGGATGTCAACAAGTTGTAACATCTCTTTCCTTTTTTCTTTCTTTTTTTCCCCTCTCTTTTTCCACTTTTTTTTTTTAATTTTTCTCTTTTTTTCCTTTTTCCGTTTTGGTGTGCGTGTTTTTTTTTTCTTTTTTTTTTTTTTTTTTCCTTCTCTCCACCCCCACCCCCCCCCCCCCCCCGTAACGAACTTGGTTCTTGCTCTTGCTGCAGTGTAACCATTCAATCATGTTAGTTTGCAAATCTTAGTCTATCTAGAGTTAAACATGTACGTTTTCCGCAATTTCCATTTGAACTGGTTCAAGTATAAACTTCTGCATCATATTACCGCATCATCATGCCATTTCCAAATGCACACATTTGATTAAAATAAGAATGATAAAAGCTCAAATAGAGATACAGTATTTCCCTTATATTATTCGACATAAAGTTCTCCATCTGTTGTAATTTGCTAATATGTGTTTAATTCCTCATATAATGAACTTGGCGTCGCATATACATATATTACACCCAAATATAATCTTCTAATTTGTCTGCACTGTCAAAGTCATAACTGGGCACATATTATATATTAATATTACAATTTACTAGATAAAATTCATTACTTCAGAAAATTAAAAAGTAACGTCAGTAAGCAAAAACCTTGATCAAGATTATTACAAATGAGAATCACTATAGTGGTTATGGACACCCAATCTGTGAAATACAATGAAAAATAACATTATAAAAATTTATTACTGATACCTAAAAAGCAGAGCTAACTTTAAGATTTGAAGAAACAATATCCACATCCTAAATTTACAACTACCCAACTTCGTTCTGCCGGTAAGAAGACCTTTCAACTTCATCCTCCCAGTCAAATCTTCCCTGATTTCTAACTTTTCTCTAACAGGTATTCCGAATTATCTCGCAACCATAATTTCGAACAGGTACTCGATGTCATAATGTATTTGTCATAGCGATCTACTTATTCACAGTATTCCTATTTGTGATTGTTTAGGTGACAAATTCTCCCATCTCGATTCATCAGATCTCGGTGAGTCACAGGTTCCAATATCATCACTCTACAGGTACCTGATTCCAAATAGCATCTTCTTTGTCTGTATAATCTCTCACAGAAAGAAATCTACATTACTCATATTCATTCCCTCCTGTGAACAAATAATTGGCATTTATCGGGTGCTACTGCTTTCATATGTTATATTAGTGATTTCTATTCCAGATCTGCTATCAATGTCTTGATCTATAAATAGTAAACTCCACGTAGCGACGAAATCTGTCTGATTGGTACCGAACGTATATAAATATATTTGTTGATAAGAAGTTCATCTTTTTTTCCAATTTAAGACACACATTGGTATATTTGGCTGGTTAGTGAGCAAAAAAAGAAATTAAAAAAAAAGGATCGGGAAAAAACATGTTGTGAAATTGTAAGTACAAAATTCATGAATTTACTGTCGTTAATCTCACTAATAGATTAAATTGTAGTCATATCGAACGTGCAGTTTCACAAGACAGCCTTTGCAGATATATACAATTAACCTTGTGCGTAAAATAGCAACCATACTTTATCCAATCGTGTTAGCAAACATATAGATCAGTTAATACCAATGGATATTATACCAATATATATAGGCCACCGACTACTCAAATACTGATTATTTATTACAAAAATACGGTAGTACAGAAATTTCAATTTTGAAAATAGCAGGTCACTAAACACAAAACTTATTGCTCTAACACCTTAAACCAAAAAGGGTGCAGATTCAATCATGTTAAGTACAATTAATTTCTACCAGATAGTTTCCACTGCATATTGTTATTTTACATATGAAGAGTTATGAAGAAATAGCATCAGTCTGTGAATTCATTACGACGTAGCTGAGCAAATATCTCGTGCAAATTAACTTGCACTGACATTAATCATTCATAGTTTCAGTAAATAATCATACATGTATTTCAATCCCCATATCGCAACTTCTGCCCAACCAATTGCTGATGTAGCATAAATGAAGAGAACGCATTAACATGCATATGTTTTAGATCGTCTTCCCTATGCCACAATCAGTAATACAGATCACTATATTCCTCTTGCAGCTATCTGGAAATGAAATTCTTCCGAGTTATCACGGATCGAGATGAAGACAACAACAACTTGGTAGGCCTTATGTCGCATATATATGTGTGTGTGTATATATATATATATATATATATATATATATATATATATATATATATATATATATATATATACATATACATATACATATATATATATATGTATATGTGCCCTTTTTAGAAAGAAATGAGATTGAATAACATTAATATTAATTATAATAAGAGGTAGATTTATTAAAGATGTCAAGCATCTATTCACTGCAGAGACTGCCAGATGACTTCGTGCAACGTCATCGATCCAATCTTGGAATTAATGCAGAGCTTGTACTCCCAGATGGCCGAGTATGGGAGATTAAAATGAAAAGTAGAGGTAACGACATATATTTGACAACAGGGTGGAAGGAATTTGCGGCACATTATTCGCTCTCATTTGGGCACATGCTGACTTTCAAGTACGAGGGACATTCGAAATTCAAAGTGACAATCTATGGTCTCACTACATCGGAGCTAGATTATAGTGCTGGAGCTTCTATTCTGAATGCGAGAAAGCGTGCAGCTACTCGCGCATTGAAGAAGGCTGATTCTTACAAGGCTCACTGCAACAAGCCATGTTTCGCTGTTCAAATACAGAAGTCCCATTTGGAATCGTCTGGCGGACTGGTAAACTTTCAATGTTAACTTCCATTTACAACGGTATTATATTCAATTGCAACGATAGCGGTTGACAACCTGATGTTCGCATCACAGAATATACCAGATCAGTTCAGCAGGGCGTACTTGAAAGAGCGGACAACGCTTGTGTACATTACAGGGACTTCCAGTAATACAACTTGGACCTGCCGTTGTAAATTCCCAGGTGGAGAGAACAGCGACAAGAGACGAGTTTCTTGGTATCAATTTGCCAGAAGCGCTAATGTACGTACTGGAGATGCATGTGCCGTGGAATTAGTTGATCCGAGCATGCCAAAATTTCGGGTGAAAGTGTTTCCAGCGTAGCCTCAACGTATGAAAGTACTATGTACTAAGAATAACCAGACATCTCTTTTAATATTGTCATTCTGGCTACCTGTTCCAGTATTGTTCTATGTTATTATCTTTGCAAAAACATAACAACCTAATGTTGCGATATAACTATTACTTTGATGACATGCATCATGTATCGTGTAATTCAAAGCTCTGTCTATGGTTTGCTTAATATCTAATGCATTAAGTTACATTATGTTTCATATATATTGTGACATATCAAAGTAACTATCTCTGTTCCTTTTATTTCAATTGAACTTGGCATCTTCAGACACAACCTAACTTAACAATTCCAGCTGCAGTAATAATAAAGCCAGATCTTGCACACAGGTAACAACAGTATTTCAATTGTTGCATTGGATTGAATACTATCAAACTATAACACTCACATGCTGTTGTACAATTCAATGCCTCGAGATTCCACACATGCAAACTTCAGATAATGCATTTGTTGCAATATCTACCAGATCACGAAGAAGAACTACACCTGCCTACATACTGAATCTGCACACACAAAGTCACAGATATTGAACGGTTGGCAGAGGACTCTACAGAGCATCTCTTTTCAATTTCAGATGCAATTAGGTAACAAGCTTCCAAATAGCTCATTGATATATGAACCCTCTTGGAAAGCACTCGTTGATCAGATAGTGCAGAAGTAATTGCGATCATGTGACCATCTCTGCAAATTGCACAAGAAATTAACTACGAATGTGAACTGTCAATTCAAGACATGATCAACACATATGAAATAACAGGATGAAAATTCAACTTGCAATGGTTACACCGAATTTAGAAATTACATTAATTATATATTGCAGAATATGTGAGCACAGGTAGGGAAGAACTCACTATATAAGAACTGCTTCCCATGTTTAAAATCAGTATCAAATTGCAAGCAATACAATTGAGATTCAGAAGTTGTATCAGTATACAACTAACAAATCCATTGTATTCTGAAGATGATGCCGTCCAAGATTGCAGATATTCGTGCGTCACTGGTAAAGTTAGAAAACCTCAAATTATTGTTATCACAGAATGTGTGAAATTCCAGGATATCCAACTATGTCATAATATTTTTGATCTGCGTATACTTTTGGCTTCTCAATTTACAGTAATTATTTTCTACGCACAATCTTTCACAGAATTCTTCTTCTCGCATATATCTGCCCTTTGCTTTTCAATCTCTCCTCTTAATCATAATTTAACTTCATTCAAACATGTTTATTTCATAATGCATCGTTCTGATTTCTGTTTCTCCGGCTTCATCCAACCCCGAGAAGCCTATGTATGAAGAAGCCTGGCTTAGGGTATCAACACGGATCTTTCCGACCAGTCAAACCACTTGGTTCAATGCATGTAACCGTTGCAATCGTGAACGTCGACGTCCATACTGTCCCGTATGTAATGAAATACAATGCAACACGAGCCCCAGGTTGATTATTTCATACCTGATGAATACATTAAAATTAACGAAATCCATTGGCTATAATTGAACACTACCAATTCACACATTACAGATACATTCGTGTATAATATGATTACATACCATTTTCACAGATGCCGAGTTATGGTGGAACTGCGAGATGACACTGGAATAATGGATGTGATGATTTTCGGCCAGGCTGCGGAGACCCTCCTCCGAAACACAGCTGAAAATCTGGCAGCAATGACACCACAGGTATTACCTAACTTGCTCCGAACAACTTCAACCACAATGCAGTACTTATTCATATGAAATATGCAGCTGCTCATAGTTATGTAGTACACAAATAACGGCATTCTTTTCTCAGGAACAAGAAGCTCTACTGGTTGGCTTGAACATGGAAAATGCAAATGAAAATGTGTATGTTCGCGTGTTCAAATGCACGCAGCCAAACAACCACAGGGTAACTAAATGGGTTGTGAAGCAAGTTCAGTATGCATGGTAAACAAATTGATATTCCATGCACAGTCGAAGACAATGCCGCTCAACATCTGAAGAGAAAGACCACCGAATGTTTGCCTCATTGCTGCTACAATGCATTGCACTATTCACAATGATGTTTCCTCTTTGTTGTGTTATGTTAGAAATTGTATCACTTTATGCTTCTACCGCAACTAATAATAAAGCGACTACTAATGCTTCTTACATTATCGACTTCTTTTATTTAAATATACAAAAAACAATACATTCACAAGTATGTCACAGCATCGTCTGTAAATACGAAGAAATCATTTCTGCCGTTATAAAGTTAGAACGTCCTCGGTGAATTCAATATTTACACAATTTCTTTCGTCCGAAACCGAATATAATCTGCACATCCAATATAGTATACCTGTTAATGAAAAACTTCAGCAACTTCAGTGTTCTGGATACGGCGTCAGTTCGCACATATTGGAAAACCTTGAATTGCAACGTATATATTCAGGATAGCGTTTACACAGAGAGTCAGCATCCTGTATACACATATTCATACCACTTATAATAAAAACCCTCTGTCAGACATGTGAACAATGACAACGTAGTTCACGGAACTCTTGTCGTTCATACACACATTCATACCACATATGAATCCAATGACAGTAAGTGAGTGCTGAATGTATAAACAGTCAAATAAAAAGAAACAAATTGCCTGACAAAGTCACGGACCAATTGTCCAGTTTTATCTGGCATTATCTACCATGCATTTCACCTCACCTCTTCTATAAGAAAGCTATAGATCCATTATTCAACATAACAAGGAGCATAAACTATCTATTCATAGAATAAGCAGTTACAATGTCAAGACACAGAAGAGCAGTCTCCGAGGAAGAAGTAACCAGTAATGAAACTATTGCAAGTTCCTCAGCTTCAAGTCCATCACTCTCGCAGTTTGTTACTGCAGCAACTCGATTTCAAGAAACACCTCCGCCTCCCATTTTGACTCCTCGCAGTAAGTTTCCTACCATGTTTTCGTATCTACAGTACTTTCAAAATGTAATGCGGCCACAATATTGTACGATATTAGTTAGCCAATGACATATCATATTTCCTGCTACATTAATTGAAATATAAACCTGATATATATCTTAATATTTATTTCTCTACCTTGAAGGAGTGATAAGGATAAGTGTGCATGGTTTTACCTCACCGGTAACCAATACCGGTGGAATCGGTGGTGTCTGCCGCGATGACAATGAAAACTGGCAGCTTGGTTTCATAGGAAGAATTGATGGGGTCACTCAATTGGAAAGTGAGCTGTGGGCAATTTATCAAGGTATTCATTCAGCTTATGAAAATGACTGGAAAGAAATCAAGATTGAGACCTCCAACTATGAGGCCAGCAAAATCTTTCATCTGCAGACTACTGCTCCACTCTCGATGAGGCGCGAGATCCGTGATGGATATGCATTACTCAGACGAATGAAAATAGCCTTGATCCCTATCGAAAAACTGGACAATAGCGTTGCAGAGCGGCTTTCATCTATGGGATCTCAACAAAGTGATCGTTACAAAATATTATATGATGCTCCAGATATTATTCAAGATCTAATTGTTGAGGACAAATTAGAAAGTTGTAAGCGTTACACCTCCTCAACTGACACAGACTAATGCAATCTCATCTGTATGGCAATTACGTCGCTCTGTCCATGCTATTCTGTAATTTTCATCTTTAAATAAATAATGGCTATGTCAACAGTTTATATTTCACTTACTGAGGAGTTGTTAGTTCACTTCATTTATTTATATTACAACATTGATATGAATCTAATGCCCTGACATATTAACAGCTGTTATTTCACGTAATTTATCAATATTACAACATTGATAGGAATCTATTCTTTCGACATAGAATATGTATTGAACGTAGCAAAACTTGATTAGACCAAAACTTCTGGTCAATTCAAGCCAAAAAAACCATATGTCAACTAATATACGTCGCGTGATCGAACAGCGCATTATTAGGTCACGATGAAATTGTTGTACTAATTGACAGTGCATTGCTTGCATCATCCATCATATATCCGATGTGTAAAACGTCAACTAATATACATTGTAGCACCAGTGGTATGAACTCATGACAAACGACGAATACCAGTGAGCTCCATTTAACATCGTTAAATGTGTGACTTATCGATGAAGGGGATGTTAAAAACAAGAAAGAGGGAAAAGAACAAAACCAACCAAAAAAAAAAAAAGGTTGGGGAAAGCTATAAATATAATCTTGCAAAGACATCGTAGTGTATATCTAAGCTTGCTTCCCAACATAATAATTAATACAATGCATGATGACATTTGCTTCATTAAAATTCAGTATCGGCTTAGTGTATGAGCAAATCAATCGTATCAGTTTATAACGGGAAAAAAAAATTAATAAATTGTTTGATCTATCATACAAAATTTTCAACGTAATTTCATTAAAAATATGCAATAAAACATTGTAATAAAATGTTAATTTAATTAAAAAAAAACGGCATCGACGAAGTAATATATCGCAGGAGTACATTAGTTCATATCTGTCAACTGTATCAGTGCAAATCGAAACTTGCTTGCACCAATTTCCACAACAGCAACAACAACAACAACAACGAATACTCATTCTAATTTATAACGTTCTAATCGTTCCATTGTTCGAAATGCTTTCAAATGCTATGGCTTCATATTGTGATTTGTGATTCATATTGGTGGTGTCTGCCGCAATGACAACGAAAACTGGCAGCTTGGTTTCATAGGAAGGATTGATGGTGTCACTCAATTGGAAAGTGAGCTGTGGGCAATTTATCAAGGTATTCATTCAGCTTATGAAAATAACTGGAAAGAAATCAAGATTGAGACCTCCAACTATGAAGCAAGCAAAATCTTTCATCTACAGACTACTGCTCCACTCTCGATGCAGCGCGAGATCTATGATGGATATGCATTAATGAGACGAATGAAAATAGCCTTGATCCCTATCGAAAAACTGGACAATAGCGTTGCAGAGCAGCTTGCATCTATAGGATCACGACAAAGTGATCGTTACAAAATATTATTTGATGCTCCAGATATTATTCAAGATCTAATTGTCGAGGACAAATTAGAAGGTTGTAAGCGTTACACCTCCTCTCCCGACACAGACTAATGCAATCTCATCTGTATGGCAATTACGTCCCTCTATGCATGTTATTCTGTAATTTTGATGTTTAAATAAATAATAGCTATGTCAACAGTTTATATTTCACTTACTTAAGAGCTGTTATTTCACTTCATTTATCTATATTACAAGATTGCTAGCCAGTGGTATTTTCGAGTTCTCTTGCACTGAACTCACAGCGAACGACGAATACCGGTGAGCTTCGTTAAACATGGTTAAATGGATAACTTATCGACAAAGGGAATGTTAAAAAAAAACACGAAAAAGGGTCAGCAAAGCTATAAATATAATCTTGCGAATACATCGTACTGTATATCTAAGCTTGCCTCCCAACATAATAATTAACACATCAAATTTACGACCACTAAATCTATTGAAAATAGCCAGTAAATGACAAATAGCAGGGACAGAACGAGAAGTTATCAGAAGCTATTTTTTGCATCGAATTTACGTATTGGTCTAGACCGGATAACACAATTACATAATCATGCCATTGTAGCCTCAGTAAAACTGCTTTCTAATTTATAACATTCTGCTCGTTCCATCGTTAAAAATGCTTAAAACTGCTATGATTCCATATTGTGATTTGTGATTCATCTAATATTATCATTAATCTGATACAATAAATTGGTTGATGTCATAACAAACTTTCAAATGATGCGTGCTTCGGATTGGGCAACAAACCAATGTGAACAAACATTAAATTAACTCAAATTAAAACTGCATTAATAGACAAAATATATTCCACGATTACATAGTTTTGCATAACTAATTCAAACTAAACATAACCCAACTTCATGACACTCATCATAAAACCTAACATCAAACTACACTTCACTGGAACGGAATACCAGAAGATGCAAGACCCTCTACACCTTTGGTTTCTTCTGGGACGAATCCACAACGCTATCATCTCTGTTCTTCCTCTTGCCGCCCTGATCTTGTGTACCATCCGGTGGACAATTCGCTTTTTCCTCCGCGAACCTTCGCTGCCTTTGCCTTTAACTTTCTTCTTCTTACTTTTACCGGAATGGGAAGTACAAGTCCAATTCAGTGGAAAGGAGGAAGCTGTGTCAACCCGCCAGAATTCATCTTTCTCCGATGCATCTGAATATATAGTTGACTCCGACCCCTTCCCAACCACATACCCATGATCATGCCAACTCTCCCACGAAGACATACTCTCTGACAACTCCAACTCACTATCATATCTCTGACTTTTCTTCACCTTCTTCTTCTTCATCTTCTTCTTGGCAGTCTTCCTCACCTTACCATCACTACTTTCTTTACCAGAATCCATTGCTCTACTCTATGTTATGATCACAGCAAATTGGTTGTGCTTATATACAATATATGAATATGAATGTGAAAATACCGTTGCAACTGTTGACATCCATTCAAAGAACTTATTACCATGCATCTTCTAAGAGACACGTCTCTAATAAATGCACGCTTTGAATCAATTAGAAGATATTGCAAACCCCACTAAATCTGCCGCAGAAATCTTCAACACACACGAAACGATAGATCTAAATGATGAAACGTAAATCAAAAGGACTCAGAGGGTGACTGATTGGAGATGAAACTAGGCGTTGACAATAGATTATGGTTTCAGGTTATAATTGTGTTTTTCTGGCGGTAGCGGAGCAATTAAGGCCTCTGTGAGAGCAGCAGAGTATAATTACGAAAATCAATTTTAAAGAAGTATGATTTTGTATGATATCTATTTTAAAACCAAGAAAATAAGGTGTGAACTTATTGTATCAAAAACACACGGTTGTAAACATAATTATTTTTTCTTTTAAGGAAAATATGTGAGATCAAAAACACGTCCACTGACATTAGTAAATGTCAATATCAATTTCCTTGAGTACGATTACTACACGCAATACCAATTTGTTGCATCAAATCATAGATTTCGACGTCCTCTTCTTAGAAAAAATTAAAAACAATTTGTACTATACTATTTATGAGACACATGAATTCCAATTACACGTACAGTGAGACAATTGTGAACTTCCAAGCCGAACGACAACGCCCGGTGCAATGGCACGCCGCGCGCAACGCGCGCGGAGTGAACCTAGTTTTATAGAAAAAAAGAAAACCATTACCATGCTCTTATCATCAGATTTGACTCCTTTCTAATTTAACTCCAATTATCTTAGTTTCTTTATTCAAACTGAGATACAATAAAACCTTCTGATACATACACAGATCTGCAACGTTTTTAAGGTTTTTGAAAGTGGCAAGTCTTTGTCCTTCACATTTGAAATCAATATTACGTTGGAGTGTGTGTGAGAAGTCTAGGGTTTCA
This sequence comes from Linanthus parryae, assembly GCA_023055425.1. Lineage (NCBI taxonomy): Eukaryota > Viridiplantae > Streptophyta > Magnoliopsida > Ericales > Polemoniaceae > Linanthus > Linanthus parryae. Next base: position 92,312,917 of record JALGPY010000002.1, on the reverse strand, counting down.
TGATCATTGTACCATTCCCGCGTTGCACGGCCACTTGCAGACAAAAACAAGAAAAAGGAACCACCTGCATTCTATTACTCCTTTTACCACCTTTTCTCTTCACGCTGGCATACAACATGACACAGTTGATGTTTGAGTTAAAACTTTCAACTACACGGTGGACGTGTCATGTCATAGTACATGAAAGAAAATGAATGATTAAGTTTGGTATTTGCTTAATTTTTGTATTTGTTTTTCAAATTCGTAGACCAAAATAGCTAGCAGAAAATCTGAAATAGTTTGATTTTTTGAAATCTGACGAGTACGACCTGACTGCATAATATGTTTCTTTGAACCATGTTGTGCGTGAAACTGTGGTTTAGTCAATATTTTGATTCGAGCAGCAAAGGCACAAATCACGGGAAAACGTCTCTAGGGGTCCAAGTAATTCAAAATTGTTGAATTCTGTCCACGAGCCGGACAGATGTAGCAAGGACCCTAATTTAGGCCAAAACGGAAAAATTCGACATTGGATCAAAAATATGTCCTTTTTGAAAGAAACACGAAGGAGAAAGTTTGACCCAAATTGAGTTAAAATAGTACTCCTAATCGAACAAAATAGTATAAAAAATAGTAAAAAAAAAATAACTAATATTGATCATAAGACTGGTCAAATAGGAGAAGTTGGGGATGAAGACAGAATCCCTGTGAAGTTTAGCTCAGTCGAACCATTGTGTGTCTAGTCAAGAGCCTTCCAGATGGTGTTTGCAATCATCATTCTAACACCAATAGCAAAAGTTATGGCCAAAATATCGCGACGACCCTAAATGCAGTAATTATTTCCGTCCCTTACACTTATCTTTCATAAGTCTAACACAAACTTCATCTCCTATGAACATGTTTAGTGCATGTTTGGCATCCTTGTTTTTAATCAACTTTGATTAAAAACAGGGTGTTTTTTTAGACACATTTGGCACATCTGTTTTTTTAGCCTGTTTAAAAACAAAAACATGCTGAAAAACAGCTGTTTAAAAAAACAGCAAATGTGGTGTTTTTTGTGTTTTTTTTCACACTATTGGTGTTTAAAGACATTTCAACTATGATTAGATGTAAAAAATATCAAATATATATCGGTATTGTACGTAAAAACGATATTTAAGCAAATTAACATTGAAATTTAGTACTTTTGCCAAATGTGTTTTTGATTTTAAACACTGTTTTTAAACGGATACCAAACAGTTTTTGATTCTGTTTTTAAACGTGTTTTTTCAGTACGTTTTTTTCTATTGTTTTTCTTGTTTTAAACGGATACCAAACAAGCTCTTAGTATCCGTTTAAAAAGAGGAAAAACAGAGTAAACACATGTTGAAAAACATGTTACAAAATCATAATTGGTAAAAATATTTGATATGTTTTTAAAACACTGTTAAAAATAAAATAAACACATTTGGCAACATTGTTGAATGTCCCTATGAATTCACTCTGGTAGTATTTTATACAATGCAATGGTATATAGTTGTTATTTTATTCACTCGTAAAAATGTGCTTATCGCAAAAAAAAAAAAAAAAAAAAAAAAAAAAAAAAGTGCATGTTTGGCATCTCTGTTTTTAATCAACATTGATTAAAAACAGGGTTGTTTATTTAAACTCATTTGGTATGCATGTTTTTTTGTCTGTTTAAAAACAAAAACATGCAGAAAAGCAGCTGTTTAAAAAAACCGGAAAATGTGGTGTTTTTTTGTGTTTTTCCAAACTAATGATATTTAAATACATTTCAACTATGATTAGATGCAAAAAAATATCAAATATATGTCGGTACGTAAAAATGATATTCAAACAAATAAACATTGAAATTTAGTAATGTTGTCAAACATGTTTTTGATTTTAAACACTGTTTTTAAACGGATACCAAACAGTTTTTTTATTCTGTTTTTAAACGTGTTTTTTCGTTACGTTTTTTTCTACTATTTTTCATGTTTTTAAACGGATACCAAACATGCTCTTAAGTGGTGTTTTCCTGGTCCACTGTTTTTTTCTTAGGTTTTTTTTTAACACAGTTTTTTGTTTCTGTCCCAAACATATGTTCAGAAAAACAATGTTTAAAAAAAAACGATTTAAAACAGTACTTCTAAACATGCACTGTATCTTAAACAAGTATCATAACCCTAACTTTGTCTATCAGTGTGACGTGGACATTTTGCTAAAGCTCCTGAAGGACGAATATGATCTATCACATACAGATCTACAACATGAATTATAGCGGAAGATTCATGTGTTTACCTTGTCTTCCTTAGCTCCTATGCACAGCGGATGATCGTAGGATGCTTGCTTTCACGTGCCCTTCTTGCTCCCACAGTCTGGCTCGAATCACTAGGACGAAAGCTCTAATCCACACCAAGTTCCACCAATGGAGGCTAGTTAGAGAGAGAGTCTAGGGTTTACTGTATTATGATCAGCACATGATCTCTACAGTAGTGTGTATTATTATTATGACTCTCATATTATTTGTAGGAGGCTGTCTCTTTATATAGACAGACTTATACCCAATTGCAACATTACCCCCTAGGGTTGATGTCCTTGCTACTAACCCCATAAGGTTTGAGCTTGTCTCTCCTAAACCCATAAGTTTAGGATAATTGCATTGGGCACCCCACATGGGCGCACCAATGCTAACATCTCCCACTCGCACAGTGGGGTTGCACAAATACAGTAGTTCTAGTCTCCCTCAATCTCCAACTATTATCATCTGCCAAAGTGTTATGTGGCCTTGGTGTGTGACTGTGAGAGAACCTGCATTTCGGGAGTTCCATACTCTAAACTCATACGAGACGAGCTAGCAGCATGCGCACTCAACCTCAAGAAATAATGCAATACATATATATATATATCTCGTATCCCCCAGATTGTGTCAATTGTCATCTCGTAGACCATGAGCACCTACCTTGTCCTGAAGGTCGTGCATCAATGAGTCTACATCTCCTTTATTACATTCATATCCTGCATGATCCCATAAGATCTTGTAGGTGGGCCCAATGAAAGTGATAAAGAGTGATGCAATGAGAATCTTCCTTTCCATCCATTGTCGATTTGATTCGGAGTCAGCTGCTTTCCTAGCAATGTCCTGGTATGCCGAATCATTCATAGCCGTGAGGTGTCACGCTAAAGTAGCACCACCGAACCGTCTCTCCACGACATGGATAAAAGTACTAAGGGTATACAGTGTCAATCATTCTTATATGATCGACGAGGCTCACACGGCGAGGAATCTCAGGGACTAGTTCTACTCGCTACCTCATGTCACTCATCAGCACGCGTCATCTCATAAGATGTGCGCCATAGTGTTTGGACTCTAATCAGAGCAAATGTCCTATCCCATAGGGACCACTATACAGATGTAAGTCCAACAGCCCACATGACTATTAACCCGAGTACTGAGTGTTGCACATATGCAATCGAAATCAGTTCTCTCATTTGGCTTTCTCTGCGCAGACTATACATGGTTCGGGGTAGTAACCATGCTCGAATGGCCATAAACCAATCTCACCTTGGAACTTATTCCAATGCGACAAATGAATCCGTCTGACAGGGTCTTGCACTATTGATAGATGTCTAGCTCTTGTCATAGGCCATGCGCCTCATATGACAGGCGTCACTCATCGTATCATAGGCTTCTAGCGCTTACCGGGATTCTGTCTCATCTTCTACTCACCTAGACTATCCAGGATGTTGTAAAGGCGGTTGCTCGTGTGAGAGAGTCAACCTAGTGTCCGCGCGACATGTTCTATGCTAGTACATGATATGTAAACGTATCATACACGTATCGAAACAACATGTAGCATAATTAAACAAGTCCAATTAAAATCCAATTATCAATGTCTCATATGGTCATCAATCATATCGCTAGTGATCGACTACCGAGTCCCAATCCTCTAAAGCAATCCACAAAGACGATTCTTATGTGGTTTAGGGATGGGAGGTGCCTACACTTTGGCTCGTAGTCGATCTACTCCAAGATTACTCTTCAGGTAGTTATTTCACCTTTTGTGAAACAGTACCCTTTTCTATATGTTTGGCCTTATCAAAAGTACTGTAGCCGTACGCTAGCACTACAGGTTGGTTGACAGCTCATAAGCTTATCAGAAGCCTTCTTATCCAAACATATTTCTGTCTGGTGACAGAACAGGCAATCGTGCTTCGCTTCCATGATCGATGGAGCGGTCTAATTCGATTGTGCAACACTTATGCTGCAGTTCCATGAGATGTCATATAGCATGGACTATAGCCTGAGGCGGATCCACGTGCATCTAGGTCCCCATCCTTTTCAGCATGCATAGATGGCTAGTCGAAGCATCATCTCCGATAGTCATAGCACGTGATCCTTCGTATAGAGTATCCTTTTGGTTGCAATCTAGTGTCTTAAGTTGGATTTCCTGAAATCCACTCTTCCGATTACATAAGGTTTGTGAGGTCTCAGTATATACCATAGTATATAGCAGACTCACACTGCATCGGGCACTTTGGTCATTTGGTCAATCTTGTATGGTGTCTTCAAGGGCACATATTCAGGCTCATAAAGTCCTGCAGGGAGCTATAGGAGTATCACATAGCATTGGGTCCATAAGATGGAATCATTCAGAGTACCTTCTTGTTGTCCTCCTTATGCGTCAATATAAGAAGTCCTTCTGAACGAACGAGAATGCATCTCGCCCTACCAACATCCTTCGTCAAAATCAAGAGGATAATCCACCAATAGTGGATGTGAAATTGTAACACCCCTCATTTCCGAGAGCATTCTTAGTGCAATATCAAGACTTTGGGGGCGAATTTGTAAATAGTTTGTCACGACTTTAAAGTTTGAATTTTAGAGTGTTTGAAATTTTTAGAAGTTGTTCGGATGATTTTGAAGCACTTGAAGTGTTATGTGTGGTAGTGGAATTATTAAAAGTAAGTAGAAGCTCTAATTCTAGTTGTACCCAAAAGTTTGAAAAACTACACTTTCACCCCCCTTGCATGTATGCCACTTGTCCAACTCCTTGTGACATCTCAAGAGGTAGGGAAAAATCCACTCTCCCACTTGACCATCTGCTGAGAAAGAGAGAGGGAGAAAGAGAGAGAGAGGGAGAGAGAAAGAGACTACATCAACTTCTTCTTCTTCCTCCTTCATCACCACCACTTCTCCACCACAATATCCACCGTCTCTTCTTCTCTTCCCGACCTGCTACTATTGGAGGTAGCCACCAACACCAGGAGTAAGACGCATAAATCAATTTCGAAAAATATGGAGTATCGAGTGAGAAATCCGAGTTTGAAGGTAAGAACCCTAGTTCGGTATTTCGTCGATTTCTCCCTTCTCGTTGCAACCCATCGAAATTAACTCACATATTCTTGTTCCATGTGTTCAGGCGAGTCCGGGAAGCACAAGCATGGCCCCCAATTCGGCAATTTTTGCTCCGGCCACCATGCATGCCGAACCCATCCGCCGCCAAACCTCCATAGCCACCGGATTCTTGGTAAGCTCGCATTTCTTGCTCATTTTTTTTGGGTATTGCACCAAAATGATCCTTAGGACATGAATAAACTATTTAGAAACCTCTAATCTGCCCAGAATGTGGTTAGGATCGAGTTTGATTCATTGTTTCATCCATTTTGTTCGTTTTTTTGGAACATAAACTGCCCCTGTTCAAATGCTCGTATCTCCCTCGTTTTTTATCCGTTTTGAGTGATTCAGGACTTTATGGAATCCTCAGACAATTGGCTACAACTTTCGTGTTTTAAATTTTGTCAAATTTGGTCTCTAACACACCTTAAAATTGAGTTGAAGTCGCTGCGATTCGTGTTGTACAAGCTGTCCGGAGCAGTTTTTTTCTAAGTGTTAGAGTTTTAGATTGAAACACTCATTTTCAAACTATCATAACTCCCTCAATTTTTGATGAAATCTTGTGATTATTTTCCTATGTGTAGCTGGTATATAATACTTCAAATCATCGTCTCTGGGTCATCTTCAATTTCGTAACGGATTTCTCACAAAACGAGCCTAAAGTTGCTAGTTTGAACTCGTGAAGCACTATCGAATTTTTCTAAGTATTGAATCGTAATTTTCATCCATCTTTGGCTAGCGATATTTCTTTGAATACTTGGAGTTTTTAGGAGTTCAAATATGTTATGGAAAGCTTGGAATATCCTCTTCATTACCCCCACCTTCATATTTCCTAAACTCTCCCTCATTTGACCACAAATCAGCTCCAAAGTTGACTAGTTGAGATGATTCACTCTATCTTTGACTTTCAATTTTCTCACTCTAAATGACATTTCTGGCCTTAGCGTTCTTCACGAAACTTGTTCGTATTCATATTCAGAGTCTAAATATCAAGTTTGACCAAGTTTGACTTTTCGAAAACCCTAGTTTGACTGAACTGTATAGGAGGGGCAAAATAGTAATTTCACTTAAACTTCGAATTGAGATTAGTTAAGTAGCTTGGAGTTTATAAGCATGTAATTTATGCGTATTTGGAGTACTCGTATGTAATTCTCGGCTAATGTTGACCAAGTCAAATGTTGGGGTCTTTTTGCAGTTTTACTAAACTTCGGGGGCCTATGTGCATTTAACTAAGCCTTTACACTTGAACTATTTAAGACTAATTTAATATTTTGAGACCAACAACCTGACTTAGAAGGATATTTGAAGTCTCAAGAAGGAATTATTTGACTCGGGAGTTACCAAATCAACGGTGGGGGTCCTTCTATAATTTTAGCAAACTTTAGGAGCCTAAATGTAATTTACAGAAAGTTGTCGATTCAAATGCTACGTTCATATGGAAGGGTTAAAAGTCGTTCTTGGATGTTGTTGGGCCAGTATGAGTACAATTTGGGGTCCAGGCACAGTCAGGGACTGTACAGGACAGTTTCAAAGTATCAGGGGCATTTTGGTCAAGTTAGCTTGCATGACCAGCATTTCATCGCATTATTGCATACAACCTCATATAGAGGGTAAATGCTAATAGACTGTATACTTGAATTCTTTATAACCAGCCGGTGTTGAGGACCGTTCCACGATAGACGTATGTGCTCGTAGTGCCGCTTTGACTATACGACCCGGATCCAATGTGAGACGAGAGTTGTAGGAGTGCTAGCTTTGCGTTGCGCCTTTCATGGCTCAGAGGTAAGTACATATGTACGGCTTTTTCATATCAAAATCTGCGTATGTGCTTGATATTTCAAATGAATGTTTGTTATATGAAATAGTATGAGAATGCATGTTTTCCACTCAAAAGTTGTTAAATTATTTTATTCATCTCCTTTGATAACTCTCGGAAATTACTTGTGAAATTTTGATATTCCGATTCTGGTTATGTGAAAGAGAAGAAATAAAATACCTCTAATAGACTTGGGACGATGTACAGAGTACTGTTATTATTGGGAGGCGTCAAGCGATCCTCCATTTTCTTATGGCTAAGACCATTGAAGCAATGCTTCTTATTATTCGATAGAACGTTAATGTTCAAAAAATCCGCCCCCGATGAGCCAAAATGTACCAAGTTATTGAGGCCAAGGGTTTTATAGAGCTATAGAGTGCTACTTATACTTGTAAGGGTCACTACGGTATAGGGGTGTCGACACTTAAGGCCTTTTAGCTAATGTTGTGAGCGGGGTAGACGAATGGGCTCCCTTAACGCTCGGGTGAAATAGGGTTTGATAGACCCTAGAAGGAACCCGTAGTGATTATTTCGTGATCCCTCTGTTTACATCGATCCTGATGGTGGCTCTTGACACGCCTCAGCTAAATTAAATTGTTGATTGAAGTCGAAATTAAAAATTGACTACTTATTAATGTTGTTTGTGGCTCTTGATATGCCCTAATCGATTGAAATGAATAGTAAATCTTGGCTACTCATGAACTACTATCGTTATCAGTTCAAATGAACTTGTTTACTCTGGATATTTTACCAAGTACTCGTGGTTTGTCAATGTTATTAAATTGAGAGGTTGTTGTTACTCGGTTACTTCAAGTTGATCCAAATTCTCCAATATGATAGTTTTACTGTTTAAATCTTCTGATTTGTTTCAACTCATGCTTTCGTGCCACTCATTACTTACATGTCGTAGTGTGTATTTACTCAGTTTTTACTGATCAATTTCTTCAAAACTGCGTCGGCTTTTGCCATTTTAAAACCGCAGGTCGTCAATCAAGTTTGGGGAATGGGAACGCGGATCGAGACGAAGAAGTTTAGCTTAAGTCAGATCACTTAGTAGATCACACACGATTTGTTTTAGATTGTACTTCTTATCGAAATTTTGTTATGTACATTAAGCCAAATGTAATATTAATTGTATATTTCTACTTTTGGTTGTCGATTGTCTCTTTAACCCTTAACCGAGATCCCGAGTCGTTTCAGAAATAGTCCTTAGACTCTCATGGCTAATAGTGTGTCATCGATAATAAGTGACGTGATCATCTACTCTCTACTACTGAGAGTGATATGCAGCGGTTTTTCATCCATAGATAAAATACTGCTGACTTAGAGGACTAGTTAAGAACATACATGGACTTAATTAGCTTGCAGCTATTTGTGCATCTGATCATACATCTCGAAACCCTGTGGTCGAGTCATACAGATCACCTCTCTGATTTCTCCATTGAGAAATTCAGTCGTCACGTTTATCGATAATGAAGCCTTATCTCCATCATCATAACTATTACCGTTATCTCTGCAAGTCGTATGCCTTACTATGCTTCCGTCTGTGTCACTCTAAATGACCTTGGAAATCCATTCATTTCCAATAGTCTAATATCCAGTCAGAAAAATTCAACCTAGTCTTAAACTTGGTTGGTCCCTTATGGACTCTAACTTTTCCTGTAAAAGCTACTTTTCATTCTTCATAATCAGGGAACGATAAGGCATAGTATTCTATCCTATCGATTATGCAAGGTGATCCTTAAGACCATCCATTCGATCTTAAACAGTCGATGGGGTATGCTCCTATGAGCAATTCCTTTGCATAGGAGGATCATAATTTTCTCTCACCCCTATGGATGGGCACCTCGCTTAGAAAGTCACTCCCACTGTCCGAAGGATCCTTGAGGGACTAATTCCTCATAATGGAGTAAGGAACATGGTATTTTCTAGCGGTTCCTCCATGCTCACGGAGATTATCATCTCTACAAACATTCCTTTAATTATGTGCATCTCCTAAGAGAAACATATTTCTTGTGAATCCATTTGTGTTACACTACTAATTGGCTGTTGCGTTTCGAATACGCAACCCCCTAGAATAATCCAAATAGTATGGGAAGATATGTTACTCCATGAAGATACATTTCTTCCATCTAGAGTCTAAATTCCTTCTTGTCAGGTGATGAAATATCCTGGGATAATATCCTAGGTTCATTATATTGCATGGCGACCATCATGTCTCCCCTTCGATGTCAAATCGTCGACGGGGTACGCTCCAAAGAGCGCTCCTACGCAAAGAGGATTCTTCTTCAGCATTATCGTCATATACGATAGGCTGCTCACTAGGTAAGGCACTCCCACTGTTCTCAAGATACATAGGAACAAATTCCTCTTGAGTAGTGGTGAATTGAGTGTCATCTAGTGGTTCCTCTTACTCGTAGAGAATACCATCTCCACGAGCTTCTTCCTGACTAGGAAAATTTAGTTAGCTCATAAGCTGCCGATCCCTATGGCCTAAGGTGACCTCATATAGGTTGCCTTTTTGTCCACATCTCGTAGGGCGTAGTGGCTACAGACTTGGTGGGTATTTGGTTGAGTACATCGACAGCCGTTTAACAAAGCGTCTCCTCAAGATAGGTAACATTTACTATGCACGAACTATCATACATCGAACCATCTCAGGCTGTATCCTATTCCTCCTATCCGCCACAGCAATCTGCTGCGGAGAATGGGAATAGCCAACTTCCTAACTACTTTCCATCACATAGCTCTTGCTAAGATAGATACTCGCAGTCTCATTCTGGCTAAGGAGATATCCTTTTGTCCAGACGGTTTTCTACCTTTTGTAGATATCTGTCTGAAGCACCCTTGTGCCTCAGACTTATGTGGCCCAAGCACACATAGTTGAGATGCGTACAATAATCTACGAATGTGATGGAACAGTAAGCACCATGTCTTTACCTATCAACATTTAATGGAACACAAATACAACAGAATGAATTGTTTGTAAAGACTCAATAATCCTTACTGCTTTACTGGATAATTTGCCTTTCGCCTTTCATGTAAGGCAAGAGTCACACACAGGTAAGGGTACCTTGGGCATATTCCAAGAAGGTCTACCTTAGCTAGCCTGAACATACTTTCCTGACATAGTGTGTCTTAATCTAGCGCGCCACATATCAGAATCTTAAGGCATAACCCTAGAGGTGATATCCAAAAGATCCTGAGGCGTTATTCATGCTAGAAATCAAGAGTGCATAACCATAACATGACCAGTTCCAAAGTAAAACTCTGACCAAAACAAATTTTGGTGGCTTCTCCCTCAAAGATAATCTTATGGATCCTTAGACGAGAAGTTAGTGCCATGTCTGGCCTTCTAGTCTTAGGGAAACATCCTTTTCCTCCTTTGCACTTACCAGTCTTGGGCTATTGGTCATGTACCAATTATGCGCCCTCATTCCCTTATCCTTGCCCCCACCTGTTCCTCACGGTCCTAATACCGGGGTAGGGGCTAAATCTGCCGATCATACTTCATTCACGGCCTTTTAGCAATCATATATTGCTTATACTTCAAAAGTATGCTGAACTAGTATTCTTAGCAAACACTTGGTTGCTTAGATCCTAGAACGGAGCGATGTTTGGTCTTATCCAAACATCTTGACACTCTCAAAGTGTGTCATATAACGTTTTCATGGCACTTTCATGAAACGTGGCAGAGATAGCAACAAATTGCTAATCGCATAACTTAAACATCTCATCATAACGGCATGAATCTCCGATGCTATAGTTGGGTACTAATCTCAGATACTATAGTCGAGTGCCAATTTTTATGATTTGAGTTTGATAGTTTAAGGTGGGATTTATGAGTCATTACTCACAATTTTAATAAGGCAAATGGCTAAGGTGGATCCAAGATTCTTCTTTGGCTCATTCCTACAATCTTTGAATCTGAAAGTGGTCTTGAACTTGCTGATGAGGTCATTTCCCCACCTTGGCATAGCACGCTCTATGACATTTATCTTGACTGCCTCCCACTATTGGTTATCCTAAAGATAATGTTCATGTGCTGCTGTGACAACTATTCATCACAGGTTCGACCATACTTGTAGGTATTTTGACAAACTATGTCCAACGATTTGGTTACATAGTACGATGAGTTGTCATATCGTTTACTGTCACCATTTTAGCCTTTACAGTTTCGATTCAGACACGATTGATCTTGAGACATTGCATAGGAAATTAATACTAGCATTTTCTTAGCTCCGAAATAACATGATACATATATTAAAATTTCATAGTTCATCATAAGGACTCCACCAAAACCTAGTAGCAATTGTAGGAATCAATATCGTCACTTATGATTCCCTATTAGTTTCAATCATGTGAGCTCTTTTGTTTTAGTTCCTTAGCATGCGAGGTTATACAATTATATTAAATCACACGCAGTTATAACATAAAACAAGCACAAACATAAATAAATATGCAATGGATGTGGCCCCTAAGGTGCACTCCCACTATTGAGAGTACATCTTGAGCAAGTCTTGAACTTCTCGCCTCATGGATCTCGCCTATCTCGAGTGCTCGTTGAAGCTTCCTTGTTCGTCTCTTTGCTCCATGCACCTCGCGCCATAGCTTTTGGTTTGGCTACCTCTCTTGAAGCTTCTAGTCTTCAATCTCCACTAACTATCTTATTTCTAATAAGAAGTAACCTCTAATAGGCGATTTAGATGAGAAGAGAAGACAATAGAGTATGTAGAGAGGCACGACACGCAGGCCGTATTTTAATTGATTACATATTCAAAACCAAAACCAAATATAAAATCATCTAAGCCACATCCATGCATCAAACACATCCATTCAACCCACAACAACATGTATAATAATAAAATAAACATACTAAAATTTTCTGGAAATTTCCAGAATTAAAGGATAATTACTGAAAATTAATAAACAATAAAAACAATCAACTAATAAGACCGAAAATTGCTCCCAACTAGATAGGATCTCACCTCCTATCTTATAAGGTAGGGAAAAATGTCGTAAGTCTCCAGACAAAATTGGGCTCAAAACAGTGTGTTTAAGGACGTCTAACTGCCTCGGGAAGTGTGCTAAACACTAATTAATTAATCTGGAAAATAATAAAATTTTTCTTTTTTTCCGAAAATTATGAAAAAATCCCAGAAAAATATGAAATTTAATTCTGAGCATATACAAAAAAAAAAAAAAAAAAAAAAAAAAAATGGCGAAAAATGGTGGCCTGAGGAGGGCTCACGCGCCCACACGCACCGCCGCGCGTGGGTGAGTCCGCCTCCGTCACGCGCCGACGTCGGCCGAGTGCCACGTGGCATACCACGTCAGTCATATGCTGACGTCAGCTGCCACGTTACCCTCCACGCCAGCTGCCATGTCAGTAGCCACGTGACTGTCACGTCACTGCCACGTCAGCCATATGCTGACGCGGCACCGCCACGTCATCATGCCATGTGGCCGCGCGTGGAAGCGGCGTCGGTGGCGCGTGAAGCCCACGCGCCGCCTTCTCGACCTCCGTTTCCGGCGATCCTTATATCGTTGGAATCGTCTTTTCACCCTGATCCCGATTATCTGTTCAAAACTCAATTTTAACATGTTTTGAAAAAATCTTTTTACTGTTCAGATCTAACAGTCCAGATTTACACATTTCTGAATCTTAAAATATTCATAACTAATTCTCTGTTTGTCCAAAAATTACAAAATTTATATTTCTGGAATCCTCGTGAAAAACCCTATCTAACCATATAGGTTTCACTAACAGATTATGAAATTTCAGAAACTCGATTTTCTAAACTGATTCGTGTACGCATAACGAGGCACGAAAAACAAGCCTAAAGCACTGATACCAATGAAGGACGAATATGATCTATCACATACATATCTACAACATGAATTATAGCGGAAAATTCATGTGTTGACCTTGTCTTCCTTAGCTCCTATGCACAGCGGATGATCGTAGGATGCTTGCTTTCACGTGCCCTTCTTGCTCCCACAGTCTGGCTCGAATCACTAGGACGAAAGCTCTAATCCACACCAAGTTCCACCAATGGAGGCTAGTTAGAGAGAGAGTCTAGTGTTTAATGTATTATGATCAGCACATGATCTATACAGTAGTGTGTATTATTATTATGACTCTCATATTATGTGTAGGAGGCTGTCTACTTATATAGACAGACTTATACCCAATTGCAACATTACCCCCTAGGGTTGATGTCCTTGCTACTAACCCCATAAGGTTTGAGCTTGTCTCTCCTAAACCCATAAGTTTAGGATAATTGCATTGGACACCCCACATGAGCGCACCAAATGCTAACAGCTCCTCATCTTCAAATGGTTCAATCATACGCACCCTTTAATTTTGTTTGAAAATAGCTTGTGCCTATCCCCCAAACCCTAATAAGCTATGCTATTGCTTATCATTAGCTAACATAGCATATGTAAAGAAAGCATTATAAGTTTGATCCAAAACAAGGTACGAACCATCATTAAAAGCATGCAGAAGTTTGGAACTTAAAATCTTAGATGTCACTGCAAACGTATCCACATAAATAGAGAGATAAGGGTACTGTCAAGTCTTGACCATGTTATTGTGCGTACAATTACAAAGCAAGAAAGTAGAAAATGACAGATGCTAAAATCACAGGTCACTTTCACAGTGATTTTAGGGAGAGAGCAGTGGTGTCTTCTTTGTCCTATGTTTGATGCGACTATTCCTAGATTTCCAAATATAGAAACCAATCTATCTCTTCACCTCATGTCCGAAACTTTCTGTGCTCGTATAAAACGACTTTCCCAAGAATCATAAAATCTCTCTCTCTCTCTCTGACCTCTTCTTGTCTTTACGTACACCATGCATTGATTGATGATATATTCATCTACGAAAGCGAGATGTGGCCACGAGATTTACATGTTTTACTTGAAGCTGCTTCCTTCGGATTCGTAATTTTTCTTCAGTAACCATCTTCTTCACTACAATTCACACAAACTGTCTCACACAGCCACTTTAGTTTCATTTTAAGAAAACTGTGCGAACAAGCAATAAAATCGTTGATTTCTCAAATGAGTGTTATTTCAATAATATAAGTAAGACTGTAACTGATCAAAAAAAATAAGTAAGACTATTTGGATGCGCCAGTTGAGTAACGAGTGGCTGGGTCAAATTTTTGGTCAGACTGTTCAAAATCTCGATCTCCGTTTATAGTTAGATCTGGATTTCACAGTTAAATCTTACAAATTTGAAACCCCATAATTGGGAAACAAGTTTCGGAGTTAGATAAATCGATCAATAACCTATCGTATTCTGGTCTTATCTAAACATTTAAAAATAAAGATTTCTTAATTAAAAAGCTCACTTAATATATCTCATCCAAGTAGCCGAAATGTTAATAAATTAAATAACTAGGCAGAAAGTAGCATGTCAAACTTCTCTTGATTTAGTACTTTGTTTTCTATCGTGGATGACAAATATGCACTGTTGTTTCTATTTATTTTCTTCATAACAATGTACACAGAGCTTGCACATAGACAAAGTAGCTCAACATACAGTAAACTCCATATCTTCTCAAACGACATTTTTCTACATTGGAAACAACTTAAAGAAAGATAAAAGTGCGCGACTTCAAAATGCTTTGATTATAATCGCTAAAAATGGTTTGCTAATAAACAATGTCTTAACTCGGTTGCCAAACGTGCACTCACTCTTGAGCTATAAACATGCAAACAAATTTCTCTCTATGTCTACTATGATTTGATCATTAACGGATTTGGACATAATCATTAGATCTATAGTAGCCTCCTTTCTTGTCTATTTATGGTAACTTGATTGGACTCGTCTTTGCCCATGCATTACTCTGTCTTTAGTTAAAAGTCTCATAATAAGAACTTTTTCTGGCTCTGCACATACTAGTACTGTTTTCTGTAAGGTTAGTGAAACTCTGATGGAAATAGATGCTTGCATGTTGAAATCGACTCTAACTATCTAGCTTTGACTGAATTGTGTTGGCTATGTAATCGAAAAATTTCAAGTGAAACAAAACGGGAAGAAAAAGTTCCATGAGGATCTTTTTAATTACAGCAATAAAATGAAAATGAATTGTGTTGGTTTTGTAATTTCAGCAATAAATTATTTTTGTAAAGCTTTTTTTTAGGATCTTTTTAATTATCAGATTGATGTATGAAATGACTCATCAATGTTTCATTAGAGACTTCAACTGCACATAATTGCGTGAGTGAATATAAAACTGGAAGAAAAAGCTCCATGAGTTTATAGGTCGCGGGCTCACCGCTTGTAAAATTCTATTAAGATTTTGATGCTTAACTAGATAATCAATAAGAAAAAATCAAATAATGATTTCAACATTCCAGATTATCAATACATCACAAAATTCAAAGTATTTTAATTTTCAGAATCTCAATTTTATTATTTGAGATCAAAATACGATTCCCAACCCGAGTTGTCAAATACACTCTTAAGAAAAAGTACGATTCAGAATTGACATTTTAGGGCAGTAGAAATTTAGGTAGTTCATGATGTCTACATAGTACTGTGTTTAAACTAAACTATTTGTTAGCCCGCGCGATTAGGGTGACATTATTATGAGATTACCATGATAGCGTTCATCCTTTTAAATAAGTAAAGGGAAAGCATGACTAAAATTGAGAAGTAAAACAATTAGGCTAGCCAAACAATTACATCAATATAACAAACATGTCATTGTAATTAGAAATCAGTGTAATGATATACAATCTTTATCATTGTCTTCATAGGTGAAACCGATAATTGATCATGACATAACGTATTTGAGGACAGTGTATGTACCAGAAGATACTTTTCGATGATAATACAACTGTGATTGTTGTAAGAACCTGTTACTTTGTATATAGGAATGAAAAAAAAAAGTTTTAAGTACCTGAATAAAGCGGTACATGGAAAATTAAGAATTAAATCTTAAATCTATCATATTGAGTTTCTAATGAGTTCCAAAAAAAAAGTTGTATAACGTATCCATAGATGTTACAAAATCTAAGTTTTTTTCTTCGTATATAGCTTTATTTATATACCACGATCAATGCTACATTCGTGTATCCGTATGATGAAATCTCATTGAAGGAATGTCTTAAATCTTTAGTTTTTCTTGCTGCAAGCTTGTTAGCTCATTAGTGTAAATCATTCTAACTTTTCTAACTCATTATAACTTCAATATCTATTTATATTATTCGCTCTGCAATGTAACCATAATGGTGGTACGAAATCTAAAATATTGACTACAAATAATGAGGATCGTCACTGTGAATTTTAAGCTTAGGGGTGCTATCACATAATTTTAGTTTAGAACTTTCATAGGATGTGGGCAGTTTTATGTTTTTCTTTTCAGTTACTTCCAAACCTTTTGTAATGAAAATGTTAGTTTTTTTTTATTATTATTATTATTATTATTGTATGATTCTTGTATTTCCATGGTCATTTTTCTACAACATGTTCAACATTCCTTATCTCTGTCAATATCTTTTGCATCATTCATAGTAATTCTCTGTTTCATTGTAGTAATTATTCATATTTGTATTACTTTTGTTGTAATCTCAATTTCGGATGACCTGCTTAAAAGTTGATTATATAGCCACAAAGAAAAAACATAAAGTAGAAAAAAGGGCACATAAAAATGTGTAAACTCTATAATTAGTAAAAGAATGCATTAGGAAATAGACATGGAGAGAACAATAAGTTCGATTGAAGTGTTGTTTGCTACAACATTACAATTTTTGAAGATACTATTTTCGAGAAGTAAGGATTGTGCATACCAAAAGTACGATGCTCATCTATATATGACAGTGCGAGTAATGTAATTTAATAAGGAGAACTCTTTCAAATTAAATAGGCTCATGCAGGATGGAGGAAGGGTAAAAAATATTGGTGCCACTAAGCCAAACCAGCGTGATCGATCCGCTTCTACATGGCCATAACGTTAATTTACTTATAATTATTATTTAGGATGATTTTTTACAATTTATCATTTTGGTAAAATTAAGTTGTTCACTTATTTAAGTCTTGCTTTTTGATTGATTTCAACAGTTGATTGATAATTGAGTTTTTTCATTCAAAAAATTTGAAGTTTCTAATGATCCCTAGAGAGATTCTTTCCTGATTTCCTTTCTTTTCATACTTCTTCCTGCTCCGAAAAGTGACTCAATTCAATTCGGCATTAGAACTTGATGTCATCCATAAAATGAATGGACTGAAAATTCAAAATCATAAATAAAAAATTGTATAGTATGAACAAATTAAGTCAACAAAACTACTAATTGAAATTATAAATCAATAGTTAATTGATCGATTATTCTAATTTAATGATTATTAAAATATGGTACATTTTAGAAGAATAAAATAATAGAAAAGAAATTCTTATTTCCGTAATGGTTAGTATTGATGTCTAGAAAAAACTTATAGTTGGACAATTTATTATTATTATTATATTATTATTATTATTATTTTATTTTTTTTGAGGAAATAGAATTCCAATAACACCAAGCAAATGCAATTACATCAGGAGATCCGTCCCATTGGGCAAGCAACCTATCCAAATCTGTGGGTTCTCTAACACATATCCTACTCGAGCTATATGGTGGGCTAAAACATTCATCCGTCTTGGACACCAAGAGATTTTGACCGCGACGAACCTTCTGAGAAGACTACGGAAATCCTCCATTAGTAATCCGAACGTCAAATGGTCCGCACTTTCTGCATGAATCTGATTACATATGATTTGTAGAACTACTTCGAGGTGAAGCCTAGAAATCCCCATAAGAGTAGCAAAAAGAATTCCCTCTCTTACTCCCATTGCTTCCGTCATTCGGGCGGACGGAGCGTCCGGAAGTGCTGCTTGCATTGCCGCCACCAGTCTCCCGTCGCCGTCTCGTAAGACAAGACCATATGCCTGTAGGGTTTTGATTCATGGATGCACAACGGAAACAAAATAACCATGCAAAACCCTCCAAGGATCACAAGTCAAGAGACATAACGATGGTAAAGAAAGAAATCAATAACACACCTTAAGGTTCTCCTTTGATGACTTCAAACGCGAATTGTGTCACGTTATCTATAGTTGATCCACGCCTAGAGTTGATTTATAGATCTCCCAATCCTTGGTGCTAGCCCGGAAATAGGAAGAGGAAGAAGAATCACGCAAAACAAGACCGAAACAAGGAGGTTTCGGCCTCCTTGTGGCCGACGGGGACGGGCGGCGGCGAGGGAGGGGCGGCGGCTCCTCTCTTGCTTCCTTGCTCTCTCCTTTTGTTCTCTCCCACTCAATTTATGATCAATAATGACATAAGTGTGGGAAGGAAGGAAGGAGTGTCCTTTATATAGTCCAACAAATCCTTGCCAACTACCTAAAGGACCTATTCTAGTCCTACTAGAATTCAATTTAGTCCCTTCCTTGCAAATTAGTCCCTACTAAGTTTGCAAGGTATTGCAAAGTGATCCTTCTAATTAATTAATACAATTAATTAATTCCCAAATCTAGTTCAGCTCTATAGAGCGTGTGACCCCATAGGTTCTATCTAGTTGGTAGCAACAATTTGCCAATATGGAGCGGTTTCTAGCAAAACATCCATTCTAGCCGACTAATAGAATAGTCATCTTGACAACCTTGTACAAGTAATTGTCTCATCCCTTTGTTTCTATATCCGGATTGGACATGAGACATACAAGTCACACTCGTATATCCAATCCATAGTTTCTCGATTCATGGGAATAGCCTTATTCGTGCAAATAACATCAATATCCCATATTGATTTATTTGAGTCTGGCCAGACATTCTATAAGCACTATCCCTCGAGGTGGCCTAGGATATTTGCTCCCGTTATGTGGGAGGGACAAATTCTATCTACGTCCACTACGATCTCTAAGCTTTCTTCTTATTGTATCCGGTACAGGCCTTTATAACTACCCAGTTACGGTGTAGCGTTTAACGCTACCAAATCACAATAATCCACAACTAGAATATCTAGCGACTTCAAGTCTAAGGATGACAATACCATTGCACCACGAGAAGCACTTGTGACTTAACATAACGTGTATGTAGCCTTCTCGGAGATGGGTCAATCCAGTGCGCCA
Organism: Linanthus parryae; assembly: GCA_023055425.1. NCBI lineage: Eukaryota > Viridiplantae > Streptophyta > Magnoliopsida > Ericales > Polemoniaceae > Linanthus > Linanthus parryae. Next base: position 92,293,624 of record JALGPY010000002.1, on the reverse strand, counting down.
TTACCCTTAATGCACACCTATGTGTTGGATCATGATATCTCCATATCAATCCAACCCCATACTAGTCTATAGATGATTGTCCCATTTATCATTATACTGGACTAGGGATATTTAAGATAAACAACACAATTGTAAATCTAAGGAATTCATTATATTAAATATCCACTAGATAATAAATGAATTTTCTAGCCACAAATAAATTCATACTAAACTAGATTGCCTCTAGGGCATCTATTCCAACAGTCTCCCACTTGCACTAGAGCCAATATGGCGCATCTCGTATGCCCATAGTGTTCCCTTCATGCTTCCACTGCGTAAGCGACTTTCTAAGTGGATCTGACAGATTCTTATTTGTAGGAATCTTGCATATCCGAACGTCTCCTCTATCGATAATATCTCGAATCAGATGGAACTTCCTGAGCACGTGCTTGAATTTCTGGTGTGACCTGGGTTCCTTTGATTGCGCGATCCCCCCAGTGTTGTCACAGTACAACTCAACTGGATCCGCAATGCTAGGAACCACACCAAGTTCAGAAACAAACTTTCTGATCCAAACAACTTCCTTTGTTGCGCCATTTGCAGCAATGTACTCAGCCTCTGTTGTAGAATCAGCCACCGTCTCTTGCTTGGAACTCTTTCAGCTCACCGTTGCTCCATTCAGGCAAAACACATATCCCGACTGTGATCTAAAGTCATCTCTATCTGTTTGGAATCTTGCATCAGTGTAACCCCTTACACGCAACTCTTCCTCACCGCCAAATATCAAGAAAGCATCCTTAGTTCTTCTCAAGTACTTTAGGATGTTCTTGACTGCAATCCAGTGACTCTCACCCGGATTGGATTGGCATCTGCTTGTTATACTCAAGGCATATGACACATCTGGTCTAGTACATAACATGGCGTACATGATAGATCCTATGGCCGAGGCATAGGGAATTCTACTCATGCGTTCCTTCTCAATCTCATTGGAAGGACAACCACTCTTCGAAAGAGTGATTCCATGTGACATGGGCAAGAATCCCTTCTTGGAATCTTGCATGTTGAACCGTTTCAACTCCTTGTCAATATATGTACTTTGACTTAGGCCTAGCAGTCTCTTAGATCTATCTCTATAGGTCTTTATGCCGAGTATATAGGCTGCTTCCCCGAAGTCCTTCATTGAGAAACACTTCCCTAGCCAATCTTTAATAGATTGCAGCATGGGAACGTCGTTTCCAATGAGTAGTATGTCATCCACATACAAGACCAGAAAAGCTACAGAGCTCCCACTAACCTTCTTGTAGACACAAGACTCATCTTCGTGCTTGATGAAGCCAAACTCTTTGACTACTTCATCAAAACGTCGATTCCAACTCCTAGAAGCTTGCTTCAATCCATAAATGGATCGTTTCAGCTTACAGACATTGTTGGCTTGCTTTGGATCCTCAAAATCCTCCGGCTGTATCATATACACGTCCTCGAGGAGATTCCCATAAAGGAATGTTGTTTTGACATCCATCTGCCAAATCTCATAGTCATGGTATGCTGCAATCGCAAGTAGGATTCGGATGGATTTGGTCTTAGCGACTGGTGAAAAGGTTTCATCATAGTTAATACCATGAAACTGTCTGAATCCTTTAGCCACCAATCTCCCCTTATAGGTAATCACATTAGCATCCATGTCGATCTTCTTCTTGAAGACCTACTTGAACCCTATGGGCCGCTCCCCTTCGGGTGGTTCCACCAAAGTCCATACTTTGTTGGTGTACATGGATTCCATCTCGGATCTCATGGCTTCTAGCCACTTCTGAGAGTCTGGGCCTTTCATGGCCTCTTCATAGGTAGTAGGCTCATCATCTATGAGCATTGTGTCACCGGAATCGGTAACGAGAAGTCCATACCTCTCGGGTTGCTGGCGCACTCAACTAGATCTACGAAGCTCTTGTGTTACCTGAACAGGCTGCTCCACAACTGTTTGTGGTTCCTGCTCATGTTCCATAATCGGTTCAGTGATTTGTGGTTCTTAAATTTCTTCAAGTTCTACGGTCCTCCCACTTGCTTCTTTAGAGACAAACTCTCTTTCTAGAAACACGCCGGTCCGAGCAACAAACACTTTGTTCTCGGTTGGATTGTAGAAGTAGTAACCCTTAGTTTCCTTAGGGTACCCCACAAATTTACACATATCCGATTTTGGCCCTAGCTTGTCTGATTGTAAACGTTTTACATAGACATCGCAGCCCCAAATCCTCATGAACGACAGTGTGGGACGCCTCCCACTCCACATATCATATGGTGTCTTCATGAATGATTTAGATGGAACACGGTTAATGGTGAAAGCTGCACTTAATAGAGCGTGGCCCCAAAATGATAATGGAAGATCGGTTTGACACATCATAGATCGAACCATATCCAATAGGGTTCGATTCCTCCTCTCAGACACGCCATTCCATTGTGGCGTTCCGGGTGGAGTGAGTTGGGACACGATCCCACACTCTCTAAGATAGTCGTCAAACTCTTGGCTCAAGTATTCTCCTCCACGATCCGATCGTAGAGCCTTGATACTTTTGCCATGTTGCTTATCTACTTCATTCTTGAATTCTTTGAACACTTCAAAGGATTCGGATTTTGCCCTCATGAGGTACGAAAATCCATATCTACTATAATCATCAGTAAATGTAATGAAGTAGACATAACCACCCCTGGCAGGCGTGGCAAATGGTCAACACACATCAGTATGTATAAGCGCCAATTTCTCACTAGTCCTCTCACCTTTCTTATTGAAAGGGGAATTTTTCATTTTTCCCAATAAACAAGCCTCACATGTCTCATATGATTTAAAATCAAATGAGTCTAGTAGTCCATCCTTATGGAGCCTAGATACACGTTTCTCGTTTATGTGGCCTAAGCGACAGTGCCATAAATAAGCAGGATTTAAATCATTTATTTTAATCCGCTTGGTATTAATGTTGTAGATAGAATTACTTAGATCAAGGACATATAGTCCATTAAATAATTGCGCACTAAAATAGTGAATATTATTCAAATAAAAGGAACAACAATTGTTCTTTATTGAAATAATAAAACCATCCTTGTCCAAACAAGAAATAGAAATAATTTTTCTGCTCATAGCAGGCACAAAATAGCAATAATTTAAGTCTAAAACTAATCCTGAAGGCAGAGATAGCTCGCACACGCCCACGGCCAACGCAACAACTTTTGCTCCATTCCCAACGCGCAGATCTATCTCCCCTTTAGCCAATCTTCTACTTCTCTTTAGATCCTGCACATTTCGACAAATGTGAGATCCACATCTAGTATCTAATACCCATGATGTAGAGACAATTAAATTGACATCTACAACAAAAATACCTGGTGGTGGTGGAATCACTATTCCAAGCCTCTTGTCTTCCAGATATTTTGGGCAATTCCTCCTCCAGTGTCCAGGCTGACTGCAGTAGTGACACTCACCTTTAGTCACACCTTTGGCAATGCCACCAACAGGCTTAAGGGCAGGTTCCTTGGACTTGGCAACTGACTTGCCTTTGCCCTTGCAGGATGAGGCAAACCTTTTGCCCTTTCCTTTCTGCACCATCATAATGGCCTTGCCCTTACCCTTGTTGATGCTTTGTTCAGCTGTCCTCAACATATTTAGCAAATCTGGCAGTGGTTTCACAATCTCGTTCATGTTATACTTCATGATGAACTCTCCATAACTCTCGGACAACGATTGCAACACGAGATCTGTTGCCAACTCTTGGCCGACCGGGAACCTAATTCGGGCGAGATTCTCCAAGTACCCGATCATACAAAGTACATGGGGTCCCACCGGGTTCCCTTATGCCAGATGACACTTGAACAGTGCCTTAAAGACCTCATACCTCTCAACCCTTGCCTGCTCTTGGAAGAGCTGCTTCAGATGCTCGATCATATCGACAACATTCATGTTTTCGTGTTGCTTCTGAAGCTCAGAAGTCATGGTGCATAGCATAAGGCAGGCCGCATCATTAACGTCATCAACACGCTTTTGATACGCCTTTAGGGCTGTAGGTGTTTGGTTCTCTGGACCTGCTGGAACATGCTCCTCTATTGTGTACAGTTTCTTCTCTTGCTTGAGAACAATTCTCAAGTTTCTGTACCAATTTAGGAAGTTGGCTCCAGAGAGCTTGTCCTTCGCAAGGACAGATCGTAGGGAATGTTGTGAACTCGATGAGTTGTTTGCCATTTGGAATTCTACCAAAGGAAAATACGCAAGTTTTAGTATTTGTGAATTTTGACTATATTCAATAATGGCCAGTTTATCAAATATAGCTCCCTCTATTTTTCTACGGATTAAAAACCCTCAAGATATTAATGCGGAAAATATCCTTATATTTTCTAGTGGGCCAAGATCCATGTTTCATCTCCTTATGAGCTTGCTTTGGCAAGTCACCCATAATTTGACTACTTTAGGTAGGAAAAATTCCAATTGCATCCCTTATGGAACTCTTGGTTCAGTTGGGCAAATAACTCCTTATTTATCCATCCATATGGATAATCCCAATTGATTGCCTCTAGGTTTCTTAATCACATTAATAGCCTAGTTGTGTTCAACCTCTTATTTAAACAATTGCACAGTTGTAGCTTGTGCCATCGCTTTCCATCATTATGAACCAAGTCGCCATGCTTCGGCACGCACGAACTTGATAAATCATGATGATAATGAGTGTTTAAATAACGAGAAGGCAAGAACACAAATTTTGAATTTTGAGGGATTTTAAATTCATTTTTTTAATTGTTTTGTTGATCAATATCAACTAATCTATCTATTTGAGTTTGGGCACAACTCCAAATAATAGATCCGGGTTGTCTAATTATCTTATTATCCTAATTGCATGCATCATCCATACACCAATCACAAAATAATAAGACAATAAAGTAAACAACCACAAAACATAAATAAACGTGATGTGGATATGGCCTTTTCTAGACTAAGATAATTCCAAGCCAATAGAATTATCTATGAACCCTAAAAGCAAACACATCTCCATGCGTCTTGATCTTTTGGTCCATCCTCCATAGTCTTGTGGAATGCTGCATGCTCCATCTTTTGTGGCTCCTTTTGGCTTTGGGCTTCTTTTCTTCAATCTTGGCTAACAATCTACTTTATCTAGCACTAGCTAACAACTATACTAAATAAAATAAATCTCACTAAGTTAAGAAAAAAATGGCTCGCAGGCCATAAAACCCTAATTAATTATTACAATTAATTGATCAGCTCGCAGGCCGTAAACCAAACCACAAAAATTAAACATCCACAACAAACCACATCCTAAGGCCATATCCAATCACCATGCGAATTGCACATAAACAGTTAAAATCCAATTTTAACGCGCTTGGTCAATTTTAATTGATTTCAGGATATTCTAGGGTTGAAACGGTCCATGGGGCCCAACAATCCCATTGCCCGGGCCCAAAAATTGAACCGCAAAGGCCTAGGGCCAGTCGGCCCCTAGCCCACGCGGCTAGGCCGCGGGCTAGGACTGCCCCGGACCCTAGGCCGAGCCTTGCTTGGGCGGCAAGCAAGGAGGGGCGGTCCCCTAGGGGGGCCGAACCTCCTTTGGGAGTTGTTTCCAAAACAACTCCCTTGCTTGGTGCCCAAGTTTGGTTGTTTCCTTGTATCGAAAGAACTCCTTCTTCCCCAAGGATGCCCAAACCCTAGATCTAAGATCCTAAAATTTCTCAAACTCACTAATTCATGCATCCAATGCAAAAACTAGGTCTTGTTATGATAGATTATTGACAAATTGCATCATATACTTGATTTGTCTCGTTTTACGCAATAAACAACAATTTTAAGGTGTAAAACTATCAAAACGTAACACATAAACCACGTTTATGCTCTACGACCTGTGGCTCTGATACCACTGTAGGGTTTTGATTCATGGTGAAGGATAACCATGCAAAACCCTCCAAGTATCACAAGTCAAGAGACATAACAATGGTAAAGGAAGAAATCAATAACACACCTTAGGGTTCTCCTTTGATGACTTCAAACGCGAATTGTGTCACGTTCTCTATAGTTGATCCACGCATAGAGTTGATTTCTAGATCTCCCAATCTTTGGTGCTAGGCGAGAAAGAGGAAGAGTAAGAAGAATCACGCAAAACGATACCGAAACAAGGAGGTTCGGCCTTCTTGTGGTCGACGGGGAGGGGCGGCGGCGAGGGAGGGGCGGCGGCTCCTCTCTTGCTTGCTTTCTCTCTCCTTTTGTTCTCTACCACTCAAGTTTTGATCAATAATGACATAAGTGTGGGAAGGAAGGAAGGAGTGTCCTTTATATAGTCCAACAAATCCTTGCCAACTACCTAAAGGACCTATTCTAGTCCTACTAGAATTCAATTTAGTCCCTTCCTTGCAAATTAGTCCCTACTAAGTTTGCAAGGTATTGCAAAGTGATCCTTCTAATTAAGTAATCCAATTAATTAATTCCCAAATCTATTTAAACTCTATATAGCGTGTGACCCCATAGGTTCTATCTAGTTGGTAGCAACAATTTGCTAATATGGAGCGATTTCTAGCAAAACATCCATTCTGGCCAACTAATAAAATAGTCATCTTGACAACCTTGAACAAGTAATTGTCACATCCCTTTGTCTCTATATCCAGATTGGACACGAGACATACAAGTCACACTCGTATATCCAATCCATAGTTTCTCGATCCATGGGAATAGCCTTATTCGTGCAAATAACATCAATATCCCATATTGATTTATTTGAGTCTGACCAGATATTCTATAAGCACTATCCCTCGAGTGGCCTAGGATATTTTCTCCCGTATGTGGGAGGGACAAATTCTATCTACGTCCACTACGATCTCTAAGCTTGATTCTTATTGTATCCGGTACACGCCATTATAACTACCCAGTTACGGTGTAGCGTTTAACGCTACCAAAATCACAATAATCCACAACTAGAATATCTAGCGACTTCAAGTATAAGAATGACAATACCATTGCACCACGAGAAGCACTTGTGACTTAACATAACGTGTATGTAGCCTTCTCGGAGATGGGTCAATCCAGTGCGCCATTACCCTTAATGCACACCTATGTGTTGGATCATGATATCTCCATATCAATCCAACCCCATACTAGTCTATAGATGATTGTCCCATTTATCATTATACTGGACTAGGGATACTTAAGATAAACAACACAATTGTAAATCTAAGGACTTCATTATATTAAATATCCAATGGATAATAAATGAATTTTCTAGCCACAAATAAATTCATACTAAACTAGATTGCCTCTAGGGCATCTATTCCAACATGCCCTGTTGACTCAAAGACCCTTAAGTGTGTTTTGAGAAGTAACTGTTTTGAGTGATGAAAGACAAAGACAGAGCATTTTTGATACTCCAAGGCCTTGAGATACTGACATATCTTCAAAGTCTTGAGAGTAGTTTTTATTATGCTGAATGTTCTAACAATCTTGTGTTGCAGATTGGCTATCTGACTATATAGATCAGAGATTTGCTGCAAATACTTATGTTTTATATTCTCTATATATCTAACACAATTGCAGATGTCCTGATCAGAGAGAATCACAGATTTCCGGTTTCAACTTTCAAAGACTGTGAAGCATGTTCAGAGCTTCAAGGCCTTGAGATGTGCCTTAAGCTGCTGACATGTTTACAGAACTAATTTGATTCTTTCTTGCAGGGTTTGATCTTTATTATTGTGATTGTTTAATGACTTCTAAGAGTCTTAAACTAGTTTATCATGAGTTATATGTTTCAGAAGTTAATCAGATTATTGTTTTTTTCTTTCATCCAGTTTTTATTTAGAAACTGGAAATCCAAACAGACATAGTGCTGTTATATTTCTGGATTTTGTTGTTATTATGTTTTAATGTTGTTGCAGTTTTGTTAAACGTGCAAATGCAATCACAACAAACTCCAACGGATATCTACTCAGAGCTGTTTGAATTGCAGTTGAAAAAAGGAAGAGGATTTGTAGGAACTGAGATCCTAAAATCTCTCATTCAGTTGCAGTAGTAGATAAAAGACTGGTTTGATTTTTGGAAGAAGAGAGGCTTGCAGAAAAAACTGAGAGAGGTGTGAAATATTCGTGGGAGATCAATCATTCAAACACAAAGACATTCAAGCTTCAATTCCAGATTTCAGAAGATCAATCATTCGAGTTTCCAGAAGAACACATCCAGGCCTTCACAAGCTTATTCTTCTACTGTGTTCTTCATCTGTTTTGTAATCTGCTTATCTTTTGTATATCTAAAACCTCACTAAACCTAGTGGTTGGTTGTTCAAGTTGGCTCAACAGTTAGTAGCTGATACTAGATAGGTTTGGAACCACAAGCTGTATAGGTGTAAGGGAAATCACTTAGGATTGAAGATCTAGGGCTGTTTCTGTGTGAGTAATAAGAAGTGTTTGTCCAATCCTGGTGGGATTAGATCTCTCAGGCAGAGATTAGGTCCATTGGGACTGAACTCTGTAAATTGCATTGTGTTCTTTACTTTACAGTTTTGTTATTTTCTGCTGCACACAACTCAAATAAAACTAGGGTTTATAAGCTGTTCAGAACTGGTTGAAGTTCAAGGCCTTGAAGCTTTCTATTTTGCCTTTGAAAGTTTCTGACTGTTTTCTAAAATCTCAAGGACTTGAGATTTGAGTTCCTCACTTAAGTTAATTTGTTAAAAACTTTGTTTTGCAAAAAAGTTTCTATACTCTATTCAACCCCCCCTTCTAGAGTATTTAAGTCCTGTATTTAGTCTACATTACACACTTTCACGCCCCATCCTTTTCGCTGTTCCAAGCCCCGTTGGAATTGAGTTTTGTAAACCCTTGCGCCGGGGGATCCATTGTACTAGATTTGTCATTGATGTCGCTTCTGGGATGACCTCGCCAGCACCTTCCAAGTGTGTTCGGGAGCTTCTCTTCACTTCATCCAAGAACTGATGAATCATATCAACCAAGTCCTCCGTCGAGTGTTTCTTTTTTCTGAAAACAGTTTGGTTGCGACTCCACCAAATCACCCATATTGTTGTAGCAAAAATCGCCATATTCTCATGTGAGAAAGTGTCAAAAGTTTCATCCATCCATAGTCGTACCTCAGAATGGTTTGAGTTTACAGAAATATCCCCAATACTCTCTCCCACACCCTTCTACTATGTTTACATTGGAAGAGCAAGTGTGCATCTGCCTCCACCGTCCTTTCGCATCTTTGACAACATAGCGGAACGTTGATTCCCCTGCTAGCCAGGTTAACTGTAGTGGGCAGCGATGAGTGGATTGCACGCCAAACCGTAAACATCGCTCTTCATGGGATATGTAACCTCCATAAGTTTGCTGTTTTATCCTCTCGCCAACTATTTGTTTGCGTAGCGGAACCCATCTTTGAAGCTTGTTGACGTCGAATATCTTCAGCCACCCAATACCCGACTTCACCGAGTAGTCTCCTGTAATGTCATAGAACCAACTCCAGGCGTCCCTCTGGTTAATTAGTGGGAGAGGAATTCCCTTTATAATTTCAGCATCAACTTCCAGTAACAGTTCGTGAATCCTTTGCAAGTCCCACTGTTTGGTGTGTGGGTCAATCAAAGTACTTACATACGCTGGTGGCAAATCCTTTGGTTGGGTGACCACCTTAAAACCATGTGGGTGAGGGATCCAGCTATCCCAAAAAACTTCCACTTCTTCGCCATTCCCGATCCGATAGTATACACCCCGCTCCAAAACTTTCCTTCCGACAATTATCGCCGCCATGTTTGCGACGGATTAATGCCTACTTGAGCTTCTAATAACTTCCCATGCGCATAATATTTGGCTTTCAAGACCCGTGCGACTAAAGATTGCGGGTTGGAAAGCAATCTCCATCCTTGAAAGCCAAATATTATGCTTAGACTTCTTATTCTTGCCATTCCTTCTCCACCAAAAATCCCTAATCAAGATTTCAATCTTTTCGCAGAAAGATAGTGGCAATAGGAAACAAGACATGATGTAATTCGAAATTGCTTGTAAAACCACCTTCACCATTACCTCCTTTCCCGCCGATGAAAAATAATGTTCATCCCATCCCGCAGCTTTCACACTAACCTGGTCTAGGATTCCAAAACCTTCTGATTTTGCTCTTCCAATCTTGGTCGGCATCCAAGCTACTTTTTGAAAAACTCCATGCACGGGACCCCAAGCAGTCTTCAAAGTTGTTCCCGCTCCTCCGTTCCCACATTACTTGAGAACATAGCCTCAGATTTGCTCAAATTAATCATCTGACCTTACGCGTCCTCGTAATCTTGAAGCACCTGTGAGAGCGCATTAACATCATCCACGGTAGCCTGAGCAAAGAAAATACTATAATCCGCAAATAAGAGATGTGAGGCAGGCGGTCCCTTGATCGGGGTGATGCGATTCTGGGAACCTGCTTCAACAATAGAGTACGACAAACCCTCAGTACAAAGCAGAAACAGGTATGGAGATAGAGGGCAACCTTGACGAAGACCACGTTGCGGAACGAATTCTCCCACAACTTCACCATTGCGGACAAAGGAAAAGTTAACAGATGTAACACATCACATTACTAGATCAACCATGTGCCCAACCCCATTTTGTCATGATCTCACACAAGTACTTCCATTCTGCCCTGTCGTACGCTTTACTCATGTCTGCTTTGAGTTCCAGATATCCTGTTCTACCCTTCATTTGAGTCGTCATGGAATGAATGAGCTCGTACGCCACAATAACATTATCTGAGATGAGCCTATTAGGAACAAAAGCACTCTGATATGGGAGATTAAATCATTCAGGACCAATTTTAAGCGATTAGAAACAACCTTCGCAATAAGTTTATAGATTACTATACACAGACTGATATGTCGATAATCATTTGGCTTCGGTGGTTGCTTCACTTTCGGAATCAGCACAATCAGCGTCTTCTTAAACTTTCTGACATCCATCCCATCATTCAGTACACCCGAACAAGCTGTCGTTACCCTTTCTCCGACCGTCGGCCAAAACCCTTGGTAGAAGATTGGTGGAAAACCATCAATACCCGACGCCTTATATGGCCCCATTTGGTTTAGAGCTGTTCGGACTTCCTCAGCAGTATATGGTTCTTTCGAAACTAATCTCTGTGAAGAGAAGAGGATTGTAGGCACCTTCGAAAACAACTTGCTCAATCTGTTTGTCCGTCAGACTCTGTGATGTAAAAAGATTAGAGAAATGTTGCAGAATTTGGGTTAACTCATTCGGATTTTCAGCCCACACTCCGTTCTCACCTTCAATTGTGAAAATGAAATTTCTCCGCCGACGCAACGAAGCTTTGTATGAAAAAACCTAGTATTTTGATCCCCTAGCTGAAACCCATTTCATACGAGACCTTTGCATCCATTTAACTTCCGCCAATCTGATCATCTCATCATAGTCATGTCGAAGAGTTCTCGTTTCTTCCACCACATCCTGATCCTGTCGGAGTCCAGCCAAGTGCTGAAGGCGCGACCGTATCTGACAAAGTCTCCTGGCATGATTCCCAATTGTGGACTGGCTCCACTGTCGCAGCCCCTATGCTATGCTGTTGAGTAAATCATTAACATCACCCGCGGCATCCCACCCTTGACAGATTTTCTCCAAAGCCCCTGGTACCTCCATCCAGGAAGCCTCAAACGTAAATCGCCTCTTCTGACCCCGAAAATGCCGGCGAAGCTTAGGATTTACATCCAATCAAATTGGTAAGTGATCTGAGCGACTAGTGATTAGATGAGTAACCTGAGAGCCCACAAAGTACTCCATCCGATCGTGGGTTGCGACAACCCGATCCAGCCTTTCCCGCACTGAATTCTCATCCTTTTGGTTATTCGCCCATGTGTACTTTGGACCGTTAAAACCTAGATCTTGAAGATTGTTTCGGTGCAAAGTCTCAATGAACGGAGAGAGTTGAGTGAAAGACATAAAACAACCACCTTCATATTCGTCACTAGACTTGATTGTGTTGAAGTCCCCCATTACACACCAAGCCGTAATATCATCTCGACGAAGGCGATCCAAAAGAGCCCAAGTATTTCACCGTTCTTTAACAATGGGGTCACCATATATTCCGGTAAAATGCAACTAATAATCTGAATTTTCAAACTTTATTAAGCAATCTATATGAAAATTTGAGTACGTAATCAAATAAACTTCCAACGAATCATCCCATACAAGGGACAGACCCCCTCTACGATCACACAACTAACGCGAATCCCATTATTAAAATGACATTTGTAACGAACACAATCCATCTCTTCCTTAGTCTTCTTTGTCTCTATAAGAAAAAGCAAACTAGGGTTTTCTCTCTCTACAAAATCGCGGAGAGCCCGGAACGTACGAGGATCTCCCTCAAAGCAATCATTGCTCTCGGCGGTGGTGCTCCGCACTCACCGCCGTTTCATCATTGTTGTAGTTTGTTTCTAGGGCATCACATATTCCACCTCAGGCTGTTTAGATTTCTTCTCAACACCTTGCCTATCAATAGTAAAGTTGAACGTAACCTCATCTTCTTGAGACTTTCGTTTTGCCGGGACGAGCATTGTTTCCGTGGAAGTCAGCCGTAGCCTTTCCCTTGCGAATTCTGTCCTTTAACTGTGCCAGATTTTGTCCCTCACTTTATCATTCGCCATCACAGATTGGTAGGCCTTCTTATTTTCTTTCCCTGGAGACACAATATCACTCTGTTTTGCTGCGAATACAGGAGGCATCACAGGTTTGGCCCAAGGCAACTCGAAGGGTTCTGAGGAATTGGGTTTTTCTAATTGGGACATGTCCACCTCCTTGATCAGAAGCCCACTTAATTTGTCAGCCGATTGTGGTTTTTTGGCCCCTTCATCTGTCATCAAAGAAACATTGAAAATAAGATTTGGGAAGCACTAAACCTGTTACGCATTAACCCTCGACTGTTGCTTCCCCTTCAGCGAGAAAAGGGGCATTTTCATTTCTTTGGTTGCAGCCATTAACTCTTCTTCAAGATCATCACCCGTAACTAACGCCGTCAAATCCGCAACCCGTTTGACTGCCTTGAATGTCGTCGTGGGCGTTCCACCTTCTTCTCGACCTTCCGCCATGGCCGCCGGAGGAAGCTTTCCTCGGTTGTTTCCCTTCGGAGAAGGTTGCTGCTTGAACCCATTCGGAATCAACAACCATGTTCCATACTTGAAATAAGGACTCCTACCTTCGCCAAACTGAACATCGCCTTGGCGTGGGCATTCGGAGAATTTGTGCGAGACTAAACCACACGCGAATCAGATTGAATGTAGACGTTCATACCGGTAATCCACTCTGCAAGTCTCACCCCTACCAAATGCAACTTTCCCCAATTGCTTCAACGGCTTTGTTATATCAATTCGGACTCGGACACGATGAATGCGTTCACCCTCCGCTTCATCAATAACTCCTTCAGATTTGATAAGTTTTCCAAGGCTTTGACCCACCAAATCACCAACAATATGTAGATGTGGCGGCAACCCTTGGACTTGAACCCAAAATGGTAGTTCCGAAAAGACGTATCTATTCGGAGGCACGGCTGGGTCCCATTTCTGGACCACCAACACGACATCATCAAACGACCAAGCCCCCCCATTTAACACACGCTCCATCGACGAAATCGAGTCGAGGCGGAAGAGGAAGAGATTATCGCTCTCCTTAGTGATTGACTCGGATTTGCTCATCTTCCAGACACCCTTCAAAACTTCCATCATAACCCGTTCTTTAATAGGTTAAACCGAAAGAAATCTCCCTACTAAAAAGGCCGCAAACGCTTCCTCTGCTTGGAGACAAAGACCTTCACCAATCTCCACTAGGGAATCTTCGTCGTCGTCGGAAAAATGGTTCGCCGGAACATTTTTCATCGCCATCGTCACTGCCAGCGACAAGAGCAAAGTAATACTGTGAGGGTGAAGACCTGAAGCTTCTCCCTTGGAGAATATAAAGCCTATGACAGTCATAGCTTTAAATTGCAAATCACACAAGAATCGTCGAAAATGGCATAAGATCATGCCCAAATCAAGAATGGAATCCCAAAATGATCCTCTACACGTCAAACTTAATCTTTCTCCCATGTGAGCATCCCAAGGAGACTCCAACATCACTATTCTTAAATACAATAACATGGACACTCGATTGTTAGAAATGTTGTCATCCGATAATAGTAATATTACATGACAAAACATCTTCTACATTTTCTCATTCATTCTATGCGACCAACTTAGAGACTTAACATTTCACTATCGGTTCGTTTGGATGCACTTGGATTTGAGCCCGGATTTGGAATTGGGGGAATTTGTTGCCAAATCCACCGTTTGGATGTTAACAACGAGGGCGAATTTGATTTAGCCCAAATTCACCCGAAATTTCGCCTTCATTAAACTGAGTATTTCATTTCCCATCAAACACCCAGTCATTTAAATTCCGCGAGCGAAGAAAAGTCGCAAATGTCACCGTCTTCGCTGAGCACGAGCCCAGGTGCGCCACTCTCTATCTCTCTATGATGACTCTCACGAGGAGACGACGAACACCTTCAGCTCTACGCCAGAGACCGGCCAGCCTCACCTCGCCGCCACCCTCGAGAGTTCCGGGAAGGCTTCTGGTGAGAGCTCTGGTAGAAAAAAAGGGTCGGAAAAATGGGTTTTATGTGATTGAAGAGGAGGGTCTTCTTGATGGTGATGATTCAGAAAGGTCACCGTCAAGGTCGAAGAAAGATATATTACTTGTAGATCTGTCTTTGATTTGAGAGGGGGAGAGAAATATGAGATGAGCGAGAGAGAGTTGGAGGATGAACTTGGTATGTTTGTTGGGGGTTAAAGATAGAGAAGAGGATAGGTTATTGTGTATTCACCTTTTTTTTTGGGAAAAAGATTTACAATTTAACACTGCAGTTACTGTACAGTGTTTGGATGGATTTTTGTAGAAAAAGTTGATTGCTACTACCTTCTTTTATTCTCTATCACACAGGTTTGACTTTTGTCATTATTTACTGGGTCACTTTGACCCGGTAATTTGTGCAACAAAACGATGCATTTTTTTGATATTTTTTTTCATGGTGTTATAGAGTAGAAGTTGCTCTATAACAGGGTGAAAAAATTATCAAAAAGTCGCATCGTTTTGCTACACAAATCACCGGGTCAAAGTGACCCAGTAAATAGTGACAAAAGTCAAACCGGAGTGATAGAAAATAAACGGAGGGAGTACATATTTTGGAACTGGGTAGGCAAAGAAGAGTACAAGACAGATTCAAAATTCAAATGTTTCTTTGAGTTTGATATCCAAACAAAAGATTTCAAATTTAAGATTTCAAAGTCCAGGTATTAATACAATCCAAACAATGGAATTGATATCCATAGATATTTCAAATTCTAGAATTTGAAATTTTTGAATTTGAAATCCAAATTCAAATCCAAATCTAGGTATCCAAACGCAACCTATCTGTATTTCTTTTCATGATTCCAATTCCGTGACAATGTGTTATTTCGCAGTGATTGAACAAACTCAATAACATCTTTGTCCGCTAGCTCGACTTTTATGCACAATAAATACGTGAGAAAATACATGTTCGTTAATCCTGTTTGTTTTTTGAAATGACATTTCTTACACCTTGATATTTTGAAAATGATGATGTGTCTATCTCACAGTTAATTTGACATTTATGAAGTTCTAGGGAACATGAGTTCATCTATATAGTTGCGCGATGAAGTAGCAATTGAGCAAGACGTCCTTTCCTTCACATAGGATCATTACGCAAATAATTCTTTTAGCGAAATTGTGTAATGGCCCTCTAAAAAAATTGTGTAGTGTCTATAGTATTCAACTATACTTTCTTCAATTCTAAGACAAATATAGATCTTAATAGGAACTAGTGGTTACATCAATGATCAAAAATGACCACGAAAGTGGATATTATTTTTGTTTAGATTCGGAACTTCAACGTGCATTGCACGGGTCAAAAGCTAGTTATACTCAACTTAAATGTTTCTTCCAAAGTAAATGATATATATTCCTATCCAATTTCTTCTGATAAATAATTAACTTCCTAATTTGAATTGAAAACAAAAATTATTTGTAGTGAATTTTAAATTAAAATTCTACATGAAAATGAAATTAATTCGAGTAAATAATCAATCATATTACGATTAATGTGATTTCTCCCTTAAATGAAATTCTCAGGTCTCTTTTACGAAATTGAACTTATTTATCTAAAAAAGGCCCCTTGTTTTTTTTTTACTAAAATTAATTAATAACCTCACAAATTCCTTCTATAGAAATAAACAACTAATCACATTAGTTTCTTGTAGCTTCGTAATAAAATCAATAAACTATTTTTGTAAAGCTTTTTTTCTTGAGTATCTTTTAAATTATCAGACTGATATATGAAATGAATAATCAATGTTTCATTTAGAGACTTTAATTGCACCTAATTGCGTGAGTGAATATAAAACGGGAAGAAAAGTTCCATGAGTGTATAGGTCGCACGGGCTCACCGCTTATAAAATTCTTTTAAATTTTTTTGTGCTCAAACAAAAAAAAAAAAAAAAACTAGATAACCATTAAGAAAAAATCAAATAATGATTTCAACATTATAGACTATCAATAGAATCACATAATCAAAATTCTTCCGTATTTCAATTTTCAGAATCTCAATTTTATTATTTGAGATAAAATACGATTCCCAACCCAAGTTGTCAAATACGCTCTTAAGAAAAAGTTCGCTTCAGAGTTGACAGAAATTAACATTTTAGGTAGTTCATAATGTCTACATAGTACTGCAGGGTTTAAACAAAATTAAAAGTAGTACATGGATAAAAGCATACACATAATCCACTTCTTCTACGTAGATAGAGAACTGATGTGCATGAACAACCAACGATAAGGACGTAACTGTAAGACAAACGAAACCTAGGTTCTCTTCACTGTTTCAGCCAAGTACACTCCATTTCACACCTGCAACAAAAATGAAAATGAATGAAATTGAATTTCATTATCGTATTTCTTCATTGACATGGCTGATGATTAAAAAAAAAAAAAAAAAAAAAAAAAAAAAAAAAAAAACAGTGTATGTAAGTTCTTAAGTATACATGTTTACTCACATGGTTGCTGCTCTCGGACAACGACCCAGTTGATGCATTCGGAATGTACCTAGCCCACTGTTCCATAAACAAAATTAGAAATACAAACTTTGAAATTTTAGATGTGAACAATTTATTAGTTCTTACATTTTTAGCAGCTGCGCTAAAAGCTTCTCGATGTGGGACGTCAGGATGTGCCGCCTTGATGCGCTGTATCTCCTCCCTTCCATTGCAAAATATAGATGGTATATTTTGGTAAAACATAAATTAATACCTACAATTTTATTTCTTTCTATTTGGCTATAAATTTTGACTTCACGTTGAATTACTGCACAAGTTTTTAGAGCTAGGTTAATCATACTTACTTCATGAAGCGATTATAGGCAGATGGAAGCCTGTGCTTCTTCTCAGGTGCTGCAAGAAATAAACAACCCAGCATGAGTCAGAAACTAACTCGCTGAATTCTTTGGAAATTGATAGGTAGAAAATTAGGTATATTGCACTTACGCTTAACAACAAAGGGAGCTTTGGGTGAACACGGTTCACTTGATATGGATGAAGACGAGGATGAAGATTGACCTTTACCAAACCCCTTTAGCAAAGAAGGAAACAAAATAAGTTTCTAAACCCTCATCAAATAAGTGGCTCACTCAAAACATCTATACTATCAGAACACTAGTTCTGTACTGTACATATCGACCACATCACTACACACAAATTCTTGGTTGAAAGTCTTTTCCGGTATTAAAGTAGTATTTACGACGGTGAATCTCTGTGGTCGTAGACAATTTAGTTAGTAGAAAAAAAAATTAAGGCCATGTACTCTACTTTCAGTTCCAGAGGTGAAATTTTATAGAGAAAAAGAAAACCATTACCATGCTCTTATCATCATTTTTGACTCCTTTCTAATTTAACTACAATTATCTTAGTTTCTTCATTCAAACTGAGATCTAATAAAACCTTCTGATTCATACAGATCTGCAATGTTTTTAACGTTTTTGAAACAAAGAGCCCAAGTGACATGTCTTGTCCTTCACATTTGAAATCAATTTCACGTTGGAGTGTGTGTATGAGAGAGAGAGAGAGGGAGAGAGAACCTGAACGGAGGGGGTTTGGTGGTCAAAGAACTGGGCATGGTGAGGTGGAGGAGGAGGCCTCGTGCTGAGGAAGGAGAGGTTACTGCAATGTCCACATTTGACAGTCACTGTGTCCAACAACCTTTTATATGGTATCCCAACCTGAAACAGCATAAGTAATAACTCAAAAACATCATTATCATAGACTGATGAAAACTTCATGTTTTTTGCTGTTGAAAGTGATTGAAAGAGATGGAGAGAGAGATGAGGTAAATACGGCAAGAACCGTGTTGCAGAAGTTGCAACGGACGTAGCAGAGATGTTGATCATTTGGTGTTGCTGCAGCTGCTGAGGGAGGAGGAGGAACCAATTCCATGGTGGCTGCTACTTTCTCTCCGGAGCTCATGTTACAAGTTATGAAGAGAAAGAGAGTTAAAGCTAGATAGGGTTGAGCAAGTTATAAATAGTACTACCAGGCAATATATTCTAAAAATAAAAAAGATATAAAAAAAATCTAGGGTTTCATGATCATCGTACCATTACCGAGTTGCACGGCCACTTGCAGGTAAAAAGGAACCACCTGCATTCTATTTACTCCTATACTTTTTCTCTTCACGCTGGCATACAACTTGACACAGTTGATGTTTGAGTTAAAAACTTTCAACTACACGGTGGACGTGTCATGTCATAGTACATGAAGAAAATGAACAGAGTCTCTGTGGTATTTGCTTAATTTTTTGATTTTTTTACAAATTCCTAGACCGAAATAGTCAGCTGAAATCTGAAATAGTTTGATTTTGTTTAAACTGACGAGTACGAGCTGATTGCATAATATGTTTCTTTGAACCACATTGTGCGTCACACTGTGGTTTAGTCAATATTTTGATTCGAGCAGCAGAAACAACGAATAAAAAGGCACAAACCAAGGAAAAACGTATCTTGGGGTCGAATTAATTCAAAATTACCGAATGCTATCTACGAACGGACAAATTTAGCCAAGACCCTAATTTAGGCCAAAATGGAATAATCCGATATCGGACCAAAAAATTGTCCTTTTTGAAAGAAACAGGAAGGCGAAAGTTTGACCCAAATTAAATTAAAATAGTATTCCTTATCATGGAACGAAATAGTATCAAAAATAGTAAAAAAAAAGTGGCTTAATGCATACCCCCCGTTTACCGAAACTATCACATTGCAACCCCCAGTTCTAGAACTAGCTGATTGCATCCCCCATTTGCAAAAAATACGTCAATGTGCAACTGCAAACGAAATTTCATCGCAAAATTAACGTACTCGAAGGGCATTATCTGAAACAATGTGATGCGATTGTATCATAGACGAAGTGAATTACATTTGTTGTGTTTTAATTTGATGGTTGAATTTCGTTCCCATTTGCACATTGACATATTTTTTGCAAATGGGGGATGCAATCAGCTAGTTCTAAAACTGGGGGTTGCAATATGATAGTTTCGGCAAACTTGAGGTATGCATTATGTAATTAAGCCAACAAAAATTAACTAAAATTGACCGTAACAAATAGGAGAATTTGGGGATGAAGACAAAATCCCTATGGAGTTTAGCTCAGAAGAACCCATCGTGCGCCTCCTCGAGAGCCTTCCGGATGGAGGTAGCAATCGTCATTCTAACACCGTAGCAAAAGTTATGGACAAAATATCGCGACGACCCCAAACGCTGTAACTATTTTCGTCCCTTGCGCTTATCTTTCATAAGCCTAACACAAACTTCATCTCCTATGAACATGTTTAGTATCCATTTAAAAAAGAGGAAAAACAGCGTAAAACATATGCTAAAAAACACTTTACAAAAACATAATTGGAAAAAAATATTTGATATAATTTTAAAACACTGTTAAAAATAAAAAACACATTTGGCAACATTGTTGAATTTCCGTGTGATTCACTCTAGTATTATTTTGTACAAAACAACGGTATATAGTTGTTATTTTATGCGCTCGTAAAAATATGCTTATCGCAAAAAAAAAAAAAAAAAAAAAAAAAAAAAAAAAAAAAAAAAAAAAAAACACACACTAAGTGGTGTTTTCTGGACCACTTTTTTTCTTATGTTTTTTTTTTAAACACAACTATTTGTTTCTGTCCCAAACATATGTTCAAAAAGAACACATTGCTTCTAAACATGCACTGTATCATGTATCAGAACCCTTACTTTGTCTAAAGCTCCTCATCTTGAAATGGTTCAATCATAAGTACCCTTTTGTTTGAAAATAGCTTGTGCGTTGTGCCTATCTCCCAAACCCAAATAAGCTAGGTTATTGCTCATCATTAACTAACATAACATATGTAAAAAAAAGCATTGTATGTTTGAGTTAAAACAAGGTACAAACCATCATTAAAAGCATGCGGAAGTTTGGAACTTTAAATCTTAGATGACACTGCAAACCTATCCACATAAATAGAGAGATTAGGGTACTGTCAAGTCTTGACCATGTTATGGTGCGTACAATTACAAAGCAAGAAAGTAGAAAATGACAGATGCTAAAATCACAAGTCACTTTCACAGTGATTTTTGAGAGAGAGCAGTGGTGTCTTCTTTGTCCTATGTTTGATGCGACTATTCCTAAATTTCCAAACATAGAAACCAATCTATCTCTTCACCTGATGTCCGAAACTTTCTGTGCTGGTATAAAACAACTTTTCCAAGAATCATAAAGATCTCTCTCTCTCTTGATCATCGTACCATTCCCGAGTTGCACGGCCACTTGCAGACAAAAACAAGAAAAAGGAATCACCTGCATTCTATTTACCGCTCCGTCCAAGCTCTTTTGCACCATTTAAACTTTTACCGCTATTCAATAGGTCTCTTTGACTAGATAATTTGGATAGCAAAATTTTGCAGTTTTTAGATAATTTTTTCGTAGTGTTGTAGAGTAGCTCTTATTCTAAAAGACATAAAATTTTTTAAAAAAATTACATCGCTTTGCGATCCAAATCACCGGGTCAAAGTCACACAGTTACGGATGAAAAAAGTCGAAATGATGCGTTAGAGGTGGGACGGAGTGGTACTCCTTTTACCTTTTCTCTTCACGCTGGCATACAACATGACAATTGATGTTTGAGTTAAAAACATTCAACTACACGGTGGACGTGTCATGTCATAGTACATGAAGAAAATCAATGAGAGTCTGTTTGAAGTTGCTTAATTTTTTGAATTTTTTACCAATTCTTAGACCCAAATAGCCAGCAGAAAATCTGAAATAGTTTGATTTTTTTTTTTAAATTGACGAGTACGAGCTGACTGCATAATATGTTTCTTTCAAGCACATTGTGAGTGAGACTGTGGTTTACTTAGTATTTTTAACATGGGAAGTCTAATCTCTCTCATCTTACCAGAAGTTCGGAGACATTTTCTGAATATGAATACCTAACTGAAAACAAGAGTCATACTGCAATTATGTTGGATTATTCTGGTAAATGCTAGCTTTATACGGACGCCGATTGAATCAGGGTGTTGATTCGAGCAGCAAAAATAACGAACAGAAAGGCACAAACCAAGCGAAAACGTCTCTAGGGGTCGAAGTAATTCAAAACTAACGAATTTTGTCCATGAGTCGGACAAATGTAGCTAAGACCCTAATTTAGGCCAAAATGGGAAAATCCTTATATTGGACCAAAAAATGAGCTTTTTGAAAGAAACACGAAGGCGAAAATTTGACCCAAATTGAGTTAAAATAGTGTTCCATATCAGCGAACAAAATAGTATAAAAAATAGTAAAAAAAAAGTACCAAAATTGACTGTAAGACAGTTCATATTGTAGAATTTGGGGATGAAGACAGAATCCCGATGGAGTTTAGCTCAGTCGAATCATCGTGCGTCTCGTCCAGAGCGTTCCGGATGGGGGTCGCAATCGTCATTCTGAGACTAGTAGCAAAAGTTATGGCCAAAACATCGCGGCGTCCCCGAATGCTGTAATCATTTCCATCCCTTGCGCCTATCTTTCATATTATGATAGTTAAGCGCCCAATTAGTAGAGTATGAAAGTTCAGCTCCCTTTGAATCATTCACTTGTGCATCAGATATCTTATATATAATATAAAAGCAGAAAAGTCCCGAGGTGAAACCACGTTTTGCCATGTGTTTATAAATGATTGTCATGAATACGACATTTGTAATCGTACGTGTCCATTACTAAAAACCAACCAATGAGAAATTGACAAATATTTATGTATTGCTTCGTCAATTTGCCTTTAATACTAACCTTTATATTTGTAACTCATAACAATAATTATTCATTTTAATGTTGTAATGACACTATTTATGATGTAATTTTTTTTTTGAAATATATGATGTAATTTATTATTAAAATATATTATTGTTTGTAAAAAGTTGTAACCCATTTATCTAATCAATAAACCTTTTTAATATTATTTTCGATTATATATTACAGTATCACAATAAAATCAATAGATAAAACATATGAATTTAGATTTTTTTCTCTTATTCGTAAAGATAATAACGATTCTAACGAATTTGTTGTCGATATATTGTAATGTATTGAATAATTGCAATATTTATTCATTTTAATGTTGTGATGATACTCTTTATGATTTGATTTTACAATTAAAATATATATCACTGTATGTAGAACATTTATAAACCATTTTAACTAATCAAAAATACTTTTGATATTATTCTGATTTTTTTTACAATATCACAATAAACTTAATAAATAAAACACATGAATTTAGATTTATTGTTCTTATTCTAAATAAAATATTCTAATGAATTTGTCGTCGAGAAATATTGTAAGATTTTAAATTACAACCTATAGAAACATGACTCCTCCATAGAAATGGTTCTTAATATCATATTCAATTTTAGTATTTAAATAAATATTTTGTGTGAAATTATATTCTTACATTTCATATAATTGATACTAATGTAATTACTTATTCCTTGAGAAATATTATTTACTAACTTTTCTCATCATTTGAATCGCTTTGGGTGTTCTGACAAATCAATATTACTTTTATGTTACAAAAGTCTCTTAAAAATGTCCAACTGCTACCAACACTCGACAAGGAATAATACAATACGTACTAGCTCATGACTTCTTAAAGGAGTGGGGCTGTAAACTATTTTTAAAATGATATCGAACTCTTAAGACTTATAATCGATGTATACTCTATTTATATGTATATGTAATTATTATAATTCAAATTTGAATATTAACGACATGAAGTGAACCACTACTTGCAAAATCTTCTTCCACGTCATTTTCCATTTTCATATGAGAGCCAACTGAAATGTGACTTGCAGAAAATTTTAATTTACAACAATTGTAATTTGCAACGCCTATACGAATTCTAAGTTTTTGATATTTTAGTTGCTATTTATTTTTAGCTTAATGAAATTATGATTTTTAACTCTAAATACAGTACCATTAATTTTTACAGTTTATTAGCTACTCATATTTTTAATATATGGATTATAGTTTAGAAAATACCATTTATTCGATTTTTTTCTTCTTTATTATTCTATTTTAATTAAAATTTATCCCACCACAAATAGTTCACTTCGCGATATTAATTATTTCAAAAATGTCATTCGATGCTATGAGACAATGAGATAGTGAAAGGTAAGATTTGACACTATATTCGGGCTTTGTTTGAAGCCTAAATTGATTGTTCGTGGGATTTGGCAGCGGGTTTAAAAATGATGAAAAATATTAACGTAACCATAATAGTTTAGTCTTACTTTGTTCTCCCAATGAATGATTTCTGCCGACTTAACAATCACGTGTTGAACATCATTGTTGGTTGATTAAAAATTATTTTAGAAAAATACTACACTATTTAGAATTAAACGGAGGAGAAAAATAGTTGTGTCCAACAATTAGTCTCATTAAACGAACATTAAATAATCTTTGTACAGAAATGACAATATATAAATAAACATATTAAAGAATTTGGTGAAATATTGTAACGTTAACTTATTAAGTAATAAAAACTAATAGACTTATGACTATAAAAAAACATATGCAATGGAGTTTTGCCCCGCGCCAGTGGCGCGGGGTTACGTCTAGTTAATAGTGATAGTTATTAGGTTTACAAGACCATGTGTATTGTGATTGTTCTTTGCACTATGTCGTGGATCTTTGACGTTGATCTTAATGCGCGCCGATCATAGCAAGAACGTGCACCTCTTGGACGAATATTTTTCCACAACACAAGCTGCTCCTTGAATGTAAAAGAGGGGAAGAGGAAGAGAAAAATATTATGTTTTCTTGTGTCTTTCTTTTCACATATGCGTAGAAACTAGTTCTATATATAGACTAAGTTTCCCACTACAACAAATCTTGCTTTCAGCGACCAGTTTCATTCCGACAACCAGGATTATGGTCTTTAAAAGCAGTACAAACATTCGTTTTTTTTTTTGTTTTTCGTCCGGATGGTCGTCTTTCAGATTTTTTAAGACCAATTGTGATTCAGTCGAGGGAAAACGACTCGTCATCTGAAATCTAAAATTATCAACGACGTGTAGTATTGTCGCCAACGGATCTAAACACAATTTTGACCAAACTTTTGGGTAGGAAATTTAAATTCGCAAAATTTTGGGGACGTAAATGAAATCTCACAAAATGTTGGAGGCAAAATCAAATCCAACCATAAATTAAATTCACCTATCTACTCTCAACTAACGATTCCCCCCTCCATTACTTCCCCTTTCAGCCTCCATATCGAATCCACATGAACCCTAGCTAGCTCTCCATTACTCATATTCCACACTCGCCACCACCACCGTCTCTCTCTCTCTCTCTCTCTCTCTCTCTCTCTCTCTCTCTCTCTCTCTCTCTCTCTCTCTTCCGCACGACCGTGGTTCTCTTGCCAGCACCGTCTTCTATCTGTGGTTCCCTTTTCCAGCTGGTTCAAATCTGCAGAGAACGGAGGTTTGTCGCTGGAAGAGAAAGTCTATGTCTTACCCTTCACAAACATTTGTACTCAGAAGTACTGGTCGGTCTCTCTCTCGCTCTGTCACAGTCTGAATTTGGGTTCTGAGTTTCATGCGCTTTTCAATTTGGGTTCTAAGTGGTGGCTTGAGCTCAGATATAACAATCCCTTTCATTTCTATGACTTAAAAGGAGCAATTTTACTGTGATATTTGTATTTGAAGGTCGGACTCCATATAGATACAGATATCACAGTAAAATTTACCCATACAAATACATATATCACTCCATCTTTCACAACAATTTTAAGTCATAGAAATTTATTTTTAAATGGAGTGATATCTGTATTTGAAATAGAGATATCACAGTAAAATTTGTATGGGTAAATCCTGTGTTCGGATCTGCTGAGTGTAGAATGTGGTTTTACAGTACTGTATGTGAAGCTAAAATTGTTTCACACAACCAAGTGGTTGCTGTTAACTGACTGGAAAGTGTGTATTCATGGGCTGAAGGATATACATAAGCGGCAAGATACTGATAGGCAATGTGTGTTTTAATGTGTTATAATTTGTCTAGTTGAATGTGATGTGGATGAAACTGAGGTACCTGATAATGTGAATGTCTCCCATTTTATATGTACTATATAAAGTTCTTAAGAACCCTGTGTCATTGCTGCCAGTTGATAATTTGATGTGTCAAAACTTTCAGTTTTGTAAGGGCGGTGATGATATGGATATAATGATTTCACTCATGAAGCTGTGAGAGTGTAATATGCATGGCGAGGCAAAATTATTTTTGTAGCCGGCTGTGATCATCTCTTATTTCGTTTAAATGAGTATTGATCAGATATGTCCTCTTCATGCTCATTGCACAGGCCGTTATGATATGGATCGTTCAAATTTACTCTTTGTAGCCGATACATAGAGTGTCATGATCATATGCGTGGCAGGGAAAAATCCTTTTGCACCCAGCGATCATCGCTCTCTTCTCTGGTTTTCACGACTACAGATCTGAGCCCATTTCCCTCTGTTCATTTCATGTTTGATATTTGTTAATTATTTGTTATTTCCTCCGTTCAATCTCTCTATTATGCGTGTTCATGTGAAGGTCATTTTGACCCGCTGCAAAAGTTGGCAAAATGATGGAAACATTTTTTCATGAAAATCGGGTCAATGTGTTCTTCACATGACCCCGCAGACACTAGCGGATGAACGAATGAATTTCCAATGAATGTAATTAATTCTTTAATAATTCAGTATATTGAAAAAGGAAATTATCCATAAATAAGAGAAAGATAAGAGATAAATTACAGAAAAGAACAGTAAATAAAAGTGTCGACTTCGTTTTCCTCTTTGAGTTGTTTATCTGTAGGGGCATCTGCTAGTTTCTCCTTGTCTGAACCCATATTTCGTGGAAGTTCCCAATGTCCCATTTTGTTATTTCACCCTTTGAACCTCTTTTTCTAGGTGTGCTTGTGAAAGGCACTTTGACCGCTGATAATGTTGACAAAATGATGCAAACCTTTGTGCATCCAAACCGGGTCGAAGTGGCCTTCACAAGCACCCGTAGACTAGAGGATGAAAGCTTTGATTTAGCAACGAATAGTATTTTGGTACCATTCAAATCTATGTTATGGCTTAATACTTCGACCGCTTGGGAAGTTATGAATGATACATATGAATGAACTATAATAGATATCTTAAACGGAACAATGTTGAGTTGTATTTTAGGGCTCCATCTTTCATGATTCTAATTTCAATGAGGTGCATTGTTGCAGAAATAATTGTTATTTTCAAGATTAGTGGATGGTTAATTAATACTAGGTCATTGATTTGACGAGTATGAGATACGATATTAATTTGTTGGAACTTTATTGTGATATTTGTTAATGCATCTGTTGAACCTTTTTTTGTACGTGTACTTGCGAGGGTCACTTTGACCCTCTGATAATGTTTGCAAAATGATGCAAACATTTGTGCTTCAAGTACGGGTCAAAGTGGCCTTCGCAAGTACTCGCTGACTATAGAGTATGAAAGGAGGAATTAGCAATATATGTTATTTGTATTATAGTTCAAGTATGTTATGGCTCAATGCATTGAATTGCTTGCTCATTTAATATATTTCGGTACGTATAGCTATTTTCAGCCTGCTGTCTTCATATCCTTAATATTTGGTTGTCATGATTTGGGCCTCTCCCTAATATTATGATGTTCTTTATGCTCACTGCTTGCTCGTACTGTAAGAGGCCGTGATGATATGGATCATTCGAATTCATTCTTTATAGCCGATAGAAAGTGATATGCATGGCAAGGAAAAATCCTTTTGCAGTCTCTGATCATTGATCTCTTATCTGGTTTTCATGATGAGTACAGATCTGAGCCTCTTCATTCTCACTGAAGAGGAGGTGATCATATGTATCTATGGAATTCACTCTTTGTATCCAATATATAGAGTGTCATGATATGCATGGCGAGGCAAAATCCCTTTCCAGCATGTGATCATTGATCTCTTATCTCTAGGTTTTAACGAGAACTAATCTGAGCCTCTTTTGTGATTAACACTGCAGGATGCACTATTAATCTGTACTAGTTTAATTCAGAACTGCTTGTTTACAATGCTCATTTTTTCCTGTGCAGTACTGAAATGAGCCTACTGTTGATCTTTATGATGTTGCTCTTCATGCTCGCTGCTTGCTAAGTGCTTGGTCTATGTAAGAAACATTTATGATATGGATATATTATATATATATATATATATATATATATTAATTTACTCTATTGCATGTGTGTCAGTAACGACAGCAAAATCCCCACCCTTTATAGAAGAGGAGGTCACTAGTGCTCTAGCACGACGACCTCCAATGTATTTGAATGCTCTAGCGGTCATCTCTGATTCAGAGGATGAAAAAGATGACACAACGAAACTGACTGTATTCCAGGAATGCATGAAGAATGTCAAGTTTGAAGGCAACAAAATTGTTGAAGTGCCTGTGGAATTAGGGGAAGGGACGGGTAGAGCTGTTTATTACAGAACAGAAGATTTGGGGGGGGGGGGGCAAAGGCAAATGAACCAGAAGAGGCTAGATGCTGCATGCTATCTTTGTTATGCGTTTTGATCAATTGGTGTGATATATGTAATTGCGTCTTGCTTGTAACTATTCCTGAAACAAATTTTGTAACCGATGTAACTATTCATGAAACACTACAATTTGAAGAATGTCATGACATGTTCTGTCTAGCTGTGTGACTGGTGATTCTGGTGTGTTTATATTTAAAAGTATTTCATATAGTTATAAGTGTGTGATATATAAATGAGTATGTTAATCAGGTGATATTATATTAGTCTGACTACTAATTTTGGAAATATCTAATTTCAAAAATTTCACATATTACATTACTGTCGTTGTGAAATTTTTGATTAGACGGTCCAAGGTTCCCGGGTGCCTAAAGCGGGTAAGAAATTTGAGGGTCTATTTAAAGAAAACAAAAATCACAAAAATAGTTATATTTTTTGAAGTAAAAAAAAATGTAATTTTTCGGGTAAGAAATTTGTGTCAATAATTGGAACTACCACCAAACTAATATATATACAATTATTGATGAAAAAATTGCATAAAAAAATGTAATTTGGATTACTATATAGAGCTCTCTTTAAAAAAAGTTACTGTTAATAGAAACGGGGCCTCGCGTGGCCGGGGGCCTGAAGCGGCCATCTCGCATGCCTAACTACAGGGGCGGGCCTCCTTGCAAATTATCGTTTAAAAAGCTGATTGTAAGGACAATCTTGAACGGAAAAGTTACCTCTATTGTGAAAGTTGGTCCAAAAGGTTTGGTCAACTCTATATGAAGTGAACGGTCAAATTTTCGGGCTCCACTTGGTCAACCATATAGGTTCGGACGAATGAAGTCAAAGGTAAGGGAGAAGGTCAATTGTACAGTCAAAGGTGAGCTCATAAGTCAACTAGTCAAATTCATGATTGTAAACCCTAAACCCTAAACCTGGTTTTTGAGGTTACTAAACCAACTGTTTAGTGAACGGTCAAATTTTCGGTCTCCACTTAGTCAGAACAATAGGTTCGGAAAAAAAATAAAGTTAACGGTAAAAGAAAAGGTCATCTCTACTGTCAAAGTTGAGCTCACAAGCTAGTCAACTCTATAGTCAATGCATGGTATACGTATTATATATATGTGCTAGACCCTAAACCCCTAAACCCCCAAACCCCTTGTATTGAGGTAAGAAGCCAACTATGAAGTGATCAACGGCCAACTTCTCGGTTTCCACTTATTCAAACATATATTTTCGGACAAAGAAGTTAGCGTAATGTGAAAGAAAAGGTCAACTCTACACAGTTAAAGGAGAGCTGACAAGTCAACTCCACCGTGTAATATGTAGCATTATCGATTGGTACCTTAATTATTTAGAACCGATGTTTCTACTGTCTTATAACCTGCATATTCCACGAACAATGTCCGTGTTGGTTTGTGAAGCATAATGAAATTTGTTTGAAACTTTGAGAAAAAAATCCAATGAAGAAAATATATTTGTAGGGAAGGGAAATTCCATTACTCTGAAACTTTGGGAGGAAAGTATGATTAACGAAAATATTTGTAGGGGAGGGGAACACAATTACATCCAAATATTGGGAGGAAAATACATTGAACCAAAATAATTTTGGAGGGGAATCAATTAAACAAAATGACACATGGACTCCTTTCTCCCCACTCATTCTCAACCCATTATCCACACCCGCGAGCTCTCTTTGGAATGACTGAATGTCACTCAGCTCCCCGGCCGATGGAACCACTGAATCTCTTCGGCTTAGCCTCAAGGACGGTCGGTTTGGTCCAACTTCTCTCAAACTCTTGTACATTAGTAGTTTTTGTTGAGTTCTCTTCTTAATTCGTGGTTTATCCGGTCGATTCGTTCTTTAGATCTGCAAGTCCGTATGTGAGTTCATTTGTTCTGACTAGTTTTGTTTTATTTTGGGCTCCGTTTGGTATGAAATTGGATTAGGAATATCGTATTTGGGGATTCCGTATGTGTTCAGACTAGGGATGTTTTTTTATAGTTGGGGCCTTACTCTTCATCTAGGGTTGGTCCGAAAAAATCTGATGCATTTATTCATCTGTGTTGGTCTCGGTTTTTGTTCTTCATGGTGATGTTGTTAAACTATTTATTTTGGGCCATTCATGTATTTTTTTGCTAAATGCATTTGGGCAAACCCCAGTTGAAAACTTGGTGCTAAGATTGTGACTAGCAAGAGCTTGCCTGACACATCATATGTTAGAATTCAAGGAAAAGGAAAAAAGATGACATTCTAACTGGACATAAATTTTTAAAACAATTACAATACCATTAACTCAAAATCCTAACACTACCTCTATTTTTCTTCGGGAATTCATGGCTCAAATGTGCTGATATCACGTTCCCAGTCATCTCTGGTGCACTTTTTGGGTGGAACTGGTGACTTATCTGGAGCATGCATCTTTTTTTCTGGAAGTTTTTCTTCGGGTTATTCTTCACCCCGGTCTTCTTCTTCGTTTTCTTAGTTGTCAGTGTCTTCTTCGGTTTCTTCATCGATTTCGGTTTCTTCATCGGTTTCTTCATCGGTTTCTTCATTCTCGTCTGGCAGTTCTTCCTTTTATTCTTTATCCGTATTTGTATCTTCTGGTTCTTGCTTGGATGGGATCTTTTTTCCATTGTTGATTGTGATTATTTTGGTGGTAATTAGGTTTAGTGCTTTTATACAGGGGGAGGCATAATTGCAGGCTACTATAGGGCTTCGATTTCCAATTGTAGGCTACTATTAGGGCTTTGATATCCTGTGGACTTGGAATTACGTTACAAAACTTCATCATTATCTTTTTTTTGATAAAATTCAATTATTTTTTATTACTTAATTAGTAAATATTTAATAATTGCAATCTATTATACAGTTAATCTCTAAAGAAGTATGATTCCTAATAGGAAACTAGAAATTTCACATATTTTTATATATAATAACAACTTTAAATTGTTTATGCAGATTAGTTATGGAGGCAAAAGAGTGGGAGCTCACTCACTATAGATAACTAGGAATATTTTAGGAATTACAGCATACGTAAAATACGCAAAATAAAACCACGGTTAACAAAGGAGGGAGGCACCACCCCTCATAACCTCAACCACACCCCCCTCCTCAAACCATGGGAGGGAGGTTCAAAAGCCATTTTTCAACATTTAATTTAAAAACAAGATTATAAAAGGGATTCAACACATAAAATGGAAGCGAAGGCAAAGGAGCGATAGCAGAGGAGCTTTGTTGGCAGACCTGTGCCCATTATCCATCTTCACATGCGGCACGATTAGTTCCTAGTAGCCTGCACTCATGGAAACACACATGCATTCATAACTAGTGATAATGAGTTTTACACTACGAAAACATAAAGAATAATCTACATATATATCTGCTAAGTTGAAAATATCATAGAACTATTAGCTTTGGAGGACATTAAACCTGGAATGAGGCATGGATCTCGCGCTGAGACACAACAATGACATCCACCTGCACCTCTCTTGTATCCCACATAATCCAAAAGCCGCCACCAAATCCAAATAGATCAGCCACAAAGCATCTCTCAAAGCAAAGAGAGGCATAAATGCGTATGGCCCTGTCCCCATAAATTATAGTTTTAGTTACGCAGAAAATAATTGGCATGTGCCTGCCAACCAGAGCCGTGAAGTTGCTTCTCAAAGCACCACTTCCAGCATCCTTACAATTCCAGAGAATAAACCTCATGGGAAACTTCGACAGCCTCACTCCGTCCAACAGCCCCTCTGGTGCCATGCTTCTTTGGTCTTCCACCTTTGCTATGGTATCCTCCTCCTCTATCACCTCTATCAAATTTTCGCCTTCCGCCAAGAACCCCCCTCCTCCTGTAGGACCGTATGAACGTATTTCCCTGAGTGTGGCTGCATGTTTCCTGAATACTCTAGTATCCAGGTTTCCTTGTAGTCCTCCATCATAACATGCCTTGCTTCTCCAACGTCGGCTGGAAATTGGACGATGTACCAGAGGTTTGAGCTTAGCCTCTCATCTGCTCTAATCATCTGGTGGTCTGGAACAACGTCACCTGCCACCCTTCCATCCTCCATAGTGATCATCTGATTGATTTCATGCGATTTCCAACTGAACTGTTCTAGGAGTCTGTTGAGGCTCCCTTGCTCTACGATCCATGCTTTTGGAGCCTTCACGTGATTCATGATGGTGGCCATGTTTGTTCTGGGAGATGGTATGAGTGGGAGAGGAAGGCCCTAGCTATTGGAGATCACAAATTCCTCCACTCTCTCTTTAAAGGACCAACCTGGCCTCCTTTTTCATGGAGAATCCTCCAGATTGACATGAGGTATTGTGTTGTCTCCTAACATTGACAAGCTTAGTAGAATCTTAACTTTATTTTGTATGAAATGTGCTGTAAATGGAAAAAGGTTGTAGGCTATTGTTTGATAGTGACTATATAGGTTCAGACTGGGAGATAATGGGGTGGGGGTTACTAGAAGATGGAGAGTTAGAAGATGGAGAGGTGGGGGTTAGTGGAGGTTAGTGCTGGCCTAATGGCTGTTCTAGAAGTAACTCCTAGTTTACAGTTAATTAGTGAAGGTTAATTACATTACTGCAGATAATTAAAAGAAATTACTTCATCCCTAATTTAGAAGAAGGAGAGGTGCGGTAGTTAGTGGAGGTTAATTACTACATGTTTTAAGAGGCTGTTACAGATGTAACTGTTGCTGCTGTTCCATAAATAAATGCTATATTTTTGACAAAATAATAACTGCATATTAGTGCTTGTCACAAATAAAAGGTCTCCTGTTCTCCTTTTTATTTAATTTTATTCAATTTTTACATATAGTAATATTTTTTTTAATTAATAAAATATTACATTAATTAGCAGGACAAAGACATAATGCCTATCTCGTTAGCTTGCACTACTAGAACTGGTAATAAAACTTGTTGATATGCAATGAAATATGGTGATTTTAAGTATAATTTGCCAAAGGCTCCATGATGAAGTTCTCAAGTTTTTACTTTTTGGTGCTTTGGTGATAACCTGCAGATAGCAGATTCTGATACCCCCTTTATTTTTTTTATGTCCAGTCAGTCTCTTCTTGATGTTGAAACTCCCTTTTGGAGGGAATCCTTGTCTTATGTTGCAACAGTACTCTATAGCTTCTAGTTTCTTCAATGGATGCATTAGTTATGACCTTTGAGAAAATTTAGAGATACTCAAAAGAAATACATGTGAAGCAATAACACTAAACTCCAGCAACTTCTGTGTGTGAATCACAAGATAGCTGTGTTGGAAGTCCAAAACCTATGGGATTGCTGCACTCGATGGTGGATGAACCATATAATGCAGCGACCTATTTGGTTGCTGCATACTACGATATATGAACCATCGAGCACAACATGCAATATATTTTAAGACTGCCAAGCCAGCTTAATTTGTGATGATTGTCTGTATGGATGAAAGGTGGAGTGAAATGGACGTGGCTGTAGGCTCTGCTTTTATACACAGTTTGGAATCTGGGGGTTAGAAGAAGATGTAGAGTTATAAGATGGAGAGGTTGGGGGTTAGTGGAGGATAATAAATAATGGTTTAAAGATGTGGTTTCTGAGAATTATGTACTGCATGGTTTTAAG
This sequence comes from Linanthus parryae, assembly GCA_023055425.1. NCBI lineage: Eukaryota > Viridiplantae > Streptophyta > Magnoliopsida > Ericales > Polemoniaceae > Linanthus > Linanthus parryae. Next base: position 92,259,880 of record JALGPY010000002.1, on the reverse strand, counting down.
ATTTGTGCAGCTTACTAGGTATAGGTTCATGAACCACTTCATTGATTAGGGGTGGCAATGTTATCTCTGCAACATGTTTACTTTGAATGATGAATCAAATTAATGAATCAACTTCTTAGAAAGTTATGAATGATGCATATGGTAATTATTTTAACACTGTGAGGCCGCGATGATATTGATCTATCGAATTCACTCATTCAAGTTGTTAGAGTGTGTTATGCATGTCGAGACAAAATTATTTTTGCAGCCTGCTGTGATGATCTCTTATTTGGTTTTGGTGAGTACAGATCGGAGCCTATTCATGATGATTCAATCTACCGAATTCACTCTTTGTAGCCGATATATAGAGTGTCATGATCATATGTATGGCGAGGCATAAGCCTTTGCAGCCTGTGATCATCGCTCTCATATCTGGTTTTCACGAGTACATATCTGAGCCCATTTCTGTATTAAATATATACGTGTGCCCCCCATCAATAACTCAATTAGTACTATGGTCTAGTGGTTAAGAGTTTGATTTGTGAAACATAGGCCCAGGGTTCGATTTTTGGTAGTAGCATGTTTTTGGACAAAAAAAAAAAGAACCACCTTTTTTTTTAAGCAAAACCACCTTTTTAATATACACATTTACCAATGAAATTTATTTAATTAATAAGCCTAAATATTTCCAAAGAAAATTATTCATTAATAAAGACAACCGGCCATATAAATTTAGAAAAAAAATATTAGCAAGAATAAAATAAAGATAAGAGAAAATTTCCCGAAAATTAAAGTCTAGTCCGCATTGTCCTCTTTGATTTGTTCATCTGTCAGGGCCTTTGCTAGTTTATGCTTGTGTGAAACCTTTCGCCCGGTAGCCCCCTTGTATCTCTTTTTGATTGGGAAAATAGATTCACCGGTTCCTTCATAGAATTCGACTGGCACAATCAACCTATAATTTTCAATCTTCATCTGCTCAATTAACTAGATTCTCCATTCAGTCTCTTTTATTTTCCGCCGTCTTTCCTCCAATGCAGTTTGCCTCTTCTTATACAACCTCACTGAAGGGGAGTCCCCGCTCCTTGAATCTTCATCCGATGAATCAGAGATGAAAATTGGAGCATCCTTATTGGACCCTGGTAGCCCTGTGAAAGAACTGGTGACCTCCTCCTCTTCATGCAGGAGTTTGAAAATGGGTTTCATGGTAATAGTATTTTGGGGACTGGACTTTGATGGAGTCTTGGAGAAGTGGTTTAATTTTCTGTGAGCCTGTGATTATTTTGGAATGAACGCATGAGATTAAATAGAGTTAATCACCTGTCAGTTTCTCTTTTTTTCCTTCTCCTTTAACGTGCAATTAATTGATTAATTGGCTGCCTGTACAAGAATGTTGTCGAATGAGGCAGTTACTTCACAAATTGTTTGGGCATGGTCATGATGATTAGTGGTTTAATATTTAATATGATGTCCTTCATGCTCGCTGCTTGTTTCCATGTAGTACCGAACTGCGCCTCTTCATGATAATTATAATCTACTTCATGCTAACTGTTTGCGCTCTAATGATCCCCAATTAGTCATTACTATTTACTCTGTGGATTTTACTATTGAATTCTCGTGTCTTATCAATGCCCTTGTCCAAATTACTTCATTTTCACTCTCACGTTCATTTTCGGCAGAGTTAACATTGTTTCTTTTATCTTATTGATCCATAATTTTAACATCAACGTAAAATGAATAAAGAAAACTAAATATTATATTTCCTATCACCTGTTGCATGTAACATTTCAAGGTTACTGAACGTTAATCGGTAGTATGAGTAGGAACTGTTTGGACTTTCTCCATAGGTAAACATCTTTTGCTGCCCCTTTCATTTCCTTTAATTCCACTCTCTTCTTGATGTTGATATTCTCGTTTGGAGGGAAACCTTGTCTTATGATCGCGCAACATATATAGCTTTTGGAGTAACTACTGCCTGTATGCATTGGTTATGACCTGTGAGCAAATTTAGAGCGAGTAGAAAGAAAAACATGTGAATTAATAGCACTAAAATCCAGCAGCTTCTTTTTGGTTATTCCATGCATCACAAGAAAGCTGGGTTGGAAGTCCAAAACCTATGGGGTTACTGCATTGTATGGTTCATCGACCATTGTATACATCAACGTATTGGGTTGCAGCGTACTATGGTAGATGAACCATAGACGCATCAACGCTGTAGATTTTAGACCGCTATGCCAGCTTCATATGCGACGATTTTCCGTGCCTGGGTGGTGGTAGACGAGATTGTGAATATCTCATCGTGTTGCTAGAAACAATCATAAAAAAGCTAGCTGCCACCTCCAACAGCTTCTTTATGATTGTTCTAGCATCACAATGTTGCCGAACGGAATTGCCGTAGACATGCTTACCCAAAATCTAAACTTTATCTGTATGGATGAAAGGTGGAGTAAAATGGACATGGTTGTCGGCTCTGGTTTTATACACAGTTTGGAATCTGGGGGGTTAGGAGAAGATGGTGAGTTATAAGATGGATAGGTGGGTGGGGGGTTAATGGAGTTCAATAAATGATGGTTTAAAGATGTGGTTTCACATCAAAATTTTTGCTGGTTTAAAGTGTGGTGCAGGTCACTAGGTATAGGTTAATGATTAACCTCATTTATTAGGGGTGGCAATGTTCTGAAAATAGTTTTGACATTGTTTCTTTTATCTTGTTGATACATAATTTTCACATCAACGTAGAATGTATAAACGGGAAGTAAACACTGTATTTCCTATTACCTGTTGCAGGTAACATTTCCAGGTTACAGAACATTAATCGATATTATGAGTACATATACGTAATATAGTGGGCATTGTTTGGACTTTCGCCGGAGGTAAACAACTTTTGGTTTCCCCTTTCATTTCCTCCAGTCTATTTTTTATGTTGATATTCCCTTTTGGAGGGAAACCTTGTGTAACTCCATTATGAATATCTCATTGTGATGCATGGAACAAGCACAACGAAGATTCCAGCTCCAGCAGCTAGCTTCTTTGTGATCATTCCACGCATCACAATGCTGCGGCAAGGGGCCAAGAACATAATGGACTTTTGAAATCGACTAAAAATTTGATAAACAAAGACAACCCCTGGTTCCCGTAGCACAACCGTTCATCCCTGATGAGCAGTTGTGCTATGAGAAGCAGAGGTTGGCGTCGATTTAGCACTCATCTCAGATCGATGAGCAGTTGTGCTATGACAAATAGAGGTTGACATCGTTTATGTTCTGACCACCTAAAGCAGCATCTTTGTGATCATTCCATGCATCACAATGCTGCATCAAGAAAACCAGATATAACGAAATCAACATCGAAGGATTGTTGACATTAACATGCTTTCCCACAATTAAAACTTTATCTAGGTGGATGAAAGGTGTAGTGAAATGGACAAGGTTGTAGGCTCTGGTTTTATACACTGTGGGGAACCTGGGGACTAGGAGAAGATGGAGTATGCAGAAGATGGGGGTTAATGGAGTTTGATAAATGTTCGTTTAAAGATGTGGTTTCAGAGAAATCATTGCTTGGTTTAAAGATTATTGCAGGTCAGTAGGTATAGGCTCCTCAACCACCTCATTGATTAGGGTTGACAACATTAAAAAATTATAACTTTTTTTGCAATCACCTTTGTTTGTAAAATTTTCATGTTATAGAACATTGATAGTATGAGTACGTCCATATGTAGTACACTGTTTGGACTTTCGCCAAAGGTACACATGCTATCATTCATCTTATTGATCCAACAACTTCACATCAATCTAGCTACCTGTCTAAATATATTTTTCTCTTAACTTGTTGCAGTACAGCAAGTGTGCGTGGAGCTCCCGTTGATCCTTTTTGAATTCAAATTGACAAACCACACAGTTCTACGACCACTTTGGAGGAACAATATGTGGTAATCATCAAATGAATCAGTTATAGGAATATTGTAACAAACAAATGAGTGAACAGTTATATTATGGGAGGTTTAATTATATATGTTGAATATTGTAATCTTTTGGCCGGGTTGTGCCCCGCGCTGTTTCTGGTATATATACATTGTGTAACATGTTATGGGTTTTACCCAAGTTATATCTATGAATCTCTATTTTTTGTTGTGCAATGTTGGAATTGGTAATAGAAATTGCACAAGTCTCCTAAGTCTCCTTTAGAGGCTTGAAGTTCATAGATGCCGCTATAGTCTCGTGCGTGATGACTATATAGGTTCGCCGGCAATACACTTGCCTCTGATCCTCGCTCTTTCCCTCATCATAGAAACGAGCATATACAAGAATCTCTCTTGCAAGAGCGGAGCTAGACTGCTTACAAATCTTAAACCACTTGTCTATCCTCTCATTATTGAAGATATCCTTAAGCTGTTTTGACATTTTATTGCTTGGCGGGAAGGGCTTTTCAGGAGTCCCTACCCTCTTCAGGAACGCGCCAGTGTAATATGCCTTATGGGCATTCACACTAACGAACCTGAAGCTGCAGAATTTGGTATTGCAGATAGCACCAGGATCAACCTCTTTCGGAGCCTTACCCCTCAACCCGATATGCGAACGTGTAGGTATATTCAGGTTTAGTTCATAAATAATTGGAGACAGAGTCACCTGGCGTGGGTTTCCAGAATCGTCTCCCTCGTTCACATCCTCTTCGCCCTCACTCATTACTACATCCTCCTCGGGATTGAAGACGGGATGATCATCAATAACTACTCCGCGTCTCTTCTTAGCATTACCGGATGTAGACATAATGATAGAGAAAAAAAAATAGTGCACGTGAGGGCTAGTGTGAGCTAAGCAAATAACTTATTGACTCAATTGGCAGCTAGCACGCAATCCCCGCAAAGCACGTATTCGAGGCCTTCGCGAGACAACTTCACAAGTATACATTTGCGAGAATTTAAACCCTATAAGTTCCTAAGAAAGAATTTAGAGCGAGAGAAAGAGTTTGGTACCTACAGTCCCGTAGTTCCGTTCTTACGGGACCGGTTTCACAAAAATTGGTCATTCGGTCGACCAATTTTCAAAAATTAAAGCAAGATGAGGCGTGTATATCTCCTTGTGCTCCTCTGTATCCTCGTCGAAACACTCTTCTTGAGCTAAGGCCGAATCCCCCTTTAAGTCGACGAATCGGAAAATTTGTGTTCTTGGAACTCTTCCTCTTTGTTTTCCCCACACTCAAACGTTCACTGTCCCTCAAAAACCCAAGAATTAATCTTGTAGTTGGGCTTGCAAGGAGCAAAACCCAACACAAATTTCTCAATTTGAATGTGTTTTGGGTGTGTTGGTGTTCTTGAGGTTTTGAGAGGAAGAAGAGGGTGTTTTATCCGAACGGGAGGTGGGGAAGCTCTCTTGGCCGTTTTTTAGCTTATATATGCCCCCTAAAATGTCAAAATTGCCCCCAATTAATGAGCAGTCCCGACCACTTTGGCCCAAAATGGGGGTATTTCTGCCCGAAATTGTCACGACCCCCTTTCCCGGACCCCGATTACTGACGGGATCAAGGGTCATAACTGGCCAATAGGGCCCTCTTTTCGTATCAAGTGGGATGAATAATAAAATTTGAAACTTTCGGAATGAGAAATAGAACTAAAAATAAATCGTTGCGGAAGTGATTTGGAATACAGGGGTCTCATTTAGACATCGAGAAATCTATTTGAAAGCTTTCTGTAAAACAGTTTTAAAATAAGAAAGAAGAACTTTTGATTCAATCCCACAAGACAGTACTTATCAGAGTACACATGGATAACTGAGCAGTTTAAATTATAGACAACTTCAAATAACCAAACGGTACTTCTTTTATACATGATCGGTGAAACTATTACACAGAGTAGGACTAGGCGTACTGCCTATACATTATCTATCTGGCACATGTGAGCATGCTATATACAACAAAATTGGACTGTAGATAAGTCTAGCTCACAACATGATACTACAAAACTATATTTCTATAGGTCTTCTAAAAGTATCCCGGTCTGTACTGATCTTCATCGTATCCATGTCCTGAAAACATTTAGTTTGAAAGGGGTGAGCTGAAAAGCTCAGTGAGGGGATTACTCCTCGTTTTAAGTGAAAGCAACTGAAACATCATTTTCGATAATCATTTGGCAATAATATAACTTCAGTAGAAAGAACAGTAAACATTTCATTTCAATCACTTTCATTTGGTTGAGATGCAGTGGGTAACCGTTCGTGATCTATAGGTGATATATCCCCTTACCTACCCGTGTAAGTAGTTGGTAGGCCAGTAATATATCCGTAGTATGACATGTCTTGGCGCCATCATAGTGGCTCGTCGCCTATTATTACCCGGACGATAGGGTCTCGTGGTATAGAACAACAAAGTTGTCCAAAGCATCTCGTCAATTTAACATTTTAAACAGTATTTAGAAAATTGACTATAAAATAAAAGCTATAAAATTTGGCATCGTAACGACAGTTAAAACAATAAACTGTAAAGCAGTTTAGGCATTTAATAATAGAGGAGCATGAAAACAGTATTTTGGCTATTATTTTAACAACTTGGACAATTTATTTAAAAGCGTAAAAATACGAGTATTTAAAAGTGAGAGATTAAATTTACTCACCCTCGTAGCGTAATTGAGACAACGGTATGTGAATAAGGTGGAAATCTCTAAGAATCCTTATGAGCAGAGCTACTACTTAACTAACTGGAGTGCAGTGACTTTTCTGATTTTGGAATGAGTTTACATGGAAGTCGAAGATTGCTATTTATAGACAAACAAATTACTAAAATCGTAAGCCATGACATAAACCTATGCTACTTCATAGCTTTTGAAGTCAAAACCCTCCCTTGATGGTTTCTTTGTGGTGATGACAACTCATGAAGCCTTATACCCACGTAGCTTATTTGATAAGCTTTGCCACCCAAGTAAAGAAAGTAAAACCCAAAGGCCATTTTGCTTCTTGAAATGAGTAGTCCAACCAGGACATGTATCCATAAGTTGGCTTTAGTCCCTTCTTATGCTAGTATGTATATTATATTATGTATATGAGTGTTAAAAACATACTGCTTATGCCCATAGACGAGTTAGAAAAAAAATTACTGCTCTATCCATTGAGCCAATTTTTTGGCCTGCCCCAAGTAATCATTTAACTGCACTTTATTATTTTCTTTTAAATAGTTGTTTTCTCATTTTGTCAAAGAAATAGATTACATTATCAATAATAATAATAATAAAAACAAACTATAAATACAGTTTCCTTTATTTTCTTTTGAAAATCTCCTCAACATGTAAACTTTGATCCATTATTATGGAGCAAATAGACTTATCTATTTATTTCAAAATATTACTTAGTAAAATTCATTTATAGTCAAGAAGTAGGAATAAAATATCCTTATTCATAAACCTAAATCGTGTTTTCCTACTAAACAGAAATGATTAAGCAAATATTATTATAATGCAAAATAATCAGTTACGGGATACTACAGAAATGCTCTCCAATTCGGCCCAAAATGAATTCAATGCCAAAACAGTTGGCTTGTTTCTATTCGGGCTGAAATAAGGGCATTTCGGCCCGAAATGATCCCATTTTGACCCAAAATGCTCTGGAACTCTCCCATTTTGTTTTTGCTCTAACTTCTTCATCCGACATCCGTTTTGCGCGATTCTTCCACTGATGAACTCCATATTCAATGAGGAATCCATTTTTGATTGAAAATTTTCCAAAATACAGGGAATTCTTCATTTCATCTCAAGCTTGCTTTCTTGTGCATGAATCGTGCCTTTTAAGCTCTTTGCTTGCAATTCCACTCCGGATTCTGATGCGTGCAAACCTGATATAAGAACTCGCTACCATGATACTCCAACATAATAAGCTACTCCTCGACCTCGAGCTACCTCTATACCATGTATATTTCTTCAAATGAGCTCGTTGTTCCTCGTTTTGCGTGCAACGTCGTGCACACGCATCAATAAGGGGAATCCAGAGGGTTCTTCGGTACCTGTGTTCTGCACACTCATAGGAAATATTAAACCAGTCTCTCTCACCCCTCAAAATAAAGTATGAATATCACAACGAAATAAGAAAAACAACTAACTAGCTAACTACATTGGGTTGCCTCTCAAATCAGCGCTTGTAATTTAAGGTCGACGGCCCGACCTAGTTACCTCATTGCCCCCTAAACAGGTGGCTTGGAACCCCGTTCCCTCTCATCCAGATTTCTATACTGGATCCTCAACACAACTCTGTGAGCTTTAGATTTTTAATTTGGTGGCTCAACACGAACCACCTCTGAACTCTCGTGCACTGCTTGCACAACCACTGGAAACTGTGTCTTTTCTTGAGACTGCTGTGAACTCGTCTTGGAAACCGGGAAATTCTCCCACGCATCATTGATCCTCATGATCAATTCACCGTTATCAACATAAATGAGAGTCCGACCGGTAGCCAAAAAGGGCCTACCCAGGCTGATCGGAACATCTCCCACATGCATCTCAAGAATAACAAAATATGCAGGTATTATGGAATTCCCTACCTTCACAAGCACATCCTCCACCGATCCATATGCATTTTTGCAAGATTTATTAGCAAACTGTAGATTGATCCATGTGGAACAAGCTTGAACTCCCAGCTTCTGAAAGACTGAAAGTGGAATTAGATTAACATTGGCCCCCAAATCACATAGGGCATGTCCTGTGTAAGCTCCTCCCAAGTTAGCTTCTATCACAAAGCTTCCCGGATCTTTCTGTTTCTGTGGCAACCCATGCAATACACATGAGCTCACCTGCTCGGTCAAATCCACTATCTGAAAATCTAGCACCGCGTTCTTTCCTGAAATTGCATCCCTCATGTATTTCGCATACTTAGGAATCATCTTGACTGCCTCAATCAAAGGTACATTGATATGCAATTTCGAAAAGATTGACAAGAATCTATTGTGCTCCTCAGAGTCATATTTCTTATTTCTCTCTTTAAGAGGATATGGAAGATTCATAGACCTAGAAGGTGGTGGTGGTGTTACCTCATCATCAATGGAGTCACGCCCTTTGATTGGGGGATCATGACAGGGGTCTTGTCAAATACCTCATGCTCCCTAGCCTTTGAAGCTTCAGCTCTGGCGTGGCTCGGATATGGGGGATCATCGAGAACAATCCCACTATGAGTGGTAATAGCATTAACCTGACTAACATTCTCAGTGTGGGATGGCAAGGACCCTTGTGCTCTAGAGGAGACTTGAGTGGCAATCTATCCTACATGCACCTCCAAGTTTCAAATTGAGGTCTTCATGCTGTGCAAATCAGCTTTCAATGTCTCCATCTGAGAAGTGAAGGTATTCACGTTCTTGCCCATCTGTACATCATGTTTTTGAGATATGCCATCTCAGCATTCTAGTCTGCAGCTGGTGGTGGTGGTGGCGCCTGAGCAGCTGGTCTGTGCTGAAATCCGGGCGCATATGAAGCTCCAGCCTGATCCCCATACCTGAATCCTTGATGATCTCTGGTCCCTGGCATGTAAATTCCGTGATTCCAATTGCGCCGTCCCTGTGCCCCCACATAGCTTACATCCTCATTAGCATCTTGAGTTAAAGCTGCATCAAAATCCTGCTCCTCTACTGCAGCCACAGTCTTCTTGTCCTGATACACATGCTTTGCCATGTCAGATACCATCTTCGTGATCCCATCTTTCCACTCATCGTTCTTTGGCTCAGGCAACTTGGAAAACCTCCTAGAGTTATAGAATTGAGTATCCTGTTTTTCAATTTGCTTCATCAGCACGTATGCTCCATCCTTGTCAACTCTGTTCAAGAAGTTACCACCTGCTTCCTTTTTCAACAAGTCTTGGTTGGGACGCTCCAAGCCATGATAGAAAACCTGGAGGATCTTGTAGTCATCGAAGTTATGATTCGGACACTTGCGTATCGTTCTCATGAAACGATCCCATGCTCCTACCACTGTCTCACCAGCATGCTGCTGAAAACCAAGAATCTCTTCTTGTAAGCCAATGACACGCTGCGCGGGGTTAAACTTGTTCATGAACTCATCAACACATTGCTCCCATGTGGTGATCGATTTTGGCTCCCTGGACTCTATCCACTTCTCTGCCGCACCCTTCAGACAATAGGGAAACAAAATCAGCTTCATTGTCTCTGGGGTCACATTCTTGCACTTCACCATCCTGATGTAAGCATCAAAATTCCCAATGAAGTCATTTGGATCTTTATCCCGGTTCCCATTGTACTGAAACTAGTTCTGCACCGTAGTCATGGTGGCAGGCTTCAAATCAAATTGCTCAGCCTGAATGTCTGGCACTACAATCGCTGGCTTGTGTCCTCTCTGATTTGACTGGAATTTCTCCACCAAAGCTTGCCCCCAATTTGTTTTAGTGCATCTGGTTCTTCTGCTCATCGAGCTCCTCTTGGAGCTAAGTCAACTTCTAATTCAGTTGAGCATTATTCAATTGCTCATCCATCGCGATCTGTCTTGGACCTCTTCTCGGAGTTCTAAATAACTGTTATGGGTCTTCAAATGGGGGCACCAGGTCTCTATAGATCTGGTGCATACACTAAAAACCTAAAACACAATTCTGAAAACAAGTCAGAAATAATAAACAAAAATAAAAATTTCAATTAAACTAATCGCTAAACTAGAATAGTAACCAATGCCTTCCCCGACAACGGCGCCAAAAACTTGACGCACCTATATTACGCGTTGCTGCGCAAGTATACAGTCAAGTAATATAATGGAGTATTGTGGGACTCCGAGTTATCGAACCCAAGGGAAGGTGCTCACTTTTCTACGTCTAACAACTACTTTAATCTACTAGTAACCGGTAAAAAGGTTTGCAATTGGAGTGTTGTCACCCTCAATCAAGTGACAAGAAATTATAAATAGCAGTATTTAAAAGAAGTGTTTTAGGTTAAACCAAAGGAGAGAAAACTAGTCAATCTATAGATCACCTAGGGCAGTTTTGACGATTCCGGATTCCATGTTCTAACACGAAAACTATTAGTTAGCTAAGCTGGGTAATGGCATTGACAATTACCTATCGGCCTCTTGTATTTTTACACACCGGTATTGATTTGTCTCTCTCAGGCCAACTCTTATTACCAATACGTTCTAGCAGGCTAATGATAGTGTACGGAATAACGTCCTCTCAGGCCATCACCACACGAACACTTCACTATTTCCTACCGAATCTACCCTCTTCTAGACATTCCTACTCAACTCACTTATCAATATCATTGAATATGAATTTTCTCGTCTACTTATCCAAACTAGGGTAGAGTTGCTTTCACACACTCACTAGTTAAATAGCAAGGTCGGGCCATGAATCCTAACTCTATAAGGATTGAGCACAATAAACGAGATATTTAGCTACTAAGATTGTCTTTAAGCCTAGCTCATGATTGAACGAAGAAATAGATAACCAACATGATGAAAACCAAAACAAACTTCATTGAATCATAATCCTAGCATGAAAGTTCATCCAAAATCCAGAACATATCATCAAAACATAAACCCTAGGCTCTCCATAGATGCCTAGGTATGAGTTTAGCTACTCATAACAAAAGATAACATGATGTTTGAATATTTCATACAAGAAAAGAGAGAAAATAGATCAGACGCTAAAAAGAGTGTTATGGCGTTGATCCGGGCTCGTCTCCTTGCTTGATAATGCTCCCAACATGTTCTTCCTGCTCTCCTTAGTGTTCTTGGCTCACAACTTAGGTCTATTCAGATCCCTAGATGTTTAGGTTGAAGTAGGGAAGCTAAGTCTTCAAGAATTGCATTTTTTCCAAAAAAATCAGCACAAGTCTTCTGCCCGTTTCGGCCCAAGATGGATGTCATTTTGGCCCGAAATATGCTATATTTCGTCCACCATTTCGGCTAGCATTTCTGGCCGAAATGGTCTGGGCTACAACTTTCTTGAATCTTCAACTCTTTCCCTTTTGGTTCCCGAGCCTCTTTCCTTTCCCTTCCTTGCTTACAAAGTTCATGTTCTTGATTCTAAATCACTCCAATAGCCCTGTATCCTGTCAAAGAAAAAAACAACAACTATAACAAGCGATTAAAAACAACAAATTAAGCATAAATCAACATAAAGAACATGCTTGGATACATATGAAGGAACAAGTGATAAATCATGCTTATCTCAACCCTATTAGGCTCAAAAACTCTCCAAAAATTTCTCAAACATGTGGTAAATACTAAATAAATATAGATCCTAAAAGGCGCTATCATTAATCCAGGTAGCTCGTGCCCCCACACCTAATTTCTGAAATACCGACAAAGGCATCAGGTTGACGCTCGCCCTCAAATCACATAGGACCTGTCCAGTGTAGGCTCCACCTAGAGTAGCCTCAATCACTAAGCTCCTGGATCCTTTTGTTTATGCGGTAACCCATGCAAGGCACATGAGCTAACCTGCTCCGTTAAGTCCATAGTGTCAAAGTCATCAAATGCTCTGTTCCCCAACACTGCTTCTTTCATGAATTTAGCATACTTAGGCATCATCTTGACTACTTCAATTAGTGGTATGTTAATATGACACTTGAAAAATATAGAAAAAAATTGCCTGTAATCCTCAGTGTCGTCTTTCTTCTTCCTGCTACGCAGTGGAAAAGGAAGATCCTTGGAAGAAGAAATGGGTGGGGTTACCTCGCCTTTCTCCTTAGTAGATGTCTGAGTCATGCCCTTTGATTGGGGGACCATGACAGTTTTCTTTGCTGAATCAAGTACCTCCTGTTCCTTCTCTTTTGATGGTTCCGCTCTATCATGACTCGGGTATGGAGGGTCAGTCAGTGCAATTCCGCTTTGAGTGGTGATAGCTTGATCCTATCCTCGGATGCATCCATGAGATGCTGCAGTGCTTTGTGTTCAAGTTGTTTCTTCAAACATTTGATTTCAGCTTAAGCCTCCTGGAATGAAGCGCCAACAACAGTGAACTGTGTTTGCATAGTCAAAATATGCTGACCCATCATCTTCATTACCTCTCTCACTTTAGAGTAACTCTGAAGCTCCTTGTTGTTCATGATGTAACTCCGAAACATTTTCCTCATGCTTTACCTCCATCACATTCACATGAACTGTGTTATTGGCCACTGAGTTAACTCTCATTGGAACTTGCTGCCGGTAAGGATTTCCCATGCTCTACTGATGTTTAAACATACATCTCACCAGCTTATATGCACCCTCCGTGTCGCAGTTGAACAAGAAATTACATCTACCTTCTATATCGACCATTTCTTTATCGGACTTGTCATGTGCATCATAGAATACCTAGATGATTTTTCCCTTGTCAATGCCATGATTGGGGCATTTACACAATAGGCGGTTGAGGTGCTCCATTGCTTGGACCAATGATTCATTATGCCTTTCTCTAAAATTCCAAATCTCGTTTTGTAGTTGAATCATAAGTGAGAATGGGAAAAAATTGACCATAAACTGAAAGACACACTCTTCCCATTTTGTGATTGAGTTGAAAGGCAAAGAATCTAACAAAAACTCAGCAGCTCCCGTGAGGCAATAAGGAAACAATATTAGTTTAAGTTCTTCAGCCGTCACCCCCTTGTAGAGGGTATAGTTACAATAAAGCTGAAATCTCCCAATAAATGCATGAGGTCTTCATCTTTTGTGCCCTAGAATGGGAAATTTTCCTTCATAAATTGAATTGATTCCGCTTCAAGCAAAAGTTCTCTGCCTGAATTGGCGGCACAACAAATTATGGCTCAGTTCCTTTCAGGTTCACCTCAAATCCTTTGAATATTGCCTTCCTAGAACGGTTATATTGCATTGAGGATGTTGCTACACGTAATTGTTCTTCAAACTTAGCTAACATATCTTCCAGTTGTTCCTGCGTAGTGCAAATCCACTCTTGTCCCTCTGCCATTATTTCTCGAGAAAAAAGCCCTAGCAAACCAGGAGGTAACAAATAAAAACATAAAAAAGTAAAAGTAAACTAAACTAATTGCTAACTAAACCTTGTTAATCGTTGTCCCCGATTACGATGCCAAAAAATTGACACGTATTCTTACGGGTTTACGCAAGGGCACAGTCGAGTAATAAAGAGAGAGTATTTGTAATACTCGGGTTGTTGAATCCCACGTTGTTCGGTTTTGATCATGGATATGCAGCGGAAAAACTTATTTTTTCCATGGAATACCCTCCAAGGATCACAGGACAAGAGACATAACGATTGTAAGGGTAGAAATCAAGTTACACACCTTAGGGTTTCTCCTGTGATGACTTGTCACGTGAATTGTGTCACGTCTCTACGATTGATCCACGCCTAGAGGTGAGATCTAGATCCTCCAAACCCTTGTGCTAGCTAGGAAGAATGGAAGAGGAAGAAGAAATCATGCAACACGGGGCAACAAGGTGGGGTGGCTCCTCCTTGTGAGGCCGACGGGTAGGGGCGGTCCCAAGGGGGTTCGGCCCTTCCGTTGGGACTTGCTCTCTCTCTCTCCTTGCTTTGTTCTCTCCTACTCTATCATATAGATGTGTGTATGTGTGGAGAGAAAAATAAGCTAGGAGTGTTCTTTCTATAGTCCAACAACTCCTTGTCCTACTACATAAAGAACCCCTCTCCTAATCCTACTCAAATAAGGATTAGTCCCTTTTGCAAACTAGTCCTAAACATGTCCATACATGGATTAGTTCTATTTGCAAATTAATCCTAATAATGTCTCTACATGAATTAGTCCACCTTGGCAAATCATAATCATGTCTATACATGGATTAGTCCAACTTGCATATTAGTCCTACTAAGTTAGCAAGTTGTTGCGATTTGATCCTTCTAATTAATTAATCATATTAATTAATTCCCAAGTCTAGTTCAACTCTATATCGCGTGTGACCCCATAGGTTCTATTTAGTTGGTAGTAACTATTTACTAATATGGAGCGGCCTCTAGCAAGACATCCATTCTAGCCAACAAATAGAATAGTCATCATGACAAACCTTGTGCAAGTAATTGTCTCATCCCTTTGTCCCTATATCCGGATTCGACACGAGACATACAAGTCACACTCGTATATCCAATCCATAGTTTCTCGATGAATAGCCTTATTCGTGCAAATAACATCAATATCCTATATTGATTTATTTGAGTCTGGCCAGACATTCTATAAGCACAATCCCTCGAGTGGCCTAGGATATTTGCTCCCGTTATGTGGGAGGGACAAATTCTATCTACTTCCACTACGATCTCTAAGCTTGATTCTTATTTTATCTAGTACACGCCTTTATAGCTACCTAGTTACGGTGTAGCGTTTGACGCTACCAAAATCACAATAATCCACAACTAGACAATCTAGTGACTTCAAGTCTAAGGATGACAACAACGTTGCACCGCGAGAAGCTCTTGTGACTATACATAACATGTATGTAGCCTTCTCGGAGATGGGTCAATCCAGTATGCCATTACTCCTAATGCATACCCATGTGTTGGATCATGATATCTCCATATCAATCCAACCCCATACTAGTATATAGATGATTGTCCTATTAATCATTATAATTGAGTAGGGATATTTAAGAATATAATACTTATATTCTAAGGACTTCATTCGTGTTAACATATCTCCATATCGATAACATAATGAATCGTAGATCCATAAATGTCACAATTAATTGATTGCCTCTAGGGCACAATTCCAACAGTCTCCCACTTGCACTAGAGTCAATCTCCTGCGTCATATGCCTATTGATCTAGCGCGGCCCTCCATGCTTACACTGCGTAGGGGCGATACATCTGCTGGCACCTTGCAAATATTCACATCTCCTCCATCAACAATTTGATTGAGATTGAATATTCTGAGTAAATGCATCTTATGCATTAACTTTACTCAGTCCTCTATGTTAGAATCAGTGACTGAATCTTGCCTGGAACCTTTCCAGCTCACAGTCCATCCCACTAGGGGAAAACATAGAACTCGTTTTATAATCTGAAATCTTTTGTTAGATTTTAAGTTCGCATCACTGTAACCCCTTACAGCAAACTCTTCCTATCCTCCATTCATCAAAAATTCATCCTTAGTGCTTCTCAAGTACTAAAGGATAATCTTGGTAATATATCCAGTGACTCTCAACCGGATTTGACTGGTATCTTTGTGTCATGCCATATGACACAACTGGCCTAGTACATAACATGGTGTATCTCATGAATCTTATTCATATGGTCCCTTCCAATGTAATTGGAAGGACAACTAGTCTTCAAAAGACCAATTCCATGTGACATAGGTAGAATCCATATTCTATACATGTTGAACCATTTCAACACCTTTGTCAATTTATGTACAATGACTTAAGCCGCACAACCATCTTGATCTATCTCCATAGATCTTCATAGGTTGCTTTGCCTAAGTCTATCATTGAAGATTAATTCCCTAGTCAATTACGTAAGATTGCCAAGTAGGGACATCATTCCCAATGATTAGTATGTCTCCACATACAAAGTCAGAAAAATAACTGTGCTCCCACTAACCTTCTTGTAAACACAAGTCTCATCTTCAATTTTGATGGAACCAAACTCCTTTGATTGCATCATTAATTTGAAGAAACCAACTCCAAGAAGCTTGATTCAATCTATAGACATATTTCTACAAGCAAGATGGATTTAAGCATTACAACTGGGAAATATTCCGTCATAGTCTATACTACGAACTCACAGAAAATCCTTACCCAACCAATTTTCCCTTAAAGGTAATCATATTACAATCCATGTTGGTTTCCTCATAACCCACTTGCACCTTTCAGGTGGTTCCACCAAAGTCCATACTTTGTTGGTATACATGGATTCCATTTTGCATCCCATGGCTTCTAGCCATTTCTGAGAGTATGGCCCTCACGTGGCCATCTAATAGGTTGTAGGCTCATCTTGATTAGCAATATATCGCGGGTTATGAGAAATCCTTATTTCTCTAGTCCCTTAAAATATCCTACCTGACCCATGAGGTTCTTGTGTTATCTGAGTAGGTTTCTCCACAACACCTTGTGATCTTGCTCATGTTCCATCAAAAGAATCAATGTTCTGTTGTGGTTCTTGAACTTTTCAAGTTCTACTGTCCTCCCATTGTTTCTTTTAGAGACAATCTCTACCTAGAAACACTGTGGTTCGAGAAACAAACAGTTTATTCTCGATTAGGTTGTAGAAATAATATCCTTTTCAGGATATCCCACAAAACATTTATCCGAATTGGGTCCAAGTTTATTTGTAAACTCTTTTACATAAATTTCATAACCCCAAATATTTATGAATGACATACTAGGACACTTCCTAGTACATATCTCATATGGTGTTATTCATAATCTGTTTTTGATGCAAACAAGGTTAAGGGCGAAACTTGCTGTAATTAGAACATAGCCCCCAAAAGTAAATTGGAAGTTCTGTTTGACTCATCATGGAACGAACCGTGTTCCACAAGGTCCGAACTCTCCTCTTACACATGCCAAAACCATGTGGCGTTCTAGGTGGAGCGAGTTTTGGATCATATCCAACACTCCCATAGATTCTTATCAAAATCTTGACTCAAGTACTCTCCTCTATGATCCAATCGTAGAGCCCTAATACTTTCGCCAAGCTGGTTCTCTACTTCATTCCTGAATACTTTGAACAATTCAAAGGATTCTGATTTGTTTCTTCATAAGATACACAAATCCATATTTCTCTGATCCCATCAGTAAATATGATGAAATACTGAAAAACCGTCTTTAGCTTTTGTGCTTAGCGGCCTTCATACATCAATATGTATGATTCCCAAGAGATCATATATTTGCCTAATAAGTCTTACATGTCTCATATGATTCAATAACCAAATGAGTTCTGAAACCCATCCTCATGGAGTTCTAGATATGTATCTCTTATTTATGAGGCCTAAACGATAATGCTAAAGATAAGTGAAGTTCATATCATTATAAACAAACCTCTTGGTATTAATGTTATAGATTAAATTATCATGATCAAGGATATACAATCCACTTAGACAAAATTGCATTACAATAATGCATATCAGAATAAATGGAACAACATTTGTCTTTTATTATGATAAGGAGCTTTCTTGTCAAACAAAGAAACTATGATAACAATCCTACTCATAGTAGGGACATAATCACTTTTGTCTAATTCATGAAAATTTTTATAAAGGTAGAAATAATTCCCTACGGCTTATTCAGCAACGCTTTGCTTCATAGCCCCACGTGTAGGATTATTTCTTCCTTATCCAATTGTCATCATCTCTTGAGATCCTCATCTATTATCATATACTCATGATGATGAGATAGACATATTGATTTCTATAACAAAATACCTAGATTGGAATTCATAATTCCTTGATTACTTGCTTCCATGTACTTTGGGTAGTCTCTCTTCCTTTACACTACCTATGGGACTTTAAGGAAACTTGGTTTAAGCAACAGACTTGCTTTATACCCATGGGGTCGGCGCAAACCATTTTCCCTCACCCATGCTGTTAACCTTTAACAGCTTTGTCCATGCCCATTATTAGTGTTTTGTTTAGTGATTCTCAATCATATTGAGTAAATCTCCTTTGAACAAAACTCTAATTGCATCCAATGCAATTCTTGGTCCACTTGGGTGAATAACCGTTTATTCTTTATCTATCTAATAGATAATTCTCATTCACTACTGTTTCAATCATATTGAATTAGTTTATTTGCATTACGCAAAGTGGAGCAACACTTCAAACCTTTTCATGTCTAGCTCGAATCCTTTTGAAAGAGCTTCTTTCAATGATTATATCATAATTCTCCATGTTTCTCTCCTTGCTTCCAAAGCTCAGAGTTCATGGCAGCTAGCATGAGGCAAGTCATAACCAAAGAACCATTCTTTGGTGTTCCTTTCAAAGGTTTTAGTGTGTTTTTGGTAGTCGGTGGAAGAGAACTTTATGTTCTACGAAGTACAAAAAATTCTCTTTTATTTGAGAATGATTCTCAATTTTATACCAGTCTAGAAAATAGATAAAGTCGCGTTTTTTTTTTGATGCCATGGGCATCCAACATAATAAGATTATGCAAAGTTTGTAACGTTTAACTATATTTAACAAGGATTTAAATTGTTAAACATAGCTCCCACTATTTTACTACGGATTAATAACCCTCAAGATATTAATGCGGAAAATATCATTATATTTTCTAGTGGGCCAAGATCCATGTTTCATCTCCTTATGAGCTTGCTTTGGCAAGTCACCCATAATTTGACTACTTTAGGTAGGAACAATTCCAATTGCATCCCTTATGCAACTCTTGGTTCAAATGGGCAAATAACTCTTTATTTATCCATCCTTATGGATAATCCCAATTGATTGCCTCTAGGTTTTAATCATATTAATAGCCTAGTTGTGTTCAACCTCTTATTTAAACAGTTGCACATTACTTGTTTGTGCCATCGCATTCCATCATTATGAACCAAGTCGCCTTGCTTTGGCATGCACGAACTTGGTAAATCATGATGATAATGAGTGTTTAAATAACGAGAAGGCAAGAACACAATATTTGAATTTTGAGGGATTTTATATTCAATTTTTAATTGTTTTGTTGATCAATATCAACTAATCTATCTATTTGAGTTTGGGCAAAACTCCAAATAATAGATCCCGGTTGTCTAAATATCTTATTATCCTAATTGCGTGAATCATCCATACACCAACCACAAAACAAAATAAAACGTGATGTGAATATGGCCTTTTCTAGACTAAGATAATTCCAAGTCAATGGACTTATCTATGAACCCTAAAAGCAAACACATCTCCATGCGTCTTCATCTTTTGGTCCATCCTTCATAGTCTTGTGGAATGCTCCATGCTCCATCTTTTGTGGCTTCCTTTGGCTTTGGGCTTCTTTTCTTCAATCGTGGCTAACAATATATTCTATCTAGCACTAGCTAACAACTATACTAAATAAATCAAATCTCACAAGTTGAGAAAAAAATGGCTCGCAGGCCATAAAACCCTAATTAATTATTACAATTAATTGATCAGCTCGCAGGCCGTAAACGAAACCACAAAATTAAACAATCACACCAAACCACATCCTAAGGCCATATCCAATCGCCATGCGATTTTCACATAAACAGTTAAAATCCAATTTTAACGCGCTTGGTCAATTTTAATTGATTTTAGGATTTTCTAGGGTTAAAGCGGTCCATAAAAGAGGGCCGTCAAGGCCTTGGGCCGGCCGGCCCCTAGCCCACACGGCTAGGCCGTGGGCTAGGGCTGCTCCGGCCCCTTGGACGACCCTTACTTGGGCGGCAAGCAAGGAGGGGCGGTCCCCTAGGGGGGGCCGAACCTCCTTTGGGAGTTGTTTCCAAAACAACTCCCTTGCTTGGTGCCCAAGTTTGGTTGTTTCTTTGAAAAGAACTTATTTCCATAGGATGCCCAAAACCTATATCTAAGATCCTAAAATTTCTCAAAATCACTAATTGATGCATCCAATGCAAAAAAATAGGTCTTGTTTTGATTGATTATTGACAAATTGCATCATATGCTTGATTTGTCTTGTTTTACGCGATAAACAATAAATTTAAAGTGTAAAACTATCAAAGCGTAACACATAAACCACGTTTATGCTCTACGACTTGTGGCTCTGATACCACTGTAGGGTTTTGATCATGGATACGCAGCGGAAAAACATATTTTATCCATGCAATACCCTCCAAGGATCACAAGACAAGAGACATAACGATGGCAAGGGAAGAAATCAAGTTACACACCTTAGGGTTTCTCCTGTGATGACTTGTCACGTGAATTGTGTCACGTCTCTACGGTTGATCCACGCCTAGAGGTGAGATATAGATCCTCCAACTCCTATGCTAGCTAGGAAGAATGGAAGAGGAAGAAGAAATCATGCAACACGGTGGGGCGGCTCCTCCTTGTGAGGCCGACGGGTAGGGGGCGGTCCCAAGGGGGGTTCGACCATTCCTTTGGGACTTGCTCTCTCTCTCTCT
Source organism: Linanthus parryae (assembly GCA_023055425.1). Taxonomy (NCBI): domain Eukaryota; kingdom Viridiplantae; phylum Streptophyta; class Magnoliopsida; order Ericales; family Polemoniaceae; genus Linanthus; species Linanthus parryae. The sequence goes on along the minus strand of JALGPY010000002.1, from coordinate 92,238,962 downwards.
CTCTCTTTCTCTCTCTCCTTGATTTGTTCTCTCCTACTCTATCATATAGATGTGTGTATGTGTAGAGAGAAAAATAAGCTAGGAGTGTTCTTTATATAGTCCAACAACTCCTTGTCCTACTACATAAAGAACCCCTCTTCTAATCCTACTCAAATAAGGATTAGTCCCTTTTGCAAACTAGTCGTAATCATGTCCATACATGGATTAGTTCTATTTGCAAATTAATCCTAATCATGTCTCTACATGAATAAGTCCACCTTGGCAAATCATAATCATGTCTATAGATGGATCAGTCTAACTTGCATATTAGTCCTACTAAGTTAGCAAGTTGTTGCGATTTGATCCTTCTAATTAATTAATCATATTAATTAATTAATTCCCAAGTCTAGTTCACCTCTATATGGAGTGTGACCCCATAGGTTCTATTTAGTTGGTAGTAAATATTTACTAATATGGAGAGGCCTCTAGCAAGACATCCATTCTAGACAACAAATAGAATAGTCATCATGACAAACCTTGTGCAAGTAATTGTCTCATCCCTTTTTCCCCATATTCGGATTGGACACGAGACATACAAGGCACACTCGTATATCCAATCCATAGTTTCCCGATCCTGAGAATAGCCTTATTCGTGCAAATAACATCAATATCCTATATTGATTTATTTAAGTCTGGCCAGACATTTTATAAGCACTATCCCTCGAGTGGCCTAGGATATTTGCTCCCGTTATGTGGGAGGGACAAATTCTATCTACGTCCACTACGATCTCTAAGCTTGCTTCTTATTGTATCTAGTACACACCTTTATAGCTACCCAGTTACGGTGTAGCGTTTGAAGCTACCAAAATCACAATAATCCACAACTAGACAATCTAGTGACTTCAAGTCTAAGGATGACAACACCATTGCACCGCGAGAAGCGCTTGTGACTTTACATAACATGTATGTAGCCTTCTCGGAGATGGGTCAATCAGTATGCCATTACTCCTAATGCATACCCATGTGTTGGATCATGATATCTCCATATCAATCCAACCCCATACTAGTCTATAGATGATTGTCCGATTAATCATTATGATCGACTAGGGATATTTAAGAATATAACACTTATATTCTAAGGACTTCATTCATGTTAACATATCTCCATATCGATATCATAATGAATCGTAAATCCATAAATGTCACAATTAATTGTTGCCTCTAGGGCACAATTCCAACACACGAGGAAAATTTTGTAACAAGCTATAAGTAACTAATTAGTTAAGCTCACTAAGTAACCGGAGGAAGTAGTAAGAATTGTGAGGTGGCCACCCCCAAATAAGTGGCTATAATGATTGCAAAAGTAACATAAAAGTAAATTAAGAAGGAGTTTTTTTAATCAATGATGGAGAAACTAGGCAATCTCGTAGATCACCTAGGGATGTAAAAGATTTCTGGATATCTAAATAACACGTTAATTCAATTCTAACTTAGACGCGTACTAGCACCGACCATCTCATGTCGGTCTCAGGTCTTTTTACGTCACGGTACACCTAGGGTCCTTTTAGTCCACCTATGTTTACCGATCCGTTCTAGCAGGTTCTCTACTGATATGCTAGCGGGTCCTGTCGGTGCACGGTTTCACAGAACAGCTGAGTAATCCTACTGAGTCTACCCACACTAAGATGCAAGTTCAAACCGAAAAAACCAAATCCGAGCCGAACCGGGAGGTTTGGTTCGGTTAGAAGCTTTTACTGTTTAGCCCAGGTTTGCAAAAATCCCAAACCGTATAATACGGTTCGGTCCAAGGTTGCAAAAATTCCAAACCGTATAAACCAAACCGAACCGTTTATATAACATATTAGGCTATAAAGCTTCCAAACTTGATAACTTCTACACATGTATCATATACAGTAGGTACTAAAAATGATCTAATGTTTGCTACTTTATTTTAAAATTGCTTGACATTAAAATTTTAGCAAATTGTTTTTTGAGGAGACAATTATTTAATTTTTGAATGAATTATAAAGAAATTTCAAATGAGATACTATATAGAAACCGCGGTTTAAAACCGAACCAAACCGGTTCTTCACGGTTTGGTTCGGTTTAAAGCCATGACTAGTCCGGATTAGGTTTAGGTTTGCCCAAACCGTTACATGGGTGCCAGAACCGGACCGAACCGAACCGTTTTCATCCCTAACCCACACTGGCCAATCCTGACACTTTTCCTTTTGGTCTCATTGGTTGGAATTGATTCCCATATGTCATCCTAGTTAGTTAAAGTCACTTACGCGCACTCACCAACTATGTAGTCAAGGAAAAATTAGTCTAGAACATCACTAACAATTACACATGAATCACCTAATGAACAAACCCTAGTTCATGAATATTATTTCATTTTCTAATTGTGTCAATAGACTGGGATTATTAAAAGAATCAAGAAACTTCAATTCATTCTGTAGAAGAAATCATGAAAGCATGAAACTAGATTCAATCCGGAAAATGTTAATCGTTTACATGAACCCCAGAATCTCATATAAGCTGCCTATATGAGAGTTTAGCTACTCATCGTAATATAAACAATAGAAAAGAGTTTCTCCATTGATATGATTAAGAAATAGAAGAATAAATCAAACAAGGAGCTCCAATGGTGAAGTCTTGTCTCCGTTATTTGTCTTCAGCCTTCTTCACTGCATGAATGAATGATTTTCAGTCCTCTTGGTCGTTCTTGATTCAAATCTTGTCACCAGTCTTCAATATTTGCATAATACCCCCAGAAATCAGAAATCTGCTCCAGCTTCAGACCATTTCGTACGAAATGCCCGACTATTTTGTGAGAAATGATTTCTTGTGAAATGCTTTCCTATTTGTACGAATGGAATCTGAACACTGACTTCTCCAGGCCATAACACCTTTTTCCAATCTCCGATTAAGCTCCGTGACCTACCGTCGGAAAGCTCTTTGAGTCTACTTATTTTGGCATCGGTCTAACTCCCAGATTCATTGTAGAACTCTAGATATCGTCAAATGAGTGCAGATTGGTCATTCTAGCTCCTCCAATATCGCTTCACTTCACTCCACTTGAGATCCCGTTGTTTCCGAAGTTCGTTCCATGTCTCCTACCAAACAATTAGCATCCTTTCCTATCAAGACAACATGAAAAAACATATCAAGGGATTATATTTGCCAAATAACATCGGAATATGATAAAAACGTCCGAACTAACAATATAGCACATATGGAGCAACAAGTGACAAAACGAATCATTTTCTCTGCAATTATGCTCAAATCTCTCATATTATGTGTAAAACGGAAATAAGATATAGCTCCTAGAAGGCGCTATCAGAGGAAACTAACCGAGGCCCGAACATGAAGCACAGTGACTCAAAGCTCAAGTGGAAAGGCAATAAGAACGGAGGAAACATGAGCTGAAGTGGTTTAGAAGACAAGGAAAATGAAGTGAAAAAGAGGTGAAGTATCAATTTTCACCATGGTATAGCATCACTACTTACGGCGGTATGGAAGGCTGAAGGTAACCTGGAGCAAAAGAAGTCACTACGAAAAAATTGGTTTGTTACGACGAGCATGCTCGTCGTTAAATCCAAAAAAATCATCGTTATAGTGAAACAAAGACGAACATTTCTCATCGACATGTGCTTGAAATAGCTTTGTTGGTAGTTTGATTGGCCGAAAGAAAAAATCCTTCGTTGTTAGAACGTTATAGCTGACGAATCTGCGACTACTTTTGCTTGTCGTTATTACATTTGCCGACTATATATCTTATTTCATGGTTATAAATTTTTCCGACGAACATTTTGACTACTTTCTTTCTTCGTTGAACCTATGTATAAAACTTTGCTCATTTCTAATTTAATTTTAGCCGATTATTTTGTAGTCATCTTTTTGTCTTAGTGTAGCATTTTTTCTTGTTGTAATTTTATTAAAATGACTAACATGCTCGGTGCGATCTCATTTTGCTGAGTAACATGCTCGTCGTGTTATTATATGGTCTTATTCATACATGACTATTTATGTACTCGCCTATCTCAAACCATTTTATGTTTGCACAAATACCCGTTGATCCTGTTTTCATAACCAACAACATAACAAAAGTACTGGTTCATACACAGATGAACGTGTTGATGATTCTTTTTGAGCACCCACACATAACACAATTAAACAAACTTACAAAACCCACAAACTTTCAATCAAAAGCTTTACATTACTTCCAAAATTTACCGCAAAACCCATAACAACACAATATTGTTTCATGGATCATCCAAGTCCAAAAATCCAGAAACAGCGCCACAACTCGGCCAAACGAATACAATATCCACAAAAAAATCCAGAATAACTGTTCATACATTGTTTCTTATTTCTTACATTGTTGTAACTGATGCATATACAACATTTTAGCTCAAAACCTGGCGAAGAAGTGTACTTTGTCAATTTCGATTAAAAAAGGATGAGATGCTTCTGCATGGATGTGCTGCTGTTGCAAGTGCTGTGCTGCAACGTCATCTCCAACATTAGATTCTTTGATTTCAAACAAAGAAGTAAATATTAGGAAACTAACATTATTTCCAACAACTTTTTGTGAATATTACATTCTATACAAGAGATCGAGCAGCTCAGACCCAAAAGCAGAAAAACTGCCAAAATCAAATATTAGGAAATAACACCAGACGTTCTAAAACAATACCCCACTCTTAATTTTCTATGAACTTTTGTTTATCAGAATTCAATAGCAGGGGCACCACTGAAACTCTTTGAGTCCCCCAAACTCCCTGATCATGAACCTATAAACCACAGCAACCCACAAACATAATCCATCATAATTAATCTATAAACCACTAACCAGTTATACCACCCACTAACATTGATGCAGCTGTTTGAATTCCCCAAATTGTAGGTTTATGAACTTGCAGCAAATTAACCCCCCTATTCATTGCAGGTTCATAGTGAGGAGTAAATAAAAGAGACTGGCTGCTTACCTATATTTAATCTCTTACCTCCATTTCAAACTCAGTCACATGTAAATCCCCTCCCTAACACTCCACCGGAATCCCCTACCCAACACTCCATCAAAAATTCCCCTCCCCAAAAGAGACGTTGAAATTGAACCCATTCCCAAACGCTAGTGGGAAGAGGAGGAGGTCACATGTCCTTTCATAGGACCGCCTAGGTCCTATAAGGATACTTCGATCATCATCTCTGATTTAATAGACGATGATTCAAGCAATGAAAACTTCCCTTCTGTTTTTCCATTCCCAAAGAGATACAAAGAAGATGGGGGGAGTCGGGACTTACAGGACAAAACTTTTAGACGAGGAGGAACCAGCAAAGGCCCATACAGATGAATAAGTCATCAATGAGGATAGTGCGGAGCTATCAGACCTCGAGATCGAGGCCTAGAATATTTTATTTTATTTTTCTTTTCATTTTCTAAACTTTGGTTTTCTATGTATGGCATGTTCTCATTATTAACAGATAATCTTCTTTTGCAATATGATATTTTTTTCTTCTTACAATATCCATAAAGTTACATCTACACGACGAGGGCGATGTCCAAAATCCCAAAAACCAAAGTGAAAGAACGAGACAAAATGTATAATTAATACAGACCAAACCATTGGATGAACAAAGGGATATATACAGAGCATCGGATCCGTACTCATGAAAACCAAATAAGAGATGCTCACATGCTACATATGGAATTTGTATCGCCATGTATATTACACTCCATGAGCTTCAATGAGTGAATTTGATTGATTTATATCATCACGGCCTCGCCAGTGCGCAAGCAGTGAGCATGACGTGGCTCAGATCAGTACTCACGAAAACAAAAAAAGAGATGATCATAGGCTACAAAAGGATTTTGCCTCGCCATGCACATTGTAGTCTATCTGCTTCAACGGGTGAACTCGATACATCCCTATTTTAATGGCCTCTTCACTAAGCATGTAGTGAGCATGACGAGGCTTAGATTTTTACTCATGAAAAACAAATAAGATATGATCACAGAATGCAAAATTATTTTGCCTCGCCCTGCATATTACACTTTATGAGCTTCAACGGTTGAATTCGATGGATCCATATAATCACGACCTCTTAAGTGAGTAAGTAGTGAGTATGGAGAGGCTTATAAGAGATGATCACAAGCTGCAAAAGAATTTTTCCTCTCCACGCATATTACACTATATCGGCTTCAACGAGTGAATCTGAAAGATCCATATCATCACGACCTCTTCAGTGAGCAAGCAGTGATCATGAAGATTTTCAGATCAGTACGCATGAAAACCAAATAAGAGATGATCACAGGCTGCAAAACGATTTTACCTCGCCATGCATATTATACTCTATCAGCTTCAACGAGTGAATTTAATAGTCCCATGTCACCACCCCTCTTCAGTAAGCTAGCACTGAGCATGAAGAGGCTCATATATGTACTCATGAAAATCAAATAAGAGATGATCACATAGTGCAAAAGGATTTGCCTTGCGAAGCATTTTACATTATATCATCTTGAACGAGTGAATTCTATGGATCCATATCATCACGGCCTCTTACAGTACTATTGAAAGTTTCACAACAACTTTATCAATACAGTACTAATGAAACTCTCACAAGTCACAGCTAATGCACCCACACAAGACACAACAAGCTATAGAGTTAACTGGTGGAACTGTACCACGTAATGTGAGAAGTAAACAGTATAACAATGATCTCTAAGTTAATGAGAGGCAAAAATTTATTTTAATAGGTAAAAAATTACGAATTCGATGACATCACATCCTACTAGTCGAGTTTCATCGACATCATGACATTCAACAAGCCAAAGTATCATACATGCAAACAAATATTATTATCAGTTAACAGTCTGGCTTGGTTAAGTGAAGAAGAGTATTAGCTTCACATACAGTGTAAAACGACCTTCTACATAGTTGATCTAAACACATGATTTACGCAAACCCTAACTTCAACATTGCCTTCCCTAATTAAACTGCTTGCGAAGATAATAGTAGAAAGAAACCACATATTTAGTTCACAACTACACACAAATTTATAATATGTAGTTAGATATGGTCTCATCAGTAAGTATGAGTGCAAACAATTTGTAGATAAAGATTATGATTTTTTAGGATAAAACAAATTAATAGAAGCGTGAAAGATGCGGTCCTAGAAATACAGTTTAAAATTGCTAAATTTTATAGTGTTACTGAAAGTATCACAAGTCAAAACCAATGCATCTACATAAGACACAAAAAGCTATAGAGTTAATTGGTGCCACGCAATGCGATAATAACACTGTATAAAAAACCCTCAAAGTAAATGAGACGCAAAAAGTTATTTTATCATGTAAAATCGATGCAAGAATTTATTTTAATAGGCAAATTGAATGGGTTAGGGAAGGTCATCAAGCTTGACACTCTCACTCAAAAGGGACTCGGACTCAAGTTTGTTAGGTTATGTGTTCAGGTAAACATCACTTCACTTCCTTTTTTTTCAGTTACGGTTGGAGCTCATGTGCAACAAGTGGTGTATGAAACTGGTTCAACCAAGCCAGCTTCAAGCAATACCACCAGTAGCCCTGCCAAAAACCACAACCATGACAAAAAACCACAACTATGACCAAAAACCTAGCATTTTTCAAACTGTTAAACCTAGAATATTTCTGAAAGGAAATGAAACCATCAAGAAGAGACCACATAGACTTATATGAAATCAAAGGGTAAGAAAAAGATTATTTCTGCAGGTAATCACAAGAAAAAACCTTAGCACGAATAAAATTTACAACTTGGAGACTTGTACCAAAAAAATTAACCTTGAGAACTTCACCTTGAAGCCTTTGGAAGATGATTATTGTGTACATAGTATGGACAGTGATGAGGTTCCTATTTAGTGATGGAATTGCAAAGGCTGGTTCTAATTAACGGAAAGTGGTCAAATCAATGTGGTGGATCATGAACCAATAGTTATTAACCTCCACTAATCTTTAAACAAGCAGTTATTTGTAAATCCATTCTTTAGACCAGCAATTATTAACCTCCACTAATCTTGACACACCCATTAATCAGTTAAATTTATTCTCCCCCATTAAACTGTTGGAATAGATGCCCTAGAGGCAATCTAGTTTAGTATGAATTTGTATATGGCTAGAAAATTCATTTATTATTTATTGGATATTTAATATAATGAAGTCCTTAGATTTACAATTGTGTTGTTTATCTTAAATATCCCTAGTCAAGTATAGTGATTAATGGCACAATCATCTATAGACTAGTATGGGGTTGGATTGATATGGAGATATCACGATCCAACACATAGGTGTGCATTACGGAATGTTGCACTGGATTGACCCATCTCCGAGAAGGCTACATACACGTTATGTTGAGTCACAAGCGCTTCTCGCGGTGCAATGGTATTGTCATCCTTAGACTTGAAGTACTAGATATTCTAGTTGTGGATCATTGTGATCTTGGTAGCGTTAAACGCTACACCGTAACTGGGTAGTTATAAAGGCGTGTACTGGTTACAATGAGAAGCAAGCTTAGAGATCGTAGTGGACGTAGAGAGGATTTGTCCCTCCCACATAACGGGAGCAAATATCCTAGGCCACTCGAGGGATAGTGCTTATAGAATGTCTGGCCAGACTCAAATAAATCAATATGGGATATTGATGTTATTTGCACGAATAAGGCTATTCCCATGGATCGAGAAACTATGGATTGGATATACGAGTGTGACTTGTATGTCTCGTGTCCAATCCGGATATGGAGACAAAGGGATGAGACAATTACTTGTACAAAGGTTGTCAAGATGACTATTCTATTAGTTGGCTAGAATGGATGTTTTGCTAGAGACCGCTCCATATTAGCAAATAGTTGCTACCAACTAGATAGAACCTATGGGGTCACAAGCTATATAGAGTTGAACTAGATTTGGGAATTAATTAATTGGATTAATTAATTAGAAGGATCACTTTGCAAACCCTTGCAAACTTAGTAGGGACTAATTTTCAAGGAAGGGACTAAATTGAATTCTAGTTGGACTAGAATAAGTCCTTTAGGTAGTTAACAAGGAGTTGTTGGACTATATAAAGGACCCTCCTTCCTTCCTTCCCATAACTTATGCTCATTAAGTGAACATAAAAAGAGTGGGAGAGAACAAAGGAGAGAGAGCAAGCAACAAGGAGGGCCCGACGCCGCCCCTTGCCGCCGCCCCTTGCCGCCGCCCTCGTCCCCGTCGGCCAAAAGAGGCCGAGACCCTCTTTTGGGTCTCGTTTTGCGTGATTTCTTCTTCCTATTCCTATTCCGGGCTAGCACCAAGGAGTTTGGGAGATCTAGGATCAACTCTAGGCGTGGATCAACTATAGAGAACGTGACATTATTCGCGTTTGAAGTCATCAAGGAGAACCCAAAGGTGTGTTTATGATTTCTAACCTTTACTATCGTTATGTCTCTAGACATGTGATCCTTGGAGGGTTTTGCATGGTTTTTGTTTGATTATGCTTTCGTTGTGCGATCCATGAATCAAAACCCTACAGTGGTATCAGAGCCACAGGTCGTAGAGCATAAACGTGGTTTATGTGTTACGTTTTAGTTGTTTTACACCTTAATTTTATTGTTTATCGGGTAAAACAAGAAAAATCAAGCATGGGATGCAATTTGTCAATAATTAATCATAACAAGATCCAATTTTTGCATTAGATGCATAATTGGTGAGTTTGAGAAATTTTAGGATCTTAGATCTAGGGTTTGGGCATCCTTGGGGAAGAAGGAGTTCTCCCAAAACAAGGAAACAACCAAACTTGGGCACCAAGCAAGGGAAACAACTCCCATAAGGAGGTTCGTCCCCCTTAGGGACCGCCCCCCCCCTTGCTTGCCGCCCAAGATTGGCCTCCCTAGGGGCCGGGCGGCCCTAACCCGCGGCCTAGGCTTGTGGGTTTTGGGCCGGGCCGGCCCTAGGGCCTTGTGGTTCACTTTGATGGGCCCAGGCAATTTGATTGTTGGGCCCATGGACCGTTTTAACCCTAAAAATCCTAAAATCAATTAAAATTGACCAAGCGCGTTAAAATTGGATTTTAACTGTTTATGTGCAAATCGCATGGTGATTGGATATGGCCTTAGGATGTGGTTTGATGTGGATGTTTAATTTTGTGGTTTGGTTTTACGGCCTGCGAGCTGATCAATTAATTGTAATAATTAATTAGGGTTTTATGGCCTGCGTGCCATTTTTTTTCTCAACTTGTGAGATTTATTTTATTTAGTATAGATATTAGCTAGTGCTAGATAAAGTAGATTGTTAGCCAAGATTGGAGAAAAGAAGCCCAAGCCAAAGAAGCCACAAAAGATGGAGCATGGAGCATTCCACAAGACTATGAAGGATGGACCAAAAGATCAAGACGCATGGAGATGTGTTTGCTTTAGGGTTCATAGATAATTCCATTGGCTTGGAATTATCTTAGTCTAGAAAAGGCCATATCCACATCACGTTTAATTTCTGTTTTGTGGTTGTTTATTTATTGTCTTATTATTGTGTGGTTGGTGTATGGATGATGCATGCAATTAGGATAATAAGATAATTAGACAACCCGGATCTATTATTTGGAGTTGTGCCCAAACTCAAATAGATAGATTAGTTGATATTGATCAACAAAACAATTAAGAATTGAATTTAAAATCCCTCAAAATTCAAATATTGTGTTCTTGCCTTCTCGTTATTTAAACACTCATTATCATCATTATTTATCAAGCTCGTGCGTGCCAAAGCATGGCGACTTGGTTCATAATGATGGAATGCGATGGCACGTAACAATGTGCAATTGTTTAGATAAGAGGTTGAACACAACTAGGCTATTAATTTGATTAAGAAACCTAGAGGCAATCAACTGGGATTATCCATATAGATGGATAAATAAGGAGTTATTTGCCCGATTGAACCAAGAGTTGCATATGGGATGCAATTGGAATTGTTCCTACCTAAAGTAGTCAAATTATGGGTGACTTGCCAAAGCAAGCTCATAAGGAGATGAAAGATGGATCTTGGCCCACTAGAAAATATAAGGATATTTTCCTCATTAATATCTTGAGGCTTATTAATTCGTAGAAAAATAGTGGGAGCTATATTTAATAAACTAGCCATTATTAAATATAGTCAAAAATTCACAAATACTAAAACTTGCGTATTTTCCTTTTTGTAGAGTTCCAAATGGCAAACAACTCATCGAGTTCACAACATTCCCTACGATCTGTCCTTGAGAAGGACAAGCTCTCTGGAACCAACTTTCTTGATTGGTACAGAAACTTGAGAATTGTTCTCAAGCAAGAGAAGAAACTGTACGCAATAGAGGAGCATGTTCCAGAAGGTCCAGAGAACCAAACACCTGCTGCCTTAAAGGTGTATCAAAAGCGTGTTGATGACGCTAATGATGCGGCCTGCCTTATGCTTTGCACCATGACTTCTGAGCTTCAGAAGCAACACAAAAACATGAATGCTGTCAATGTGATCGAACATCTAAAGCAGCTCTTCCAAGAGCAGGCGAGGGTAGAGAGGTATGAGGTCTCAAAGGCACTGTTCAAATGTCATCTGGCAGAAGGGAACCCGGTGGGACCCCATGTACTCCGAATGATCGGGTACTTGGAGAATCTCGCCCGACTAGGGTTCCCGGTCGGCCAAGAGTTGGCAACCGATCTCGTGTTGCAATCGTTGCCCGAGAGTTATGGACAGTTCATTATGAACTATAAGATGAACGAGATCGTTAAACCACTGCCAGATTTGCTCAACATGTTGAGGACGGCTGAACAGAGCATCAACAAGGGTAAGGGCAAGGCCATAATGATGGTGCAGAAAGGAAAGGGCAAAAGGTTTGCCTCTTCCTCCAAGGGCAAAGGCAAGTCAGTTGCCAAGTCCAAGGAACCGGCCCTTAAGCCTGTTGGTGGCATTGCCAAGGTCGTGACTAAGGGTGAGTGTCACTACTGCAGTCAGCCTGGACACTGGAGGAGGAACTGCCCAAAATATCTGGAGGACAAGAGGCTTGGAATAGTGATTCCACCACCACCAGGTATTTTTGTTGTAGATGTCAATTTAACTGTCTCTACATCATGGGTATTAGATACTCGATGCGGATCTCATATTTGTCGAAATATGTAGGATCTAAAGAGAAGTAAAAGATTGGCTAAAGGAGAGGTAGATCTACGCGTTGGGAATGGAGCAAAGGTTGCTGCGTTGGCCATAGGCGTGTGCGAGCTATCTCTGCCTTCAGGATTAGTTTTAGAATTAAATAATTGCTATTTTGTGCCTGCTATGAACAGAAACATTATTTCTATTTCTTGTTTGGACAAGGATGGTTTTATTATTTCAATAAAGAACAATTGTTGTTCCTTTTATTTGAATGATATTCACTATTTTAGTGCGCAATTATTTAATGGACTTTATGTCCTTGATCTAAGCAATCCTGTCTACAACATTAATACCAAGCGGATTAAAATAAATGATTTCAATCCCGCTTATTTATGGCATTGTCGTTTAGGCCATATAAATGAGAAACGTGTATCTAGACTCCATAAGGATGGATTACTAGACTCATTTGATTTTGAATCATATGAGACATGTGAGGCTTGTTTATTGGGAAAAATGACAAAGCCCCCTTTCAATAAGAAAGGTGAGAGGACTAGTGAGCAATTGGCGCTCATACATACCGATGTGTGTGGGCCATTTGCCACGCCTGCCAGGGGTGGTTATGTCTACTTCATTACATTTACTGATGATTACAGTAGATATGGATGTGTGTACCTCATGAGGGCAAAATCCGAATCCTTTGAAGTGTTCAAAGAATTCAAGAATGAAGTAGAGAAGCAACTTGGCAAAAGTATAAAGGCTCTACGATCGGATCGTGGAGGAGAATACTTGAGCTAAGAGTTTGACGACTATCTTAGAGAGTGTGGGATCGTGCCCCAACTCACTCCACCCGGAACGCCACAATGGAATGGCGTGTCCGAGAGGAGGAATCGAACCTATTGGATATGGTTCGATCTATGATGTGTCAAACCGATCTTCCATTGTCGTTTTGGGGCTACGCTCTATTAAGTGCAGCTTTCACCATTAACCGTGTTCCATCCAAATCAGTCATGAAAACACCATATGATATGTGGAGTGGGAGGCATCCCACGCTGTCGTTCATGAGGATTTGGGGCTGCGATGTCTATGTAAAACGTTTACAATCAGACAAGCTGGGGCCTAAATCGGATAAGTGTAAGTTTGTGGGGTACCCTAAGGAAACTAAGGGATACTACTTCTACAATCCAACCGAGAACAAAGTGTTTGTTGCTCGGACCGGCGTGTTTTTAGAAAGAGAATTTGTCTCTAAAGAAGCAAGTGGGAGGAATGTAGAACTTGAAGAAATTCAAGAACCACAAATCACTGAACCGATTATGGAACATGAACAGGAACCACAAGCAGTTGTGGAGCCACCTGTTCAGGTAACACAAGAGCTTCGTAGATCTAGTAGAGTGCGCCAGGAACCCGAGAGGTATGGACTTCTCGTAACCGATTCTGGTGACACGATGCTCATAGATGATGAGCCTACTACCTATGTGTTGGGTTTTGACGTAGGTAACGCAGCGGAATAACAAAATTTAACCCTACTCAAAGCCCACCAAGGATCACAGGAAGAGACATCATAACATGATTAAGGTCATAGAAGATGTGTACCTTTTGATTTGTGAGATCACACGAAGAATGATGTCCTCGTCTCTACGGTTGATCCACGTCTAGAGGTGAGATCTAGATTCTTCCTTCAAACAAGTGCTAGCTTGAACCCGGAGGAAGAGGGAAGAAGATCAAAGCAACAAAGCACAAGGGAGGGGCGGCCTCCTCTTTGCCGTCGGGTAGAGGGGGCGGACGGGGGCTAGGGTTTCGGCCATAGCTCTTTGTCTTGCTCTCTCTTTTGCTCTCTCCCACTCTTTGTGTTATGTCTAATAATAACTCATGTGGGAAGGAAGCTAGAGCCTCTTATATATATACTCCAACAACTCCTTGTTGTTTCCATATTAGAGTTTTCTTGTTCTAGTAGGACTAGAACTATTCCCTTCCTTGCAAATTAGTCCCACTAAGTTTGCAAGGTGTTGCACAATGATCCTTCTATTAATTAATCTATATTAATTAATCACAAATCTAGCTCTACTCTATTTGACGTGTGACCCCATAGGTTTCTATATAGTTGGTAGTAACTATTACTAACATGGAGCGGTGTCTAGCAACACATCCATGTCAACCAACCCATAGAAATAGTCAGTGATCCCGACAAACATTTGTGCCCAATATGTCATATTGCATTATCCCTTTGTCTCCATATCCGGATTGGACACGAGACATAAATAGTCACACTCGTATATCCAATCCATAGTTCCTCGATCCTGGGAATATGCTTATGCTTGCAGATAACATTAATATCTCTATATTAATTTATCTGAGTCTGGCCAGACATTCAATAAGCCTCATCCCTCGAGTGGCCGTGGATATTTACCCCCATTATGTGGGAGGGACAAATCCTATCTACATCACTACGATCTCTAAGCTTGCTTCCTATCACGCCCGATAGCCACCTTTATGATTACCCAGTTATGGTGTAACGTTTGATAACATCAAAGCGCAATTTTTCACAACTAGAGTATCTAGTGACTTCAAGTCCAAGGATTGCAATAATATTAGCACTACGAAAAGCGATTGTGACTTCACATAATCTAATGTATCCTTTTCGTCGTGGGTCAATCCAGTATGCCATTACTCCTAATGCATACCCATGTGTTAGACTTGATATCTCCATATCAATCTACCCACATACTAGTCTATATTTGATTGTCCTATTAATCAATATAATGGACTAGGGATATTTAAGATAAATAACACATTTTATCTAAGGACTTCATTATATTAAATATCGCCATAAATAATAAATGAATATTCTAGCCAAAAACATTGTTCATACTAAATCTACGATTGCCTCTAGGGCATCTATTCCAACAGTCTCCCACTTGCACTAGAGCCAATCTGGCGCATCTCGTATGCCTATAGATCTGGCGTGCCCTTCATGCTTTCGCTGCGCAAGAGGTTTCGTGAGCGGATCTGACACGTTGTCATCCGTCGGAATCTTGCATATCTTCACATCTCCTCGATCGATCATATCACGAATAAGATGGAATCTCCTAAGTACATGCTTTGAATTTTGGTGCGATCTTGGTTCCTTTGCCTGTGCGATTGCCCCAGAGTTGTCACAGTACAACTCTATGGGATCCACTATGCTAGGGACCACACCGAGCTCAGTGATAAACTTCTTCATCCAAACTGCCTCTTTCGCCGCTTCCGCAGCAGCAATGTACTCAGCTTCTGTTGTAGTATCAGCAACTGTGCCTTGCTTGGAACTCTTCCAGCTTACAGCTCCTCCATTCAGGCAAAACACGTATCCAGACTGCGATCTGTAATCATCCTTGTCGGTTTCGAAGCTTGCGTCAGTGTAACCCTTTACACTTAGCTCTTCCATACTTCCAAATATCAAGAATACATCCTTAGTTCTTCTCAAGTACTTTAGGATATTCTTAACAGCAATCCAGTGACTCTCACCCGGATTGGACTGATATCTGCTCACCATACTCAACGCGTATGATACGTCTGGTCTAGTACATAGCATGGCGTACATGATGGATCCTATGGCCGAAGCATAGGGTATCCTGCTCATGCGGTCCTTCTCCATCTCATTGGAGGGACAGTCATTCTTGGAAAGAGTGACTCCATGTGACATGGGCAAGAATCCCTTCTTGGAATCTTGCATGTTGAACCTCTTCAACACCTTGTCAATATATGTACTCTGACTTAGGCCAAGCAACCTTTTAGATCTATCTCTATAGATCTTTATACCCAGTATATAGGTCGCGTCTCCTAAGTCTTTCATCGCAAAGCACTTCCCTAGCCAATCTTTAACAGATTGCAGAGTAGGAATATCATTGCCAATGATTAGTATGTCATACACATACAAGACCAGAAATACTATAGAGCTCCCACTAACCTTCTTGTAAACACAAGGCTCATCTTCGTTCTTGATGAAGCCAAACTCTTTGACCGCGTCATCAAAACGTCGATTCCAGCTCCTAGAAGCTTGCTTTAATCCATAAATGGACCTTTTCAGCTTACAGACTTTATTGGCATTCTCTGGATCCTCAAAACCCTCTGGTTGTGTCATGTACACATCCTCAAGGAGGTTCCCATAAAGGAACGCTGTTTTGACATCCATTTGCCAAATCTCATAATCGTAGTATGCTGCAATAGCAAGTAAGATCCGAATGGATTTAGTCATGGCGACTGGTGAAAAGGTCTCATCATAGTCAATACCATGAATTTGTCTATAACCTTTGGCCACCAATCGGCCTTTATAGGCAACTACCTTGCCATCCATGTCGGTCTTCTTCTTGAAGACCCACTTGCACCCTATGGGTCGAGCCCCTTCGGGTGGTTCCACCAAAGTCCATACTTTGTTGGTGTACATGGAATCCATTTCGGATCTCATGGCTTCTAGCCATTTTTTGGAGTCTGGGCCACTCATGGCTTCTCCATAGTTTGTGGGCTCATCTTCCATGAGTGGTACGTCATCGGGCTCAGTCACGAGAAGTCCATACCTCTCTGGCTCATGACGTACTCTTCCTGATCTACGGAGTTCCTGTGTTACGTGAACAGGTTCTTCCACAACTTCTTGTGGTTCATGTTCATGTTCCATTATCGGTTCAGTGGTTTGTGGTTCATGAATTTCTTCAAGTTCTACAACCCTCCCACTTGCTTCTTTAGAGACTAATTCTCTTTCTAGAAACACGCCGGTCCGAGCAACGAACACTTTGTTCTCGGTAGGGTTATAGAAGTAATATCCTTTAGTCTCTTTAGGATATCCCACAAACTTACACTTATCCGCTTTAGGCCCGAGCTTGTCTGTTTGTAAACGCTTTACATAGACGTCGCAGCCCCAAATCTTCATAAGCGACACTATGGGACGCTTCCCAGTCCATATCTCATATGGCGTCTTCATGACTGATTTGGATGGAACACGGTTAATGGTAAAAGCTGCCGTCATTAGAGCATGTCCCCAAAAGGATATCGGAAGATCTGTTTGAGACATCATAGATCGCACCATATCTAATAGAGTGCGATTCCTCCTCTCAGATACACCATTCCATTGTGGTGTTCCGGGTGGAGTGAGCTGGGATACTATCCCACACTCTCTAAGATACTCATCAAACTCTTGGCTTAAGTACTCTCCTCCATGATCCGATCGTAGAGCTTTAATACTCTTGCCAAGTTGCTTCTCTACTTCACTCTTGAATTCTTTGAACAATTCAAAGGATTCAGATTTGGCCTTCATAAGGTATACAAATCCATATCTACTGAAATCATCAGTAAATGTGATGAAGTAGGTATAACCACCTCTGGCAGGCGTGGGGAATGGTCCGCATACATCAGTATGTATGAGTGCCAATAACTCACTAGTCCGCTCTCCTTTCTTATTGAAAGGGGACTTTGTCATCTTTCCTAATAAACAAGATTCACATGTCTCAATGATTCCAAATCAAATGAGTCTAGAAGTCCATCCTTATGGAGTCTAGATATGCGTTTCTCATTTATATGGCCTAAACGACAGTGCCATAGATATGTAGGATTTAAATCATTAGTTTTAATCCTTTTAGTATTTATGTTATAGATTGGATTATTTAGATCAAGGATATACAATCCATTAGACAAATGCGCACTACAATAGTGCATACTATCAAAATAAATGGAGCAACACTTGTCCTTTATTGAAATAGAAAAACCTTTATCGTCCAAACAAGAAACGGAAATAATGTTTCTGCTCATAGCAGGCACATAAAAGCAATTGTCTAATTCTAAAATAATTCCACAAGGCAAAGATAGCTCATAAACGCCTACAGCTAATGCAGCAACCTTTGCTCCATTCCCGACGCGCAAGTCTATCTCCCCTTTTCGCAATCTTCTACTTCTTTTCAAATCCTGCACATTACGACAAATGTGAGAACCACATCCGGTATCTAATACCCAGGATGATGAAATAGAGAGATTGACGTCTATAACATAAATACCTTGTGGTGGTGGAATCACTATTCCAAGCTTCTTATCCTCCAGATATTTAGGGCAATTCCTCCTCCAGTGACCCGGCTGGCTGCAGTAGTGACATTCACCTTTAGCCACGCCTCCACTAGGCTTCAGGGCATCCTTGGATTTCGCAACTTTCTTGCGTTTTCCTTTTGACGTAGATGCAACTGACTTGCCCTTCTTCTTGTGTACCATCATTATGGCCTTGCCCTTGCCTTTATTGATGCTTTGCTCAGCTGTCTTTAGCATGTTCAATAGGTCTGGCAAAGACTTGTTGATCTCATTAATATTATAGTTCATAATGAACTGATTATAACTGTCAGGCAACGATTGCAAGACGAGATCAGTCGCCAAGTCCTGGCCGAGTGGGAACCCCAGTCTCTCAAGGTTCTCTATGTACCCGATCATTCGGAGTACATGAGGGCCTACTGGATTCCCTTCTGCAAGACTGCTTTTGAACAACGCTTTAGACACCTCATTGCGCTCATGCCTTGCCTGTTCCTGAAACAATTGTTTCAAGTGTCTGATCATATCATAGGCTTCCATGTTCTCGTGTTGCTTCTGAAGCTCACCAGTCATGGTGCAAAGCATGAGGCAAGTCACGTCATTAGAATCATCAATATGTTTCTGACGTTCCCTTACTTCCGCTAGTAGAGACTCATCTTGTGGTGGGTCTGGAATTGGAGTGTCCAAGACGTACAGCTTCTTTTCTTGCTTGAGGACAATCCTCAAGTTTCTGTACCAGTCAAGGAAATTTGTTCCAGACAATTTATCCTTCTCAAGGACAGATCGTAGGGATGAACTCGATGCGTTGTTGTTTGCCATTTGGAATTCTACAAAACGAGAAATATGCAATTTTAGTAATTTACAATTTAACTATATTTAACAATGGCTAGATCATTAAATATAGCTCCCACTATTTTTCTCGGATTAATAGCCCTCACTATTAAAGCGGAAAATATCTTTATACTTTCTAGTGGGTCCAAGATCCCTTTTCACTTCTTCTTGAGCTTGCTTTGGCAAGTCACCCAAGAATTGGTTATTTAGGTAGGAACCATTCCAATTGCATCCCATGCAACTCTTGGTCCAATTAGGTGAATAAATTCCTTTTATTCTTTATCCAATTGGATAACTCCTAATTGTCATGCCTCTAAGCTCATCAATCCAATTGACTCTTGCCTAGTTGCATCCAACCTCTTGCTTTCAACATACACGCATTACTAGCTTGCGTCGTCCTCAACACATCATGAAAAATTAAAATCGCCTTGCTTTGGCAAGCCCGAATTTTAATAGGCCATGATCATGAAGGGTGTTTTGGCAAGAGAAGGCAAAACGCAATATTTAATTGAGGGATTTCTTTTAAGTTGTTTGGTTGATCTTATCAACATGGTCTACTTATTTGGATTGGGCCATCCACAATAAAAGACCAACCTTGTTTATTATTATCTTGTTATCGTTTTTGCTTGTAGCGCCATACACACAAAATAAATAACACAAAATAAATAACAAGGCATGAATAATAAACATCCACAAAATAAAAAAAAAAGTGGTATGGATATGGCCCCTCGACTAATGATATTATCAAGCCAATGATAATATCTAATTGTCCTAAAGTGCCGAGCTCATCTCCATGTGCTCCACCATAGCTGCGCGCCTAGGGATGTCTTTTGGCTCCTTTGGTTCTCCGGTCTTCTTCTCCATGTTCTTGGCTATCATCTAAATATTTCTAATTCTAGCCTAACATCTAGAATAAATAAATAACAAAAGCCTCACATGTCGAGGAGAAAAAGAACGACTCGCTGGCCGTAAACCAAACCACAAAACAATAAACATCCACAATCCTAGGCCATATCCATCCACCATGCAATAAAGCACATAATACAGTTAAAACCAATTTTTAACGCGCTTGTTTAATTTTAATGAAATTGGGTAACTAGGGTTTTACAACGGTCCAAAGGGCCCAAGCCAACAAGTGGCCCGAACCCTAGGACCGCCGCACGCCTAGAGGCCCGCGGCCTTGCTTGGCGCGCAAGGGAGGGGCGGGCGGCTAGGGTTTCGGCCCTAGTCCCCTTCCTCCTTCCTTGTTGCCCAAGCAAGGTTGTTTCCTTATGGAATTATTTCCATAACTTTGTTTCCATAATTGAAAACTCCTTTTCAATCATGTGCCCATGAACCCTAATTTTTCAAGAACCCAATTATTCACATCCTATGTGATTAAACTCACCAATTCTAACATCCAATGTTAAATTGGATCTTGTTTGATTGAATCAAATTCAATATTGCATCTACTATGCCAATTTTTCAGTTTTCGCGTAATAAACAATAATACGGTGTATGGACTGAAATCGTAAACACATAATATCATGTTATGCTCTACGACCTGTGGCTCTGATACCACTGTTGGGTTTTGACGTAGGTAACGCAGCGGAATAACAAAATTTAATCATACTCAAAGCCCACCAAGGATCACAGGACGAGGCATCATAACATGATTAAGGTCATAGAAGATGTGTACCTTTTGATTTGTGAGATCACACGAAGAATGATGTCCTCGTCTCTACGGTTGATCCACGTCTAGAGGTGAGATCTAGATTCTTCCTTCCAACAAGTGCTAGCTTGAACCCGGAGGAAGAGGGAAGAAGATCAAAGCAACAAAGCACAAGGGAGGGGCGGCCTCCTCTTTGCCGTCGGGTAGAGGGGGCGGACGGGGGCTAGGGTTTCGGCCCTAGCTCTTTGTCTTGCTCTCTCTTTTGCTCTCTCCCACTCTTTGTGTTATGTCTAATAATAACTCATGTGGGAAGGAAGCTAGAGCCTCTTATATATATACTCCAATAACTCCTTGTTGTTTCCATATTAGAGTTTTCTTGTTCTAGTAGGACTAGAACTATTCCCTTCCTTGCAAATTAGTCCCACTAAGTTTGCAAGGTGTTGCACAATGATCCTTCTATTAATTAATCTATATTAATTAATCACAAATCTAGCTCTACTCTATTTAACGTGTGACCCCATAGGTTTCTATATAGTTGGTAGTAACTATTACTAACATGGAGCGGTGTCTAGCAACACATCCATGTCACCCAACCCATAGAAATAGTCAGTGATCCCGACATACCTTTGTGCCCAATATGTCAAATTGCATTATCCCTTTGTCTCCATATCCGGATTGGACACGAGACATAAATATTCAAACTTGTATATCCAATCCATAGTTCCTCGATCCTGGGAATATGCTTATGCTTGCAGATAACATTAATATCTCTATATTAATTTATCTGAGTCTGGCCAGACATTCAATAAGCCTCATCCCTCGAGTGGCCGTGGATATTTACCCCCATTATGTGGGAGGGACAAATCCTATCTACATCACTACTATCTCTAAGCTTGCTTCCTATCACGCCCGATAGCCACCTTTATGATTACCCAGTTACGGTGTAACGTTTGATAACATCAAAGCGCAATATTTCATAACTAAAGTATCTAGTGACTTCAAGTCCAAGGATTGCAACAATATTAGCACTACGAAAAGCGATTGTGACTTCACATAATCTAATGTATCCTTTTCGTGGTGGGTCAATCCAGTATGCCATTACTCCTAATGCATACCCATGTGTTAGACTTGATATCTCCATATCAATCTACCCACATACTAGTCTATATTTGATTTTCCTATTAATCAATATAATGGACTAGGGATATTTAAGATAAATAACACATTTTATCTAAGGACTTCATTATATTAAATATCGCCATAAATAATAAATGAATATTCTAGCCAAAAACATTGTTCATACTAAATCTACGATTGCCTCTAGGGCATCTATTCCAACACTATGAGGAGGCCATGAGTGGCCCAGACTCTCAGAAGTGGCTGGAAGCCATGAGATCCGAGATGGAATCCATGTATACCAACAAAGTATGGACTTTGGTGGAACCACCCGATGGGGCGCGGCCCATAGGGTGCAAGTGGGTCTTCAAGAAGAAGATCGACATGGATGGTAATGTGATTACCTATAAGGGCCGATTGGTGGCTAAAGGATTCAGACAGATTCATGGTATTGACTATGATGAAACCTTTTCACCTGTCGCTATGACCAAACCCATCCGAATCCTACTTGCGATTGCAGCATACCACGACTATGAGATTTGGCAGATGGATGTCAAAACAGCATTCCTTTATGGGAATCTCCTCGAGGACGTGTATATGATACAGCCGGAGGGTTTTGAGGATCCAAAGCAAGCCAACAAAGTCTGTAAGCTGCAACGATCCATTTATGGATTGAAGCAAGCTTCTAGGAGTTGGAATCGACATTTTGATGAAGTGGTCAAAGAGTTTGGCTTCATCAGAAACGAAGATGAGTCTTGTGTCTACAAGAAGGTTAGTGGGAGCTCTGTAGCTTTTCTGGTCTTGTATGTGGATGACATACTACTCATTGGAAACGACATTCCCATGCTGCAATCTGTGAAAGATTGGCTAGGAAAGTGTTTCTCAATGAAGGACTTAGGGGAAGCAGCCTATATACTCGGTATAAAGATCTATAGAGATAGATCTAAGAGGTTTCTAGGCCTGAGTCAAAGTACATACATTGACAAGGTGTTGAAGCGGTTCAACATGCAAGATTCCAAGAAGGGATTCTTGCCCATGTCACATGGAATCACTCTTTCGAAGAGTGGTTGTCCTTCCAATGAGATTGAGAAGGAACGCATGAGTAGGATTCCCTATGCCTCGGCCATAGGATCTATCATGTACGCCATGTTATGTACTAGACCAGATGTGTCATATGCCTTGAGTATGACAAGCAGATACCAATCCAATCCGGGTGAGAGTCACTGGATTGCAGTCAAGAACATCCTAAAGTACTTGAGAAGAACTAAGGATGCTTTCTTGATATTTGGCGTTGAGGAAGAGTTGCGTGTAAGGGGTTACACTGATGCAAGCTTCCAAACCGACAGAGATGACTTTAGATCACAATCGGGATATGTGTTTTGCCTGAATGGAGCAGCGGTGAGCTGGAAGAGTTCCAAGCAAGAGACGGTAGCTGATTCTACAACAGAGGCTGAGTACATTGCTGCAAATGGCGCAGCAAAGGAGGCTGTTTGGATCAGAAAGTTTGTTTCTGAACTTGGTGTGGTCCCTAGCATTGCGGATCCAGTGGAGTTGTTCTGTGACAACACTGGGGCGATCGCGCAATCAAAGGAACCCAGATCGCACCAGAAGTCCAAGCACGTGCTCAGGAAGTTTCATCTTATTCGAGATATTATCGATAGAGGAGACGTTCGGATATGCAAGATTCCTACAGATGATAATCTGTCAGACCCGCTTACAAAGCCTCTCACGCAGTGGAAGCATGAAGGGCACACTAGGAGTATGGGCATACGAGATGCGCCAGATTGGCTCTAGTGTAAGTGGGAGACTGTTGGAATAGATGCCCTAGAGGCAATCTAGTTTAGTATGAATTTGTATATGGCTAGAAAATTCATTTATTATTTATTGGATATTTAATATAATGAAGTCCTTAGATTTACAATTGTGTTGTTTATCTTAAATATCCCTAGTCAAGTATAGTGATTAATGGGACAATCATCTATAGACTAGTATGGGGTTGGATTGATATGGAGATATCACGATCCAACACATAGGTGTGCATTACGGAATGTTGCACTGGATTGACCCATCTCCGAGAAGGCTACATACACGTTATGTTGAGTCACAAGCGCTTCTCGCAGTGCAATGGTATTGTCATCCTTAGACTTGAAGTCACTAGATATTCTAGTTGTGGATCATTGTGATCTTGGTAGCGTTAAACGCTACACCGTAACTGGGTAGTTATAAAGGCGTGTACTGGATACAATGAGAAGCAAGATTAGAGATCGTAGTGGACGTAGAGAGGATTTGTCCCTCCCATATAACGGGAGCAAATATCCTAGGCCACTCGAGGGATAGTGCTTATAGAATGTCTGGCCAGACTCAAATAAATCAATATGGGATATTGATGTTATTTGCACGAATAAGGCTATTCCCATGGATCGAGAAACTATGGATTGGATATACGAGTGTGACTTGTATGTCTCGTGTCAAATCCGGATATGGAGACAAAGGGATGAGACAATTACTTGTACAAAGGTTGTCAAGATGACTATTCTATTAGTTGGCTAGAATGGATGTTTTGCTAGAGACCGCTCCATATTAGCAAATAGTTGCTACCAACTAGATAGAACCTATGGGGTCACACGCTATATAGAGTTGAACTAGATTTGGGAATTAATTAACTGGATTAATTAATTAGAAGGATCACTTTGCAAACCCTTGCAAACTTAGTAGGGACTAATTTGCAAGGAAGGGACTAAATTGAATTCTAGTTGGACTAGAATAAGTCCTTTAGGTAGTTAACAAGGAGTTGTTGGACTATATAAAGGACCCTCCTTCCTTCCTTCCCATAACTTATGCTCATTAAGTGAACATAACAAGAGTGGGAGAGAACAAAGGAGAGAGAGCAAGCAAAAAGGAGGGACCGACGCCGCCCCTTGCCGCCGCCCTCGTCCCCGTCGGCAAAAAGAGGCCGAGACCCTCTTTTGGGTCTCGTTTTGCGTGATTTCTTCTTCCTCTTCCTATTCCGGGCTAGCACCAAGGAGTTTGGGAGATCTAGGATCAACTCTAGGCGTGGATCAACTATAGAGAACGTGACATTATTCGCGTTTGAAGTCATCAAGGAGAACCCAAAGGTGTGTTTATGATTTCTAACCTTTACTATCGTTATGTCTCTAGACTTGTGATCCTTGGAGGGTTTTGCATGGTTTTTGTTTGATTATGCTTCCGTTGTGCGATCCATGAATCAAAACCCTACAGAAACCCCCCAACCCACCTCTCCCATCATTTGTAATTCTTACCTTATTTTCAACTATGTGGTTTCTAACTATCTATCTTCTTCTAACCACCCACCTCCCCCATGATCTCTTACCCTACTATGCATAAAAACAAAGAATGCATCCTTGCCCCTGTCACTCAACATTTCATCCATCCAGATAAAGTTAACATTCTAAGAAAGCATGCCATTTTTAACAAACTCCTCCGAAGCTTGTGACTTTATGGAGAATTCTATAGGGAAAAGGAAACCTGGTTGGAATTTATAAAGAAAGTGAAGCAATCGGTGATTTTCGGGAACTGCTTCATTTCTCTCCAACTCATACCATCTTCAAGAATAAACTTTCCACCATCATGACTCACTAGAAGGTCCCAACAAAAATGGATTTTAGAGTAGTGGATCCTGAGCTCCCTCTTAGAATACTTCAGTTGGACATTTGAAAAAATCAATCAAATGATCACTTGGGAGGAAGCAAGGCTGAAGGATTACATTTTTCTAGACCACCAGATTGTGACAGCAGAAGAGAGACAACATGAACCAGTGGAACATTGTCCAACTTCTAGCAATCATGGTAGAAGAAAAGCATGTAAGGATGGAGGGCTGCATAGCAAAGTGGCTAATAGAGTACTAAAAAAACATGCAGTCACACGTAAGGGAATATCTGCATACATTCCTACAAAAGGGGTCTTCTTGTAGAAAGAAGGAAATATGATGGTTGTTCTAGAGGAAGAGGAGATCAGAACCGTGACAGAAAACCAAAGATAAAGGGAATCAGGGGCTGCTGGAGGAAGTAAGTGTGACAAACTTTCCCATGAAGTTTTAATCTTAGGAATTGTAGGGGCACTGGCAGTGCTGCTTTTAGAAGCACCAACATGGATCATGTTGGCCGGAACATGACAAATATTGTTTACATAATTGAAGCCTAAATTTCTAGGGACAGAGTGACTTGTTCCTCTCTTGGCTTTGTTAGGTGCTTTGTGGCTGGTTTTGCTGGCAGCTTTTGGATTTTGTGGCATTGTAATGAGGTGGAGGTGGATATCATTGTTGTGACTCAGCAGGAGATCCATGCCTCAGTCCATGTGTGCTCCCCACTAAGGCTAATAGTTTTTCAATATTTTCAATCTCCTTGGAATCTTGTAGTTCCTTTTTCGACATGCTTATATGTATTTAGATTGCTATTTATCTTTTCGATGTGTGAAACTCCTAATTACTACTTATAGATGTGTTCTTTCAATAATTTGAGATTTCTTCTTGATCCTGACCATGTTCTGGATAATTTAATCCATGAATGCAGGATCCTAGGAGCTGAGTTGTAGGTGAAGCTAGAGTATGAGCATAGGTGTTCCAACAAAGTTGATGAATCCCTTGCTTATGCAGCGACAAAACCTGGAAATTCGCCTCTACTGCCCCTTTAATTTTTTGTGTTTAAACATATTTTCAACCATTTTTAGAACTCTACTTTTGAACAATTTCTTTTGAACCACCCTACAGGGTTTGTGGAGTGGGTTTTGGTTGAGGATGTAAGGGGTGTTGCCTCCCCACTACAACAATTATGACCTTTCTTGACCCATTTTTTTTGTCCAAAAACCAATTATATGTGGCTAGTTAAATGATATATTTACCATATGTGCGCTTGTCGATATATGTGTTGTCAGTTGTCGACATTGTGACTATTTATGTGTTTTAGATAAAAAATTAGTCGAGCAACGCTATGCGCTTAATTTCCCATCTCGGACAATAAAATAAGGTGACGATCCTTGTATTTTAGTGACTAACATAATTTTCGACTTTAAAAGTACGTAAATTTTGGAGGGTGATGCTAAAATATTCTCGCACTACTAAATAGTTGGAGAGAGGGAAAATAAAAAAATTTAACAAAAAATCATTCTCTCAATAAAATCGAATTATAAGAGAAACACACTTCTTTTCTATGAGAAAAAGAAACACACTTCTGTCTCATGAACAAAATTGGCCAAAAAAATAGGGTCGTCCTTTACTATAATTTTGGTCGGAACTTAAATTTTGGATCAACTTTTCAGAGGGAACTTAAATTTTACCAAAACAATTGGGTTAAAAACAAATTTGACAAATATTTAACTTTACCAAAATCATCTCCCACACCCTCTCGATCGATTTCAAAGGTAAACCCTTCCTCTTCCTCTTCGGCACCATGTCACATCCTATTCCTAAATTGTTTAAATCCTCGTCTCATCTATGCTCTCTATTTCACATTGTCTAAATCCTTAAGGTTCTTGTTCTACGAATCGGCTCTTACATAATCGATCCAGTGTCAGGGTTGTGTGGCAATCGGACTTAACTGAAATGTCTTCTAAAAAGTTGTCGTGTAATTGAGACCAAATTCAAATGTCTTCTAAACTGTGTTGGTGTAATTGGGACCAAAGTGAAATGTCTTCTAAACTGTGTTTGTAATTTCTTGCTGCAGTAACCGTAGGATCAGATCTGGGGAATGATATGATCCATTCAATAATTATAACCGTACCATTTGAGTAATAAATGGAACGGTGTCATTCCAGTTTGGGTCCCTGAGGGACCAGCCAGCTCAGCTTCTCCTCATGCTCTAATTGGTGGAATCAAAACGGCTGTTGAGTCAGCAGTCCGTCAGATAGTTACGTTAGTTACAATTGCCTCCCCCTCTTAGTATAAAAGAGGGGTATTGTAATGAAGACATTATGATTTTGATAATTCTAATTCCTTCCAATCTATTTTCTGCAACTCTTCTTCTCTCTCTCTCTCTAGATCTAAGATCTTCTTTCTCTCTCCCTTTCTGTGATCATTTCCGGCGACAATACCGCCGGTGAAGGACATCGGAGCTCAGAGGACCTCACAAGTTGGTATAAGAGCCAGGTTTCGAACCAATCAAGGACATAAAAGAGATCTAAAAATCATAATCAACAACTCGACTTCGCAAATATAGAAGTTAGGGTTGAAATCATCGATGAACGGCTCAACAATGTCGAGAACACCATGGATGAGTTCCGAGTTCAGTTTGTGAGCTTTGGTGAAGGTATTAACCATAAATTTGCAGAAACTTCTATGAATATGAAAATGGAGTTAGATTCTGGAATTGAGAAGATTGAGCGTTTGAGGAGCAATTTCGTAAACTAATGACTGACTACAAGGTTATGAATGCTGCTAAAATAAAGAGAAGGTTGAAGCTAGTTTTAAAGGAACTAGAACTGGTAAAATTTCTTGTGATGGACTATTTAGAGGGCCATATGCTACAGATAATTCAACTTCAATATCAGTAATAAAAGAGGAAGACATTGTATGTGTGAGGAACTACACCAATTCCTCTATACCAATGCCTAAGCTGGAATGCCCTAATTCATTGGACAAGATCCAGTAGGATGGCTACAGAAAGTAGAAAGGTACTTTTAGATATATAAGATGAATGTACAGCAGAAATTGGTGTTAGTGTCACTGCACCTAGTAGGTGAAGCTGAAAGTTGGTTCAAGTCAGACATAGCAGAATTAGACACATTGTCTTGGTCTCATTTTGGTGAATTATTGTGTGCTGAGTTTGCTGAAGCAGGGCATGAGAACGTTTTAGGGGAATTCAACAAGTTAATGCAGCATTCCACCGTATTGGAATATCAAAAAAAAATTGAGGCATTGAGGCCTAGAGTTAATGCATGTTCCCTTGGATGGATGATAGATATTTCATCAAAATCTTTTTTAGTGGTCTCAAGACTGATATACAAAGTGTTGTGCAATTCCAATTTCCTCAGTCGACATTGTCTCAGGCTAAAGCCATGTATAGACTTCAAGAGGTGCATTTAAATTCAGTAGAGCAAACAATACATAAGAATATGAAGGGGTGATTAAAGAGAATCAACACAACACCACTAGATCAAAAACTAGAACCAACAATTGATGGCATAGGAGGGAGGAAATTTTGGTTACCAACAAAGAGGTTTTACCTAACCATAAGTCAACACACGTGTTTTAGAGACTTACATCTGCAGAAATGAAAGAAAAGAGGGATAAAAAAAATTCTTTTTTTTTGATGAGGCTTACACTCCATGGCACAAATGTACTAAGAAGACATTGTTTCTGCTTACTTGTAATGAAGAAGCTGAAATGTTAGAATCTACCGAGATCTCAGTGGAAAGACTAATTAGTGAAGCTACTATAGAGGAAAGTGAGCCACCACCAAGCATTTGTGTACATGCTATGTCATGTTTCATAGCAGGTGACACGATTAGGATCAATGGTACATCAATGGGAAGAGGGTGCACATTTTTATTGAAACATGAAGTACACACAATTTCATTGACCAACATACAGCTAAAAGAGTGGACTGCAAGACATCAGAGAGAAAAGCTGTTCAAGTTTCAGTAGCTGATGGGAGTGTGATCAATAGTGATGGAGTATGTAACCAAGTGCATATACAACTACAGAAGTGTACTATACAAACAGATTTGAGAGTGCTTCCACTGGGAGGATGTGATCTAGTTCTGGGTGCTCAGTGGCTCAAAGAGGTGAGTCCCATTTCTCTTTTTAAGTTCAGCATGTTTCAAAAGTTTGAAACTCTGCACTATTTCAAGGCATTGAAACAACTTTCAAAGGCTTTAAACTATACTACAATATAATGCGTGAATTTAGGAGGAGCTTTACCTTCTAATCTGATTTCTAATCTCTTATACTTTATTATGCCTTGTTTGATGATGAGACAAACCAAAATGACACTAAAATTTTTGGCTATCTCTCTGTTTGACTTAGTTTTTGTAGGATTAATTAGCTGCCTATTTTGCAGGAACTATTTCCTAATTTGTGTGTCTGCAGGAAAGGAAATAGAGTTGTCAAATGGATTATGTGCTTGTGCAATCTTTCCTGTACATTCCTAACACTCTCAGATAAAAGTTCAAGTCAGTATCTTTGAAGATACTAAGCAACTAACTATTGGGAAGAGTTTTTAAAGAGCCAAGATATGCTGCTTGATTTTAGGAAAATTTGTTTGAAGAAGATCCTACAAATATGCATTTCAACAAGCAGCATAAGAGGAAAAATTGGTGAGAAAATTCATGCAACACATTTACAGGGACATTAAAACACTCTCACGGATTGACAACCAACACGAAAGGAGATTCAATTCACTCAATCCAATCATCAGAAGATCACTGCATACTCAACTGCTTCACTAGTTCACAATGTTCTTCTTTCTGTGCTTTATTTGTATATTATTTTGATAATACATATCCTATCATATTGTCGTGAGTTTTTCAAGTGAAAAACAGAGAACTCTTGTTGAATCAGTTTGCTAGAGCAGGTACTAGATAGGTTAGTGAAAACCACAAGCTGTAACAGAGTAAATGAAGTCTCCGTGTTTAAGATCTAGGGCTTAGCTTTTGATTAATAAGAATTGAGTTGGAAATCCCGCAGTGATTAAATCCCTGAGGTCGAGATGTATGTCCTAGTGGACTCAAGTCTATATATCTTGTGTCTCTTGCCTTATGCATTTCAGTTTTTACACTTGTTCATTTACTGCTCAAAACAAGTTTTCAGATCAAGGATTTGAAACCCATTTAATTCCTTGAAAACTATCAGCAAACTTTTCTACTCACTATTTTGATTCCAAAGACTTGAAACTGATTTAAGGCCTTTAAATACTTTCTGCTTTCTCAAATTTCTTTGAAACTACTCTTTTGGCAAAGGATGCCATACTTTATTCACCCCCCCCCCTTTGAGAGTATTGATCATGTATTACTTCATACATGACTGTCTTTCAATTGATATAAGATCTTGTATCACTGCATAGTGTTGGAATAGGTTCCCTAGAGGCAATCTAGTTTAGTATGAACAATAATTTAGATATTTAATATAATGAATTCCTTAGATTTACAATTGTGTTGTTTATCTTAAATATACCTAGTCCAATATACTGATTAACATGACAATCAACTATAGACTAATATGGGGTTGGATTGATATGGAGATATCACGATCCAACACATGAGTATGCATTAGTGTAATGGCATACTGAATTAACCCATCTCCGAAGAGGCTACATACATGTTATGTAAAGTCACAAGTGCTTCTCGAGGTGAAAACGGTATTGTCATCCTTAGACTTGAAGTCACTAGATCATCTAGTTGTGGAATATTGTGTTTTGGTAGTGTCAAACGCTACACCGTGACTGGATAGTCATAAAGGCGCATATCACAAACAATAGGAAGCAAGCTTAGATATCGTAGTGATGTAGATAGAATTTATCCCTCCCACATAACGGGAGAATATATCCAAGGCCACTTGAGGGATAGTGCTTATAGAATGTCTGGCCAGACTCAAATAAATCAATATAGGATATTGATGTCACGAAAAAGGATATTCCCAGGATGGTGGAACTATGGATTGGATATACGAGTGTGACTTGTATGCCTCTTGTCCAATCCGGATATTAAGACAAAGCGATGAGACAGTACTTGCACAAGGTATGTCAGATGATTATTTCTATTAGTTGGGTAGTATGGGTGTCTTGCTAGAGACCGCTCCATATTAGTAAATAGTTACTACCAACTAAGTAGAAATCTATGGGGTCACATGCCATATGGATTGAATATGGATTGAACTAGACTTGGTAATTAATAATATGATTAATTAATTAGAAGGATCAAATCGCAACAACTTGCTAACATAGTAGGACTAATGTGCAAGTTGGACTAATCCAAACTTGAGTACGAATAGGAGAGGGCCTTTATGTAGTAACAAGGAGTTGTTGAACTATATAAATGATGCTCCTAGCTTCCTTCCAAATAACTACTGCTCATAACATAAGTTGATTAGGAGAGAATCAAGGAGAGAAAGCAAGACAAGGAGCCGACCGCCCCTAGTCCGCCCCCTCTACACGTCGGCCACAACAAGGAGGCCAAAGCCTTCCTCTGGTCCTCGTTTCTTCTTCCTATTCCATTCTTCCTAGCTAGAAAAGGAGTTGGAGGAGCTAGATCTCAATCCAAGGCATGGATCAACCTTAGAGACGTGACCCTATTCGCGTTTAAAGTCTTCAAGGAAAAATCACAAGGTACTTGTTTGATTCTTTTACTATAATTATGATTTCTCTTCCTGTCCTTGGAGTGTATTGAATGGATAAATTATTTTTATTCCGCTGCACATCCATTATCAAAACCCTACAGTGGTATCAGAGCCACAGGTCGTAGAGCATAACGTTGTTTATGTGTTACGATTTTGTTGTTTTTCACCTATAATTGTTGATTACTGCGTTAAAAAGACAAATTAAGCATATTAGATGCATGTTGAGTATGATTCAACCAAACAATATCTAATTCTTACATTGGATGTATGAATTAGTGAGTTTGAGAAATTTTAGGATCTTAGATCTAGGGTTTGGTCACAAATTGGAAACAAGTTCTAATTTCGAAACGTTTTGGACATGGGGAACAAGGAAGGAGTTATTTTGGAAACAACTCCAAGAGGTTCGGCCCTCCTAGGGAGACCGCCCCTCCTCTTTGCCGCCAAAGTGACGGTCGTCCAACCCCACGGGTTGGGCCGACCGGCCTAGGCTCGGCCCGGACGGCTCCAAGGGGTTCGGCCACCTTGTTGGTTGGGCCTCTTGGACCGTTTTGACCCTAGTAATCCTAAAATCAATTAAAATTGACTAAGCGCGTTAAAAGGTTGTTTTAACTGTTTATGTGCAATTTTCATGGTGATTGGATATGGCCTTAGATGTGATTTGTTGTGAATGTTTAATTTTTGTGGTTTGTTTACGGCCTGCGAGCTGATCAATTTGATGTAATAACTGATTAGGGTTTACCGCGTGCGAGCCGGTATTTTTCTCAATTTGTGATATTTATTTCATTTAGTATAGATGCTAGCTAGTACTAGATAAAATAGATGATAGTCAAGATTGAAGAAAAGAAGCCCAAAGAATTAAAGGAGCCACAACATGGAGCATGGAGCATTCCACAAGGATATGGATATGGACCAAAAAATGGAGGCACATAGAGATGTTCTTGTTATTTTAGGGATCATAGATATTCCCATTGGCTTGGGAATATCTTAGTCTAGGAGGCCATATTCATATCACTTTAATTTTTGTTTTGTGGATGTATATTTTATTGTCTTATTATTGTTGTTGGTGTATGGATGATGAATGCAATTTGATAATAAGATAATTAAACAACCCGAATCTTTTATTTGGAGTTTTGCCCGAAACTGAAATAAGTAGATCAGTTGATATGAATCAACAAAAAAAAAATTGAAAATTGAAAAGAAAAATCCCTCAATTTTAATATTGTGTTTTTGCCTTCTCGTTATTTAAACACTCTTCATGATCATGATTATCAAGCTCGTGCGTGCTAAAGCACGACTTGATTTGTCATGATTGTGTTGCGATGGCACAAGCAAGTAATGTGCAACTGCTTAAGTATGAGGATGGACGCAACTGGGTAATTTTAATAAGATTAAAAGCCTAGAGGAAACCAATTGTAATTATCCATTGGATGGGTAAATAAGGAGTTATTTGCCCAATTGAACCAAGAATTGCATAAGGAAGCAATTTGAAATTGTTCCTACCTATATAACTAATTTTAGGTGACTTGCCAAAGCAAGCTCAAAAGAAGTGAAATATGGATCTTGGCACCCACTAGAAAATATAATGATATTTTCCGCATTAATATTTGAGAGTTATTGATCTGTAGAAAAATAGTGGGAGCTGTATTTAATAATCTAGCCATTATTAAATATAGTTAATCGTTCACAAATACTATAACTTGTGTATTTCCTTTTTGTAGAATTCCAATGGAAAACAACTCATCGATTTCATCACACTCCCTACGCTCTGTCCTTGATAATGACAAACTCTCTTGGACCAATTTTCTAGACAGGTACAGAAACTTGAGAATCGTTCTTAAGTAAGAAAAGAAACTGTACGCTCTAGATGAGCAAGTTCCTGAACGTCCGGCAAACAATACTCCGGCAGCCCCAAAGGCGTATCAAAAGCGTGTTGATGAGGCTAATGATGCGGCCTACCTAATGCTATGAACCATGTCCTAATTCTATGAACCATGTCCTCAGAATGTAGTTGATTTAATCGCACACTTGAAGCACCTCTTCGAAGAGCAGGCTAGGGTTGAGAGGTATGGTTTCCAAGGCATTGTTCAAGTGTCATTTGTCAGAAGTAAACCCCGTGGGGCCGCACGTGTTGCGTATGATCGGCTATCTTGAGAGCCTCGGCCGCCTAGGGTTACCTGTGGGTCAAGAGTTGGCCACCGATCTCATATTGCAATCGTTGCCTGAGAGTTATGTACAGTTCATCATGAACTATAACATGAATGAGATCTTGAAACCTCTTCCTGATCTACTCAATATGTTGAGGAAGTTGAACAAAGCATCAACAAGGGTAAGGGCAAATCCGTAATGATGGTGCAGAAAGGAAAGGGCAATAGATTTGCCTCTACCTCTAAGGGAAAAGGAAAAGAAGGTTCCAAACCCAAGGACTCTGCCCTTAAGACTGTTGGTGGCATTGACAAAGGTGTGACTAAAGGTGAATGTCACTACTTCAGTCAGCCGGGACACTAGAGTAGGAACTGCCCAAAATATCTTGAGGATAAGAGGCTTCGAAATCGATTCCACCACCACCAGGTATTTTTTTTATTGATGTCAATATTACTTTCTCTTCATCTTGGGTATTAGATACTGGATGTGGATCTCACATTTGTCAAAAATGTGTAGGATCTAAAGAGAAGTAGAAGATTAGCTAAAGGAGAGATAGATCTGCACAGATAGATCTGCGCGTTGGGAATGGAGCAAAGGTAGCTGCATTGGCTGTAGGCTTGTACGAGTTGTCTCTGCCTTCAGGATTAGTTTTAGAAATAAATAATTGCTATTTTGTGCCTGCTATGAGCAGAAACATTATTTCTATTTCTTGTTTGGACAAGGAAGGTCTTACTATTTCAATAAAGGACAATTGTTGCTCCATTTATTTTGATAGCATTAACTATTGTAGTGGCCAATTATTTAATATATTATATATCCTTGATCTAAATAATCCTATCTAAAATATAAGTACCAAGATGATTAAAATAAATGATTTAAATCCTGCTTATCTATGACACTGCCGTTTAGGCCATATAAACGAGAAACGTGTATCTAGACTCCATAAGGATGGATTTATAGACTCATTTTATTTTGAATCATATGAGACATGGGAAGCTTGTTTATTGGGAAAAATGACAAAGTCCCCTTTCAATAAAAAATGGGATAGGACTAGTGAGCAATTGGCGCTAGTACATATTGATGTATGTGGGCCATTTGTCGCGCCTGTCAGGGGTGGTTACGTCTACTTCATCACATTTACTGATGATTGCAGTAGATATGGATTTGTATACCTTATGAAGGCTAAATCTGAATCCTTTGAAAAGTACAATGAATTCAAGAATGAAGTAGAGAAGCAGCTTGGCAAAAGTATTAAGTCTCTACGATAGGATCGTGGAGGTGAATACTTGAGCCAAGAGTTTGAAGACTATCTTAAAGAGTGCGAGATAATATCCCAACTCACTCCACCCGGAACGCCACAATGAATGGCGTGTCCGAGAGGAGGAATCGAAATCTATTGGATATGGTTCGATCTATGATGTGTCAAACTGATCTTCCATTATCATTTTGGGGATACGCTCAATTGAGTGCAGCTTTCACCAATAACCGTGTTCCATCTAAGTCAGTCATGAAGACACCACATGAGATGTGGAGTGGGAATCGTCCCACAGTGTCGTTCATGAAGATTTGGTGCTGCGATGTCTATGTAGAACGTTTAAAATTAGACAAGCTAGGGCCAAAGTCGAAAAAATGCAAATTTGTGGGATACCCTATGGAAACTAAGGTATATTATTTCTACAATCCAACTGATAACAAAGTGTTTGTTGCTTGATCCCGCGTGTTTCTAGAAAGCGAGTTTGTCTCTAAAGAATCAAGTGGGAGGACTGTTGAACTTGAAGAAGTTCAAGAACCACAAAGCATTTATTCTGCTATGGAACATTAACTGGAACCACAAGACGTTGTGGAGCAGCATGTTCAAGTAACACAAGAACTCTGTAGATCTAGTAGAGTGCGCCAAGAGCCAGAGAGGTATGGACTTCTCGTGACTGAGTCTGGTGACACGTTTCTCATAGATGATGAGCCTCCTACCTATGGAGAGGCCATAAAAGGGTCGTAATCTCATAAGTGGCTTGAAGCCATGAGATCCGAGATGGAATCCATGTATACCAACAAAGTATGGACTTTGGTGGAACCACCCGAAGGGGCTCGGCCCATAGGGTGAAAGTGGGTCTTCAAGAAGAAGATCGCCATGGATGGTAATGTGATTAACTATAAGGGCAGATTGGTGGCTAAATGATTTATACATATTCATGGTATTGACTATGATAAAACCTTTTCACCAGCCGCAATGACCAAATCAATCCGAATCTTACTTGCTGTTGCAGCTTACTACGACTATGAGATTTGGAAGATGGATGTCAAAACAGCATTCCTATATGGTAATCTTCTCAAGGATGTGTATATGACACAACTTGAGGGTTTTGAAGATCCAAAGCAAGCCAACAAAGTCTGTAAGCTACAACGATCCATTTATGGATTGAAGCAAGCTTCTAGAAGTTGGAATCGACGTTTTGATGAAGTAGTCAAAGAGTTTGGTTTCAACAGAAACGAAGATGAATCTTGCGTCTATAAGAAGGTTAGTGGGAGCTCTGTTGCTTTTCTGGTCTTATATGTGGATGACATACTACTTATTGGAAGCGACATTCCTATGCTGCAATTTGTTAAAGATTGGCTAGGAAAGAGTTTCTCAATGAAAGAAATTAGGTGAAGCAACTTATATACTTGGTATCAAGATCTATAGAGATAGATCTAGGAAGCTGCTCGGCCTAAGTCAAAGTACATATATAAACAAGGAATGCATGTTATGTACTAGACCAGATGTGCCATATCCATTGAGTATGACAAGCAGATATCAGTCCAATCCAGGTGAGAGTTACTTGAGAAGAACTAATGATGCGTTCTTGATATTTGGAGGAGAGGAAGAGTTGCGTGTAAGAGGTTACACGGATGCAAGCTTACAAACCGACATAGATGATTTCAGATCGCAGTCGGGGTTTGTGTTTTGCCTAAATGGAGCAGCGGTGAGCTGGAAGAGTTTCAAGCAAGAGACGTTGGCTGATTTTACAACAGAGGCTGAGTACATTGCTGCTAATGGCGCAGCAAACGAGGCTGTTTGGATTAGGAAGTTCATCACTGAGCTTGGTGTGGTTCCTAGCATTGCGGATCTATTAGAGTTGTATTGTGACAACACTGGGGCGATAGCGGAATCAAAGGAATTCATGTCACACCAGAAATCCAAGCACGTACTCAGGAAGTTTCATCTTATTCGAGATATCATCGAGAGAGGAGACGTTCGGATATGCAAGATTCCTACAGATGAGAATCTGACAAATCCACTTACAAAGCCGCTTGTTCAGCGCAAGCATGAAGGGCAAAGTAGGAGAATGTTGGAATAGGGGCCCTAGAGGCAATCTAGTTTAGTATGAACAATAATTGGCTAGAATATTCATTTTATTATTTATTGATATATTTAATATAATGAAGTCCTTAGATTTACAATTGTGTTGTTTATCTTAAATATCCCTATTCCAATATACTGATTAATAGGACAATCATCTACAGACTAGTATGGGGTTTGATTGATATGGAGATATCACGATCTAACACATGGGTATGCATTAGTGTAATGGCATACTGGATTGACCCATCTCCGAGAAGGATACATACATGTTATGTAAAGTCACAAGTGCTTCTCGAGGTGAAAACGGTATTGTCTTCCATAGACTTGAAGTCACTAGATTATCTAGTTGTGTAATATTGTGTTTTGGTAGCGTCAAACGTTACACCGGGACTGGGTAGTCATAAAGGCGTGTATCAGACATAATAGGAAGCAAGTTTAGATATCATAGTGATGTAGATAGAACTTTTCCCTCCCACATAACGGGAGAAAATATCTGAGGTCACTCGAGGGATAGTGCTTATAGAATGTCTGGCCTGACTCAAATAAATGAATATAGGATATTGATGTTATTTGCACGAAAAGATTATTCCCAGAATCGAGGAACTACGGATGGAAATACGAGTGTGACTTGTATGTCTCGTTTCCAATACGGATATTGAGACAAAGGGATGAGACAATACTTGCACAAGGTATGTCGGATGACTATTTCTATTAGTTGGGTAGTATGGATATCTTGCTAGAGACTGCTCCATATTAGTAGATAATTACTACCAACTAAGTAGAACCCTATGGGGTCACACGCCATATGGATTGAACTAGACATGGGAATTAATTAATATGATTAATTAATTAGAATGATCAAATCGCAACAACTTGCTAACTTAGTAGGACTAATGTGCAAGTTGGACTAATCCGAACTTGAGTAGCATTAGGAAAGGGCCTTTATGTAGTAACAAGGAGTTGTTGGAGTATGGAAAGGAGGCTCCTAGCTTCCTTCCAAATAACTAATTCTCATATAATAAGTTGAGTAGGAGAGAAGCAATGAGAGAAAACAAGACAAGGAGCCGTCCGTCCCTAGTCTGCCCCCCTCTACCCCTCGGCCACAACAAGGAGGCCGAAGCCTCCCTTTGGTCGTGGTTGCGTGATTTATTCTTCCTCTTCCATTCTTCCTAGCTAGCACAAGGATTTGGAGGATCTAGATCTCAATCCTAGGCGTGGATCAATCATAGAGACGTGACACTATTCGTGTTTGAAGTCATCAAAGGAAAATCTCAAGGTAGTTGTTTGATTCCTTTTCTATCGTTATGAATTCTCTTCCTGTGATCCTTGGAGGGTATTGAATGGATCAATTATTTTTTATTACTCTGTGTATCCATGATCAAAACCCTACACATAGATCTAACAATATTGTGATCATCAGCATTGTAAGTGATGGTGGTTTCTCTCAGGGAAGAGCTGCTAACAGACCTCCCTTATTCTGTGGTGACAACTTTGTGCATTGGAAAGCTTTGATGAAAATGTTCATCATTGATCAAGATATAAAGTTGTGGACCATCATAGAGAATGGTCATACATTCTACACAGAGAAATATGGGATTAGAACTCCCGAAACTGAGAATTCACTTTCTACTTCGGAATTAGAGCAGTTTTCTAAGAATTACAGAGCTATGAATCTCTTATATTGTTCTTTGAGTGCAGATGAATTCAAAATGATTTCAGCATGCAAAATTGTTAAAGAAATATGGGAAAAACTGGTGGTGACCTTTTAAGGAACCATCCAATTCAAGAAGACAAAGATCAACATACTCCTTTGACAGTATAAACTGCTTAAAATGAATGGAGATGAATCCAGCAAAGACATGCTCAAGAGGTTTACAGATATTGTAAATAACAGTCTGCAACCAACTGAGAGATTTTAGGAACTGAAAACCTATAAATCCTCTTACCTGATATGCTTCTTTCAATAGCTATGTTTGGATAGCTATCTTATTTTTTTATGGAAATTGGAACACCCAAAAAACGTGCACAAACTCATCAAACAAGATCAAACAACATCAAGAAGATCTAGCATCAAGATCTGTTTAGCAGTATGCTAACAGTTCATGAGAAAATTGGACTAGATTTGGCTTGTAATAGACTTATATAATCAAACAGTTGAATATGTTAAATAACCAGTATTGAAAGAGTGTTATTAGACAATAATCAACTCATAACAAGTTATAAGTCTTTACAGAATTCACCTGCATACACAGTTATAATTAGATGAACTTAAAAGTAAATAATAGCCAGTAAATCCCAAAGCTTTGAAGCTTTGCCAGCTAGTTCATCAGAGTGAACTTGGATTTTCATTCCAACTCAGTCCTGCAATTCTTATAGCTTAGAACTTAAATTACTAATGCACTTATATTGTTATCCAATATCAAAACTAAAACCTGCACAAAAACAGTTAGACAAATACATATATAAGCACCGCTAAAGTAACTCAGAGCATTGATACTTAGCAAAATATCCTGCTTGTGTTTCTGGCTTTCATCATCAAGGAACCAAAGCTCTCTGCATGTACATTCACAAAATAATATCTAGGAGCTTCAGACTTATCAATCTCCCCCTTGATGAAAGATAAAATACATTATTTGAAATCTTGATTTCCTGAAACTTACAACCATAAGTAATATTCACATAATCATAGATAACCCAAAATCACAAATAACAATTACCACAGAATTAAAATAAAACCAAAGAATGGCATAGATAACATCCTACCATCCTACAACATCCAGGAATTATTACAAAACCTTAATCCAGGAAACTAAACATCAAACTAACACAAAGAAAACACAAAACACATTAATCTTCCCCCCCCCCCTTTTTGACTTTCATAAAAAGAGTAGAAGAAATGTAGGATCTGTTCAGAGTGTTTTGAAATAAAAACAAAATTACAAAAGAAATTCAGGACTTAGTAGAAGAAGAAGAGAGAGAATAGGTTTCAAGGCTTTGAAGATTTTGCTTTTCCTTTGCCTTTGCTCTGAGCCTCCTCCGGCTCTTCCTTTGAAGCTTCTTCATCCTCAGCCTGCTCTTCTGCTTGCTCTCCTTGTTATTCAGCTTTCTTATCAGGAGCTTCCTCAGTTTGAGCCTGCTCTTTCTCAACAACTTCATCAACCAACTTGTCCAAATTAGCAGCCTCCTTTTCAGCATTCTCAGCAGCAGTTTCTTCAGCACCAGCCTCATCTTCAAACTGTTCAAAGAGATCATTTGATGTAAGAACAATACAAATTCCTTTCTTCTTCTTATTTTGCTTCTTAACAGCTTCTCCTAAAACCTCATCTTAATCAATGATGGTTTCTCTGCTTTCAGAAGAAGATACTTTCTGCAGATCCAAACCTTTGAGAATGATGTCAAGTTTGTTGATCACCAAACCTTTGAACTTTGTGAACTCAGTGGATAAATCAAATAATCCATGTCTTAAATCCTCCACTCCATCTCCCAGAACCTCAACCCTATCAAGAACTTGAGAAAAGTCCAGATTACCAGACACTTTGGGGATTGAAGTAGCTCTAGATTTGATAAACTCTTTCTCTTTCAGCTCCTTAACATTCAACTCTAAGTAAAACATCCACTTCCCTTTTGCAGTGTAAACTATCCCAATACTTTTAAGTGATGCCTCATCTACTACTCCAAAACCAGTAGTAATCTTCTCCTCATCCTTCAAAGAAACTCCAAAGTGCTTGAAAAATAATGGTAAGACATTGGCATAAGGTAGGGAGTGGTTCCTAGTCCTAGTCCCACAGTAGACCATATGTTCCATCACAACAGTAGGAAGGTCTACCTCAAACCCTTTACATATAAAGTACATCAATATCAACACCTTTTCTGGCACCAGCTCTTTGGAATACTTTCTGGGAACTACACATCTCATAATGATTGAGAACAGAATTTTGGCTTCACAGGTAAACACATAATGTGTTAACTGCTTTGGTTCAAAAGTGGTTCCATCCAAGAAAAACATAGCTTTGGCTTTCTCCGAAATTTCTTTCCTATCAGGGTGATCACTGACCTTATACTTCCTAGGCACTCCCAAAACATTGGAAAAAACCTTGTGATCCAACCTAATGTACACACCAGCCACTCTTGAAGTAAGGATATGCCTATCACAATCATCCAGTTCTTGAACTAAATTCAGATAAAAAAACCTTATTAACCTAGGTTAAGCCTCAGAAGGTGGGTTTATCAAACTCCCAACAGATGAAATCCTCAAATTATTAACGTAGTCTAAGTCCAATATATCCAACAACTCAGTACTAATTAGACTACAAAAAGAGACTTTGGATGATGCATACCCATCCATCCACACAGTTTTAACCTCAGAATTAACAAACCAAGATTCACGAAATGTATTCTTACCAAAATTGGTGGCCTTCTTGGTCTTCACAGCACTGTGTTTCACCCTCTTCTTTTCTGAATTTGCATCACCCTTCTTATCTGGAGTTGCTTCTCCTTTATTTTCTTTTATGAAGATGGCACATTCTTCTTTTCTCCTTTCTCAGCAGTAACTTCCTTCTTCTTCTTACTTGATTCTTCCTCTTGAACCTTACTTCCCTGGTATTTGTCCTTCACCACCTCCTCTGTAGCAGACTCGGATTCTGACCCAACCCCTGATTCTTCTTGAACTTTCTTACCCTTCTTGATCTTCTTTGAGGAAGGAAACGTCTCATGAACACTAGCTGTTTCCTCTGAATATGAACCATGAATGGTGATCTTCCTGTTAGCCTTCCTCGTCACCCTCTTGTTGGAGGTCTAACCTTGATGCTTGATCCTCTCTGATTTTCGCTCCATTTTGGTTAGGGTTTGAGAGAGAGAGAGAGAGAGAGAGAGAGAGAGACGAAGAGATAGAAGTTGAGAATGAGAGAAATAATTCATGAAGCTAGCTTAAGTAGGTAGAAGATTTGTAAAGATATTTTCAGATATTTTGTCAAAATCTCTGAATATTTGAAAGATTCTGTAATTATCTGAAAAGATATTACAGAATATTTCACGATCCAATTTTTAAAGATAAAACATATCCACTAATCAAAGCAGTGTAACAGTGGTTCAAAGCTCTGAGAAGTTTTAGACCAAAACTGAGACTTCAAAACTTTGAGCCATACTTTCAAGGCTGCAGAAAGTATGATCTCAATGCTTTGAGATCTACACAAGTAATACACATAGGGACTAATACTCCCCCTAAACCAATGCATCCTTGTTTAACATACACAATTCAAGCCTTAGGGATGCAAACCTCTCATCTGGCAATGGTTTAGTAAAAATATCAGCTATTTGCTTAGAAGTAGAAATAAAAGATAGAACAATATCACCTTTTTAGCATAATCTCTAAGAAAATGATGTCTCACATCTATGTTCTTTGTCCTTGAATGCTGAACTGGATTCTTAGAAATAGAAATGACACTTGTATTGTCACAGTTGATAGGCACATTTCTGAATTCATATCCAAGATCTCTTAGTTGTTGAGAAATCCACAAAACATGTGAGAAACAGGCTCCAACTGCAATGTATTCAGCTTCTGCAGTTGATAGAGCTACTGAATTTTGTTTCTTTGAATGCCAACTTATCAATGAAGATCCAATGAATTGGCAACATCCAGAAGTACTCTTACTGTCTGCTTTGTGTCCTGCAAATTCTTCATCTGAATAACCACTCAACATAAAGTTAGATCTTCTTGGATACCAAAGCCCAAAGTCTTTGGTTCCATTCAAATATCTGAAAATTCTTTTCACAGCAATCAAATGACTTTCCTTAGGACCATCTTGAAATCTAGCACACATGCACACACTAAACATAATATCTGGTCTACTAGCAGTTAGATATAGAAGTGAACCAATCATACCTCTATAATCTTTTTGATATAGAAGTGACATGGTATACTTTCTTAACAGGTCCAAGGTGTACTTCCCTTGATGCACAAAAATTCCTTTCTTCATTTGATGTACATGAAGTCCAAGAAAGAAATTCAGTTCTCCCATTACGCTCATCTCAAATTCCCTGCACATTAGACTTGAAAACTACTTTGAAAGAGCATCATTAGTAGCACCAAATAGAATATCATCAACATATATCTGCACAACTAAAAAATCTTTTTTCTGATTTTTGATAAAAAGAGTTTTGTCAACCAGTCCTCTCTTGAAACCATTTTCCTGTAAAAACTTAGAGAGTCTGTCATACCAAGCCCTTGGAGCTTGCTTAAGCCCATATAAGGCTTTATCTAATTTGTAAACATAATAAGGAAAGGTGTCACTTTCAAAACCTGGTGGTTGAGCAACATATACTTCTTCTAGTAAATAACCATTCAGAAAAGCACATTTGACATCCATTTGAAAAACTTTTATATGATTATGTGATGCAAATGCAAGAAGTATTTTGATAGCTTCTAACCTTGAAACAGGGGAAAATGTTTCCTCATATTCAATACCTTCTTCTTGATTGTATCCAAGTGCAACCAATCTTGCTTTGTTTCTCACAACTTTACCTTTCTGATAACTCCGCATTTGGAGTTATATTCCTTAGTATTTACTACCGTTTTGCCAGCGTTTCGATGCATTTGTGTGAGAAATTGACCAAATACTATTCTTTTTGAGCATACTAGAGTTTTTGAGAT
Organism: Linanthus parryae; assembly: GCA_023055425.1. Lineage (NCBI taxonomy): Eukaryota > Viridiplantae > Streptophyta > Magnoliopsida > Ericales > Polemoniaceae > Linanthus > Linanthus parryae. The sequence goes on along the minus strand of JALGPY010000002.1, from coordinate 92,194,792 downwards.
TTATTTCGTAATCCGGGCGTTTTTCGTATAATTTATGCATGATTTGTCGCATGTGATCTTCCGGTATTTGCTCGTGTTGGGTATTTAAGAAACCGGGAGCGTGGAGTGATTATTTTGGAGCGGGAACAAACTTCGGAAAAAGAGGATGGCTCAAGGTTATGCTCGAGAATGAAGACGAGAGAGGAAAAATGAAGAAAAGAAGCTGAAAATTGAGGAACCCAGAAGTGTTCGTGCGAACACAACTTTTGTTCGCACGAACACAAAGACTTAGACGAATTTTGATGGCCAAAAATTGGAGAAAAACTGACTGTTAAAAAGTTGGAACAGAAAATCTGTTCTCACGAACAGAGAACAAAGCACTGTTCGTACGAACAGTCGACTGTTTATGCGAACAGGAAGGCCAGACGCGTATTTTTGGGGCTTTTTTTGCTATTTTTTGAAAGTTGGGAGAAGCAAGACCTATTCTAACATAGGGGGATGGGCTATTGGCATCTATCACGCAACTTTGGAGTCTTGGGAGAGCTAGAGGAGTTTGAGATGAAGCTTGAAGCGAAGAAGATCATCAATATTGAAGATTTTTAGCGTTTGATCACTTTTTCTTCATCTATTCTCTATGACTCTTGTTATTTTGAGATTGTTGAACAATATTATGTCTAGCTAACTTCTTTAAGCTAGGTGATTGATGGAGAACTAGGGTTTTTGAATGATTTACCGGATTGAAGACTTGTTGCATGCTTTGACTTAAATCTACCAATGTTCTAGTTATCTTACGTATTCTTGTACATCATTCTTAGTATTCTTAGCTTGATCACCCATAGGATACTATTTGTTGAGATTGCTGCACGAAAGTGAGCTTTTTGATACGTGTTGAAGAATATCGTAGGTAATCTTGTAGTTTCTTGAGACCGAGAGGAGCTAGAAACTTGATTAACCATGTGAGGGTAGTTTCGGTTGGTATTGTTAGGACTTAGTGAAAGAGGTGGGCCGAAGAGACCCGGTGAACGAGCCTAGCAACCCAACTAGTGTGTACGGTAGACGACGATGGACCGAAAGGACCCGAAGGCACCGATTACACAACTTCATGTGAGATCGAGAGAATATCATGTTGAGTGTTACCCGGTGTAACTAAAACGTGAGTAGAGTGTTTCGAGCATAATCCGGAAATTGTTAGCAACCCTAGGGACCATCAATTGCCTAGTTCTCCTTATTAATCGTATTCCACCACAAGTATTCTTGTTTAAAGTGAAAATCATACAAAAACAGTTACCTTAGTGGTCATTTATTTTAAGTCGCTTGTTTGTGAGCGACGAACTTGCAAAATCAACACCTTTTTTACCGGTTACCTAGATATCTTAGAATTAATATTTAATTAGCTAATAATCGTAAAATTCTCTTGGGTTTGATACCCGGAGTCTTAAAATACTCCTAATACTACTTGACCGTATACTTGCGTCTAAGCGCGTTAAGAAATCGCGTCAAGTTTTTGGCGCCGTTGCCGGGGACATTTAACGGTTTATTAGTTTAGTTAGAAATTGATTTAGGATATCTCTTTAATTTTTGTTCAATTAGCTATTTTGTTTTCTCACTTGTATTTGATTCTGCTCTTCAGGTTATCAGTGTATGCCCAGGATTCCTAGAGACCTTGTGCCCCCACTTGAAGACCCAGAGCAGTTATTCAGAGATCAGGGGAGAAGACAAAAAAAGAGCACCATGGGTGATCAATTGACCAACGCGCAGCTCAATCAGCGAGTAGAAGAGTTGTCGAAACAGTTGAATGATCGCAACGCCCAGACACCATACAACAAGTCTGGGCAGGCTATTGTGGATAAATTCCAGGCGTCCACGTATGGACACAACCCGGCAATTGTAGTGCCAGATATACAGGCTGAAGACTTTGATCTCAAGCCGGAGACGATTCAGACGGTGACCAACCAATTCCAATTTTATGGGAACAAGGATGAAGACCCCAATGGTTTTATTGGGAATTTCAACGCATATATATAGACTGTTAAGGACAAGAATGTGACTCCAGAAGCGTTGAAGGTCATTCTATTCCCGTATTGTCTGAAAGGTGCAGCTGAGAAGTAGCTTGAGTCGAGATCTCTGGATTCAATCACTACATGGGCTCAATGTGTGGATGAATTCATGGCAAAGTTTTACCCAGTTCAGCGGGTAATTGAGTTACAGGGTGACATTTTGGGCTTCCGCCAACGTGATGATGAGACTGTGGTAGATGCATGGGATCGTTATATGCACTTGATTAGGAAGTGCCCAAATCATGACTTTGTTTCAGAACGCGACAATCAGGAGCTAGTTAACAGAGAAGCTGGGGGAAATTTTCTATACTCTGTTGATAAAGAAGGAGCCTATGCACTTATGAAGCAACTTGCCAAGCAGGATACGCAGTTTTATGATTCCAGGAGATTATCGGCGTTGCCAGAACCGAAAGATAATGAGTGAAAGAATGGGATTAGCAAGATGGTGTCTGACTTGGCCAAGCATGTGTACCAGGACAAGAAAACAGTGGCAAGCGTAGAGGAGCCAGAACATGAGTCAGCTTTAGGACAGTTAGCAAGAGAGGATGTGAACTACGTGGGGGCACAAGGACAGCGACAGAACTGGAATCAAGGGAATTACAGACCAGGCACGAGGGATCATCCAGGCTTTAGATATGGGGATTAGTCTGGAGCGACATATGCACCGGGGTTCCAGAATCGGCTTCGAGTTTCACAGGCTCCACCATCAGCTATTGTAGCACCGAGTCCAGATATCTCTGAACTAACGACGGCATTGACACAGCTGAGTAACAATATGAACACTATGAACACAAACGTGAACAACATGTCCACACACGTTACTGCTGTATCTGCTGACTTACAGGCTACGAAGACTTCTCTTCGTTCTCTTGAGGTACAGGTGGGTCAGATTGCTAGTCAGCTCTCGTCTAGAGCTCTAGGTTCATTGCCGTCTAACACGGAAGATAATCCTTGTCAAATCAATGCGATCACTACTTGAAGCGGGGTTGCATTGAAAGATCCGCCATATCCAACTCATGCTAGATCCGATGCTTCTAAGGCTAAAGAGCATGAGATTTTTGATGATGATGCTAATGTCGTGATACCCCAATCAAAGGGCGCGACGAATGAGGAGGTGGTGAAAGACAAGGATGAGGTACGTAGAGACACTACTACTATTTCTAAGGCAGTTCCATATCCTTTGAGGACGAGAAAAAGGGATGATTCTAGATATTTTCATAGATTTCTCGATATATTCAAGAAAGTGGAGATTAACATTCCTTTTGCAGAGGCTATATAAAAAATGCCTACATATGCCAAATTTCTCAAGTATATTCTTTCAGGAAAGAGGCGCATGAGTGATTTTGCACAAGTTAATTTGACAGCTGAGACTTCTGAATGCAGCAGGAATGGATTGCCTAAGAAGAAGAAAGACCCTGGAAACTTTGTGATACCAGTTACTCTCGGTGATTCTCTTACCATGACTGCTTTGTGTGATTTGGGGGCAAGCATCAATTTGATGCCCTTGTCCGTATTTAGGAAACTAGGTGTGTGGGAGCCTCTTCCCACCCGAGTTACCTAGCAGATGGCTGATCGATCTATTCGTAGAGAATATGGGGTGATTGAGGATATTTTGGTCAAAGTGGGCACTCTCATCTTTCCTGCCGATTTCGTTATCCTAGACATAGAGGTTGGCAAAGTACCTCTAATTCTTGGCAGACCCTTCCTAGCTACAGGGGAGGCTATTATACATGTGAAGAGTGGAAAGCTCTCTATGCAGATTAATGACGAAAAAGTGGTCTTTAAGGCAATGAAAATGCCTTCATGTTATAATTATGAAGATTGCTTTAGCATAGAGTTTTTCGATGATGACATGGGAGATGTGGAAGCTGAACTGATGTGGGAGGAAATAGATGGCATGTACAAATTTGAAGATCAGAGTCCTCCCATGGATGTGTTCCACATGAGCAGCTGGACCAAGCTAGAGTTATATGAGCAAGGGGAGAAAAAGTTAGCTCTTGTTCCTTCACTCAAGTCACCACTCGTGCTTGATTTGAAGCCATTGCCTAGCTATCTCAGGTATGCATTTCTTGGTATTGATAACACGTTGCCCGTGATTGTTTCCTCTGTTTTATCTAAGGCGCGGGAGGAGCAGTTGTTGGATGTGCTAAGGAAGCATAAAGCAGCAATTGGATGGAATATTGCAGATATCAAGGGGATCAGCCCCGTGTATTGCCAACACAAGATCCGGGTGGAAGAAGGCAAGAAGCCAGTGATCCAGGCACAGCGGAGATTGAATCCGCACATGAAAGATGTGGTGCGAAAAGAGGTCATGAAGCGGCTTGAGGCTGGCATTATTTTCCCGATCTCAGACAGCACTTGGACTAGCCCGGTCCAGTGTGTGCCTAAGAGAGGAGGGATGACTGTGGTGGAGAACGACAAGCATGAGAAGATTACTCAACGGACAGTTACTGGTTGGCGTGTGTGCATGGATTACAGGAAGCTGAATGAAGCCACGCTAAAGGATCACTTTCCGTTGCCGTTTATTGATCAAATGCTTGACCGTTTGGCTCACCACGAGTACTAATGTTTTCTTGATGGTTACTCAGGTTATAATGAGATAGCTATTGCTCCAGAAGATCAAGAGAAGACTACTTTTACATGTTCCTATGGCATTGCGTTCCGCCGCATGCCGACTATGTAATGCACCGGCTACTTTTCAGCGGTGTTTGATGGCTATCTTCTCAGACATGATTGAGAAGCACTTAGAGGTCTTCATTGATGATTTCTCCTTATTTGGTGACAGTTTTGAGGACTGTCTACATCATCTTGGTCGTGTCTTGGTTCGTTGTGAAGACACTAATCTGGTGCTGAATTGGGAGAAATGCCATTTCATGGTCACTGAGGGGATAGTTCTTGGCTACAAGATTTCACGCAGAGATTTGGAGGTTGATCAAGAAAAGGTAGAGACGATCAAGCAGCTCCCTTATCCGACTTCAGTGAAGGGGGTCAGAAGCTTCTTGGGATATGAAGGTTTCTATCGCAGGTTCATCAAGGACTTTTCGAAGATCTGCAAGCCTATGTGTGAGTTGCTTGGGAAAGATGTCCCATTTGTGTTTGATGAAGCGTGCAAGAAAGCCTTCGAATCTTTGAAGGAACAGCTCACCTCAGCCCCAATCATCACAACTCCCGATTCGAGTTTGCCATTCGAGCTCATGTGCGATGCCAGTGATTTCGCCATTGGAGTAGTGTTGGGACAGCTTAAGGAAAAGGTATGCCACGTTATTTACTATGAAAGTAGAGTTCTTAATGAGGCTCAACTCAACTATGGCACTACTGAGAAGGAGCTCTTGGCTGTGATTTTTTCTCTTGATAAATTTCGTCCTTATCTTGTGGGATCCAAAGTGATTGTTTTTACAGATCACTCGGCACTGAAGTATTTACTTGTCAAGAAGGATGTCAAGCCGAGGTTGTTGCGGTGGGTCCTTTTGATGCAAGAATTCGATGTAGAGATCCGTGACAAGAAGGGTGTTGAGAATGTGGTAGCGGATCACCTCTCAAGACTTGAGAATGGAGTGGAAGAGATGGTGCCTATTCAAGATAACTTCCATGATGAGAGCTTGATGTCGTTGGGGGATACTGAGCCATGGTATTGGGCGATTGCCAATTATCTGACCAATGGGAAGATTCCTGAGGAATGGATAGTGCAGCAAAAGAAGCGGTTCTTGTATGTGGTGAAGCAATACTTTTGGGAGGATCCATATCTATTCAAATGGGCGCTGATAACATCATTAGGAAGTGTGTTCCCACCCATGATATTTATGATGTGATCAAGCAGTGTCATGCAGCACCTAGTGCAGGTCATTTTAGCGGTCCGCGCACCGCCATGAAGGTATTACAATCTGGTTTTTTCTGGCCAACTAATTTTAAAGATTGTCATGACTGGGTTGCAGGGTGTGATAGGTTCCAGAGAACAGGTAACATCTCCAAGAGAGATGAGATGCCAATGTCTGAATGGCTTGAGGTGGAGCCTTTTGATGTTTGGGGCATAGACTTCATGGGACCGTTTCCAGCTTCATACGGGAATCTATACATCTTGCTTGTGGTAGATTATGTGAAAAAGTGGGTAGAAGCAATCGCTTTCCCCAAGAATGATGCAGCTATAGTAGAGAAGTTTCTGAAGAAGCACATCTTTACTCGGTTTGGCACACCAAGGGCAATGGTGAGCGATGAAGGGTCACACTTCATAAAATGAGTTTTTTCCAGAGTTTTGAAGTCATATGGGGTGTCTATACATAAGGTTTCTCTACCTTATCACCCCCAAACCAATGGGCAAGCTGAAGTGTCTAATAGGGAGATCAAGGGGATTTTGCAGAAAACCGTCAATGTCGGGCGCAAGGATTGGTCTGTGAAACTTGATGATGCATTGTGGACATACCGTACCGAATGGAAGACGCCATTGAACATGTCACCATTTCAGCTCGTCTTCGGTAAGGAATGCCATCTCCCCGTTGAGTTAGAGCACAAGGTATATAGGGAAATCAAGCGGTTGAACATGGACCCAGAGTTGGCAGGGCAATCCCGGAAGATGAAGCTGCTTGAGCTTGAGGAATGGAGATTACAGTCTTATGACAGTTCCAAGATATACAAGGAGAAGACAAATAGATGGCACGACAGTCGTCTAAAACCGAAAGAACTTCGTGTGGGACAGAAAGTTTTGTTGTTCAATTCTCACATGAAGCTCTTTCCAGGAAAGCTTCGTTCTAGATGGTCCGGGCCGTTCCGGATCAACCAAATCTATCCCTGGGGTGCGGTTGAGTTAGAGGATCCTCATACGAAGGAATGCTTTCGCGTCAATGGAAGCAGAGTTAAGCCGTACTTGGAATCAGCGCCAACACCGGCCAAAGTGGATGCTATCTACTTTGATGAGTCGTGGTCTTTATGAGGTAACTGGGTCGGGCCGTCGACCGTAAATTACAAGCTCTTGTTGGGAGGCAACCCAACGTATTTTCTGCTTTAGTATAGAGAGTGTGTTTTAAATACTGTCGTGTGTGTTTTTCATAATATTTTGTTATGTGAGGGGTGAGAGAGAGAGAGAGAATTTGACATTTGAAATTAGGCTTCGCAGGATTACAGGTGGATAAACGATTCGGACTCCCCTTCTCGATGTGCGTAAACTTACGTTGAAAGGCGCACATCAGAGTTCGAACGTAAAAGCAAGGCGGAAATTGAGCGAGATCATGAAGGGATTCCCGCAAATGTTGGGGGATTTCCCATGAAAATATGGATCAAGAACACATGAGGGAATATGGAATTCAAGCTATGAAGCCTCGATGATCAAGCAAAGGAAGCAAAAGAAAAAGAAAATGAAGCTGAAGTCAGGGTTGTTCGCAAGAACAAACCCTTGTTCGCACGAACAAAAGCAGCCAAAAACCATCTGTTAAATTGTACGAACAAACTATTTGTTCGTGCGAGCACATTGAAAAGTTTTGTTCGTACGAACAGAAGGCCAAAAAGCTAAGGACAGGTTACCAGGGGCAGTTATGGAATTTTAGGATGAATCTTATACCAACAGTGGGCAAAAGAGGGTTCATTCTCCTCCTTCACAAACACCCTCAAGCACTCCCTCTCTCTCTCTGCAAATCCGACACCCCTCAGATGAATTTTGGTGGATTCCGGCGTGTCTTCGTGCTCTCTTTCCCTCCGGCGTGGTCCCCTTCTCTGACGTCTACTCTCTCTCTTTCCGACGACCATGTTGGCTTACACCCCCTCTCTCCCCGACGGTTTCACCAACAACTCAAACTCCCACCAAACCGCCGGCAACTTGGTGGGTTTCCGGCATCCTAAGAGCCTTCAACACCACCCCTTGGTGTTGAGGGAAATTGAAGAAGAAGGAGTCCAATTTGGGGACAAAACCCACCTATGGTTCATCGGGGAGAACTTCACATTGACACCTAAAAAGTCCGATTCAGCCCACGGTGAAGAAGGAAGAAGTGACGGGGACAACAAGAAGAAGCTAGGAGTACCAATTAATCGGAAAAATTCAACGAGCGATTTCGGCGACCAACTCGGTCCTTCTTGCCGAACGATTCTGCAGTTTCGTGCCCGTAAGACTAGATCCGGGCACGTAGGTACTCCTAATCCTTCTCTTTACACGCACTTTATTTTCCGTTGTTGAATTGCTTGATTATTTGGCATGTCTAAGAGAAAGGCCGCCACTTTTGACGACCCCGTCTTTCAACCCGTTAGGAGAGTAGGGCCTTCCAATGTGGATGAAATGGTAGTTGAGGACCCCCCCTATAATACCTAACCAAGAGCCCGAGTATGTGGTGCCAGAATCTCCGCGACACACAATACTCTACACCCCAATTCCCCCTAGGCCTCGTTTGAGAAAGGGTAGGTCGGACAAGAAACTTAAGATAGCGAACGCCAATGTGACACCGAGTAATTTCTGTAGTTACCGATTTGTTAGCTTTCATGCTCACCATGCCTCTTTCTCCGACCGATACCTTAAGCTCACAGGTGCAGCTGAGAAACCGTACCCCATCGATGAATTGAAACTCATGCCTACCGAGCTCATCGCAATCCACAAGCGCGAGAGGTTGGACAAATGGTTTAATTTGTGTGGGCCATCTAGTTCTCAAGTTGCGCGAGAAATTTATGTTAACCTGAGGTGTTCGGACGAGACTGAGAGTAAGGATGATAGGTTAGTGTACTGTAGGGGTAATTGGATGCGTCTGACACCGGAGACGATTAGTAAGGCCTTGAAATTTCGAGAGAACCATGACATGATTCGGCGAGATGATGTGGTACCCATGGTCAATAAGTTTTGCTTTTAGGGGGAGGGTGTATACCCTTGGATAAGACAAAGGCCGAGTTTCCTCGTTGGATGGTGTCTAAGAAAGCCTTACTCCCACGTGCTCGGTGGGTTTGTGAGTTGCTTGAGAATTGGGTCTTAGGTATTACACCTAACCCCCATTTCTCATTCCGGCTATGTTGTATGGCCATGTGCGTTTGGTTAGGAAAGAGGATTGAAATTACTCGAATGATTTGGCTCAACATCATGGCGCGCTAATCGGAGGGAAATAGAATGGCCCCAGGTCACACTTGTTTGAAGACTAGATTGGCTATACAAGCAGGGGCAGTGGTAAAGGATTTGGATGTCAAACAACCAGCTGACCGCGAATGGTCGAAATATCAGAACCCCCCTAAGGTGTCTAGGTCTAAGAAGGGCAAGGAGAAGGAAGGCGAGTCATCGAGCACCGACGCTCTTTTACAGAGCATGCATCAGCTGATGTTAGAGTCTAAGGCGGTGAATTAGAGGCAGTTTGCTCATGACCGTAGCAGCAGGAAGAAATTGGTAGATTCCGTTAAGAATCTTGGAAGTGGGTAGCTCAGTTGTCTCAGTCGAGCAATGTGACCTTAGACCCTAACCCCGACAGTGAGGAGTTGTGGTATGAGTCGAGTGATTATGATGTGCCTGGTCCAGCAGAGGAGGAGTCTGAGGACCAGGGATCCGAGTCCGAGTAGATCCACCACCCCTCGCATTAGAAATGCGGAGTCCTCGGTTTGACCTTTAAATTTGTTGAGGAAAATGATGCATTCTAGTGTGGGGGGAGTTTTAGTCTTGACTAGCCAGTCCGTGTCTGCATTACCCTGTCTGCATATAGATTGTTAGGTTGTACTGTGTTATATTTTTGTGGTCAGTGCCGTGTTTGCATGATATTGTGTCGTATCATGATGGGTTAGTTGTATATATATATATATATATGTGTGTTTCTGTGTTTCGTATTGCACGTTTTTCTTATTTGAGTCTACCTACCCTATCGAGTCAGTTGTGTAGTTTCATTCGTGTCGGCTTTGCATGTAGAGTAGGAATTATATGAAAAAAAAAATCAAAAATTGAAAAATCCTAAGAATTAAAAAGGAAAATTTTGAGAAAAGGGCAATCAAAAGAGGCTAAAATTTGATAAATCGCGAAGTGTGAGGATTTTAGGCATAGGGCATGATTTGCGACCGAGAGTGACGACGTGAGTCCCCCTAGTAGGTATAGAGAGACTTTCTTTACGGGAGTGCCTACATGTTTTCGACACTTACGTGATTTTCAAAACTAAAGTGTGTGCCTATTTTTCTTACAAGAGTTGATCTAGGTGTGAGCTAAACAAGCCGAACATCCATGTGTACGTCTTAGGTAGTCGCCAACCCGCCTCGTAGTGGCACATGAAACAGCTATGCGAGGACGTGTATTAGAGCACTCACTGCCTGTAGAACTCACCTTGTAGGACCATTAGACACCCCGATTTGAACCTTGGATTCTTTTCTAGCCTTCGGACCTTGGGTGACGATTCTTGGACTTCATCACAGATTGTTTAGAATTACCATTTTAGTGCGTCACGAGGGAGTTGTAGTTGAGGGGGTTCGATGAGGGAGTGATTTATGCAATATTTCGTTGAGTTCTACATGTTCGCTTGCACTTCATTGATTACTTACGAGGGGATGCGAGGGTGAGTGAGTAGGCTTGCGCACTTCGGTGTGGCGGTGTTCCATGCCACTAAATCATGGACACAGTTGTGGTGAGCCGTGAGTGCGTGACATCTAATTCGTACGAAATTGGGTTGGGTGAACTTAATTGGTGGATCGTGCTAGGTACCGGTTTCTATCATTTTGGTGTAGGAGGATCGGTTGGATTAGGCACGAGACATTCATCTTTGAGACTACTTGAGAGGGGATGTGGTGACATTCGAGTGTGCGGGTGTCGACTTTTGACTCCGGACATTGAGTGTGAGCTTGCGACAACTCCACTCCCACACATGTGCTTCATTGGTTTTGCGGCTTAGCATTTGATATGGATTTCATCGAGTTTGGAGAAGATGATACTTGTTTGTGATATTCATTCATCGGATTGCGTGCTTCCTTCTCCTAGAATATTTGATCATTTTTGAAGACCACTCGGGTATTTGTGTTGGAATTTTATCATTTTGAGAGATATTTATTATTAAAAAAAATCAGAAAAGAAAAAGAAAAAAAGAGAGAGAGAAAAAGAAAAAGGAGAGATGAAATAAAGTTTTGAGTTGAGCTTGAATATGAACGAGTAGTGGAGCAATTTCGGTAACGACGGTTCACATTTCATGCACGACGCACAAGACGGCCACAGAGATCGCTAGCGTACCGGGGTTTGAGGGAATTGAGGGCCGGAGGTGGTGAGTTTCGGGTTTCGGTTCCTATCATCGTGGTGAGGGTGTGTGAGATGCGGGATTTGATGTGAGAATGTGACGCTTAAGACTTGATTACGACAAGCATATCCTTATGTCCCTAAGCCTCATCATTTGAAAATCGTTAGCGGATTAGGAGCTTGACCTTGGATGTGGCTTAGCCTAGCGTAGTATCTTATTTTGTGGCACATGCGAAGAGGTAGATTATTCTTGTACTTAGTAAAGTTAGGATTTCTATACTAACTAGGGGAGATTCTCATTTTTGAATTTAGTTTCAACTCGTGCTTTGCTCCTAGAGTTCTCATCACTTCATGATATTCGGTTTGAGCCAATGTAGATTGCCCGATCTCAACCAAAAAGATAAAAAGTTCATTGTTTATGTATCTTTGTGTTTATGTAGGATCGAGTTGTAATTTTGCATTTGCATCATAATGATGCATTGTTGAGTCGTGCTTTGTTATTTAGTCGGCTAGTTGATAAGTGTATGCAACGGTGTTTCTAGCAAGTATGCAAATCACGGTTCATATCACTTGTGGGGATGGTGTTTATTGGGAGATGTCTTTGGTCAGATTTTGATTGGATTGCTCGGAACGCGCAATAGGTGAGTGTGGGGGTGTTTGATAACTCCGCATTAGGAGTTATATTATTTAGGATTTACTACCGTTTTACGAGCGTTTCGATGCATTTGTGTGAGAAATTGACCAAATACTAGTCGTATTGAGCATACTTGAGTTTTTGAGCTTTATTTCGTAATCTGGGCGTTTTTCGTATAATTTATGCATGATTTGTCGCATGTGATCTTCCGGTACTTGCTCGTGTTGTGTATTTCAGGAACTGGGAGCGTGGAGCGAATATTTTGGAGCGAGAACGAACTTCGGAACAAGAGGATGGCTCAAGGATATGCTCGAGAATGAAGACGAGAGAGGAAAAATGAAGAAAAGAAGCTGAAAATTGAGGAACCCAGAAGTATTCGTGCGAACACCACTTTTGTTCGCACGAACACAAAGACATAGACGAATTTTGATAGCCCGAAATTGGAGAAAAACTGACTGTTAAAAAGTAGGAACAGAAAATCTGTTCGAATGAACAGAGAACAAAGCACTGTTCGTACGAACAGTCGACTGTTCGTGCGAACAGGAAGGCCAGACGCGTATTTTTGGGGCTTTTTCACTATTTTTTGAAAGTTTGGAGAAGCAAGACCTATTCTAACACAAGGGGACAGGCTATTGGCATCTATCACGCAACTTTGGAGTCTTGGGAGAGCTAGAGGAGTTGGAGACGAAGCTTGAAGCGAAGAAGATCATCAATATTGAAGTTTTGTTCGTGCGAGCACTATTTGTTCGTACGAACAGAAGGCCAAAAAGCTAAGGACAGGTTACCAGGGGCAGTTATGGAATTTTGGGATAAATATTATACCAACAGTGGGCAAAAGAGGGTTCATTCTCCTCCTTCACAAACACCCTCAAGCACTCCCTCTCTCTCTGCAAATCCGACACCCCTCAGACGAATTTTGGAGGCTTCCGGCGTGTCTTCGTGCTCTCTTTCCCTCCGGCGTGGTCCCCTTCTCTGGCGTCTACTCTCTCTCTTTCCGACGACCAAGTTGGCTTACACCCCCTCTCTCCCCGACGGTTTCACCAACAACTCAAACTCCCACCAAACCGCCGGCAACTTGGTGGGTTTCCGGCATCCTAAGAGCCTTCAACACCACCCCTTGGTGTTGAGGGCAATTGAAGAAGAAGGAGTCCAATTTGGGGACAAAACCCACCTAGGGTTCATCGGGGAGAACTTCAAATTGACAGCTAGAAAGTCCAATTCAGCCCACGGTGAAGAAGGAAGAAGTGACGGGGACAACAAGAAGAAGCTAGGAGTACCAGTTAATCGGAAAAATTCAACGAGCGATTTCGGCGACCAACTCGGTCCTTCTTGCCGAACGATTCTGCTGTTTCGTACCCGTAAGACCAGATCCGGGCACGTAGTTACTCCTAATCCTTCTCTTTACACGCACTTTCTTTTTCGTTGTTGAATTGCTTGATTATTTGGCATGTCTAAGAGAAAGGCCGCCACTTTTGACGACCCCGTCTTTCAACCCGCTAGGAGAGTAGGGCCTTCCAATGTGGATGAAATGGTAGTTGAGGACCCCCCCCCTATCATACCTAACCAAGAGCCCGAGTATGTGGTGCCAGAATCTCCGCGACACCCAATACTCAACACCCCAATTCCCCGTAGGCCTCGTTTGAGAAAGGGTAGGTCGGACAAGAAACTTAAGATAGCGAACGCCAATGTGACACTGAGTAATTTCTGTAGTTACCGATTTGTTAGCTTTCATGCTCACCATGCCTCTTTCTCCGACCGATACCTTAAGCTCACAGGTGCAGTTGAGAAACCGTACCCCATCGATGAATTGAAACTCATGCCTACCGAGCTCATCGCAATCCACGAGCGCGAGAGGTTGGACAAATGGTTTAATTTGTGTGGGCCATCTAGTTTTCAAGTTGCGCGAGAAATTTATGTTAACCTGAGGTGTTCGGACGAGGCTGAGAGTAAGGATGATAGGTTAGTGTATTGTAGGGGTAATTGGATGCGTCTGACACCGGAGACGATTAGTAAGGCCTTGAAATTTCGAGAGCTGGACCCCAACACCAAGTGTGCGATACCATGACATGATTCGGCGAGATTATGTGGTACCCATGGTCAATAAGTTTTGCTTTGAGGTGGAGGGTGTATACCCTTGGATAAGACAAAGGCCGAGTTTCCTCGTTGGATGGTGTCTAAGAAAGCCTTACTCCCACGTGCTCGGTGGGTTTGTGAGTTGCTTGAGAATTGGGTCTTAGGTATTACACCTAACCCCCATTTCTCATTCCGTCTATGTTGTATGGCCATGTGCGTTTGGTTAGGACAGAGGATTGAAATTCCTCGAATGATTTGGCTCAACATCATGGCGCGCTAATCGGAGGGAAATAGAATGGCCCAAGGTCACACTTGTTTGAAGACTAGATTGGCTATACAAGCAGGGGCAGTGGTAAAGGATTTGGATGTCAAACAACCAGCTGACCGCGAATGGTCGAAATATCAGAACCCCCCTAAGGTGTCTAGGTCTAAGAATGGCAAGGAGAAGGAAGGCGAGTCATCGAGCACCGACGCTCTTTTACAGAGCATGCATCAGCTGATGTTAGAGTCTAAGGCGGTGAATTAGAGGCAGTTTGCTCATGACCGTAGCAGCAGGAAGAAATTGGTAGATTCCTTTAAGAATCTTGGAAGTGGGTAGCTCAGTTGTCTCAGTCGAGCAATGTGACCTTAGACCCTAACCCCGACAGTGAGGAGTTGTGGTATGAGTCGAGTGATTATGATGTGCCTGGTCCAGCAGAGGAGGAGTCTGAGGACCAGGGATCCGAGTCCGAGTAGATCCACCACCCCTCGCATTAGAAATGCGGAGTCCTCGGTTTGACCTTTAAATTTGTTGAGGAAAACGATGCATTCTAGTGTGGGGGGAGTTTTAGTCTTGACTAGCCAGTACGTGTCTGTATTACCCTGTCTGCATATAGATTGTTAGGTTGTACTGTGTTATATTTTTGTGGTCAGTGCCGTGTTTGCATGATATTGTGTCGTATCATGATGGGTTAGTTGTATATATATATATATGTGTGTCTGTGTTTCGTATTGCACGTTTTTCTTATTTGAGTCTACCTACCCTATCGAGTCAGTTGTGTAGTTTCATTCGTGTCGGCTTTGCATGTAGAGTAGGAATTATATGAAAAAAAAAATCAAAAATTGAGAAATCCTAAGAATTAAAAAGGAAAATTTTGAGAAAAGGGCAATCAAAAGAGGCTAAAATTTGATAAATCGCGAAGTGTGAGGATTTTAGGCATAGGGCATGATTTGCGACCGAGAGTGACGACGTGAGTCCCCCTAGTAGGTATAGAGAGACTTCTTTACGGGAGTGCCTACATGTTTTCGACACTTACGTGATTTTCAAAACTAAAGTGTGTGCCTATTTTTCTTACAAGAGTTGATCTAGGTGTGAGCTAAACAAGCTGAACATCCATGTGTACGTCTTAGGTAGTCGCCAACCCGCCTCGTAGTGGCACATGAAACAGCTATGCGAGGACGTGTATTAGAGCACTCACTGCCTGTAGAACTCACCTTGTAGGACCATTAGACACCCCGATTTGAACCTTGGATTCTTTTCTAGCCTTCGGACCTTGGGTGACGATTCTTGGACTTCATCACAGATTGTTTAGAATTACCATTTTAGTGCGTCACGAGGGAGTTGTAGTTGAGGGGGTTCGATGAGGGAGTGATTTATGCAATATTTCGTTGAGTTCTACATGTTCGCTTGCACTTCATTGATTACTTACGAGGGGATGCGAGGGTGAGTGAGTAGTCTTGCGCACTTCGGTGTGGCGGTGTTCCATGCCACTACATCATGGACACAGTTGTGGTGAGCCGTGAGTGCGTGACATCTAATTCGCACGAAATTGGGTTGGGTGAACTTAATTGGTGGATCGTGCTAGGTACCGGTTTCTATCATTTTGGTGTAGGAGGATCGGTTGGATTAGGCACGAGACATTCATCTTTGAGACTACTTGAGAGGGGATGTGGTGACATTCGAGTGTGCGGGTGTCGAATTTTGACTCCGGACATTGAGTGTGAGCTTGCGAAAACTCCACTCCCACACATGTGCTTGATCACATAATCCGGAAATTGTTAGCAACCCTAGGGACCATCAATTGCCAAGTTCTCCTTATTAATCGTATTCCACCACAAGTATTCTCGTTTAAAGTCAAAATCATACAAAAACAATTAGCTTAGTGGTCATTTATTTTAAGTCGCTTGTTTGTGAGCGACGAACTAGCAAAATCAAACACCTTTTTTACCGGTTACCTAGATATCTTAGAATTAATCTTTAATTAACTAATAATCGTAAAATTCCCTTGTTTTCGATACTTGGAGTCTTAAAATACTCCTAATACTACTTGACCGTATACTTGCGTCTAAGCGCGTTAAGAAATCGCGTCACTTTCTCATCAAGTTTGTTTCTGAACACCCATCTTGTTCCAATCACTGATTGATCCTTTGGTCTTGGGACCAAATTCCTGACTTTGTTCCTTTCAAACTCATTCAGCTCATTCTGCATTGCAATGATCCAATATGCATCTTCTAGTGCTCTTTTGCATTTTTGGGCTCAATAAGTGATACAAAAGCACTGAAAGCACAAAGGTTCCTCAATTGGCCTCTTGTCTGAGTTCTAGTAGTTGGATCTGATATGATGTTCTCTGCAGGATGATCTGATAAATATTTGAACTTCTTTATGGGTGTCCAAGTGTATGGACCTTCAAGGCTTTGAGTTCTTGATACAGTAGAAGGAGCATCATATTTCTTGTCAGTTTCAGTCTCAAGGCTTTGAGATTTTGGTTCAGCAAGGGGTTCAAAGCCTTGAGATTCTTTTGAAATTTTTTGCTGCATAGTTTTGCTTCTATTGGCTTTCTCACAGTCATCATCAGCCTCATATTTATTCAAACTAAGATAAAGTTCTTTGGCTTGAATGAACTTCTGGTCTGTTTACCTTTAGTACATGCCTTGAAAAACTCATCAACTTTGAATTTGAGGATTGGTAGTCCCCTTACCAGATCTTTTGAGATGAGTTTGTTCAAAGTATGCATGCTTATATGACCAAGCTTTCTATTCCACAGCTTTCAATCATCCTTCAAAGCTTTGAGACATTTCAGACTTTCACCTGCAACTTTGTCAGTACATAGTGCATAAACATTATGTGACCTAGGAGCAGGGAGAATGCAATTTCCTGATTTTTCATCTTACATCACACATTTCTCCTTGTCAAAAACTACCTTATTGCCTTTATCAGCAAGCTGAGAAATACTCAATAAATTATACTTAAGACCATCAACTAAATAGACATCAGAGATTGAATATGCAGAACTGTTACCAACACTTCCTATACAAATTATGTTGCATTTTTGTTTGTCACCAAGTGTGATTGTTCTCTCTGATTGCTCTTTGAGCTCTTAGAATAAAGATTTATTTCCACTCATGTGCCTGGAACATCTACTATCCAAAATCCATGTCTGATCTTTCAAATCTTTAATGACATCCTGCAAAATTCAATCAATACCTCAACAGGCTATTAGAAAGAGTCAACCAAGTTAGGTGGTCTAACTCCTATTGGAACCCGAATCTGTTTCACTTGTCCCTTAAGCTGATAGAGATAGGTATTCCTCATTATGTGAGGTTCTGTCCTTCTAAAGGGGCAAGTTAATTTTACATGTCCAATTTTGCAGCATTAATGACACTTTGGAGAATGTATGCTTCCTGATTTCACAAAAGGGGTTTGGTTTTTTTTTTTTTTTTGGAAAATTTGGATTATAACCAATTCCACTTTTGTATAAAGAATGCATACTTCCTCCAAGCATAAGATTTAGCTTATGTTCTGAGCCAGCAAAAGTTGAAAGAATTTTCTTAGATTCTTGAAGCTTACTAGTCAATGAAGTGCTTTGTTGTTCTAAATCATCAGAATGATTTTTTAAATCAACAAACTTGTCAGTTAAAAGTGTGTTTTGATAAACCACTTCTTTGACATGTGATTTCAAAGTTTTGAACCTGCTGTCCAAGGCTTTGAAGTCACTGTCAATTTTCAACTTAGTAGCTTCACGAAACTTGTTCTGAAAAACCAAATCTAAATTTTCTTTTGCTTGCTCATGAACCTTCATTTTCAAGGAATCAATCTCATTCCTGTATTTAAAAATAATTTCAGGTAAAACATCAGAAGGACTAGATAGAAGATTCTTTACCATGTCTTCAATTGGCTTCTCGGTAGAGTGGTCTTCTTGATGTCCAACCATCAAACAAAGATTGGCTTGTTCCTCATCATAATCTGAGACTGAAATGGTCTGAATTACTCCATGAGGCTACCATTGCCTTCTTCCTTCTATTGTCATTTTCCTTCTTCGTAAATTGTCTGCTTTTCTTATTTTGAGGACAATCTCTTACCAATTGATCTGCATCTCCACATTCATAGCGATTCATAACTTTAGGTTTATATGAACGCAAATCAGACTTAACTTCCTGATCATTGCTGGTTGAGGATCTGAATTTCTCTTTGTTGTACTCCTTGTTTCCAGAGTTTGTCTTTTTCTTCAGAATTCTGTCCAAGTATTTGAAATTCAAGGCTAAGGCTTCTTCGTCGTCATCATCATCCTCCTGTTCAAGGATTTGGGATTTTTCATTGTCTTTTGCCTTAAGTGCCAGGTTCTTGATGTTGTCACTCAGTTCACCATCAACCTCCTTCATAGAGATCTCATGAGTGAGCAATTTTCCTTGCAGATCATCGAGTTTCAAGATGCTTAAATCCTGAGCTTCCTCAATTGCAGTTATTTAAGGCTCCCATTTGGCCTTAGGCAAGCTTCTGAGAATCTTCCTGACTTTTTCTTCATTTGAGAATACTTTTCCCAATGACTCCAAGTTATTCACAATATGTGTAAACCATTTGAACATATCTTTGATGGATTCATTAGAATTCATCTTAAATAGTTCATAGTGTCTCAAAAGGATATTGATCTTTGTCTGCTTGACTTGGCTAGTTCCTTCATAAGTAACAGTCAGCTTATCCTAGATTTCTTTTGAATTTTTGCAGTTGGATATCCTTTTAAACTCATCTGCACTAAGATCACAATACAATAAGTTCAAAGATTTGTAATTCTTTGATACCTTTTCCAGTTCAGTAACTGAGAGATCTTCATGAGGCTTGATAGTTCTAACTCCATTAACAATAATGTAGAACACGTTTGGCCCATTCACAATAATAGACCATAGAACAGTGGAGGTCTTTTGGCTGCTCTTCCTTGTGAGAATCCTCCTTCACCTACAAATCTCATTGTCACAAGATTTTTAGATCTTTAAACAGTGACCCAAAGCTCTAATACCAATTTAAATATTGTAATGTAGGTGTAAAACGGGATCTAAATACTTTATAAGGGGGGATAATAGAGTATGCTAACTTTTGCCAAAACACAGTCTTTTGGAACTTAAGAAGTGCAAACAGTTGATATCTCAAAGCTTTGAAAAAGATTTGAGAAACTTAAAGATATAACTACATAATAGAGATGCTTCAAAGCTTTGAAACTTCCTGTTTAAACTGAATGTAAAGACAGCAAAAGTAAATAACAAAGACACAAGGATTTTACAGAGTTCAGTCACAATTGGACCTAGTCTATGCCTGAGGGATCTAATCCCTCTAGGATTCAAACACAACTTCTTATTAATCACCTAGATTTAGCCTTAGATCTCAAGACTAAGTGAACTACCTTACACTTATACAGCTTGTGGTTCCCAACCTATCTAGTTACATGCTACAACACGTTGAAACAATAAGAACCTCTTGTTGTTCACTTGAACAACAGAACTCCTAAGTTTAGTGAAATTTCAGAAATGTAGAATGAATAATACAATTGAGTACAAGAAGAAGAACTCAGAAAGAATAAGCTAATGAAGCCTGGAAGAGTTCTTCTAATCTGATGAATGATCTTGCTTCTGCAATGTCAATGGCCTGATGAGTCTGAAGATTTGATAGATGTAAACTCTCCTGTTTTTAGCACACTTTAAATCTCACGAAGATCAGTCTTAATCTCAGTATCTCTTTTTAAATTAAAGTGATGATCTTTTTAAATAACATTCTGCAACCAACTGAGAGATTTTAGGAACAGAAAACCTATAAATCCTCTTCCCTTATATGCTTCTTTCAAAATCTATGTTTGGATAGCTATCTGATTATTTTATGGACGTTAGAACGCCCAACAAACCTGAACAAACTCAGCAAACAAGATCAAACAACATCAAGAAAATCTAGCACCAAGATCTGTTTAGCAGTATGCTAACAGTTCATGAGAAAACTGGGCTAGGTTTGTCTTGTAATAGATTTATATAATCAAATTGTTTAATATGTTAAATAACCAGTATAGAACAAGTGTTACTAGACAATAATCAACTCATAACAAGTTCTAAGTCTTTACAGAATTCACCTGCATACACAGAGATAATTAGATGAACTTAGCAATAAAGAATAGCCAGTAAATCTCAAAGCTTTGAAGTTTTGCCTGCTAGTTCATCAGATTGAACTTGGATTTCAATCAAACTCAGACCTGCAATTCTTATAGCTTAGAACACAGATTGATAATGCACTTATATTGTTATCCAATATCAAAACCAAAACATGCACAAAAATAGTTAGACAAATACATTTATAAGCACAACTACAGTAACTCAAAGCTTTGAAGATTTGATACTTAGCAAAATATCATGCTTGTGTTTCTGGCTTTCATCATCAAGGAACCAAAGCTCTCTGCATGTACATTCACAAAATAAAATCTAGGAGCTTCAGACTTATCAGAGTGGTTCAAACTCTTCAAGTGATTATGAGTCATAGAAAGAACAAGCCAACCTCTTCCTTATGGCCAAGCATGATGAATGTTCTGAAAAGAACATTGAGGTAATGGTGAAATGTTTAATTTTAAAACCTACAGATGTCCTCTCTGACTATTTTAGAATAATGCTTTTAAATGAAGAGGACTATCTGAAAGAAATCGGGACTTTGAAAGAAAAGGTTCATGAGCAAGCAAAATAGAATTTTCATTTTGTTTGTCAAAATCAGAATCTTGAAATTTCTCATAAAAAATCAGAGAGAGATTTCAAATCCTTTGACACCAGTTTCAAGGCCTTGAAAACTAATGTCAAGGAAGTAGTCACTGAGAATTCTCTTTTGAGTGACAGTATTGTTGCTCTAAGACATGAGTGTGATGAAATGGAGGAACAAAGGACTACTCTAACTTAGAAAATTCAAGACACTAAAAAAGTTATGACCAAACATGCTGGCTCAGAACACAATTTAAACCAGATTGTTGGAGGAAGCTTAAAGTCTGTTCACAAAACTGGTATTTATTACAATCCCAATTTTCCCAGAAAAAGCAACACCAGGTTGTGAAGGCTGGTAGCAGAACCTCACCCAAGTTCCATATTTGCAAAAAAATTGGTCATGTCTTGATGACTTGTCCCTTTAGAAGAAGAGACCCTGACATAATGAGGAAGATTTGGGTTCATAAGGGGTTAGACCACCTAACATGGTTGACCCTGAATATGAATCTAAATTTCACACTTGGTCTAACAGCTGGGTAAGGCAGTGAATGGTGTTTTCAGGTTATCACCAAGAGCAAAGAACATAAATGGATCAAGGATAGTGGTTGCTCCAAACGCATGAGTGGTAAGAGTTCTTTATTTTCGGAATTGAAGGAAATCCAAGAGTAACAATCACAGTTGGTGATAAATGAAAATGCAGTGTCATTGGTATCGGAAATGTTGGTAATAGTTCTAAATTTTTTATCTCAGATTTATATCTAGTAGATGGTCTTAAGTTCAATATGCTTAGTGTATCACAATTATGTGATAAAGGTAATAAGGTCACCTTTGACAAGGAGAAATGTGTGGTGCAAGATGAGAAATCAGGCAATTGCATTCTCACTACTCCCAGATCAAATAATATTTAGTTTCTTAGTAATAACAAAGTTGCGGGAGAAAATATGAAGTGCCTCAAGGCCTTGAAAGAGGATTCAAAGCTTTGGCACAAAAAGCTTGGACACATTAGCTTGCACACTTAAAAAAATAGTTTATAAAGACCTGGTAAGAGGTTTGCCTTCTATCAAGTTCAAGGATGAAGAGGTATGGAAAGCATGTGCTCAAGGTAAACACACAAGAAGTTCTTTCAATTCGAATAACTTTGTAAGTACTACTAGACCCATTGAATTACTTCATATGGATCTATGTGGTCCTATGAGAACTCCAACTCCAAAGGTTAAGAAGTACATGCTAGTTATTGTAGATGATTTCTCTAGATTTACTTGGGTAATGTTTCGTAGAGATAAATCTGAAGCTCTAACTGAATTTTCAAAGCTTTGTAAAGTGCTTCAAACTTTGAAAAACCTGCATATTGCTTCCATAAGAAGTGATCATGGCAGAGAATTTGTTCAACTTTAGTTTGATTTATTTTGTGCTAAGTATGGCTTCTCTCACAATTTTTCTGCTCCAAGAACTCCTCAACAGAATGGTTTTGTTGAAAGAAAGAACAGGACTCTTGAATACATGTGTAGAACAATGCTTCTGAAAAACAAGTTGCCAAAATCCTTTTGGGCATAAGCTGTAAATACTGCCAAGTATATTCTTAACAGGTGCTTCATTAGTCCTATCTTAAATAAGACCACTTATGAGATTTTGAAAGGAATAAAGACAAATATCTCTTATTTCAAATCTTTTGGCGGCACTTGTTTTGTTCACAACAATGGTAAGGACAATCTTGGTAAGTTTGATGCCAGAAGTGGTGAAGGTATCTTTCTTGGTTATTCACTGTCTAGCTAAGAATATAGAATTTACAATAAGATAAACAAGCTTTTTGAAGAAAGTATTCATGTCATTTTTGATGAAAGCTATGATGGCTATTGGAGTGAAAGTTTTGCAGACTTGAATCTGAAAAAGTAGGAGTCATAGGATGAAGCAGAGATATCAAATGGTTCCAGGGAAAACTTGCAAGAAAAAAGAAGGAATTTTCAAGGCCTGGAAAGTGGGTCTCAAAGCCTTGAAAAAAAAAATCAAGAAATTCAAAGTGGACAAGCCACTTCCTCAAGTTCACCGAGACCTGAAAAGCTTCTTGGAGAACCAGAACCATGGACACCAAGGAAGAGATTCAGATATCTTTTATCTCATCTAGTTTATAACATCATATATAATTCATCCACGGGTACACAGACAAGATATCAATTGAAGAACGTGTGTGCTTCTAATGCTTTTCTCTCCCTTTTAGAACCTATGAATGTGAAGGACGCATTACAAGAAGCTGACTGGATCATTGCAATGCAAAGTGAACTCAATGAATTTGAGAGGAACAAAGTTTGGAATCTGGTTCCTCCTCCTAAAGACCAGTCTCTCATTGGCACAAGGTGGGTATTCAGAAACAAATTAGATGAAAATGGCAAGGTAAACAGAAAAAAATCAAGACTGGTAGCTCAAGCCTACAAACAGGAAGAAGGTATTGATTATGAGGAGACTTTTGCTCATGTTGCAAGGTTGGAGGCAATTAGAATGTTACTTGTATTTTCATCTTACAAGAATGTTAAACTTTTTCAAATGGATGTTGTGCATTTCTAAATGGATATTTGCAAGAAGAAGTTTATGTTGCTCAACCTCCTGGTTCTGAAAATGATGAATTTCCAGATCATGTCTATAAACTTACCAAAGATCTTTATGGTTTTAAACAAGCTTCAAGGGCTTGGTATGAAAGATTATCAAAGTTTCTAATTGAAAATGATTTCAAATTAGGATTAGTTGATAAAACCCTTTGCATAAAGACTCATGAGAAAGACATTCTAGTAGTTCAAGTTTATGTTGATGACATTCTGTTTGGTTTTACTAATGATTCTCTTTGCAGGGATTTCTCAAGTCTTATGAGCAGGGAATTTGAGATGAGCTTGATGGGAGAGTTAAATTTCTTTCTTGGACTTCATGTACATCAAATGAAGAAACGAATCGTTCCGCATAAAAACAAGTAAAACAAGGACTTGATGAACAATTTCAATATGTCTCAGTACAAGGTGGCTAAAACCCCTATGAGCTCTACATTTTCCTTAGGCAAGGATCCAACTGGTAAGATTGTAAATCATAAATAGTATAGAGGTATGATTGGTTCATTGCTATATCTCACTGCAAGTAGACCACATATCATGTTTAGTGTTTGTATGTGTGTTGGATTTCAAGTTGATCCTAAATAATCACACTTGGTTGTTGTCAACAGAATTTTTAGATATCTCAATGGTACCAAAGACTTAGGGTTTTGTTATCCTGAATAATCTAATTTATCTTTCTGTGGCTATTCAGATGCTGAATTTGCGGGATACATAGTTGACATAAAAATCACTTCAGGGTGTTGCCAATTTCCTGGATCATCCCTAATTAAAAGAAGCAAAACTCACTAGCCTTATCAACAGCAGAAGCTGAATACATAGCATCTGGAGCTTGCTGCTCACAAGTGTTGTGGATAGCTCAGCAAATGAGAGACCTTGGATTTGATTTCAGAGATATACCTATCAAATGTGCCAACACCAGTGCTATATCAGTTACAAAAAATCCAGTTCAGCACTCAAGGACCAAACACATAGATGATAGACGTCATTTCATCAGAGATCATGTTGAAAAAGGTGATTTTACTCTTGAATTTGTGTTTACTAACATGCAATTGACAGATATCTTCAATAAACCACTTCCAGAAGAAAGATAATGTGCCCTGAGATTAGAACTGGGCATGCTAAATAAAGAAGCACTGGTTTAGGGGGAGTATCAGGTAAATATTATGTGTTTCAATGTTTTGAAAGGATTTCTAAAGCCTTGAAAATCTTTTCAAAGCCTTGATTTAATTTGCTCCACCAGTATAGCAATTCAAGGCCTTGAAAGTCTTTTTGAAGCCTTCAAAATAATTATGTATGCTACATAGTAAATAAATTGGATCTTCAATGTTGGGTATCATCTCAATAGATAATTGCTCAATATTGCTTTTACATTTTAAATTAGTATTATACTATTTCCTTTCCCACGTCACACACAAGTTTGAATTTCACACAAACTGCACATCTTAAAAGATTTGAAAGATTTTGTTTCCTTTTCAAACTCAAACTCTTCTGTATTTATCTTCTCTTTTATCTCTCTTTCTCGTATCACTCCTGCCTTTCTCTTCTAATACCCTCAAACCCTAATGAGCACAAAAGAACGTCTAAGAGAATTAAGATGGCCGGAGGTTCTAAGCAAAGTTTTGGAAAGAAGAGAAAGAATGCTGAAGAAGAGGTTCAAACCCTAAGTAATGAATTAGCTCCAAAAACCCTAGTGCGAAAGGCCTCATTCTCCTCCAAAGAAAAATACCAAGAAGGATCAGACTCCAACTTCAAGTAAGAAGAAGAAGAAAGATCCACTTGCTCCTGAGAAACAGCCAGAGGAACAGATTGCTAGTCCTAATAAGGTGAATAAGAAGAAGCCTACAAAAGCTGAACAAGGAAAAGGCAAGGTTACAGATGAAGAACCAGAGAAGAACACTGGAAAAGAGCTACAGATCTATTCTAAGAAGCACACATCTCCTGGTAAGAAATCTGGCATTAATAACAAATGGTTTGTCAGTAATTTTGCAAGAGGAATGTTGTTGGATGGCTTTGCTTCTGCACCTTTAGCCTAGTGTAGCATGATTAGTGTCAACATTTTGAATAGCATGGATATGGAGTGCATTAAAAGGTTGAAGAAAATTTCTCTTTGGAAAATTCTATATCCTCCAGAAGTTGCTTCCCCTAGGCTCACTAGATTCTTTTATCTGAACATGAAGCAAATCAAGTCTTTCAAATTGGCAATTTCATCTAAAGTGGCTGGTGTAGAGATGGAATTAGATTTGGCTGTTGTAGAGATGGAATTAGATCACTCTGAGTTTGCCAATGTTTTAGGCTGTCCAAAGAGGTATAACACAGAAAAATACCCCAATAAGATTAAAGCCCTGAAGCTAGCTAGATAAGAATTCTTTTTACCCAATGCTGCTACCTCCTCAAAGTAGTTAACACACTTTGGGCTAACTGTTGAAGCCAAAATATTTTTACCATCTTCATGAGGTGTGTAGTGCCTAAGGAGAATTCAAAGAGTTGTTGTCTGACAGGGTGTTATACTTGATGTACTTGATTGTGCATGGGTATGAAATTGATCTACCTACTATTGTGATGGAACACATGCTTTATTCCCTGACCAAGGAAAGAAAGCATCCTTTTCCTTATGCCAATTTGTTATCACTTTTCTTCTAACACCTTGAAATTCTAAATGACAAAGAAGATACTATTACCATTCTTTTTGGTATGCTTGATGAGAAAGCTTTTCAAAGGATTGGAATCATGAAAACCAGTGAGGGAGCTTGCAAGTTATACTCTGACTTGTCTGCAGAAGAGCTGCAATCCAAGAAGTTCCCAAAACCCAAAGCCTTGGCCTCTCCTTGAAACCTACCTTCCCAATCCCAAGACCTTTACATGGTGCTTCACAGGCTTGATTTTCTAGAGAATGATATTGATGAGTTGAAACAAAATCAGTTTGAGTTTGGGACTGAGTTCAAACAAGTGAGTTATATGCTTGAAAGAATATTAAAGAGTATCAATTTGATCCATGTGGAAGAAGAAGTTTCACATGATGCAGAAGGATCAAAGAAGGCTTGATCTACAAAGGACTTATTCAGTGAGCATACTACCCAAGATGAGGCTGCGGGGTAAAGGACACTGGGAAACAAGTTGCTCAAGAACACGATGATGAAGAATAAGAACAAGCGAATGAAGACTGTCCAGACACAAGAATATTAATTAAGGATCTTGTGAAGAAAAATAAGAAAGGAAAAAATCCAGAGGTGGTCACTACTGCGGAGCTTTTTGAGGAAGATGTAGCTGCTGAAACTGGTGACGAAATTGCTCAGAAGAAGAATAACAGGAAGATGAGGAAGATGAAGAAGATAGTGGAGAAGAGGATGCTAAACCAAAGGGAGATGAAGACCCAATACCATGATTCTAGCCTACTCTTTATATTCAAGGCCTTGAATCTTGCTTCAATGTCTTGAAATTTTCTATCTTTTAAAATAGTTTTTATCTTAAGCTTTCAAAAACTTTGATCCAATATTTTCTCATTCCTTTTTTATGAAAGTCAAAAAGGGGGAGAAATTTCGGGTGCTTTATTTTGTTTATTTTCTTTTGATGGTTTAGAGATCTGGCTTAGATCAATAGGTTGTTTTTGTTGCTTAACTGCTTAATAAGTTGGATTATTGGTTAATTTTTCTTTAGTTTATTATCTGAGAATATTATGCCTTTTCTGCTATGCTCTAATGTTTAATTTTTGCAGAGAAACAGTTCTTAACAGAATAGTGGTTTTATCTTTCATCAAGGGGGAGATTGTATGTTTAGCATGTTTCAAACGTTTCGAACTCTGCACTATTTCAAGGCCTTGAAAGGGCTTTCAAAGGCTTGAAACTATACAGTAGTATATGGCATGAATTTAGGGGGAGATTTTCCTTCTAATCTGATTCCTAATCTCTTATACTTGAGTATGCCTTATTTTATGATGAAAGACAAACCAAAATTACACTAAAAACTATTGCTAATCTCTCTGTTTGACTTAGTTTTTGCAGAATTAATTAGCTGCCTATTCTGCAGGAACTGTTTCCTAATCTGTGTGTTTGCATGAAAGGAAATAGAGTTGTCAAATGGATTATGTGCTTGTGCAATCTTGCCTGGACATTCCTAACACTCTCAGATAAAAGATCAAGTCAGTAACTTTGAAGATACTGAGAAACTACCGTTGGGAAGAGCTGTTAGAGAGTCAAGATATGATGCTTCATTTTAGGAAAATATGTTTGAAGAATATCATACAAATCTTCATTTCAAACAAGCATCATAAGAGGTTGAATTGTTGAGAGTATTCGTACAGAAAATTTATAGAGACATTAAAACACTCTCAAGGATTAACAAGCAACACATAAGGAGATTCAATTCACTCAATCCAATCATCAGAAGATCACTGCATACTCAACTGCTTCATTAGTTCACAGTGTTCTTCTATCTGTACTTTATCTGTATATCATTTTGATAATACTTATCCTATCATATTCTCGTGAGTTGTTCAAGTGAACAACAGAGAATTATTGTTGGATTAGTTAGCTAGAATAGGTACTAAATAGGTTAGTGAGAACCACAAGCTGTAGCCGAGTAAAGGAAGTCTCTGTACTTGAGATCTAGGGCTTAGCTTTTGATTAATAAGAATTAAGTTGAATATCCTCAAGGGATTAAATCACTCAGGTAGAGACGTAGTTCCTAGTGGACTGAACTCTATATATCTTGTGTCTCTTGCCTTCTGCATTTCAGTTTTTACACTTGTTCATTTACTGTTCAAAACAGGTTTTCGGTTGAAGGACTTGAAACCCATCTCACGGCCTTCAACCCTTTCAGCAAACCTTTCTACTCACTATTTTGATTCCAAGTACTTGAAATACATTTCAATGCCTTAAAATACTCAAATACGTTCGGCTTTCTCAAATTTCTTTGAAACCACTCTTTTGGCAAAATTTTCCATGCTCTATTCAACCCTCCCCCCTTGTAGAGTATTGATCATGTATTATTGCCTACACTACTGTCTTTCACTCTTGACTTTAATACTAGAGCTTTTGGATTTAATTGCCAAGGTTAAGAAGTTGTGTTGTCTGCTAGCTACTCCAGTAATGCAGTCACTGAAATTCAGCTGAATTTGATGCAAAATATTCTAACCAGAACCTACCTGCACTCACTGCACAATTGTACACCAACAATTCAGCTATAGAAAAGCATGAAATACCTACAACCACTAATACAACAATACCAAGACATCTTTGGCGAGCCTACACAACTACCTCTAAAAGAGAACAAGACCACCAAATTCATCTGAAAGAAGGTGCTAACCCTATGTTCTTGAGGCCCTATAGATACCCGTTTTTGCAAAAACAAAATGAAATGGAAAAGATGGTTAAAGAAATGTTGGAAAGTGGCACAATTCAGCCTAGTACAAGTCGACACTTCTAAAAAGACAGGCAGAAAGCACAAAAAAACCACGGTTCCAAAAAACGTTAGTAGTCAGAACCAATAGTGACAGTTTTGTTTTACAACAATAACCACAGCTTCTGGTAAAACGTGCTTTTAGTTGTTGGATAGTACCATGGTTTACCAGAAACCGCTCTTTTTGTTACAACTAAAAGACCGGTTATGTCAAACCGTGGTATTATACATTATTTTTTAATTAATAAACAACGATTTTTGTTGAACCGTGGTTTATATTATTAATTTTTTAATTCAGTCAATACCGCAAAATGAAAGTGAGGAGCGAGCACATATGAAATTGGGGGATATAAGCGCGCATATACTCTTATATCTCTCATTACTTCAGAAAATTATGGCTACGGTGTGGAGAGAGAAATGGAGTGTCGATGTGGAGATTGAGAGGAGAACGGAGCTTTGGGTATGGAGATTGAAGGAGAGCGTTCGATTGGTTGCGAGGAGAAGATTGAAGGCAGAGGGGATCGATCGTTTGGCTGCGAGGAGAAGTCTGGTTCTCAATCTCATTGGGTTTGAAGCCTGGCTCGGTATGAGTTGTTTCTTCTGATTTTTTTGGTATATGGAATATTACAATAATCTGATTAGAGACTGCTTATTCGGTCTTCCAAATCTCGACATTAGTAATAGTAGATGCTCAGTAAGAAATATATTATTTGGTCTTCTCTTGTTTATGAAATTTCTTAATGTGTAGAGTCATGTTGATGTTCATTCTTTGATTTTCAAGTTTGAGATTTTATATATGAAATCTAACTTGAGTAAAGCAAACTAGCCCAGTACTGTTATGTCTTGTCCAAACAAGAAATAGAAATAATGTTTATGCTCATAGCATGCACAAAATAACAATTGTCTAATTCTAAAATAAGTCATGAAGGTAAAGATAACTCATAAACGCCTATGGCTAATGCAGTAACTCTTACTCCATTCCCTACACGAAAGACTATCTCCCCTTTAGCCAGTTGTGTACTTCTCTTTAGATCCTGCACATTTCGACAAATGTGAGATCCACATCCAGTATCCAATACCCAATATGAAGAGATAAACATATTGACATCTATGAAAAAATCTAGTGGTGGTGAAATCACTATTCCAAGCATTTTATCTTCCAGATACTTTGGGCAGTTCCTCTTCCAGTGGCCACTATCCCTGCAATAGTGACAGGCTCCCTTGGAAACGCCACCAACAGGCTTTAAGGAAACTTCCTTGGGTTTTGAAACTGCCTTGCTCTTCCCTTTGTAGGTCGAAGCAAGTCGCTTGCTCTTTCCTTTATTGATCGTCATTATGGCCTTGCCTATTCCTTTGTTAATGCTCTGTTCGGCAGTCCTCAACATATTGAGAAAATCTTACAGAGTCATGTTGATCTCATTCATGTTATAGTTCATGATGAACTGGCTATAACTATTAGGAAACGGTTTCACAATGATATTAGTAGCCAACTCTTGGCTGAATGGGAATCCTAATCTCTCGAGACTCAATATGTACCCGATCATGCGGAGTACATGAGGCCCGACTGGGTTCCCCTCTGGTAGATGACATTTGAACAGTGCTTTAGATACTTCATCATGCTCATGCTTTGCTTGCTCTTGGAAAAGTTGTCTCAAATGTATGATCATATCATACGCCTCCATGTTCTCATGTTGCTTCTAAAGCTCAGAGTTCATGGTGCAAAGCATAAGGCAAGTCACATCAGTAGAGTCATCAACAATCTTCTGATGTGCCTTCCTTTTGGTAGCAGTAGCATTAGCATATGGCGCCTCTGGAAGAGGCTGCTCTAGACTGTACAACTTCTTTTCTTGCTTGAGAACAACTCTCAAGTTTCTGTACCGGTCCAGAAAACTAATTCCAGAAAGTTTGTCCTTCTCAAGGACAGAACGCATGGATGATGTCGATGTTTGTTGTTGACTGTTTGCCATTTGGAATTCTACAAAATGAGAAATATACCAGTTTTAGTATTGGTGAATAATTAAGTACATTTAATGATGGATAGATTATTAAATGTTTCTCCCACCATTTTTCTCGGATTAATAGCCCTCGCCATTAATGCGGAAATATCATATATTCTCTAGTGGGCCAAGATCCATATTTCACTTCCTTTAGAGCTTGCTTTGGCAAGTCACTCAAAAAATAGCTATTTAGGTACAAACATCTTCCAATTGCATCCTATGAAACTCTTGGTTCAATTGGGCAAATAACTCCTTATTTATCTATCTCACAGATAATCCCAATTGTCTTGCCTCTAAGCTTTCAATCCTATTGAAGTAACTTAGTTGCGTTCAACCTCTTACTTCAACAATTGCACATTACAAGTTTGTGCCGTCGTGCCATCTCATGATGAATCAAATCACCTTGCTTTGGAAAGTGTGAATTCAATACATTATGATTCGGGCGAGTGTTAAGTAAGAAAGGCAAAACGCAATGTCAATTGTGTTGTTATCCTTATCAACTGATATACTTATTTGGTTGGGCAATCCCAAATAAAAGATCAAACTTGTTTATTATCTTGTTACGTTTTGCATGCATCATCCATACATAAAAAATAAATAACAATAAATAAATAAATAAATAAAAGAATAAAATGTGATGTGGATGTGGCCTCCTAAAACTAAGATATTCCCAAGCCAATGAGAATATATATGATCCCTAAAAAAAGTAAGCTCGTCTCCATGTGCCTCCGTCTTTTAGTCTATGCGTTCTAGCTTATGGAATAACACCATCTTGTGATTTCTTCAGCCTTTGATCTTCTTCTCCATGTCTTGACTAAATTCAATCTATCTAATACTATCTAGCATCTATACTAAATAGAGAGACCTCACAAGCGAGGGAGAAGAAGACACGCATGTCGTAAAACTTAATTAATTACAATAAAACCATAGCACAAAAATAAACATTCATATCATCCACATCTAAGGCCGCATCCAATCACCATGCGAAAAGCACATAATACAGTTAAAATCTGATTTT
The DNA here is from genome assembly GCA_023055425.1 of Linanthus parryae. NCBI lineage: Eukaryota > Viridiplantae > Streptophyta > Magnoliopsida > Ericales > Polemoniaceae > Linanthus > Linanthus parryae. The sequence continues at coordinate 92,162,920 of JALGPY010000002.1, read as the reverse complement.
AACGTGCTTGGTTAATTTTAGTGGATTTTTGGATTTTCTAGGGCCAAACGGTCCAAGGGGACTGCCTATCACATTGGCCGAACCCCAATGGACCGCCCGGGCCGTGCCAGACCGGTCGAACCAGTCCGCACGGTCAAACTGGCGGCTGGCCTGAGCCCGGATAGGCCACGGTCTCGGTCCATGCGCCACAAGGAGGGGGCGGTCATCCTTTGGCCGAACCCCTATGGGTTGTTTCCAAAATCTTCCTCTTTCCTTGTTGCTTATTTCCAATTTTAGAGAAAACCCATTTTTCCCAATTGTGCCCAATCCTAGTTTTTCAAATCACCAAAAGACACATCATATGTGAATCGAATTCGCTAATTTCAGAACGATACGTAAAATTAACTCATTCTCTACTAAATCATATTCAGTTTGCATCATTATGCCAATATCATTTTAAGCATTAAATAACAGAACAGTGTCAAAAAAAATAAAACCGTAACACATAAATCATGTTATGTTCTACGAAATGTGGCTATGATACCACTTTAGGGTTTTGATGCAGATTACGCAGCGGAATAAAAATTATAGATTCCTGATCAAACCCCTCCACGGATCCAGGGAAGCATTCATAACGTGATAAGGGATAAACAATTGTGTACCTTGTTTGTCTGAATGATCACGATACGCAGAATGATGTCCATGTCTCTATGAGAATCCACATCTAGGATTCAACTAGAATCCCTTTCATGTATTTTTTCTAGATACGCGAAGAAGGAGGAAGAAGATCACGCAAAACGAGGCACCGCGGGGTCGCGCGCCACACGTGGCCGACGGTGCAATGGGGGCGGATGGGATGGCTTTGGCCTCCTTGTCTGTCTTTGTGCTAGCTACGCGAAGAAGGAGGAAGAAGATCACTCAAAACGAGGCACCACGGGGCCGCGCTCCACACGAGGCCGACAACGCAATGGAAGGCGGACGGGATGGCTTCGGCCTCCTTGTCTGTCTCTCCTTGCTCTGTTATTTTCACTCAGTAATGACTCCAATGAAAATAAATGTTCCAGGAGTGCCTTTATATTGTTAATAACTCTTTATTAACTACATATTTGTCCCCAATACTAATCATGTCAATACACAGATTAGTCCACCTTGCAAATTAGTCCTACTAACTTTGCTTGTGGTTGTGTTTTGATCCTTTTGCTTAATTAATTCATATAATTAATGCCGAAATCCAATTTAATCCATAGGGTGTGTGACCCCATAGGTTTCTACTTAGTTGGTTGTACAATTACTAACATGAGCGGTATCTAGCAATACATCTATGCCACCCAACTAATAGAAGTAGTTAGTGATCCAACAAACCTTGTGCGTGATGTTACTGCATTGTATTATCCCTTTGTCTCTATATCCGGATTAGAAACGAGACATAAATGTCACACTCGTATATCCAATGCATAATTTCTTGATCCTGGAAATAGGCTTATCCATGCAGATAACATCAATATCCCATATTGATTTATCTGAGTCTGGCCATACATTCCATAAACACTACCCCTCGAGTGGCCGTGGATATTTACTCCCATAATTTAGGAGGGACAAATCTTCTCTACATCACTACCATCTCTCAGCTTGCTTCCTATTATGTCTGATTATCGCCTTTATTGCTACCCAGTCACGATATAGTGTTTGACCAGATCAAAACATAATATTCCACAACTAGAGTGTCTAGTGACTTCAAGTCTAAGGATTACAATACCATTGTCACTTACGAGAAGCACTTGTGACGTTAACATAATTAATAGCCTTCTCGCGATGGGTCAATATAGTATGTCATTACTCCTAATACATAACCATGTGTTAGACTTGATATCTTCAAATCAATAGTACCCACATACTAGTCTATAATGATCGTCTCGTTAATCAATATAATGAACTAGGGATATTAAGATAAACAATACATTTCAATCTAAGGACTTCATTATATTAAATATCTCCATAAATAAATAAATGAATATTCTAGCCAAAACAATGTTCATACTAAATATATATTGCCTCTAGGGCCTCTAATCCAACATCATGGAGACCCAAAACTCAGCATAGACCTGATGTACATGGAACACTTTCCATCGGGACAGGAAAGTGCAAAACTGGTATATATTGAAGACACAAGGCCCAAGTGGTTGATACAGTACTCGGAAACATGCAGTCCTCTTTAGGCGAGTACCTCCATACTGCCCTGGAAGAAGGAGGATTCTTGGCAACAGGGGGAAACCATATGCACACTATAGAAGATAAGGATTCCAGGGCGGTCTTGAAAGGCAGAGAGAACAAGCCCAAATGATGGTGCAGGGGGAGACAGTCAGACGTAACCACCCTATGAAGTTTCTCCTCTGGAACTAATGGACAGCTTGTGTGACATCCCACACAATTAAGTTCAATTAGGAATTTATTTGATTTAGTTTATAATGTTTTGAGCTTATTAAGTTGGATGGTAGAACTTACATATTGGTTCCCTATAATCTTAATTTTAATAATTACTTAATTGTTATGAAATATTAAATCTAGAAAAGTAGTAAAGTATGTATGTATTTCTAGTATGTGTAGAAGTATTTCTATAGTATGTATACCTTGAATGTACATCTAGTGTAGGGGGTTAGACACATAGTTACCTATCACTAGGAAAGCTAGCTATCTATGTATAGTCACATCATGACTACTTGTGTTTCAAAGCATAGGCTTGTCCCCTTTACACTCTTTCCTAGCCATCTTGTTCAATAAATCAAATCTTTCAAGTGCAATCCCGGATTTGAGCAAAGAAGCCACAAAAACATGGCCAAAGTTGGTATTTTGCCATACTATGAGTGTAAAACTTGTGGGGTTCGATACCTATCAACCCTAGAGCCATTTTTAAATGCTACTCCACATATTAAACTCAAAAGATGGTAGCAAATGTGTCATCTTTTTGTTGTCCCAAAGTGCCTAGCTATGACCATGCTAGGACATTTCTTGCAAGCAAGTGTGACATAACAATACACCATGTCCCTTGAGAATCTTTAAAGCATTGTAGTTCAGCCCATCTCCCTCATTTCTCACACCCCCATCTCTCTCTAAGAATCACAAGAAGTCCTCTTCTTTCACAAAAGAAGCTCAACCAGTTTTTGTGCAAAAACCTCCTCAAAACACCACCAAAACTTCATATTCTAGCAACCAAATCATGAAAATTTATCTCCAAGCTAAATACAACCTTGGTGGAGACTTCTTCCTTCATCCTACCCATGGATTGAAGCTTACAATCACTCTTTTGCTCACTATTCCTAATCTTTGAGGTAAATTGTTGATCTATTCTTCTAATTCCTGCATATTCTTGCTTCTAGTATCTATTATAATGGTAAATCATCTAAGAATGTCCTTGCATGTGTCTATATTTGCATATTCTTGTGGATTCATGGGTTCATCCACATGGAGGGAGGTTTAGAAGAAGTTCATGTCTCAAAAGATGAGAGTTGTCCTTGATTTCCCTATTCCATACTCTTCATCCTTCCAAATCATGTGTTTTTGCTCATCCTTGAAGACTATTTGTTGCATATAGACTTGCATGTGTCTCTTATATTACTTCTTATATCGAAAATGAAGTGGTTTCACATACTTACTCGAAGAAATTTTGATTTAAAGGAAAATTTGGTCTTGTAATGATTCTCTGTTTTCGGACAGAATATGTGACCTGACTTTGAGAGGCCACATCTCACTCATAAAGATTTGTTTTGTGCTCTACCTTATATCGTTTCGAAGCCCTGTGTGTCTAATTTCATATAAAATTGGTCTCGTGCCAAAATTCATTGTAAATATTCTGGAATGTCCGTTTTCGTAAAGTGTGTCTGGGCTGGTAATTGGGCTCGGGCAGATTGTGTCACCCGACTTTGAGAGGTCACTACTCCCACATACGAGCTTATATTTTGCTAAACTTTATATCTTTATGAATCTCTATGTGTATACTTTCATATCCAATTGGTTTCATGCCAAAAAGACTTTTAAATTTTCCGTCATGTGAGTTTTCGTAAACTGTGTCAGGGCTGGAGAGTGGGTCCGGACAGATTGTGTCACCCAACTTTGTGAGGTCATTACTCCCTCACACGAGCTTGTATTTCGCTCTATCTTATACCGATTCGAATCTCTGTGTGTCTAATTTCATTTCCAGTTTGATTCATGTCAATATTCATTATATATCATTCGAAATTCCAGTTTTCGTAAAGTGTGTCAAATCTGAAAAGTCCGTTTCTCGCCGAGTGGCATATGCTACTTTAGAGAACATTATTCTTTCGTTCATTCAAGTTAGGTGGACATCATAATCATAGTACGGGGCATCTTATGAACCTTATTAGTAACATATAGCCACTAGGAATCACTAGAATTGATGTTGGCTTGCCCTTACGTGTTGAATTGCTATTTGTAGAGCCTCCTTCTTAGCTTTGCTCTTGGATTCCCGTATCGGTCGCTAGTAAGGATTTTATAAGCTAGGACTCGAGGTGAGTACTTACCCAACCCTTTGGTAGTGCTATTTTCATATATTAATTGTTTATGGGCTATGAGGTGGATCTTGTGAATGGTGGAATGTGTTCTTAATAACTACTTGGTGATTTGTGTCTTTTGATTGGAGATATAGCCCATGTTTTAAAGCATGTTTATAAATGATATTTGTTAAACTGAAAATCCATGGTATGCTTTATAAATGTTTGGCCGAGATGGTTGCCTAAATGACACTGTTGGACAGTACCCTAACGGTGGGGGACAATACACCGGTACAGTACCCTAACGGTTGGGTGATATACACCGGACAGTACCCTCCCGGCGCGGGGTCAATAGACCGGAGGTCGATGCCCTGTCCCAGGGATATAATATGGGATGAGCCGTTAACACGTGCGTTGTCATGACTTGTCGACTATATTTTCGTCCGAGGTAGCGATTCTACGCGGACTCGCCACATTGATGGCTAAGTGTCACGAATGAGATTTTAATGGCCAAAGTACCTGAATAAAATGAGCCAACGGCTCAAAGTGGTGTTGTGGAAGGGGTCAAGGACCCAAGTGTTGAGTTAAATGCTTTACATTTTTACCTACTTGAATGCTTGCTTAAATTATGTTGTTTATATTATTATTTATCTATGTATGAACTGTGAAGCAAGCATGTTTGGAACAACTTGACCATGGCATCTGGAACTTGTATATATATTGTATATTTCCAAACCTAACAAAGGGGTAAGTACGTGCTCACCAGACTTCGCAGTCTAACCGGTTTTATATGACCGCTCTTTCAGGTTCCACGGTGAGCACCGAGCCAAGTAATCCAGCCGCATAATTTCATTCGCCATATCATGTTGAGAGATGTTTCATGCTTTTGTGCTAGGCTTGTCTAAGACTCTCTTTGTTCAAGTCTATGTGGCAGTACGTAGTATCTTTCTATGTGTAACTCTTGGAGATTTATTATGCACTCTTTAGAGACCATGTATGGTCGTATTTTGGTAGTGGGAATGTGTAACCCCATGAGGGGATATCCCGTAGTTTGTTTAATGGATTGTTGGATTTAAATTATGGACCTTTTTTTGAATGGATTATGTGCAACCGTGACTGAACCTTGAAGGACTTGACTCTGAGATCGACGAGTACCATGGAGGATAGAGAAACATTTTATTCAATTCTCAAAGTTCTGTTTCCTTTTGTGAAAAACAAATGGTTTTGGATATAAGACCCCTTTTCATAAGCTTCCGCAATATTTATCAGTTAATCCTTGAATTTCTAAGCATTTTCACTCTCATCCTCATGGTACGAGTTAGCCTTGGTGGCGTGTGACGCCTCGTTCCCATTTAATTACTTTATTAATCGGGGTCGCGGGAGCGGGGTGCCCCAGCTTGTAGCTCTTCTTTCAAAATAAAATTTAGAGGCCTGATTGCTGGGCATGGACCAAATATCATTCAAGTTACTAAAACAAGAGTGTCTAGTGAGAGTGCTCAGAACTATGCCCCCTTGGCTTCGACAGGAGCTTTGTTGCTGACCCTAGCGTTTATGATGGTGGACTATGGCTTATGTCGAATAGCAATGATATGGCAATTTTGTTAATTATTCATGGTATTGCAGTGTAAATTTTTACTCTACAACACCGTGAAAATTACTAAATTCTCGTCTTATTTTGCTAACCAAATCAACGGGTCAAAAACAAATTAAGAACTCTCTCGAAACCGACGCTTAAGAACTCTCTCGAACGGTGAACAGACAGAGACATCAAGGGTCAGAAAGAGAACATATCTCTTTATTAGCAATGATGGTATCGAAGGAAGGGGTACGATGGATCAGGCGTACCAAAAACAAATTAGCTCATGAGTTATCATCTTGTAGTCTTGGAGTACTATGTGGTGTGTCTTGGTGTATTGTTTGTCCAGACATGGTGTATTGTACTTGGTTGTCAGATAAGTGTCTAACATAATTATTAAATAAAAACCTAATTTCAGAAAAAAAGTATCCACTGAACTTTTATCAGAAAACGTTAACGAGTCAAATGATCCAAATTAACTATGAAGAATTTGGAGGAACTGAGCGGGTAGGTGCTTGTGTTGTGAGTTTTTAGAAGAGACGTGTGAATTCAGGAGGAACTGAGCGGGTAGGTGCTTGTGTTGTCAGACATTGCCCCTTATCTGTTAACAATTACTAATCAATTATATCTCTATCTTCTCCACCAACTCTGTATCAGTGTCAACTCTCACTCACTTCTTTAAAACTCCATAACAAACACATCCTTCACCAAAACTTCTCCGAATTCAGAAGCCTACACTCTTCTCCTCACCAATTCAAATACCATTCCCCAACAACACAACTTCATCCAAATTAAAAAATCAACTTTTCCTAACAACACTAAGCTTTCATTTTCTAGATATTTGAATATTAGCGAGCATTTGTAGAATTTCAAGAGTAGGCAAGTGATTGCGAAGTGAAAAGAATCCCATGAAGAGAACAAAAGGAAATTTTGGGCAAGTTCATCATTTCCAAAATTTTTTTGCTCACTCTCTGACCAACTCTGATGGTTTTCCTACAAGAAGAAGGGCTGATTGTTGGAATTTTTATGTTGTTCTATAAATTCCAACCTAGAGTAACCTCTAACACCCCCCCCCCCCCCATATCTCTCTCTATCTCTCTCTCTTTCTCTCTCTCTCTCTCTATCTATCTATATATATATATATATATATATATATACACAAATACATATACATATATATATATATGTATGTATATACATGCATACATATATATATATATGTATATATATATACATGCATACATACATACATATATATATATAGATGGAACGAAAGGAGGGCATCAGATCTAAAAAAAAAAAAAACTACCAGCAAGACATTGTCCAGAGCTTACAAAGAAATCCAACCACACAAGAAGAAAAACCTAACAAGTCCAAACTACCAGGTTCATACAAGGACCAGAAGCATCAAAAGCAAACCAACCTACTGCTGCACAAAAAAACTTCAAACCATCTAAATTACTAAAAATCTGGATGCAACACCACTGCTGAAGAATCGTCATCATGTCCTCCTTCCTTCTCTGCCACTCCACTGGAGTCATCCTTCTGTTCTCCTCCACCTCCTTCCTGAGCTGTGAAAGAATATCAATAGCAGAGTAATTAATCTCATGCACGTGAAAAATGAATGAGGCCTCTTGTCATCAGGTTTTGAAGAGCACACAAAATCATGTCTACAACTGCAAGAGGAGATGGGAGCAAGCTCAATTAAGAATGTGAATGCATAATAGTATTATCAATTTGATGTGCCACCCAAAAAAACCATTTTATGCCTCTTTCTCTTCTTAGACAAGAAAAAAATGGAGATGCGGTTCATGTTACAAGCGGATCCCAGAAGAAAACTCGACTCCTTCTTTCTCTGCATAGGACCTTTTGGTTCCAATGCTGAATCATCTCCCCGGACTTCAGAGAAGTCACTAGCCATTACCTTTACTTGATCCATTAATTGGATGGGGGTGACAATATCAGTATTGGTTCTATTAAAGCAGATGGAGTTTCTTAGTTTCCATAGAGTCCAAATGATTGCACCACACCAGCTAAGAATGCAAGGTCTAGTATGCACATTTGAATGGCCAAAAGAGTTCTTATAGTATCTAGAAAAGTTAGTATTTGTGATCCGAATAGGAGAAGTGTACCAAAGAGCTTGAGCAATATGACACTAAATGAATAAGTGATCAACAGTCTCATGAGACAGGCCACAAAGAGATCAAGTAGGTGTGGATGAAAGATGGATCATGTGGAGGAAGTGCTTAACTGGAATTTTATGATGTAAAGTTTGCCAGATAAATAATAGCACTTTCTAAGGGAGTTTGAGTCTCCAGAAATCAGTCCAAGGGAAATTTAAATTTATCTCCACCCAGCCTTGTCTTTACCACCAGCCAGACTGTTACTTAGGTGTATCTTAAACAGGTGGTGGTAAGCTGAGGCCACAGTGAAGTGTCCCCATGGGTAAAAGCCCAAATTTGCATCTCAGGTTGGTTTGTCCTTGGAAGGGTGACACTGCATATTAGAGTTTGAAGCCAAAGGTTGAGCTGCACCAGCTTGTCTCTATCCCATCTTTTGGTCAAGCAGTCCCCTTGCTGGATTATATCAGCCACCTTACAATTATGCAAATCTGAGGAGACATTTTGGTTTATGAAAGGAGGAGTGTCCGGATCCTGTTATTAGAGGTGATCGAAATGCTCCCCCCATTACCAACATTCCACAAGAGCCCTTCTCTAGTTACAGAATTGGTAGAGTTAAATCTTTTCCACACCCATGGTGAATTTGTGTTAGTTTTTCGGTCTAGAAATGACTTTTTCTTACAATACCTTGATTTGAAGTATCTTGCCAAAAGACAGTTGGAATTGGTGGTGATTTTCCATGCTTGTTTGGCAAGAAGATCCTGGTTAAGAAGTGAAGGGGTTTAATGTTTAAACCTCCTAATCTCTTCGGCCTGCACATTTAGTCCCAAGACACCCAATGCATAGCTCTTTTAGATTGAGTTTTACCCCGAAATAAGGATGAGAAAGTGTTATCAATTTTCTTGAGATAAGAATTAGGAAATTTAAAGGTGTAGAAGGGGATAATTAGTGAACCAGTTATTGAACTCTGATCAAGTGTGATCCTGCCTGCCTTGTTCAGATAGCAGTGCTTCCACCCTGAACATTTCTTCCTAATCTTTTGAGTAGTCTTCTCAAAAAGGTCCTTACTAAGGTTGACATAAATAGGGAGTCCCAAGTAAGGTCATAAGCTATTATTGACCTCAATTCCCGGTTCATGGGAGAGAAGCATTTTATGGTGGAAAGAGTTGTTAGTGGTAAATTTTTTTCTCTTGCCCTGACTGAGAGCAATAGAGATTAAAAAGGTTCCTAAGGTTGAGTCCCACTTGATCCTTAATTTTAAAAAATAAATTGTGTTCATCTGCAAATTGCAGATGGGTCACAGAAGGCCCGGAATGACTATGCTTAATCCCCTGAAATTAACCCTCCTCCTGGGCTCTTAACCAAAGTCAATGAGAGTGCCTCAGCAATGAGAACAAACAAAACAGGGGATAAAGGATCCCCTTGTATGAAACCACAGGTAGATGGAAATAGGCAGAGAGAGAGTCATTAACATCCACAGCAAGCGAAGAAGTTTTAACACATTCCAAAAAAAATAAGACGGATAAACCTATCAGGAAAATCATACTTAATTAGAACCTGATGAAGGAAACCCCACCTTAATTTGTCAAATGCCTTAGTCATATCAATTTTCAGGCTAGCATAGGCATCAAGAGCAGATGACTTCTGAAAGCTAATAAAGTGAATGATATCACTGGCAATAGCAGTGTTATCAGTAATGACCCGTCCTAGGATGAAGCCTGGTTGATTCCATCTGACCAGGGTTGGGAGGATCTTTTTCAGTCTATTAGCTAAGACTTTGGAGATTATCCTATATAGGACATTTGTGATGCTAATTGGACGGTAATCCCTAATAGGGTAGGGTTATCACCTTTAGGTATGAGGGTAGTGATAGTTTTGTTTGTCTCTCTCAACATGTGCCATGAATTTAGGAAGGAGAGAACAACTGATATGATAGTGGTGGAAATTATACGCCAAATTTTTTGGAAAAACACTAGGGGAATTCCACTTGGGCCATGAGCCTTAAGCGGTCACATGCTAAAAACAGCACACCTCACCTCTTCAGCTATGAAAGGTCTTTGAAGCATCTTCACTTTGTAATCCTCTAAGGAAGTCTGAATTGCATCAATAACCAAAAGGCTCTCTCTTTATTTGAAAGATTACTTTTCCATTTTAAACATGTCGTCACATAGTAGGAAGAGGTCGCATGATGAAGCTAGTGGTCCTAATTCACAAAGGAATGGTAAATGAAGGAATCCTAGTAAGGAACTTAGCTTTGATGAGACTAATGAAAATAATTAAGAGAAAATAAAAAGATTGTTTATGTGGATGCGGGTCCGACCCGTCCCATACCCGCAATTGCAGTCCGCAGACAGTGTTTTGTGCCGGGCATGTGCGGGTTTCGACCCGCTTTGACGGCCCGAATTGCCATCCCTAGTTGAGATGGTGTGGTTGGAGAAAGGCTACTTGCAAGGGACGACCACATTTGAGATGTCCAAGAGTGGTGGGATTGTGGGGAGTGGCAGTTAGGCCCCCTAAGCGATGCTTCCGAGAAAACTGAAATGTGTCCTGCAATCGCAGTGACCCTGCAATGCCCCACATCCTAGGCAATTACTTATGTGACAAAAGCACTCCCATGAACAAAACTACTTCAGTACAGTACTATTTCCAGCTTCCCTCATCCCTGAGTTACTCTGTTGAATTTATTAATCTGGATGAGGTATGAAAAATGAAGTAGGCCTCATGGGTAGCAAATAAGATACGCCGGATATGGCTTATACTTGATATGACGTGGGGTATGTATGCTGTGAGATGAGGCCGGATATGATATGTCTGCTTATACTGTTTGGGTGATGTAGAGTGAGTATGGATGTGATGCTCAGTATATGAGTTACCATGGTAGTATTGGATAAAAAAGAATTATGTGTCAAAATTATTATGATACCCTCAGTGCTGTGAATTATTTAAGTTCTTTTATTATAAATTGTTGATGAAATGTACAAATAATTTGTTATAAAAGATGTGAACTGAACGAAAAAAAAAAAAAGTTATATGAACTGAAGCCTGATCTGTAGTTTGGGTTTAGCCTTTCAAACTTTAGGCCTGGCTGGCACGGCCCAAACCCAACCCAGCGCCGACAGCCAGCCCTGCTGCATTCCAATGGGGTGCATGCTCTCGTATGAAAAAGAGGTTTGAGCATAATGTTTTATTACTTCTTGCAGTTGTTAGAAAGCATCTTTGGAAAGGCAGAAATGTGCTTTGGCATCGGCTTGAAATATTAAGAAACACCATATCAACTATCATGACCAACACACAGGTGGATGATATTCATTCCAGAACCGCCTTGGGAATTCTCAAGGACTCGTGTTTTTAGAACGAATAACATCTTATCTGTACATAAAGAAATAAAGAAGAATCTTTTTTCGTAAGAGCAATGCATGCGGCCGGACATTTATCTGTGATACAAGTTGGTTGAGTTAGTAACAAGTAACTAGTCTATAAAAAAACGAATTCCAAAATTGCAGTTAGAGTAGTTAATAGTTCTCCAGAAGTAGGAAGAGAAACGTAGAGACTTACAAGATTACTACATACAACTTGGAGGAGGATATCGTACCACTTTAATTCATTCCAATCAGGCTCAAGGCTAAGCTCCCATCTCAAAAGTGTCTTCCTCCAATGTGATTCTATTGTGACTGACCTTGTGATGCCTTTAATAAGTATTGCCCAAGTTTATCTTCCTGTCCTTCTTACTTCATCCTATCCTCCTAGTTTCAAATCTTAAAATACTTGTATCCATCATCTGGGCTAGTCATTCCTTCCTCCCAATCACCCATAGTGCGACCCCCGAAAACTACTTGCTGGATTCCCATGTATCTGCCACACAAAAATTGAGGAAAACAAAGAAAAACTTAACATGCTTGCAGATGCTACAAATGATATGAATTTCCAGTTTCCACATTCAGAGGAAATAGAAAAGGTTATTTCATGAAATTTTTGTCAAGCTTCATGAAACAGGTCTGAAAAGAAAGGCATACTCAGAGCTCAGCCCAGTCAGACAGTTGAGGAGAACATCAATGGCAAAGAAATCCGATGTTCCAAGGTCTACCCTGTTGCATGAAATGTCATCCAGTCAGTTTTTTTTTAAAAAGGCTACCACGAGTCCAAGACATCATATATGGCCACCGAATTCACATAAAGTTATTACCAAACACGGCCCCAGTTGTCCTGAAACTCAACATTGCTAATGTCATGAAATGAAGATGGCATCACTGTAGAACCCTTCTCGTCGTCATAAAGAGGATTGTCTTCCACAGACGAACCTGCCAACTGCAATGCAACACTGTTTTAGCTTCCTTGCTGTTCTGCGACACTGAAATGCTATCTCAAACAGACCAACAACATCTGGAGGTAGATAATCAACATAATTTCCCTTGCCTGCAAGTATAGATAAATACAAAACTGGGAAAAATCATCTCTTGATGTACAGGTCTAATATACTTTATATTTTTGGTGCACAGATCTAATATACTTACGTAAGAAAAGTGTAGGCTGGGTTTGAAAAGGAGGCGTACGAGGTCAATGGCAATGGTAAAGACATTGACATCTGGCAAGAACCATGGGCACCAAATCTGGAGAGTGCACAACCAAAACATCCAGATGAAGTAAGGAGGTCAGTAAAGCTGATATCTACTCAACATGGTGCTCAAGTGAAGATGCAGAGGAACACTTACGCTCCAAATCCCACTGTCAGACTAATGTTAATAGATTTGGGCTAAGGGCAAGATTGGTCACTACTAAAGCTGCATATTGCCATCAGAGACATAGAGATGGTCAAGTAAGAGTTGGTTATTGGTGTGAAGTAGAAATTGTTGTGGAAACTACCCATTCATAAAAGGCTTCATGTGACAGGGAGGCTAGCTGGTACTGCACTTACCCTCAAAATCAATTTAGCCTCAAAAGTGCTGGTACCTGATGTACAATACCCCATGTGTGAAGAAGATCATGAGATCCCCCATCTGTTCTATTACACAGTTGCTAGGTCTATGTGGTTTGTTGTAGTAGGTATCATAAGCGATCTCTTGAGTGGAGTATATCTCAGTGGTTCAGTACTATCCAAGAACATGATCAGGTCAAAGGAGAAGATTTGCTCAGAGGTCAAAGATTAGCCCGCCTTCTTGCTGCAATTATCAGGGAATGATTCTTGAAAATGAAGAAATGCTGAGCTCTTCATGATACATGGGGAACCTATCAGGATTATTGAAGAAGGTACAAGATCTATTCCTACTTCCTGGAACACCAAATGGTACAAAACAAACAATCTATTACCCCCTTTAAGAAGCTAGACTAATCACCATTGGTCCCATCCTTCAAAAGGGGTTGATTGCCTATGCAGTGGTGGCAACAAATTCTGAGGGCATGATTCAACTAGCTGGTTTCAAATTGGGTCCTAGCGAGTCAGCATCTGAAGATATTTCCAAGCTGTTGAAGAATATAGTGTAATCTGAAGCATGAGTGGATGAATGCTTTAAATGAAATTGATGGAGCAGCTACTGCTCAAGCCTGTGCATTCCCTTCTGTAGCTAGTTGCCTCAATGGGAGTGGAAGACTACAACTGATGCCATACTCAGGTTACTACAAGAACTAGTGGACCTGCTATTCAGTTTTCTCCTACAGTTGGTAATAGAACTGCACATGAGTGCCCAATGGGCCTTTAGAACAAAGAGTAGTGGTCTGTTAGATGACAATGTCGTGTCTCCTGGTGTATTGGAAATGGTCAAGAGTGACCTTTTATCTATACATACTTTTGTTTTTCTATTTGAGAATTCTTATCTATACATACTCGTTCACTTTCATGACAAAGAAACAGAACAATTTAGTGTTAGAATATTCAATTGCCAAGTCCTATATATTTGGAGAATCAAGTAAATATTCTTCAAGTATTCCACTAGCATCAGTTTTACTCCTGATCATATGAAATTTCTGGATCCAATATATTTGGTGCATGAAGTAGTTATTCTATTACCATATTTTACTACTGATGTAATGGAAACATATCTTTTATGAAAAAAACAGATGTAAAGGCACAAACAAGGAATGTATCCGAAGGAAGACTAGACCTTAAAGATTTCTGTTTCATCAACCAATCCCTTTTGTCCTCTCCCAAACCCTCGTGACCAGATATTGTCCAAACGCCTGAATCCTATCTGTCCCATCGGTCAGCAACAGCTGTTGACTTAGAAAAGCACCCCATACAGGAGAGATCTTCTCAAGGAAGCACTTAGATGGGAATTACACAATGGACCCTGGGTCAAAGTCTTTGAGGAAAGATAAATTGTCTCGTCGAAGCCCAACCTAGCCTCGTTTCTAGGCCACAACCCTGACCCGGCTTCAGGGTGTCGGACCTCGTCTCTGATGGTTTCTGAAAATCGTCCTCTCCTGACCTGTTTTCCATTCCTCATCTATATCACACTAATACAAGCGTATTTACAAATAAGTCCCTACAATTACGTTAAAATATCACTAAGCTATACTACGCTATTACACCCCCGCAGTGGAGCGGGAGAATGATGAACGTTCAGACTGGAGCGGAACCTTTCAAATAACTGACAAGGCAAACATTTGGTGAAGATATCCGCATACTGAAAATCAGCAGGAATGTGAAGAACCCGAAGTTGGCCGAGGCGTACCTTTTTCCAAACAAGGTGAATGTCAATCTCAATATGTTTCGTGCGTTGATGCTGAACCGGATTACCCGATAAGTATACTGCACTGACATTATCACAATAGCAGAGAGAGACCTTCGGAGGACGCACCTTGAGCTCAAGAAAGAAGATTGCGAAGCCAACAGAGCTCAGCAACAGCGAGGGCAACGCCACGGTACTCGGCCTCAGCATTGGAGCGAGAGACAGTAGCTTGTCGTTTGGACGACCAGCTGAGAAGATTATCCCCCGAAGAAAGTGCAAAAACCAGAGGTGGAGCGACGCGTTTCTGGGCAGCCTGCCCAACCCGCATCAGTGTACGCCGTGAGACCCGTAGAGGAAGTAGCGGAGATGTGAAAATTGAGATCAAGAGTGTCACTTACATAGCGAAGAATGGGTTTCAACGCGCGAAAATGATGCGGCGGGTGAATGTGAGGTATTGAAGTGCACCAGCTAAGCTGCGGTAGAGAGTGAGATCATCAACCGGAGGACCCGAACTCGTTGTGAGTTTGGAGTCAGGCTCAACCGGAGTGCTAACTGGCTTACAGCCTACCATCGACGCACACTGTAGAATCTCAGAGGCATAAAGAAGCTGAGAGAGAACCATACCAGATGCAGTTCGAGTGACAGCAATACCCAGAAAATGATGCAGGGGTCCAAGATCGGTCACAGTCGAGAGCTGAGAAATGAGCCGCTGTACAATTGTAGGCGAAGACCCTGTAATGATGATATCGTCGACGTAGAGGAGGAGGTAGACAATATTTGATCCCTGACTATAAACAAACAGAGACTCGTCACACCGACAACTTGAGAACCCCACTGAGATCATGAGAAATGTAGCAAAACACTGAAACCACGTGCTGGTGTCTGTTTCAGCCCATAGAGGGACTTAAGAAGACGACAGACATGATCCGGATGGCGGTGATCCCGATAGCCCGGTGGCTGATGCATATACACGACCTCATCCAGATCACCGTGCAAGAAAGCTTCTTGACATCCAAATGGCGAATAGGCCAAGCATGAGAGATGGCAAGAGTGAGAACAGTGCAGATGGTGGCCGGTTTGACGACAGCACTGAAAGTCTCATCTAGGGATGGCAATATGGTCCGATCCGATCTGTGATCCGAGCGATCTGGGCCGAATGGATCGGATCCAAATCCGATCCAATTGAAAATGGATCGGATTTGGATCTGAAAAGCCAGATCCGATCGGATTTGGATCTGGATTTGGATCTAAGGGCAGATCCACCGGATTCCGACCCGATCCGATCCGACGTATATGTGTGCTTTACAAATATATTCATACTACCTCCCCACTATCACTTCCAAGAAGAATACAATAGTAATTCCAACCTACAAAGCTATTTCTGTTGTGTTTTAGGCTTCATAACTTGCGAACATGCCTTAGCGTATAAAATAGTGTTTATTTCTTATGTTATTTTTTGTATTTTATTGCAAACCAGAGTCGGATCCGATCCGATCCGACCACGTATTATATGGATCTACGGATCGGATTTGGATCAGCTGGATGAAACCCGATCCAATCTGATCCGAATCCGGTGGTGATCCGAACGGATCTGGATCGGATCTGGATCGGATCTGGATCGGATCTAGTCTGATCCGATCTGGATCCGACCCGTTGCCATCCCTAGTCTCATCACAATCAACCCCTACTAGCTGAGATTTGCCATTCGCTACCAGGCGAGCTTTGTACCTCCGAATAGTACCATCATCTCGAAACTTGTGACGGAATAACCAAATGGCCCGAAGAATGTTCGCCCCAGACGGGCGAGGAACCGACTCCCAAGTCTGGTTCGTGATCATAGCCTCAAAACTCATCATCCATTGCAGCTTTCCAAGTGTGGGTCCGAAAGGGCAGACACATGGGATTCGGGCAAGGGAGACACAGAAGAGGGAGATTGAGCATGAAGGGTGAGACGGGAGATGGGTTTATGGATACCGTGCTGGGCTCGGGTTCTCATCTGAGGGGAGAGAGGTGGAGCTGGTGGGTTAGGAGAATCTGGTGCTGAAGACAGCGGGGAGACCGTGACAGGTGGGGAGGCAGGAGGCTGAGGCGGAGGAGGCGGAGGTGGTGTCGACGCGGCAGGAGGAGGCGAGGCTGGGCGACGAGTGTAATGAAGAGGGAAGGGTGGGTTTAGCCGAGAGGGAGCAGAGGGGTTGTGAGTATGACCGGACAGATCTATAGGAGGAAGACCATTGTCGGGGTCAGAGATAGTATGCCCGGGAAGTGACACGGAACCCGGTGTTGCAAACGGGAAGACATGCTCATCAAACGTGACATGACGAGAGATGTGAATGCGACTAGTAGAGATGTCGAGACACCGATAACCACGATGGTTCGAAGGGTAACCAAGAAACACACATCGAGTGGATCGAGGGGCAAGCTTGTGAGGAGACACATCAGTCAGATTGGGGTAACACAGACACCCAAAGGTACGAAGACGATCGTATGTGGGAAGACGGTAATAGAGAATGGTGGTAGAATATCACCGTTGAGAGCTTTGTTGAGGAGAATGTTGTGGAGATAGACAGCAGTGAGAACATACTCAACCCAGAAGCGATAAGACATGCAGGCCTGACAGAGAAGGGTACGAGATATGTCATTGAAACGACGTATCATACGCTCAGCCTTGCCATTTTGAGGAGACGTTTGCGGGCAAGTAAATCGAAAAACAAGGCCACTAGACTTGGCGAACTCATGAAACACAGAGTTTTCGAATCCCACCCCCCCCCCCCCAAGGTCGCATTGAAAACTCTTAATGTTACGAGAAAATTGGGTATGCACATACGTGTGGAATTGTTTGAAGCGAGTGAAAACATTCGATTTGAGTTTTAAAGGAAAAACCCATAGAAAATGCGAGTAATCATCAAGTAAGGTAAGATAATACTTGAAATTAGATTTGCTAGCAACAGGGGATGTCCAAATATCACTATGAATAATGTCAAACGGAGCCACAGTACAAGATTGTGAAGGGGCAAATGGAAGTCTAACGTGTTTACCGAGTTGGCATGCATGGCACAATTCGGTCTGCTCAGTTTTAGTATAAGAAATGAAATTACTAGAGCTAGGTTGATCTAAGATGTGGCGACCAGGATGTCAAAGACGGTTGTGTCACACTGGGGCTGGAAGAATGGCATGAGACTGGGCCACTGGAGAGGGGGACATGGTGGAAATAAGAGGATAGAGGTCCCCTGAACTATTGCTCGGGAGTAAAAGGGTCCCCGAGTGAAGGTCCTTCACAGAAAAGTCAGTCGGGTCAAACTTGATAGAGACATTATTATCAATGGTGAACTGACAGAGACAAGATTTTTATGATGTTTGGAGCAAGAATGATATTTTTGAGGTGTAGGGGAAGAGCTACGGTAGTAATAGTCTGCTGACTGGAACCGCACACTAGAATTTGCATCCCATTACCGCCTATCATATTAGAAATTTGAGAACTTAATGAGACAAAGGAGAGAGTACCTGTCTGAGATGTGATATGAGAGGACGCTCCAGAGTCCATGTACCAAGTATTATTCGGAGCATTACGGGTCATGCTAGCAAGTTCCGAACTCAGGGCAGTAATAGAGGGAGACGAAAGCGCAGTGGCAGCAAGAGCCTGCGAACGCTGAGAAGGTCCTGGACCAAGAATACCTGACGTAACTGTAGGCTGAGAGGGTCCTGACTGTTTCCAACCCGATGTCGGGGGATAGGGGCTCGACTGAACAGTCTGGGACGATGGGGCAGGACACCACACCCAGTTGTCGTGAGGGGAGGCAGGGTGTTGCTGTGAGTGCTGCTGAGCAGTCGGGGACGATAGGGCAGGACACCACACCCAGTTGCCGTGAGGAGAGGCATGGTGTTGCTGTGGGTGCTGCTGAGCAGTCGGGGACGATGGGGCAGGACACCACACCCAGTTGTGAGGAGAGGCAGGGTGTTGCTGTGGGCGCCGCTGAGTGTGTACCCGACCTTTTCGGTCAGACTGACGACGATTACTATTGCCTCGGCGTGCTTGGGGAGGAGAAGCGGTTTACTTGGTGGTCGACATGACGAGTGACCACGAAGAGAGGCAAGTAATAATGGTCCAATGATTAGTGCCCCACAAGCAATTAATAATTGTCACCAGTAATTAAAAAATAGCCACCAACAATTCTTGAGTCACAAAACTGCTTTGGAGCCCACAAATGAATTGAGTGCACAATTCTGAACCAAGCAGTGAGTTTACCCCGCACAATTGAATTTGGCGACAATTGATTGTAGATGGCCACCGGCCATTCAAATAGTGATTGGAACTCACAGATATTACACCACAAGACGATCTGATGCAGAGAGATGCAGCAAAGCACGAGATAAGTAAGGATGTTTGTGATAGTAACGATGCAGGTGGCTCGCAAAGAGGCGGAACTGAGGTCGTTTGTGGCGTCGCGAGGAGGACAGGACGTCGACAACGCTAGGTTCTGCCTGGGCTCAACCAGATTCGGGGCTCGTTTCCTCTGGGTTTGCTTCGGCAAATCAAACAGAGAGCAGAGAGCGAGGATTGAGATGGGAGATCACCGCCGGTGAGTGCGACAGGAGCAGCGGAAGTGAGGGTAACCCGCGGCAAGAATCGGGAAGAGAACCGTGGTTCTGGCGGCCTTGAGGTCGTCAATATAGGGCGATCGTTCTACACAGTGAACGATCGGCAGTCCAGCAGAAGGGGAGGTCGTTGGCGAGGATCCCTGCGGAAGACGATGATGAGAGGAAGGGGACGACGCAACCCAGATCAATCCCTGTAAGACGGAAAAGAGATCAGAGGCGAGGGAATCGCTCTGATACCATGATGGTTTCTGAAAATCGTTCTCTCCTGACCTGTTTTCCATTCGTCATCTATATCACACTAATACAAGCGTATTTACAAATAAGTCCCTACAAGTACGTTACACTATCATTGTAGCATTCGTCATCTATATCACACTAATACAAGCGTATTTACAAATAAGTCCCTACAAGTACGTTACACTATCATTAA
The DNA here is from genome assembly GCA_023055425.1 of Linanthus parryae. Taxonomy (NCBI): domain Eukaryota; kingdom Viridiplantae; phylum Streptophyta; class Magnoliopsida; order Ericales; family Polemoniaceae; genus Linanthus; species Linanthus parryae. The sequence continues at coordinate 92,143,052 of JALGPY010000002.1, read as the reverse complement.
GCTATGCTACGCTATTAATCTCACCCTCTGACCCCAAACCACACTAGAACCTAGCAGCCTTATCCTCTCTTATTCCCCATTCTCTTATCCCAAGAAATCTGGCTATCCGCCTATTCAAGTGCAATTCCACTGACAAGCTCATCTGGCCCTTCACTCACTACCACATCTGGCTTAACTTCAATGAAAAATCAGACCACATTTCTTTTGGCCCTGCATGCCTTGTGGAGGAGTTCTTTTGCGGAAAAATCCCATATCCCTGGAAGATGCTCTGGAGCCTTACCCTCCCGAAAAGATCAAGGTCTTCCTCTGGAAATGCCTTTCCGGTGCCCTCCCAGCCAATCTGCCATACCCAACCCCACTGTCCTCTCTGCCCGTCTCTTGAGGAAACCCCAAACCACATATTTTGTGTATCCCCAAGAGCCCAAGCTGTTTGGTAAGCATCCCCTTTCAACACCCCAGCCCAACCCATCGAATTTCCATGACTGGATAAACAACTGGCTTCGCTCACTGCAAAAAGATCACAAGAATAATTGTGCTTTCACAACCTTTATCTCAAGCCTTCAGCTCCCTGATCTTTCAAAACCAACAAGACCATCCTGGAAAGATCACTTCAAAAAGCAATTGCCGCAGCTACACATTTCATAGCATCACGAGAAGACCTCAGGGCAATACCCCACCAAGGAACCAGCCACAGCTGCCCAGCTTCCACAGGGAACTTCATCCCTCATAACCAACCAACACACAGATAGTTATACAAACGGATGGCTCATGGGACCACTGTTCAGGTTCGGCAAGGACAGGCTTTGTGGTTTTTCACAAGGACGTACAACTCCTTCACACTGAAAAACGCAAAATCTACGCCCACTCTGATCTCCATTCAGAATACCTGGCATTCTACTATGCTTTCACATGGTTTCAAGACCACAAATTTTCAGTATGTTCACAAAAGACGCTCAATTCTCCCCTTAGCTGAGGCTAACATCTGTTTTTTGTATGCTCTAGGTTATTTTAGTTAGTGTGTGCGTGTTATCTATTGCTACTTGTGTAACAGACTAAGCTATTCCCTATCTATAAAATTTCTACCGTTTCTTGAGAAGTAAAAAATTACCACACAACATCTCAAAACAGGAAACCAAGTTCATAAACTAACAGTTGAAAGTTAGGGTAAGATGATACTTAAGAATCACGACCCAACCTGCAGATTTGAAGAATTGTAAGCACCCAGCCGCCCCATGACATACCATGATTGAATAACCTGGCAAATCACTTAATTATGTTAATACTATTTTTAGAAAGAATTATATTAATACTACAGAAGCAAATGAATAATGATTTAAAAAAGATATCCAATAACCAGAGAGTTGGGTGTCGAGAATATATGAAGAAAGAGTGGAAAGCTGCGAACTACAGATAACAGCACAGAAAGGATATAATACGTACACTACCGAGAAGGTCAACATCTCGATCAGATGGTGCTCCGTATAATTCAAACCAGATATAAGAATCAATAGGATTGAAGCTGTTGAAAAAGCACAAAACAAAAATCAGAATCCTGCTCATCAAATAAAGCTTCAAACCAGGAAATGTAAAGGAGGAACCAAATATATTTATGGTTCCTGACCGTTCTTATAGGGAAAATATCACTTTGGGTACCTGCATTTACATCAAAGAACCAATTTAGTGCCTGCATTTACATCATCGTCCTCACCAAACCCCAAACAGAAATCGGGTACCCAAAAGTAAACCACACGCACGCACACACACGGATTATGATGATGACTTGAGAGAGGGTGGAAGGTTAGGTGGTTGTTAATTGAGAATAAATAAAGCATAGCTCTCTCTCTCTCCCTCTCCCTCTCCCTCTCCCTCTCCCTCTCCCTCTCCCTCTCCCTCTCCCTCTCTCTCGACAGTAAGGGACCAGGGCTCTGCATTGACTTCGGTAATTTAAACCACTTCGAGGGTAGGTAAATTGGATTATTGATGTGACTCGTGTGGCACTATGCGGGTATTCGTTGTTTGTACTTATTGATGATGCTGGCAGTTAAAGGTTGAGTTGATGTTCGCTCTACGACATTATAAAAAGAGCTCTTGTATCGTCTCATTAGTGAAATCGTCACCTTAAAATACAGAGAAAGGACTATCTGTTGGAGACAGGGAGTATGATACAAAATCGTCATAAATGAGATTCTGGCAGACGCAGTAGCAAAGTAAGCAAAGGCAACAGTAAAACCCATAATGGCAGTGATGAGTTCTGATAGTAATTGTTACAATTTTCTTCACGCATAATTAAATTGGTGAATACCTTCCTTCTTATTCACATCATCAACATCTCATCCACTTATTAGGATGTGATATTGATGATGCGAGTTGTTTCTCCTTCTATACGACACAAACTTCCCTAATTAATCCATTCTCTTCACCAAGTTAGCTGATGGAAAAAAGATGAAAGCTTGCCTAATTAATTTGAACTCCTAACATCAGTTTTATCATTATGACGAGCCTTTGGAACATGAAGATTTTGCATACAGCTGAAAATGAAACTTAATATAGCTAACTACAAAATTATTCCTATGAACTAAAATATTGTTCGCCATGATCCGATGGATAATTCGATTCGAATCTGGCAAAACCCGATCCGGTCCAAAACCTTGTGGATGGGATTTGGATCTAGGCTGATCCGATCCAAACCCGATCCGTTGCCATCCCTAAATCTAATCAATAACTAGGAATACCAGGTATAGAGAAGCCCACCCTGTGTGGTTTAAAACATATGTTGGCAGAAACAATAAAGTGGTCCAGTGTTCCAGTTTGCACATCCCCAATTGTCGAACAATTACGTGCCATATAGCAGATACGGCTATCGAGCGGTCCATATGAATAACTATAGCAAACTGACAACGTATGTTGGCAGAAACAATAAAGTGGTCCAGTGTTCCAGTTTGCACATCCCCAATTGTCGAACAATTACGTGCCATATAGCAGATACGGCTATCGAGCGGTCCATATGAATAACTATAGCAAACTGACAACGTACCTTCCACTCCAAAGGTGATCCTTTCCTCAAACATGGCTAAATTCTATACAGATTTGGGGCTCGAGCCAAGGCTTGTACTTCTACTCTCAAAATTAACAACTCAAATAAAAGTACAAATTATGTGGGGACTTCTCAATAAAAGAAAAAGAAACAGAATTTGCAACTAACATTAGCGCACCAACGCTAGTATACAGGTAATCTATCCATGCTTCAGGAAGGAGACTAATAAGTAATACTACTGCAAAGGTTACAGATAGCTCTAGATTCAATTTATTTAGTTCACTTCTGTATCAAGGTTTCTACTTCCAATATTCAGCAAATAACAAAAACGGCATATCGGCCCAAGGTGCTTCAATATTTGGCCCCATTGTCAATGAGTAACACATGAAGTGCAATGTTCAACAATGTAGTATACCAGCTCATAAACACAAAGGCACAAAGGCAAAACACGATTTTGCTCTAACATTGGTCCTTTGGCACATATGTGACACCAGTGTAGCATAATGTGAAATATAACATCATGATGGAACCAGGTAGGAGGAGGTCAAATGTGGTCATTAGCTCTCACCATGTTAGGAACCTGATAAGAGATTATCATATGCTAGAGAATGCCCTTATTTTTACTTACAGCCTTTCCAGTGGCCAAACAAACACTCTAACAAGAAAGAGATCAAATGGATAGTCAATCTAGGAGATCGTTTGTTCTCCCTCTTTACTATAATTGAACCAATAAAATCAGCCGTTGACGGGTTGTTTTCTTTTGCATCAATATTCTTACTACCCTTCAACTTCACTTGCATTTAATCGTATTACATGGGCAGTCAGCTAAGTTAATCAGTTTTCCCCAGTTCATTCTTTCAAATTCCATAATATGGCAAGAGCTAAACAGCTTAAATAAACTCATTGCATGAAAAATTAGGTGCTCTTGGAAGCAGTTCTGTAGAAATAAAGCTTAGAGAGAAAAGTAGTAAAGTGATAAGTAGCTTACTCCCTGAAGCTGACCTTGAAAGCTAGCACGGAACCTGCTTTAGACTTGTTGAAGTCTCGACCTCTTGTTCGAACCCTTTCCTCAACCTATTAAAGGTAAAGGAAATAATTTTATACCCATGGATTTCAGGCAAATAAGAACCACGATGTGAATATATTGATCCATTGGCACTTATCTAGATCTGGTAATTTAACATACTGAGATTAGCATAGATTAAACTATACGTTGTTCGATAATTAAACGGCATAGAATATTAAACTATCCATTAATTACATGTATTTCAGCTTTCAATGAATTACAAGATCCTGATAGCTTTATCAATAACTCGGACGTTTGATAAAGCACAGACATACGCACTATAATATACAACTTTATGTTCGACTAGAGAATGGCAGAATTTACACAATATATTCGGGTTATAATGTACACTAGATCAACTAAAGAAGTCTAGAAATTGCCATGGCGCAAAAGTAGAACTACCCATGGAACAGTTTCTTTTACCAATTTTTAAATTGAGTCCGTTCTATGCAATTTCAAACTGTCTAGAATGAGTGAATGAATGATGTACAAATCTAGTAAAATAAAACAAAAAATATATAAACAATAGAGTATGATTGAAAGTACCCTTTTCCTCATAAGCTCAGGGTTCCCAACACTATCACCAAGAACAGCTCGCAGCTCTTCATCATTCTTGCAAGCATCTTCCAGCACTCTATTCAGAAGTACAGAAAATGAGCAGCTATACTCGTGCCAGCCACAACAGGGAAAATACCTCAAAAGGAAAAACAGAAAATTACTTCGCCCAGGTAGGGTAATTGTGAAGACGATCATATTCACGCTTCCTCTTCTCCTCCCGAATCTTAAGAAGTCTCCGGCCTCTTGCAGTGGTTCCTGACCCTTTGGAAGCCTTTCCAGCCATATCTCCGTTGCTGCTGCTAGCAATGCTAAATTCCCCAAGAGAATCATCCAGATCATGTGACTGAGAAGCTTTGGCTACTTTACTAACTAGAGCACGCCTAGAAGATGCATGATAAGTAGCAGTTCTCTCACTGGAGTAAATCAATTTCTCGCCCGTTGACAATGCTAGAAGCTCAACTGCAGATACAGGATGACATGAAGAAACTAGGGGCTTCCATGGCCCTTTTGACATATTGTGATGACAAATATGAAGATGACATTGAGAGCTTGGGAAGACATGCATCATCTTCTTCTAAAAGATTCCCTCCCTAGAGCATGGCAACAAAATGTGCAGTCATGAATGGATTGCAAGCATTGGTGGAAAATGAAAATGGAGCCATAGAGTTCTAAATGATGAAGGTTGAGAGTACATATGCTAAGCTCAAGTGTAATGGTCGGACCACAACAATTGCTACTAGTTAACATCATAACCAATCAGGCAATCATAGAGTAGACTAGAGAGACTCGAATCAGCAATTCTAATCGATTGCAAACTTTTTCAATCCATATCCAGTCTGATTTTCTTGTAATTCAAACAAATATGAACCATAAAGTGAGAAATCAGATTGGCTCGAGTTGTGATATTTGTTTGTGCCTCTCTAATGGTGAGTAGCCACAGTGACTTCATGTCGCCGCAAACGTCTTATGAATTTTAAATCCACAATGATTATGTTTACATAATGCCAATGACATGCTGGGCGTGATTTCTGTTGACTACTGAGCCATAGACCCTCAAATCGCAATCCAATCCCGAATGAGAGTGAGAGTAAAACACCTGACAATTCTTATCATTGTGGAAGATTATGAAAACCCCGTCCTCTCTGAGCATTCCATCAGTCAGTTGGTGATTGACTATATACGTCCAGGGTTAATGAAACACACTAAAGGTTACCAGGTTCGCTAAACACCAGAAGCCTACCAGTTCATTGTTGCCACACATCCTAGTACAATTTGTCACTTTCATCTCCTACCATTTCACCCTCTGAACAAGTTAGTGAAAGCTTTAGTTTTATCAGTGTTTTTCTATATTGCACTTGAAGTCTTTTTCTATATTGCACTTGAAGTCAAATGTTCCACTGCCATATGTCTCTTCATATGCATGGACTCAAGGGTGTAGTGTTCTCCTTGAAGAAGGATTTGGATTGGTTTTATGCCACTTCTGTAACCGTAGAGTTGTCTAAGAGCATCTCCAATGGTTAGGTTAAAAAGTTAGTTTAGTTATAATTTACATAATTAGAAGAAATAACAAGCTCCAATGGACTGGTTAAATGACTCAATACTTTACATATTATGTATCCCGCTCTCTACTAGTAGCTAGCTAGAAAGTAGGAAGTTAAATTTTTTGTGTCTATCTCTCTCCTACTTTAATTTAATAAATAAATATTTTTATAATTTCATACCTACAAGTTATGTAAAATACATGACACCATTGGAGCAAAACACTAAATAGTTCACTTAGTTAAAATTTATACTAGTTATAATTTAGCTAATTTATGGTTTTACCATAATGCTCTAACATTGTTGAATATGAATGCACAATTCACAAATACGGGTCAATCTCATATCAAAAATATTTCAAAAGCATCGCAATGCTTCAGCAAAACTGAATGTCCGTGTTCTATAAAGGGGTTTAAAGTTCAATTAGTTGGGCTACCAACTTCTCAGGGTCGAAAATTAGTAAACAGAGATGAGAGCAGAAGAGAATGTACCAGGGAAAGGTTCTCTCCCGTGGGCTTATTGGCCTCGCCGTGGACTGATTCTCTACTTGTCGTCAATTTACTCTATGTCGGAGAAGCGTTCATGGGGGTTTAGGGTTTAAAGTGCGGAATTGACGGCAATGGAGAGAAAACGAGGAAGAGATAAGATTAGGCCAGTCGCCATAAAAAATTGGGTATTCAACCGGTGAATAGTGGAATAAATGAAAATTATCTACTTGGAAAAAATGTATCATTTTGCTATTTAAATCATCGGGTCAAAGCGAACATTGACCCGGTGAATAGTAGAATAAATTCAAATAGGGTGAAAGAGAAGATATAGAGTTGTATAATCAAATTTCCCGTCTCACCAACTGTTGTGTCGATTCGACCTTATCTTTTAGAAAAATTTGGTAACGCCCCTAATTGTATGGTATTTTTATTATTATTATTGTTATTATTATTATTGTTATTGTTATTATTATTGTTATTGTTATTATTATTATTGTTACTATTATTATTATTATCGACTCATCTAGTTTATGATTCCTCTGTATCGCTTCTTTCTTTACGCTTTGACTTTTGACTCGTTTCTAGGTCACTTTTGACCGGATGATTTGGATCACAAATCGATACGATTTTTTCATAATTTTTCCAGCGTGTTATAGAACAACTTTACGCTACAACACCATGAAAAAATTATAAAAAGAAATTAGATTGTTTTGCTATCCAAAGCACCGGGTCAAAGTGCCCAATAAATAGGGACAAAAGTCAAAACATAGAGAAAGAGGTGTTACGGAGGAAGTAGTTCATAGGCTTTTTTCTGAGTTGTTGCTCTTGGATCGGGTGGTCAATACATTTTATATAATTCGAAGTCCATTAGTAGGGGTGTAAGAAAAATGGAATCAACGTGTCAAACCGGCGGTACCAAACTAAATGTCGTGTTTTGGACGGTTTTGTCATTATTTTGGACGGTTTTTGTCTTGATTCAGTATATACACGATTCAAGCTATTCACGAACTGGTTTAACTTGTTCGGTCTCAGTTTGTTAACCAATTACACCGCAATAATTGAACTGAATCGTTACTTGGTTAACAAACTGAGACCGAACAAGTTAAACCAGTTCGTGAATAGCTTGAATCGTGTATATACTGAATCAACGACAAAAACCGTCCAAAATAATGACAAAACCGTCCAAAACATGACATTTAGTTTGGTACCGCCGGTTTGACACGTTGATTCCATTTTTCTTACACCCCTACTAATGGACTTCGAATTATATAAAATGTATTGACCACCCGATCCAAGAGCAACAACTCAGAGAAAAGCATATGAACTACTTCCTCCGTAACACCTCTTTCTCTATGTTTTGACTTTTGTCCCTATTTATTGGGCACTTTGACCCGGTGCTTTGGACAGCAAAACAATCTAATTTCTTTTTATAATTTTTTCATGGTGTTGTAGAGTAAAGTTGTTCGATGACACGCTGGAAAAATTATGAAAAAATTGTATCGATTTGCGATTCAAATCATCCGGTCAAAGTCGACGAAATGAAAATAACAATTAGTAAAAGAAATTGCCTGTCGCTAATGTTTGTCGCTACTCTTGTGTAAGGTAGGTATTTTTTTTCTTCTTTCAAAATCAAAATGAGATTGCTCGAGTCAGTGAGGATTTTGATGTTGTAGTGACCTGTCGAGGAAAAATTGTCTCATGGCTTGCATGATGCCCCTAGATTCAGATTGGAGAGCAAAGGAGGTTTGAAAGGACGCATGTCCTAACCTAGAGGGGATGGAGTTGGTAAATCAGGCTTCAATAGAGAATATAGGCCCCAATTTCCAGGTGGCATCGACTTGGATGGTTACTTCCTCGGAGCACGGATGGTGGAGAGCTAAAAGAAGCTTTGGGTTCTAGATAATCTGAGGAGGAGTGTGCGTGATTGTGGGCCAACAATTGGTTGGTTTCCGCCGATGTTGGGATTTTTCAATACAGATGGCAACATCTTTAATGTCTAAAAGAGACTAAGCTATGGGGAACACTTTGTGTACGATAGTAGATGCATTCCGATGAAGCCATATTTTTCAAAGAACGAGGGAGTACTTAAATCGGTCCTCGTTGGAATAGGAAGGGCCCAAGAGCTGAGCAAATAGGTCAGAGAGGGATAAATTGTCGTTGGTAAGGAAGAAGGTTGCAAGATCAGACCCTGTCCATAAGGCGACCGCCTGAGGGCATGGCAGGAACAAATAATTCAAGGTCTCCGTAGGCTTTGCACATCTTGGGCAGGAAACATCATGAAAGATGATGTGGTACTAGCTAGAGTGTGACGAGTCGGAAGTATATTGCAAATTAATTTCCAAAGAAAGGCGATAGTCTTTTTGTTATGTTCGTTTAATTCTTCTTTTTATGAAAATTCGAATTATACTAACATACTAGTATTATGGTATCCGTGCAAAAATGATTAGGCAAACAGTCAAACCAAACTTTCCGGTTTAGTTTGTTTGGTTTATCCTTACAAATGGTTTGGTATATTAGTATAATCGTTTTGGTTCGCGGTTTTGTGTGGTTTACGGTTTCTACACAAATTGTTGTGAACGGAGCCACTTACACCATTATTAATGAGTATGCATCAAATCAATCAAGTATATCAGCATACGTCTTGTCTTTTCCTCTTCTTTTCAGGAAATTTTCTAGTCCCATTTGTTTCTCATACTAACTGTGTGAGGGAATGAATGATTCAAAATATTTCTAATGACCCTTGGTCTGTATTTATACAAGAGGAGGTGATTTACATACAATGTATAATCAACTGAAAATTGGAAAGAGATCATTACAACATAATACCAGATCCCATAAATCATGGGAGAATCAGCATAAGTTAGGGAAGAGATAATTGGAGATTATCTTATTCCTTAACACGCCCCCTAAGATGGAGGATCCGTCGGAGACTCCAATCTTATATCGCAGATGAAGAAATGGTTTGCATCCAAGGGGTTTGGTGAGTGTATCTGCTAGTTGCTGCTGACTTGGAACATGTCACACATGAAGTTTTGTTGATGTAACAAGATCGCGGACGAAGAAGTAGTCCTGCGCGACATGCCTCATGCGAGAGTGGAAAACTGAATTCTTGCAAACATATTTGGCGCTAAGATTATCACAGAACAAGTTTGGTGAACTAGTGAGAGGGATGCCAGTTTCAAGAAGCAAGTGTTGAACCCAGAGAAATTCAGCCGTGGAACTTGCAAGTGCACACTATTTAGCTTCTGTGGATGAACGCAAGACAGACTTTTGAAGTGTGAACTTCCAGGATATGACATTGGATCCCAAGTATAGAACATACGCAGTGGTGGAGCGCTCCATGGTTGAATGACCACCCTTGTCAGCATCGAAAAAGGCAGAGAGTTCCATTCGCGCCCCTGGTCGCAGATAGAGGCCATGGCATATAGTACTTTTAGATAACTAAGTACCCTCTTGGATACCAACCAGTGCGAAGGAAGTCGGCCATGAAGGAACTCCGAGAGTCGATTCACCGCATATGAGATGTCTGGTCGCATGAGATTCAAATATTACAGAAGACCCAAGAGACGTCTGTAGTCAGATATGTCGACAACTTTTTGATGGATCTACGGTGGGCAGTGGCTCGGTGGAGCACATAGGTGAAGCAACAAGCTTGGCATCTTCCATGTGAAATTTCTCCAAAATGGAAGAGATATATTGAGCTTGGGAAAGGAAAAGACCACCTTGAGCTGGGATGACCTCTATTCCAAGAAAATGACTAAGCGAGCCTAAGTCTTAGAGGGAGAATTGGGAAGCTAGCTTGGATTTGAACTGTGCAAGAGTTTATGGGGAGTTACCTGTTCACACAATTTCATCTACATAGACGACGAAGAAAATTTGAACTCCCTTCGCAGATAGGTAGAACAGAGATGGATCTGCGCGAGATCGTTGAAACCCAGACTGGAGAAGGAAAGCAGATAGTTCATTGTACCAAAGCACGAGGAGCCTGTTTGAGATCGTTGAAACCCAGACTGGAGAAGGAAACCCATGAATTTCGTATAATATCCTCGCAACCATTGTGATGAAGCCACATGGCTTCGAAATGAAACCTTCTACGAACCGGAGCCCTTCTTAGAATGCTGAGGTTCCAAGAGATTTCTAGTGGGACATGATATGACACCTCTGCAACAAGGTGTTGGACTTTTGCCCTACCAAACGTATCAATCCAGCTGTCCGTCGCTAGACAACGATCTAAGCACTCCCTAATGGAAGCTCCATCCCCCTGATTGTTCGTCCAAGTAAATCGTGTGCCTGAGAAACCCTGATCTTGTAAATTCAATAAATCAATGACATAATGAAAATCCGCAATCTGTCTGAAGGAGACTTGTCTTCCTCCTTCCTTGTCTGACACTGAAAATGCATTAAAATCCCCGACCACACACCAAGGCTTGTTTCGGGGACACAATTTATGTAACAACAACCAAGAATTGTATCTTTCTTCTCTCACCGGGTCTCCGTAAAAAACCGTCAAAAAACCCTGTTTCCCTTCATCAATAACTGAGAAATTACCCTGAATGTGAAAATTTGACCAATTAATCAAATCAAACTTTACCTCAGAGTCCCACATCATGGCAAGGCCACCACGACGATCAACGCAATCTCTAAAGACCCCATTATGGAAACCAAGCAAATCCTGAATACGCCTCATCTCCCTTGCATACTGTTTTGTCTCCATCAAGAAGACGATGTTTGGCTTATTTGTCCTCACGAGATCGCGAAGAGAAGTTACGCTACGGGGGTTCCCAAGCCCCCGTACGTTCCAGCTTAACAAACTCATTGTTCTTGGCTAGGCTGCATCACAGCCTCAGCCACTTTAGGGTTTGGGTACTTTTGGGCTCCCCCTTCCACATTCGGAATCCGTTCACCGGAAACCTGATTGGTCTTGCTAACTCCAGTTTTTTCATTTGCCACAGTGCTCGTATCCGTGGGCTGCCCTTTGGCTGTAGTCGACTGGAAAAGCCTCCTCGGTTGAGTTGCACCGCTCGTAACTTCTGGGCCTTTAGCTCTGCCCCCAGTACCCCGACCTCTGCCTCTGCCCCGATTCCCAGTTTCTGTTCTGAATTAGGTTTGCAGAACTCACATGACGCTTGGCCCCCCCCCACAACGCCTGGGTATCAGCTGGATCTTTATTTTTGTTCACTGTGGTTGTGGATGCATCCGTAGGTCTCTGATCTTCCATCCCAAGAGGATTAGTGAAGATACTAATTCCCTCCTGAGAGTTTGTATCCACATCAGTCATGTCTTCTTCTCCCATATCACTCCCTTCATCCCTGTCACTACCATCCATAGGGTCTACTATGTTGTTGTCAAGATCGTCTTCCTTCCTATTACCTTGTTCATTACCCTCAGTGGTGTCCTTAGGGTAAGTGAAAACTCCCATCTTCTTTGGAGGGGGGCGGAACGTCAACCACTCTCCATAACCCGATTCTTCCCCAGCTTCTTCTTTCGCAGCCTTTTCCGAGCAGTTATCGCTAACATGTGTGATCTTCCCACACCACTCGCAAACACGGGGGATTCGTTCATAGACATAGTCAACCCAAACTCTTTTTCCAAGAACACTAATAAAAATCCCACGTTGCAGTGATTCGCTTAGGTCTAGAGATACCTTGACACGGAAGTAATCCCCTGTTTTACTCGCAAACTTCCTGTCATCGGTTTCTAGCACAGTGCCAATCTTCTTGGTTATCCTTCGGAGGTCTCCTTCTTTCCTCACGTTGATCGGTAAATTCTTAACTTGAACCCAGACGTCCATATTCTCAAACACAACTTATTCCACCTCTGGACCAGGAATCCATGGTTTCAAGAAGAGAAGATTTCCGTCAAAAGACCACGGGCCACCTCTTAGTACTCGTTCCAGATTTGTTTTTGAAGAGAACTGAAAAATAAATCGGTTAGGGCTTACATGGTCGACTGTAAATCCTTCTTCCTCCTTCCATATCTTCATGAAGATCTTTTTCATAGCCCAGGTGTTGAAGTCGATTGGGAGCGCAAAACCTCCGATCAAACATGGACCCAGTAGTTGTAGCGCCTCATTACAGTAATCATCTTCGAAAACTTCGACTTGTTCTTCGATCTCCTTTAACGAGGGCAATCGCCGGCTAGCGGTGGTAGAGTTCCGATCAGCCATTCTCTGGACCTTGAGATCTCCGAAGACTTCGGAGCCGTCTGAAACCCTAAAAACCTTTTACAAAATTAGGGTGTTAGAGCATCTCCAACCACCTTTCATTTCTCCATATTTGGTGATTTTTTTGAAGATTTTAGTCTCCAACCTCAAATCTCTATTTCTCTATTTCTCCAAAAAAAAATGGAGATTTTTTTAGGCCTCCAACCATGTTTGACCAAAACATCTCCATTTCTCCATTCTCTATTTTTTCTCAATTTATTTGGAGGTGGAGATGTTCATCTCCAACCATCCTCCATTTCTCAAAAAAGTCTCCATTCTCCATTTTTTCCTCCAGAGTTGGAGAAAAAAATGGAGAATGGAGATTCATCTCCATTTCACCGATTAACGTGTAAAATGAATAATTTGACTCTAATTGTGTATATTAGTGACATAAAACATATATATTATTAGTTAAAGTATGATATATTGACAATTGTTAACTATTACGAATAAAAAATAATAATATAAATTTATATTCATTCTATTTACGTATAAATAAAAATTAAAATAATTTTTTTCCGACAAAAAATTCATATAAAAAAATGAACACATACAAATATTACTAAATAAAACTATTACAACAAACAAAAACATAAAGACATTACATGAAAATGAAATACATGGTTAAAAATAAAAAACATCGAAAACGGTTCTAAGAAAGCACATGAAATGATAATTTATTTCGGACTTCCACCACCTAAGAAGTCACATTTGTAGCTTGAACCATGAGAGAATGCACCATCTTGAATATTAGGAGTTCGGGGACATAGATGTTGCCATCGTGATTTGATGAATGAAGTGAGCATCATGAACTACGAAAAAGACTCGTTGCACACTTGTGGAAAATGCGTGAACTTTTGATCATTTGATGTATTCCAAAATTAAATTTGTAATTTAGATTATGATTTTGAAATTAAATTGCTAAAAATTATATTGAAACTAGCATTAATAAAATTTTGAAGGAATTTTGGTGTTAACCATTGGAGACTGAAATCTCCATTCTCCATAAATGGAGAAATGGAGATATATATTATTTTATGATTTGGAGTAAAATTTGGTTGTGTTGGTTGGAGACTAAAATCTCCATTCTTCCTCCAAAAATGAAGAAATAGAGATAGAATGATTGGAGGCTGCTCCATTTTTTTCTCAAAAAATGAAGAATGGAGGAAAAAATGGAGATAATGATTGGAGATGCTCTTAGAGTAGTTCTGAATATTTTAAGGGGGCCCTATTTAAAAAAAGGGGGGGGGGGGGGGGGGGGGGGGGGGGCTATACCTCCGCCACCGGAGATGGTTGTAGTCACTGCAGCAATATTCATATTTTTCGGGAGTAGACCTTTTTATTTCCTCCACAAAATTGGATCATGTATAAAAGAGCCTTATGTTTTGCCATGGACCGAAGAATCAGTTTGGACACTAATTTGTTTAGCCATGGACGAAAAAAAAAAGTTTGGACAAAAATTTCAAAGTGCAAATGAGGTATGCAATAAGAGATCTAGAAGAGGAGCATACAATATGATATTTTTGACAAACTGGGATATACAATGTGAAATTTAGCCAATCAAATTCCCAATATAGCAGTAAAATTTCACCTAGGTTAAAACATAGCAAATAAGAGAAGAAATTTCACTAGACTCAAAGAAAATAGTCTCTTTGTGGATTGTCTGATCCGTGATGACACTTCATTTATTATGCATAAGATACAACGACTTTACATTATAATTTTTGTCAGTTCGGGTGGAACTCGAACCGGGCGATAGTTCTTGTCTAACCAAACCAAACTCCCGCTCGCTTCCGCAATCCGCTAAACAAGGAATAGAAACAAACACATTTCAAGTAAAAATCTTTAAGTGTGGCTGCCGTCTTGAAAAAAAACCAATCTCGAAGTAGATTAGAGGAAAGGTAAAAAGTATTAAAATAATAATACAAAAAGGTAAGGTTATATAAGGGTACAAACCTCCATTGTTGGCATCTTGAAAATGAGCTGGTCGAAGTGAAGCCGAGCCATTGAAGATGTATGCATCCTCACTTTAACAACAAATGTATCACCACTCTGTCCAAGAAATGGAAAACAAACAACCACTACACTAGTTTATTTTACCTTCATTAAAAATGGGAAAACAATTTTCCTCTTTACACAAAAAAATCAAACTTTTTTTTTTTGAGAAATCACAAAAAAAAAAAAAATGAAGCAAAATAACTTGTATTAATTTTTAAATTTTGTTCAAGTAATATAATATTCTCAATATGCGTCGTATTTAGAATTTCTATAACACAATGGACAAGTGGAGTTGATGGAGTTAAAACTGAGATCACACATTGCACACTCAACTAATGTTTGTGAACTTGTTGTAATGGATTCTACTGCTATATTTTAAACATGTAAAATTAAAATAAAGTTTAAGAGACTCAATTCCATACTCGTAACGGTGCAATAAACCTGAATGATAGTTCGCTCACTGCTAATGCTCCGCCTCTTAGAGCAACTTCATTGACGCTGAATCCAAGCATTGTCAAATACTCGTGATTGGCTGTTCAATGATATTTGAAGTATATCCAATTAGTTCTATATCCCACTATTCTAACAGCAATCCAGTTGAAAACTAACAAAAAATAAGTTCTTTAAACCGTTAATGTGAAATAAAAAAGTTTGAGTTAGACTTTTTCAAGACAAACGATTTTGTTTAATTATTGTCTGGATTAATTAGAAGGAAGACTTTTCTCTTAGTATTAGATCTAAAAGGGGCTTAAATTTGAATAATTCTAAACGGGTATAATTTTGGACAGAATTTTAGAAATAATTTCTACTTTTAGTGATTTTAGTTATGTGTCAATGTTTGTTTAGGGTTTTCATGGACTATCTTATTTAAGTCACTTTAGATCCATTATATCATTTTCCTAAAATCAGCTTTAAAATGCTCCGAGTAGTTGAAATTGCAACAAAATGGAACCAAGGCAAAGGGGCTTACCGTGTTGAACATAATGGGAATAAATAGCATTGTTCACAACGCCATATTGATCCAACTCATAGTCCCGAACATTGAACTCGACATCCAATGATTTGCTCAGTCTACACGATCACAAACTGCATGTTATTTGTTTATACATAACGAATTGTGAAATATAAGCCAAAATAATAATACCCACAGTGGAAGCGAAACAATAAGTTACTTTATGATTCCTCAAAAAAAAAAAGTTAACTTATGTTACTGGATTACTTTGTTTAAAGAAAGAAAACACTTCATTGCTTAGCAAAAATTCTTTGTAACTTCCTTACAAACATATATAAGCGGAAAATCTGAATGCGGAGAAAATTCCGATATCGTAAGACCTCAATCATTTTTTTAAGGGAACCTAGCATATAGGTAGGTCTTACCATATAGGTAAGATCTCAATCCTAAAATGTACCTTAATCATAAATCATTTTAATCTACATTGTTGCTTCAGCAAAAATTGTAAAATTTTAAACCTTTATAACCGACATAAAATATTGTAAATTGTAAAATATTCATGTACTAAAATAGGTGGGTGTTTTACTATTCGCATTGTATTGTTGGTCATCTAATTGACCATTAGTTCAGAATTACATCAAAGGTCCAAAGTATATTAGGGGTCTCTTTCTTAAGCATAGATGTAACGGCTCATGTTCAAAATTGATATTTTGATAGAATGGCTTAAGCAGCAGTTTTAAAAGCTTGTGATGAAGTTCTCTCTAGCTGTCTAGAGAGAGAAAGTCTTGTTTCTAACAAGTTCCCGTTCCTTCTTTGCAAGGTGTCTAGTTCTGCTTCAACCATGAGCCAAGAAGAGGAAGAATCGAAGATTATCGAGAGACTTAAACAAGTGGAGATTCGTTCAGAAGATGATTTGGAGATCGAGCTTAGTGATGAAGAGGTTGAGGAAAGTATTGTCAAACATAGCCGCAGCTTGATAGGTAAGGTTTTGTCTCAAAAAATACAGAACCTGACCGGTTTAAGGAGGACATTGACGAATATTTGGGGGAAACCGGATGGATTGAAGATCGAACATGTGAAGGAGAATTACTTTCATTTCTTCTTCAAGAATGATAAAGACATGGAGAGAATTTTGAAAGGGAGGCTCTGGTTTTTTAAGAACAATCTCATTGTTCTGGAGAAGTGGGTGCCAGTGGATGATGTTTTGGAGATCCCTTTTAATCTCACGCCTTTTTGGGTGCAGATCTGGGGGCTGCCTAACATTTTCTTCAAGGAGAAGGTCTTTGAGAAGATAGGCAGCAAGTTTGTGGAGGTTTTGGAGACTAAAGTGCCAGAGAGAGCCTCTGCTGATGGCAAATTTGTCAGAATGAAGGTTATGTTGGAAGTAAAGAAACCAGTCCAAAAGGAAGCGAGCTTAAAGCTGAGAGGACAGAGCATCACGAAGGTGGAGTTTAAATATGAAAGATTGCCGTTCTTGTGTGGCAAATGCGGCATCATCGACCATGTCGATGTCAAGTGTAACTCAACGGTGGAAGAAGGTGAAGTACCAAAGTTTGGAAGCTGGCTTAGAGCAAAGAATCCTCTTGAGCTTTGGGATGTGAAATCTGAAGGAGAGGAAGGTGGAAGTGTAGAGATGGTGAAAAACAGATCCCAAGTTATGGGCAAGCTCTTAGCTCTGAAAAGGCAATTGTCGTTGGCACCACAACAATCCTCTCCGGCCAGCTTGCTTCCGGCGCCGGAAAATGTTGCGGAAGATGAAAAGTCGCAGGAGACAGGAAGCTCAATTGGGCGGGAAGATGGTGAAGAAGACGAAGCAGGCGGTACATTGGAACTCAGGAACTCTAACGGCAGAAGGGTTTTGGAAACTGAACTCGAAAAAGAAATGTTGGCGGGAGTTCAAAAATTAAATGATTTTTTAATTTCAGACAAAGTGGATAGTGGGCCAGCAAGCGCAGCAGTCGAAGGGGTAGTATTGGGGCTTTCTGATGATAAGTCGGATCCTAACTCGGATGTTGGGCCGGTCCAGGGGAGCCAGTTGAGTAGCCCAACAGATGAAACAGCCCAAATCAATATTGAGCCCAGTCTTTCTGGTAGAAGGGGCACTTTAGTAATTTGGGATGGTCAAAATAGCGGAGAAGGCTTCTCCTCCTTCAGTACAACCCAGGAGGTGGTGACTGAAACCCTAAATCGTCCGGAGTTTCAGGCGCAGTTAGAGCTCAGAAACGCAAAAAAATGGAAAAGACTCGCAAGGGAGAAGGGAGAGTCAAGAGGCCTGCAAGAAATAGAAGGAAGAAAATCGCTGAAAAGAAGGGAAGTCGATTACATGGAAGTTGATGCTGAACAAGAGGATTTGGCCATTGATGGCAAGAAGAAGAAATCTGCTCACAGCAATGGAGACTTTGCTTCGTCCTGGGTGGAGGAGACCAGCCCTGAATGGTCCCACGGGGGCCAATGAAACTATTAGCCTGGAATTGTCAGGGAGCAGGCAGATCCCTGACAATTCAGCAATTCAAGAAGGCAATCAGTCTTCACGCTCCAGAGGTATTCTTCTTAAGTGAGACGAAGCAAAATTCTGTTTTTATGAATAAAGTTTATGGTAGGAGAAGACTTCGTAATTGTTTCTGGGTTGATGCAATGGGTAAATCAGGGGGTTTGGGTGTATTATGGTCAGACAATGTGAGAGTTCAGCTTGTCAAATTTTGTGCTTTCTTTCTCCATGTGACCATTGAAGGTGATGATCTGGTACAATGTGATTTCTTATTTGTCTACATCAACTCAGATGATAAGCTTAGAATCTCTCAATTGGCTCAGTTGTCTGATTATTTGAAATCCTGTTCTGAGAAGATGTTTATTTGGGGAGATTTCAATGACATTTCATGTCCAGAAGAGAAGAGGGGTGGCTTTCCTAGAAGTCTATTTTCCTGCAGAGTTTTATCAAATTTTATTGCTATTAACAAGCTTATTGATGTTGGCTTTCATGGCTATCCCTTCACTTGGTGGAACAAGAGGAGAAAAGGGGAAGTTATTGAAGAGAGAATTGACAGGGGATTAGCTTCTGCTGGCTGGCTTAACTCATGGGGAGATTCAAAACTTTTCCATCATTTTGCAGCAGGATCTGATCACTGCCTCCTTCTTCTTGACACTAAGCCATCTAGCAACTCATCAAGAGATTTTTTGTTCAGATTTGATTCAAGGTGGACAAGAAACAAGGAAGTGGAGGAGATTGTTAGCAATGTCTGGAAGCAAAAGGTTGTTGGCAGCCCAATGTTTGTTGTCAAAACAAAACTAAAGTTTTGTAGGAGGGAGCTCATAAAATGGAGTAAGCACAATGATAGAGGCCTCACAACAAAAATTAGAAATCTGGAATCTAAGGCCATAAATATCAGGGAGGAAGGGCTTGAGGCTGATGTTGAGGAATTGCATAAGATTGAGTTGGAGCTGGAAAAGCTCTGGACTGAGGAGGAATTAATTTGGAGATCAAAGTCCAGAATTAAATGGCTGCAAGCTGGGGATAAAAACACTAAATTTTTTCAAGCCTCAGTGAAACAAAAAAGAAGAGCTAATATGATTGCTGGAGTCACATCTGAGAAGGGTACATGGTGCAGTGAAGAGAAGATGGTTATGGAGGAATTTGAATCCTTTTATAGCAATCTCTTCAAAGAAGACTCAGATTCTTGTATGGATCATGTTCTTTCAACTGTGAACAGGAAGGTTACAGGAGCTATGAATAATCTCCTCACCAAACTTGCTAGTGATGAGGAAATTAAAGAAGCCTGTTTTCAGCTTGATCCAGAGAAGGCCCCAGGTTATGATGGTTTTACGGCAAAATTTTTCCAATTCTATTGGAATATTATTGGAAGAGATATATGCAGAGCAGTGAGAAGCTTTATGTCTTCTGGGAAGATGCTTAAAGGGGCAAATCTTACTCATATTTTGCTCATCCCTAAAGTGAAGAATCCAGTAAGTGTCAGAGATTATAGACCTATTAGCTTATGCCCTGTCTTATACAAAATCCTTTCAAAGACATTAGCTAACAGGCTAAGCCAGATTCTTGACAAAATTATTGGTCATAATCAGTCAGCTTTTGTCAAGGGTAGGCTGATTAATGATAATATTATGATGGCTCATGAAGTTCTGCACCATATCAAAAATAAAAGAAGTGGAAGAGAAGGGGTGATGGCCATTAAGCTTGACATGCTCAAGGCTTTGATAGAGTGAGATGGGTTTATCTTGAAGAAATTATGAGAAAGATGGGTTTCAATGATAAATGGATTAGTTGGATCATGGCTTGTGTCAAATCAGTTTCTTTTAGAGTGGTGGTGAATGGTAAGCTCAGCAATTTTATCTCCCCCTCTAGAGGTATTCGCCAAGGTGATCCCTTATCCCCATTGCTATTTGTGATATGTGCTGAAGGTTTTTCTTCACTACTCCACTATTTTGAGAATGATGGCTGGTTTAGAGGTATTAAAATCGCCAAGAAATCCCCTTCTATTAGTCATCTGCTTTTTGCAGATGACTCCATTCTCTTTTGCAGGGCTACAATGTCAGATTGCAGTGCTATTAATGCTGTAATTAAATTGTATGGTAGTGCATCTGGGCAAGCAATCAACATAGATAAATCTCAACTCCACTTCAGCCCTAATACCAGCTCATTACTTAAGAAATACATCCAGTATTATCTGGGAATTAGCAAGGATTTTAAAGATAGCAGGTATCTGGGCCTTCCTTCTCTTATTGACAAACCAAAGTCCCAGGTTCTAAAGTTTTTGCAGGAGAATGGGCAAGCTAGATTAACCCCCTGGAGGTCTAATTTTCTTAGCCCTGCTGGCAAAGAGGTCTTGATTAAATCTGTGCTTTCCACCTTGCCAAGCTATGCTATGTCAAATTTTTTGTTTCCAAAAAAGACCTGCTTGGAGCTTACTAAGCTGATTGCCAACTTTTGGTGGGGAAACTCAAATTCTACTTCAAAAGGTATCCACTGGAGAAGTTGGAGCTTCTTGTGCAAAGAGAAGAAATTTGGGGGTCTTGGTTTTAGAGATCTCCACAGCTTTAATTTGGCCTTACTAGCTAAACAAGCATGGAGAGTTGGCACAAGTAATGGTTCTTTGCTTAAAGCTGTGCTTAAAGGGAGGTACTTTCAAAATTCATCTTGTTGGAAAGCTAATGCTAACAGTGGTAGCTCCTGGTTATGGAGGAGCATATGTGCAGGAAAAGAAATTGTTATGAAAGGTTGGAGGTGGAGGGTGGGCAATGGAAGTTCAATTAAAATCTGGAGTGACCCTTGGCTTCCTAGACCAGGGAATTTTAAAATTATTTCTCCTAAACCTCCAAATTGTAAGCTGGAGAAGGTTGGTGATCTCATTGATCATGACCTGAGAAGTTGGAAGAAAAATGTAGTCACAGAGATATTCAATGAAAGTGAAGCTAATCTCATTCTTTCAATTCCAGTTGGGGGGTTACTATGTGATGATAAGAGAGTGTGGCATTTTACAAGCAATGGGGATCTAAATGTCAGCTCAGTCTACAAGCTGATTGAAGAAGGAAAGAATAACCCTGATGGAGCCTCTTGCAGCAAAGTTTCTCTTTGGAGAAGGTTGTGGCAAGTACCAGTTCAACCAAAAATCAAATTCTTCTTTTGGAAAGTGCTAAATAGTGCTATTTCTTCCAAGCTTGCTCTTGAAAAGAGGGGAATTACCAAAGATATGATTTGCAACTTATGTGGAGAGGAAGGTGAAAGTGAGTTTCATTTGCTGTTTAAATGTTCCTTCTCCTCTGTGCTTTGGAAAGTTTCCCCTCTCAGACTTAACTTTGAAAATCTGGATATAAATTCTTCTATGGAGGTATGGGAATTTTTAAATGATTTGGTCTCTTCTTCTGAGAGCTGGAAAGATTTTTTGGGGCTATTTTTGGTACTGGGCTGGCAGCTTTGGAAGGCAAGAAATGATTGGTTTTTTAAAGGTATCAAATGGAGTCAGCTTCAAATCTCTCAGAAGGCAGTAAGCCTTTTCTATGAATTCTCTCAGATCCCATCTAATGTTAATGTTCAGATGAAAGAGAGCCTTGATCTCCATCCTTGCCTCAATTTGGAAGTTAATGTGTTCACAGATGCTGCTGTTGATCTAAATAGAAATGGTGGAGGTATTGCTGCAGCTTGGTTCAACAGAAATGGAGTTTTGGTTAAGAGCAGGCAGTGTCCTCTGGCTGGGATTGTTGATGCCTGTGTCCTTGAAGCTATAGCAATCAGAGAGGCTTTGCTGTGGTGCAGAAATGATAATGTGAGAAGGATTGAAGTTTTCTCGGATTGTGAAGTGGTTATTAACTGTTTGAAGAACCAAAGTGATGCTGGTTTGGGAAGAATTGGTGCTATCATTGAAGACTGCAGAATTATTGCTTGTGATTTTGAAACTTGCTGTTTTTCTTTCATTCCTAGAAAATGGAACTCTTGTGCTCATAATCTTGCTAAGAGTTCTGTTCTTTTATCTCATGTTTCTGTTGTAGATCATCCCTGATCTTTTGTATTGGCCGTGATGGCTATTTCTGTTATTAATGAAGCTTCATCTTTTTCGGAAAAAAAAAAGATAGAATGGCTTAAGCCACGGGTGGAATCCCCTAGTGGGCATAAAAAGAAGAGACGTCCCAAAACAATTTAGAAAGAAACAGAATAGACAGAGTGGTACTATCAGTTATGTTTTACTTCTTAGCATTATGGGGCAGACTCTAAAGGATGTGGTCTAGTAATCCTAAAAGAATCATATAACATCTGCCTAGGTTTACTGGTTCAAAGGAGGGAAACGTGAATTTGGATTAATGTTGTCATTGTTTGTCATTGAATTGTTTATTCCTCCCACTTAAATAGTGAAAGGATTCAAGAGCTATTGAAACTGAAAACCCTAATTGAGAGGGTGAAGCGGCGAGAGAGAAGTATATACATACAGGAGAGTAAAGAGAATGAAAACCCTAATTGTTATCGATGAAGACAACAAGGAACTTATATACAGCATCACCAACGGTCGGATAAGGCCAGCTCATAATCCAACGGATGGATTTGAGGCTAGGGTTTTGATGAGAGCGAAAAGACTATTATACCCTTATAGAGTTGGGTAAATTACAATCTAATATCTTGCAGAAATATTTAGTGGGCTTCATAGAGAACATTGGGCTTCTGAGCTTCACATTTGGGCTTGATATGGATTATTCTGTTAATAAATATTCTAATGAAAATAAAAACAAAATCAATTGTGTCATGTGTAGGGTTTCAACGAATAATAATATACTGAAGGTCCACTCGAGCTGCTGAAACCCGATTTCTTTTTCGATAATCCATACTCAAATTATTGAGATGTAATGTTGAGTGTGAGGTGAGTTTTGGACCACAAATTATTGAGATGAGGTATTAGAGACCACAATTCCACCTGGGAGCTTTAATTAATCAGAACAACAAGCCTTTCAACTTCTGCATATTCCCGACTTCTCACTAAAAATCATCTCTCTCAGCCATACAACCAAAACGTTGAATCTAAGTGTTTATGTACCTTCTTTTTAATGAAAAATTCGCAGTAACATTGCCCACGTAATCAAAATTATGTGTCTGCCAGTGCAAATGAGTTCAAAATCATCATCTTCTTCTTCTTCTTCTTCTTCTTCTTCTTCTTCTTCTTCTTCTTCTTCTTCTTCTTCTTCTTCTATTTTTTGGTACAAAGTTCAAAATTTTCTTTAACTATAGAGGTGATAGCTATGCTCTGCTTGAAAGTGAAACGAGTACGCAGGTTCTCCGCTCAGTGAAGCCCCACGAGTTCTAATCATTCATCCGGAGCGATTTTGTAGTAATTAAAATACAACTGTACCTGAAAAATCCACGTATGTGGGTCCGTACCAGAGAACTTGGGTGGATCAACCCTGAGCTTGTGATGGCGAACGACCTCCCTGCTGATTGCCCTGAAATCGCGTAACAAACTCGTTCGGGTCATCATAAAACGGCTCTTACGTGTCCCATGGTTCGTCGTCGTAATCTGTCCGACGGCGACGAGCGAATCGGCCTGCCCCATGAGTGCGAACACTCATAGCCGCAAGTTGTCGCCGCGGGTTATTAGCCCTTGGCATCTTGTAACCACCTGAATCATCGACAAATGCGACCTGTTGATTATTCGGTCGGCTCGCCGTTGCGTCCTGCTGGGAATCGGCCCGGATAGCGAAAATGGCCCTCATAAGCAACTTAATCGCGCTTGAGCGTTGCGATGCGCAATAAATCGCGCTCAGTCAAGTCTGAACCGGGACCAACTGGGCGCCTGGTACCCCTGCTGGTGGTCGGAACAGGGCAACGGTAGGTTGCTGGAAGAATGGATGGACCCCTGCTAGGTCTTGGATGAAGTTGTTTGGATCGGCGACAAACCCGGAGAATGGGTTCCGATGCCTGAAATCACCGGCTGCAGCCTCTCACCGTCGACGAAGCCTGGTGGGAACAGTTTGTGGGTGGTCGCCGGTGGCTGCTAGAAAACCACCTTGATCGGGTTTCGCATGGACCATCTAGGTCGCCACCTGGTTGGAGGTCTGTTGTGGCGGCGACGGCAGAGATTGGTCCACTTGAAGGTGCTTATCAATTTTGGAAAATCGGGGCTCCAACTAGTTATTGAGTTTGCCTTTAAAACTTATGTCAAAAGCGGCGAACTGTTCAATTAATTAATTGCCGACGTTCTCGAATTTTTTGGCCATGGTCTCGGCCAATTCTTGAAGTGTTACCCTCTTGTTTGCCATGAAATCAGCAGTTGATGGAGGTGACATGGATGTGTTACGTTTTTTTTTTTTTTTTTTTTGAGGAAGAATACTATATAAAACGAGAAAACTGAAGCTAGGCTAGCCACATGGAATAACTTCTCTACTGCTACTCAGGACATCATTTACTAGGTGATTGAATAGCCACGCCGGTTCCGTGTCTCGAGTGAAATTGTCTTCCCCAGGTTCGCTGTATGTGGCCACGTGGTGAGCTGTTGCGTTGATTTCTCGAGGCACCCATCTCGATGCAAAGCCATCCTTATCTGCGAGAGACCGATCCATTTCCTCAATAATGTCCCCAACCACCGAGAAGTCCTCCCATTTCTCTCCGGCGAGGACTCGTTCAATTGTTCGGTGAACAGCCGTTGAATCACCTTCGAGAATTACTTGGCTGAGTCCCTTCTTCCTTGCTAGCTCAATCGCCAATAGGGCTGCACGGAGTTCTGCTTCTTTTGCCGACGAGCATCGGTGGAAGCTCCGTTTGGCCACAACAACGGCTGTTCCCTCACTGTTTCTAATCACCACTCCCGCCGAGCCCTCCTTTGTCTGTGGATGCCATGCTCCATCATAATTGGCCTTCCACTGGTTTTGTTTCGGTGGTTTCCAGCTTGAGTCTCGATGCCGGTTTGAACCAGGTACTCTCTTTTTCTTGTAAGCAATTGCTTCTTCAATTTCTTCAATTCTTGCGATGACCTCGTTTGGGATACTCTTAAAATCTGGTTCCACCCCTTGGAATCGTTTTTTGTTTCTGGCCAACCAGATGGCCCATAGGGTTAGGCAAAAGATGGCTATGTGTGATTTGGCCCTTTTGTGGAAGTGTCTGCAGATCCAGTCCTTAAATTTCTCAGCTTGCGGTTCTTCTCTGATTTCTCTTTCTCCCAAAATTTGTATCCAGACTGGTTTGACTTGTTTGCAGTCTCTCAAGACATGTTCATCTGATTCTACATACTTGTTGCAAAACGGGCACATGATTGAAGTACTTATTCCTCTCTTCTGCAGGTTCCTAGCAGTCGCCAGACTATTGTGGTAGCCTCGCCATACAAAGTGTTTAATTTTCTGCGGAATCTTGATCTTCCAGATGTCCTGGATTAGGCTAGCCGGGGTTGTAGAGGGTCCTTCCTTCACTTCTTCTTCTGTTCTCATGGCCACCTCATAGCCCGATTTCACTCTGTAAAGTCCATCATCTTCAAAATGCCAAATCAACTTGTCTGGTGTTCTTCTATCGGGTAACCGGATCTCCTTTACTTCTGCAATATCCCATGGTTTAAGTAGTAATTCCAGCTTGCTTTGATCCCACTGCCTCATGTTTTGATTTATCAGTTCACTGACCTTTTTGTTGCTATTTTCAGGGGTCTGGGTAATGAGTTTGAAAGATGGTTCTCTTGGAACCCATTTATCGAGAAGTCTCACTGCAGTGCCCTCCCCTATTCTCCATCTTAGTCCCAGATTGAGTAGTTTCCTTCCTTCGATTATACTCCTCCATGCATAGGACGGATTTGTACCAATCTCAGCTTCCATAAAGGGCTTGTCTGCGTGGTACTTTGCCTGGAGTAGTTTTGCCAGAATGGAGTTCGGTCTCTGGATAATTCTCCAGCTTTGCTTTGCAAGCATTGCTTTATTGAAGACTCGAAAATTACGAAAAGCTAAGCCCCCTTCCCTTTTGTGTTGTTGCAGCTTCTCCCACGCAATCCATGAAATTCCTCTTTCTTTGCCTGACTTGCTCCACCAGAATTGTCTAATTATTTTCTCGATTTTGTCACAGATCCCATCCGGCAACTTGAAGCATGACATTGCATAAGTTGGTATAGCCTCTGCTACTGCTCTGATCAGCGTTTCCTTTCCTCCCTGTGTAAGAGTTCTCTCTTTCCATCCTTTAAGCTTGTTGTGGATCCTTTCAATTAGTACATTGAATGTGACTGATTTGTTCCTCACCATGGTTGTTGGTAAACCCAGGTACTTGTCGTACTTCTCCACCTCTACCATTCCGCAAAAATTCAGGATCTGTTGCTTGCTTGTGCCCGTAACGTTGGAGCTGAAAACGATCGCAGATTTCTCCGGATTTATGCATTGACCCGAGGCCTTGCTATAGTCTTCAATTATCTGTAATAATGTAGCTAATTGATCTGTATTAGCCTGTAAGAAAAATAAGCTGTCATCAGCGAAGAACAAATGGGAAATAGGAGGTCCTCCTCTGGAGGCTGTAACTGCGGCCAAATCTCCTCTGCTAACTGCCGCAGTAACAGCTCTAGATAGTACCTCTGATACAGTGAGGAAGAGATAAGGGGATAAGGGGCACCCTTGTCTCAAACCTCTTTGAGGAATAACATTACCAATAACTGCACCTGAAATACCCCGTTTTGTGGATATGGGTATTTATGATATTAATATAAATATTGAGTTTTAATATAATATTATTATAAGTATTGGGTGTTAATATGCTACTATTATATTTTATGATATTATTTGGTGTCAATATGACATTAGTATAAGTGTTGGGAGCTAATCTTATTGGTAGGAAGTTCATTTTTATTACTAATAACTATTTGGAGTTATTATGTATTTTCTCAACTTTATAAAGAGCCTTTTATTTAACTCAGGGGGGTGCTAGTGACTTTTATCCAAAACAGTAGGGGTGAAAGTGTCTTTAACCCTAAACATAGTCATCTTCTTCCTCAAACTCTTCCATGGAGGAAGAACACCATCTCCAACCCAAACACCACCATTACCACTCCGAATCTTCACCAAATTCGTTGATGTTTGTCCCAAATCACTCCCTATTCGATTTAAACTCATCAAGGCTCGATAATTTAGCATCAAGCAACCCAATTTCGCCAATTTTTGGTCCCAATTCAAAACCAAAATTTTCAATGTGGGTTTCCTCATGGAGGTTGAATTCTTCACCTCTCTACCTATATAAACCCATCAATCTCAGAAATTTCTCACACCCATTCAAGCTACCAAACTCAATCTCTCTCACCAAACCCTCTAAGCTCTCAATCTCTCTCTCTCTCTCTCTCTCTCTCTCTCCCGGCCGCCGCCGCCGGCGCTGCCGTTGCCGCCGCCGTCGGCCGTCGCCCTCGGCCCTCTGTCCGCCACCACCACCAATCGTCGCCACCGTCGGCGTCATCCGTCGTCTCTCTCTCTCTTCGGGTTGAAACCCGTATGTGTTCTCTTCTCTTTACTTTCTTTCTTTTGTTTTATTTTTTATTATTAATATTATTCAAAACGTAGGTTAACTGTTATTAAATGGGAAGAAGACATCAATGTGGGCTTGGCCCAGTGGTAAGAGGAAAACACTTAAGAGCTTTGGGTGTGTGGGTGGTAGGTTTCAAGTTCAAATCTCACAAGAGGCAATTCTTTTTATGCAAAGTTTAAAGAAATATTTTTGCACTCACTTTTACTCCAAAATAAATATGTAGAATAAGGATGATAAAAATATATTTTTCTTATTTAGTTTTATAAGTTTATAACAAATTAGAATAAGCTATTTTCTTCAAATAAATTTATTATTTCTTTTAAATAAAGTTAGTTAGTTTATAACTTATATTCTTTACTAAGTCTTGTTTGGTTGGGAGGAACTACTATCAGAATTATTATTGTTTTTGGGGAAAAATAATATGCTTCTCTACCCTATAATAAGGGAAATAATTAGTTAATCTTATAAGTTATATTTTTATAACTATAGCTATGTTTTATAATATTAAACGTTAATTCTATAAAGTGTATTTTTCTATAAAAGAGGTTGTTCGCCTTAAGTAAAGGTTGGGGAGAGTTAGTAAGGGATTTATTTCATTTACATATAGGGCTTCGTGTGCAATGTGTTGATTAGGATACTATTAAATTTGTAGGCGACAATTTCGTTGACGAAGGACACGTCGAGTATTACTAGGAAGTGATTTGCTTTGCTTGAGATTAAAGGTAAGTAAATATGCCAAGCCTAGTGTGCTTATCTCTTTCGTGTCAAAACGAATTCTTGTATTTCTTTACGTCTCAAAATGTGTTTATGTGATGTGACATGCAATATGTGATTTCTACTTGACAAATGTTTTTCTTGGAAATATCACCATGATAATGATAATGCATTAATACGTAAAGTGGAATAGTTGTGCGGGGACATTTATTATTATTGTGGTATGGTTACCATTGGCATTGGACGGTTTGATCTCGGTCTTCCGTTTCAATTTATTTTTATTTTAATCCGGTTGCAAGTCCCCGGATAGCTCCTTGTACTCACTCTTCTGGCCGCAAGAAGTCTGTAAGGGGGTGTCGACACTTAAGGTCTTGGATGCTTGCGAAGTGGTTGGTTGGTTCCCCCCGTCACAACAAAGTAATAATGGATTTTTGGTTTTTGTTAACGGAAAGAAGTTAACGATGGATTTTGGATTTTCTTAATGATTATCGAAATGGATTTGGAAATATTATGGAATTGGGAACTTTTATGTTTTAATACAAGAGTCAACTTTATTACCGCTGTGTTTGCGAAAAACTCTTACTTACAAATGAGTCATTGTTTTATAACTACCTCATCATCGTTTTACATGTTTGGATGTTTATTTACCAGTATTTGATGCTGATTTTGTACTGTGGTGTTTCTTTTTCATTCCGCACCACAGGTTTAGAAGATGGTTATCTGGCGTAGAAGGGGACGCGCATCACATGGAATAATAGAAGTAGTATTTCACTTGAATTTGAATTCTATAGTAATTTAAACACTTTAGTTTGTTATGCCGGTTTGTGGCTAGGATGTTTGATTTTTAATAATGCAATATTTTCAATTGGATTTAATCATTATTGTGGATGTTTTGTGCTTGCGAACCATGTTATAAAATCTCCTTGTATCCGGCCTCCTCTCGGGTACGGAGTGACATCCCCGGGTCTCCGGCTTGGGCCATTTGGGGGTGTTACAGCACCGTTCCTCACAAACGAGAATTGTACCGAGGTTAGGCAGTTCATAACTTGTGAGATGAAATTGGGTCCAAAACCCATCTGTTTTAGCGTGTCGTGGACAAACTGCCACTCCACCCTATCATACGCCTTACTCATGTCCACCTTTAAGGCTAGGAAGCCCGTCTTCCCCTTCTTGCGAGTCTTTAAAGAGTGAATCATCTCAAAAGCTGTTAGGATATTATCCGAAATTAACCTTCCAGGTACAAAGGCACTTTGATTGTCGCTAATTATAGAAGGTAGGATTCGTTTCAATCTGGACGCTATAGCCTTGGAGACAATTTTGTAAATAATAGTACACAAGCTAATAGGTCTGAAATCACCTGGCTTCCTAGGCTGTTTCACCTTTGGAATTAACACAATTAGTGTTCTATTGTGTTCGCCCAAATCCTTCCCTTCGTTGAGCACTTCCAAGCAAGCTTTTGTGACTGCGTCCCCTACTGTGCCCCAGTACCGTTGGAAAAAGCCCGCATTGAAGCCGTCAATACCCGGGGCCTTGTCCGGGGCCATTTGGAAAAGGGCATCTTCAACTTCTTTTCTCGAGTAAGTTTCTTCTAGCTTCAACCGTTCCTCTCGGGAGATATCAATCTCCATATCCTTTAGAGCCCCCCTTATAGCTTCCTGTGATGGGTCTGTGGATGTAAAAATCTTCGAGAAATGTTGTTCAAGTGCTGTCGTGATATCCTCTGGCTTTGACAGCCAGTGGCCCATCTCATCCTCAATGCCCGTTATACAATTTCTCGCACGTCTTATAGTAGCTTTTTGGTGAAAGAACTTGGTGTTTCTATCGCCAAAATTGAGCCAGTCCGTACGGGACCGTTGGTGCCACATTATCTCCTCCTTCTCCAACAGCTTGTTGTACTCCCTCTCCAATAACCACTTTCGCTGCCTCGTTTGGTCATTGAGTACTGTTTTGTCAATCTCAGCTAGCTCCTCCCTGATTTTTGCCGTCTGTCTTCTAACCGAACCAAAAACCATGCTGTCCCACCTCTTACACTCCACTGCTAGGTTCCTTAGTCGGTCTTTGGCATCAGCTCCTGCCAAAATATTCCAGCTTTCATTGATAAAATCATCAAAGCTTTCGTGTCGGGTCCACATATGCTCGAACTGGAATCTTTTTACACTCCGTTGAGAAGGTCGCTCACCCCACTGTATAAGTACTGGTTTGTGGTCCGAATTGGGCCACACCAGGTTTGTAACCCGAACTCCTCTATGCACATCCAGCCATTTGATGGTAGCGACTGCTCTATCTAGTCGCTCTTTAACATTGTCTTCGTCAACTCGATTGTTGTTCCATGTGTGCGGATTACCTTCACAACCCAAATCGTGGAGCTCGAGTTCGCTTAGAACATCTTTGAAATCTGCAATTTGTCCAAAAGAGACGCCCCTGCCTCCTTCTTTTTCTTCGCTAGAAGCAATGGCGTTGAAATCTCCCACTATTAACCACGGTTTGTCGCCTCCTCTACTTAATCTTCTTAGTAACTCCCACGAGTGCTTCCGCTCCTCCCTTACTGGGCTCCCGTAGAACCCTGTAAATTGCCACCTTTGATTATCCTCGTCAACTACCGTAGCGTCGATGTGGTGCCTTGTCGATGAGTGAACAGTAACCCTTACCGGGTCCTTCCACATTAACCCTAGTCCACCCTTCCGACCGTCCGGATCCACATAGTGACCCATTGCATACCCCACCTTTTTTTGTATTTTTTCCATATCCTTTTTATGTTGCTTGGTTTCCATCAAAAAAACCATTTTGGGAGCTTGGTGCTTCACGAGATCGTGGAGCGATAGGACCGCGCTGGGGTTCCCAAGCCCCCGCGCGTTCCAACTGACGAGATTCATTGTGCTTGGCGGGGTTGCTCCGCAACCTCCGCCAATTTCGCATTTAGAGATTTTGAGGCCCTCCCTGCCTTATCATTGCTACCTTCCTTACCTTCTCCTGATTTGTTCCCACCAATGGCCACCAGATATCTCCGCTCCATATCTAGTTGTTTGTTCCTTTTGGTGGCATCCTTCACCTGTTTTGACGCGGGACTTAGTTCGGGGGCTAGCTTTCGTTTTGGGGAGCTCGGTCGCATCACTTCGACCTGTATTGGACCCTTCTCTATCTCCTTCTCCCTTGTCACTCCCGTCTTCGGCCGTGATCTTTCCTGGTCCATTCGTGTTCCCCCCGAGGTTGAGTTTGCTGTTACTGGTGCTTCTGCCACAGGAACTTCGACAGTGGCCTGGTGGCTATCGTCTCTCAGATTTTCAGGCGGTGGCTGCTCCATCGTGGTAGCCTCAACTTCCTCCGTCTCCGTCTCATTTAGATTTTTATTCAGATCAAAAGTACCTTGTTCTGAATCCATGTTCCCCCCGGTTGCAGCCGCTTCTCCCCTTCCCTGGTTAGTCCTTCTTGCTGTCGGTTGTGTAGCCTTCCTGGTCTTCTTGGGTGGGTGGTACAGCAACCACTCACCATAACCTGGCTCAGTGTCGTTATCTCCTTCACATCCCATCATATCACAGCCTTCGCTGTGGTGGTCTAGAAAACCACACCACTTGCAAACATACGGGATCCTCTCATATTTGAAATCGAGCCACACTCTCTCCTTCTTAATGTTCACGTAAACCCCTCGAGGTAGGGCTTCGAATATTGGCATTCGAACCCGGACTCGCACAAAGTTTTGTAAACCCTCACTGTCTACTCGTGGATCAGAATCGATGATCTCCCCTATGTTCTCGACTGCCTTCCTGCCTCCTTCCTCCGTGGCTAGGTGGATAGGTAGGTTGTGTACCTGGACCCATACATCCATCTTCTCAAAGCGGGGGTTCTTTGTTTCATCTCCTAAACCCCACGCTTTCAGCATCAGCATAGCCCCATCGAAGACCCAGGGACCCCCTGAGGCTATACGGTCCATCAACGGTTTGTTCGGGAACTTAAAGAGAAAGGTGTTTCTACTGACGTTGAAGAAATCAACCTGTTCTCCTTTATTCCAAACTCTTCTGAAAAAAGTTTTCATAGCCCTAGGGTTTACCTCTTCTCCCGTCAAGAATCGTCCGATGAGACACCACTCAAACCCCTTCTCTGCGCTGGTGCAGAACTCATCATCAAAGTCGATCTCCTTAGCCTCCTTTGCCGTTAGCCGGAACGGATCGAAGGTTGCCGCCGTCTCGTTCATCTCTTCGCTTGCCCTAGGGTTCGTCTCTTCCCCTCCGATAAAATCGGAGCCTATGTGTTTTCCGTAGTGTTTCACTAATTTGGCGGATGTGTTACGTTTTAGTGATTCAAAGACATATCATAGGAAATTGTTTCCTTATCAGTTTTGGTAATTTCTTGAGTTGTTTTGGGCACAAGTCAGGTCTTAAATCTATAAAAAGAGTCTTAGGTCATGGGTATACTTGTGAAGATGGCCTTTTGGCCATAGTGTGGCGTGTCTTGAATTCTAATTGACTCTCTAATCAATAAATTGAGTCCGTTTTGGTCATGATTGTAGTTAGCAACTTTGATAGTGAATTAGGTTGATTCTTTGTTTTTTTTTCATTATTGTTCATCGTTTTTTCTCAAACCATCTGTTTTAAAACGATAAAAGTACCAATTTGATAGCAAGATGTTATCACACGACACACACAAACACTAAACACGATCACACACCATAGAGTTCTTCCCTAAGTTCAGAATTTCCGATTGATTCCTGATAAAAGACGTCTGAACCAATAATATAGGAATAACTTTTGGTAGAAGACACTACACTCACCCCCTCCCCCTTACTAACTTAATACGCTACTTACCCCACAATAATAGTGAAATACCCTAACGCAACATAAATTAATAATACAAATTAACAACTAATTGCTAACATAATCCTGGAGGAAAGCCCCCTCCACGTCTCGAAGTCTTGTCACCAAGCGGTTGCACTTCCTAATCAAGCAGGGCTGGCCCTAGACTTTCATGGACCCTAGGCGAGGGTTGAAAGTGAGGCCCCTTTTGCAATTAATCAAATTGTAAATAAAAAAATACTAAACGGTATGACGACATATACCCCGTGTTTTATTGATAATTTTGGATTTTAACACGTAAAAAAAATGTGTGGGACATAATACTTTACCCACTACAAAAAAAAAGTTACAATATTTATATAAAAATCTACCTTTCTTGTTTTCATAGATGCAAAATTACTGATCAAATCGTCATACTCAAGATACATTTTTAACTCTTAGTTTTCTTCGTAATGTTATGTTCCTTATTTTTTTTATTATTATTTTTACTGTATTATAAATTTATGATATTACCCCTACTCTTAGTAAAAACTACGGGGCCCCTTAAAATTTGGGGCCCTAGACAAACACCTAATCTGTCTAGCAGATGGGCCGGCCCTGTAATCAAGAGGCTTGTCGAATGATTTTTGATTAATAACACTAATTTGAGCCCACTTGTTTTAGAATATAACTCTCATGATACAAAATGACGTTTCTTAGTTGCAAAGTAATTTGTGATTTGGCCTGTCGAAATGATACATACCTGGTGTCACCTTTCTGTTGAATCCCCGGAGGCAAATCAATGGAAGTGCTCTCTACATTAGACGAGCGAGTATGCATACTGCGACGCTGGTGCAAGTGAACAGGTGTGCAAATTTTTACCAAGGATGATGGTTGGAAACTATAACCTCTCTTTGTTTTCAAAAGTACTGATTTGGAAAAGCCATGTTTCCATTGAAATAAAAGGATGCCATGTCTCTGTGTAATCGTACGATACTGCAGAAAATAGAGAGAGAGAGGGTGCGGGGAGATTATTATGCTTCTGCTCTTATAGATGGTAGTTGGATGCTTTATAACCGCACTCTTCGTCCTTATATATAGGGGCAAGGGCAATCATCTTCCATAAGGAGATACCTGGTTTAGCTAGCTTTACTACATTTAAACACAAACTCTCTTCACTATTCTAGTTACCTGCACACAAAAAAGGAACTCTATACTATTAAGTGCCCGCTTTAAAAAATAATCTGAACCTGACAAAACAAAGTATTATATAAGGATGTACTATAACGAGTCCAATAATAATTCAAAAATAAATAAATATGTGAACTCGTGCAGATTATACAAGAAAATATATATATATATATATATACACATGGAATGAAGTACTTATCTCTATATATATAAACTAGGGGGATTGCCCGTGCCCGAGGGCACAACCCAAAAAACACGTTTCAAAATCGATTTTGCTGGAGGAGAAGATGAAAATGGAGTCCGGGGTAATTTTATATGATATCCATCAAGTCCTGTTCTTCCATACTTTTGATAATTACATAAATTAATCCGAGAGAGAGGGTAAATTTTCAAGTATTGGGTAGTTAAGTGAGTAGTTAAGTAATGAGTAGTTAAGTGGGGTGATATGTGAGATCTAAGGACAGGACTGATTAATTTAATCTAAAGACTGAAAGGTCATAAGTTAGTTAAACCATGTTGTTCTATTTTATAGAATAGAAGCTAGGAGGTGAGCAATCTCTCATCCATCATATGCCATTTGTCTTTTCAATTTGCATAAGTTTTTTTATTTGAGGAATCAAAACTTGCCATGAAATCATGAAATACCATGTTATGCGTGTTAAATTCATGTCCAATTTAGTTGTAATGTAAGGTTTAAAATTATTGAAGGAACCTCATATGCAAAGAATTGCAATTGGAATAAATGAAAGAGCAGTGGTGGGACATAAATACCAACACAGTATGTGTAATGTTTATCATTTAGTTATGATTTAATGTTAAAATAATTCGAACAGACTGATGGTATATTTTATCCATATGTATTTTTTTTTATGGAAAATCCGATTTTTATGGAAAAAAATCATAATTAAAAAGTCTCATTATAAGGATGGACATTGATCCCAATCATTGTGGATTCCACGGGAATGGAACAATCAGCGAACTGCCCAAATCTTTGATTTTGTTTATCGTAAGCCAACTCTTTTAATTAAAAAAATTAACTATGTTCAAATTATGAATAAAAAATAAAAGTATTAGTCTTAATTACATCATACGCATCCAAATTTAAACTCTTATGATGTGTTTATTCAATTTCGATAAAAATGAAATGCTTTTTTCCATAAATAAAAATTAAGAACATAAAAAAAATAGTAAAGGAGTTGACACTGGTAACTGTTTTTCTAAGATATGGCTATGTCATATATTGCATCATTTTAATGAAAGTAAAAATGAAGCGTTCTTTTTATTTTATTAGTACAATAAAGAACAATGGGTTTATATTTATAGATAATGTGAAAACTGTTGTCTCAAGGATGATGAATAAAAATAAAATGCATTAAATTACTAAATATAAAATATTCACAATTCTAGAAATAAATTGATTTTTTATAAATGATAAGAGATGATCAATAGATGTTCTATTTGACTATCTAAATAGTACACATATTAAGAAGTCGATTTGACGAATCAAAACTGCCATGAAACCATGAAATGCAATGTTATGTATTTTAATTTCAAGTGCAATTAAATTATAAATTAAGGTCTAAACTGAACTTCATATCCAAATCATTGCAATGGAAATAAAATGAAAACCCTAGTGGGACATAAATACCAATAAAATAGATGTAAATCATTTAGTGGTGATTTAACGTCAAAATAATTGGAACAAACTTAAAGTATGTATTTCTTTTAACAACAACCCCAATTTTCATGGGGAAGCACAATTAAATATTTCCATTACAAGGAGCGTCGTGGGTCCCAATCATTGTTGATTCCACGGGGATGAAACAATTAGCGAACTGTCAACACATTTGATTATGAAAAATTAAATTTTACAAATTATGTATGAGAATAAAAGTATAAGTCTTATTCACATCATACCATTGCTTAACGTTAACAAACGGCTCACTTGGCGCATCCCAATTTAAATTTTAATGGCGTGTTTCTTCAATTTCAATAAAAACTGAGTGCTCTTTTTTCATAAATAAAAAAAATAAGAACAAAAAGAACTTAGTAAAAGGAGCTAACACTGGTAACTATTTTTCTAAATATGGCTATGTCATATATTACATTATTAAAGAAAATAAAACTGAAATATTTTTTTGTCAAAAGAAATACTTAAGAAAAATGAAGAGAAAATGGAGGATAGCATTTGAAAATATTTTATTATTGAAAGGGGAGTATGCAGATAGAGATGCAGCACAGATACTCTAGAACAGGGGGGGGGGGGGGAGTGAATAGAGTATGCCTACTTTTTGCAAATATTGTAGAAGAGAAGAGTTTCTATGAAGAGAAATGAAGTTCAAGGCCTTGAAAACAATTCCAAGCATTTGGAACGAAATACAGTTTGGAAGAATACAAATAGTCTTTTTCAAGGCCTTGAAAAGAGTTTCAAACCCTTGAAAACAGACTAGTTTGAATGCTGCAAAAACTAAGTATGCTAATGAAACTGTAAAAGCAAGAGACATAGAATTTATAGAGTTCAGTCCACTTGGACCTAGGTCTCTACTCAAGAATCTTCTCCCTGCAGGATTTTCAACACAATTCTTATTAATCATAAGCTAAGCCCTAGATCGCAAGCACAGAGATGTGCCTTACTCTGTGACAGCTTGTGGTTCTCTCTAACCTATCTAGTACCTGATCTAGCTAACTGATTAACTAAGAATTCTCTATTGTTCACTTTGAACAATCCTTGAGAATGAGAGAAAGAAGTAGTATAAGAATGATATACAAATGAAGAGCAATTCATAAAAACACTGGAAGTGTAACTGCAGTGAAGAATGCAGTGATCTTATGTGAGTTGGATTTAGAATGATGTGCTTCTTTGATGCTTGTCAATCCTGAAATGTGTCTCTCTTTTTTCCCGTTGAGTGTTGTCTATTGTTGCTTCAAATGAGCTCTATTTATGCAGGTTGGAGCTCTGCAAATCTTCCCAGATTTTCAGCAACAAACTCCCTATTTTGTAGGCAACAACTTTGACTTTTTAAACAGCCTTCTCCAACGGATAGTTGATCATAATCTTCTGAGATATTGATCTGATCTTGTCTTTAAAAAAATTGAGAAGCTGGCAAGAGTGTCTAATTGATCACAGAATCACATTCTCTACAAGTTTCCTTTCCTGCAAAATCCATATTAGGAAACCAATCCTGCAAACTAGGAAATAATATTTCCCTGCAAAATTGAGTCAAACAGATGGATTAAGTGGTGTTAGATATAAAAAAGTCGTTTGTCTTTCATCATCAAATAATAACAAATAGAGCATAGGGGTGAGAGAGGTAAAATCAGATCAGCAGAGTTCAGAGAAACTCCCCCTTAAAATATGCATACAGGTAAGATAGTTTCAAGGCTTTGAATCCTGTTTCAAGACCTTGAAATAGCCCTCAAGCTTGTGAAACCCGATTCAAGTCTTTGAAATTGGTTCAAGGCCTCTGCTATTTCAAGCCTGTGAAACCTGTGAACTTACAATCTCCCCCTTGATGAAATACAAAACCTCAAACTGTTTGAATCTTAGTTTCTGCAAAAAAATACTGATTAGTGCATAGTTCAAATAGTAGCAACACATTGGTTCCAAAAGATCCAAATTATTCAATGAAAAAACTTAAAAAAAACATATAAGTCCAGATAATCCTACTGACCAAAAATACAGGTCACCAAAACATAAATAGGTCACCAAAACATAAACAAAAAACCTAAGATTTCTCCCCCTTTTTGACTTTCATCAAAAAGAATGAGAAAATGTTGGAACAGAGTCTTTGGAAAATTTTGAAAATAAACTTAAAAAGAGAAGTGGGAAAGAAAGAATAGGCATGAGCTTATGGGGTTGGGTCTTCATCTCCATCCTGATCTCCTTCCTCTTCCTCACTGTCTTCATCATTGTCTTGTTCTTCTTCATCCTCTTCATTCACACCAGCAGTCTCTTCTTCAGCCTTGTCTTTAATATCAGTCTTTGGAGATTTCTTCTTCTTCATCAGGTTTATCAGCAAGGCATCTGAATCAGTGTTGTCTACTTCATCTCCCTCTTGAGCAGCTTATTCAACTGCCACCTGCTTTCCTTTATCCTTGTCTTCAGCAGCCTCTTCCTGGTTGGAGTGTTCACTGGCCAAGTTCTTTTCAGAACCATCTTTCTTGTCACCTTCTTCATCCTCAGGGACATCAAACACAATCATGCTTCTAAAGATTGTCTCCACCATGTATTTTACCTGTCTGAGATCAGTCTCAAACGCATGCAGATTCTCTTTGATTTCACTATTTTCCATTTCTAAACCATCAAGTCTCTGAAGAATTGAAGACAAGTCAAGAGGCTGAGAGGTCTGGCTTGAAGTAGGGGTCAAGGTCTTGGGCTTAACAAACTTCTTTGCATTCAAATCTTCTTATGTCAAATCTGAATACAATTTCCAAATTGTTGCCTTGGTCTTCACTACTCCAATCTTCTCAAAAGCTTTCTCATTAAGCAAACTAATCCCAGAGGTGATAGACTGTTCACCAGCAGTTGGAACTTAAAGGTGTTGGAAGAACAGATTGAGCAAGTTTGCATAAGACAAATGATGCTTTCTCTGATCTGTTTGGCTAAACGGCATGTGTTCCATTACAAGCTTCTGAAGATCAATGTCATACCCATGCATAATCATATACATAATGTATAGAACTCTCTCAGTGATCAACTCCTTGGAATGTTCCCTTGGAAAGATACATCTCATCAAGATAGTGAATAAGACTTTGGCTTCAAAATTTAACCCAGAGTGTGTTAACTGTTTGGATGAGGCAGGGACATTGGGTAGAAAGAATTCTTCTCAGGCTAAATTCAAAACTTCATTTTTGGGAGGATGGTTATGTGTATCATATCTCTTAGGACAGCCTAGGACAGATGCAAACTCAGCATTATCTAATTCCATAGTAACACCAGTAACTCTAGTCTTGATGACTAAGTGTGGAGAGTTATTTAGTTGCTTCATGTTGATATAGAATAGTCTGGTAAGTCTTGGGTAGGCTAGCTCAGGAGGTTTTAGCATGAACCACGGAGAGCTTTTCTTTAACATGGTAATGCAATTCAGATTCATTCCAGTCAACATAGGCATATTGATCAAGCTATAAAAAGCAATTTTCATAGAGGAAAAACCATCCAACCACTGACCTTTGGATGTATTTGAGATGAACCAAGATTCATCAGGAGCAGTGTTCTTTGAGTATACCTGAAAGGCTCTCTCCACATTGTCTTCAAGTTCTTCCTCTGTCACCTTCTCTTTTCCCTTTTCAGCTTGAGAGGCTTTCTTCTTTTTCTTCAAATTTTTGGGGCTTGAGATATCTTTTTCTTGTTGCTTTTCTGCAGTAGCCTTCTCTTTCTTCTTCTTCTTCTTCTTCTTCTTCTTCTTCTTCTTGTCTGAAGATGGTGTCACATCCTTCTTATTCTTCTTCTTTGGTGGAGGAATTTCAGCAACAGCTTCCGCACTGGGAGTCCTGGAACTTGAATCCCCACTGATTGTTTGAACTTCATCCTCAGCTGTCTTTCTCTTCTTCTCAGAACTAGGTTTTGACCCTCCGGACATCTTGATTCTATCAGAGGCTCTTCTATTACTCATGAGGGTTTGGGAGAAGAATAGAGAGAGGTGTATTTGATACGGAGTGAAGGAGAAGAGAAGAAGATAAATACTGAAAGAGTTTGAGTTTCAAAAGGAAACTGCAATATTTCTCTGATTTCAAAAGATCTGTAATGATCATAGAAGATTCAAATCTTTGAAGCCGTTGGAAATAAATAATTTAATACTATATTTGGCTGAAAAATAAATTTGAAAAAGGTAGGGGCAATATTGAGCAAATATCTACAAAGATAGCACCCAATACTGAATGATCCAAGAACTATTCACTAACCAGTTATCAGACTTATTTTCAAGGCTTTGAAAATAGTTTCAAGGTCTTGAAACGCTGCTATACTGAAACAAGTAAAATCAAACCTTTGAAAGGATTTTCAAGGCTTTGAAAATCAGTTCAAATCTTTGAAACACATAATAACTTACCTTCATTACCTGATGCTCCCCCTAAACCAATGCATCTTTACTTAGCATGCCTAATTCCAGTCTTAGATCTAAAAATCTTTCATCGAAAAATGGTTCAGTGAAGATATCTGCAAGTTGCATGTTAGTAGAAATAAATTAAAGAACAATATCACCTTTCTCAGCATGATCTCGGATGAAATGGTGTCTGACATCAATGTGCTTGATTCTTGAATGCTGAACTGGATTCTTTGTAATTGATATTGCACTGGTGTTATCACATTTGATAGGTATGATTTTGAAATCAAATCCAATATCCCTCAACTGCTGAGCTATCCATAATAATTGTGAGCAACATGCTCCAGCAGGATATACATTCAGCTTCAACTGTTGATAAAGCAACCGAGTTATGTTTCTTGGAGTGCCAACTGATCAAAGACGATCCAATGAATTGGCAAGTTCATGAAGTGCTCTTCCTATCAACTTTGTAACCTGCAAAGTCTGCATCTGAAAATCCATGCAAAGAAAATTTAGAATGTCTTGGATACCAAAGCCCTAAGTCTGTGGTACCATTTAGATACCTAATATTCTCTTGACAGCACTTAAGTGTGATTCCTTTGAATCAGCTTGAAATCTTGCACACATACATACACTGAACATGATATATGATCTTCTAGCAGTAAGGTATAGTAATGATCCAATCATACCTCTATACTCTTTTACATTGACACTCTTACCAGACTCATCATTGTCTAAAGACAGTGTAGAGCTCATAGGAGTCTTGATTTCTTTGGATTGAGACATACTGTACTTGTTCAACAAGTCCCTAGTGTACTTGCTTTGATGCAGAAGATGCCCTTCTTCAATTGATGTATTTGAAGTCCAAGGAAGAAGTTCAACTCTCCCATCATGCTCATTTCAAATTCCCTGCTCATAAGACTTGAGAATTCTTTGCATAGAAGATCATTAGTAGCTCCAAATAGAATATCATCAACATAAATCTGAACTAGAAGTAAATCTTTCTCACGAGTCTTTATGAAAAGGGTCTTGTCTACCAATCCTCTTTTGAAATCAATTTCGAGCAAAAAAATTTGAAAATCTTTCATACCAAGCTCTTGGAGCTTGTTTCAAACCATAAAGAGCATTGTCAATTTTTTAAACATGATCTGGAAACTTATCACTTTCAAAATCAGGAGGTTGTGCAACATAAACTTCTTCTTGCAAGTATCCATTCAAGAATGCACATTTCACATCCATTTGAAATAGTTTCATGTTTTGTAAGATGAAAAGCAAGTAAAATTATAATTGCTTCTAACCTGGCAAATAGAGCCAAAGTTTCCTCATAATCAATACCTTCTTCTTGGTTATAACCCTGAGCAACTAACTTTGCTTTGTTTCTGATCCTTTGCCATTCTCATCCAATTTGTCTCTGAACACCCATCTGGTACCAATGACAGACTGGTTTGTTGGTGGGGGAACTAGATTCCACACCTTGTTTCTTTCAAACTCATTGAGTTCACTCTGCATAGCTATAATCCAGTCTACTTCTTGTAATGATTCCTTCACAGTTTTAGGTTCTACAAGAGAGATAAAAGCATTAAAATCACAAAGATTCTTCAAATGTGATCTTGTTTGTGTACCACTGGTTGGATCAGAGATCATGTTGTCAGCTGGATGAGATGAAAGATATTTGAATCTCTTTCTTGGAGACCAGGGTTCAGGCTCTCCATATTGCTTCTATGGTCTTGAAGTTGTAGCATGATCACTTATATCTTTTCGATCATCCTTGTCAAGGCTTTGATCTCTATTTTCATGGCCTTGAGACCTATTTTCAAGGTCTTTAAAATGGCTTATGTTTCCTTCTGAACCTTTCTTGAAGCCAGGTGAGTTCTCACCTTCTTCTTCTGATTCATGCTTGTTCAGATTCAATTCTGCAAAACTTTCACTCAAAGAACCATAATAGCTTTCATCAAAGATAATATGAATACTTTCTTCAAACAACTTGTTTCTTTTATTATAAACTCTATAAGATTGCTAGTAAGAGAGTAACCCAGAAAGATACATTCATCACTTCTTGCATCAAACTTACCCAAGTTTCCCTTACCATTGTTGTGGACAAAACATGTGCATCCAAAGGGCTTGAAATATGAAATGTTTGGCTTTGAACCTTTGAATAGTTCATAGGGGGTCTTCTTCAGGATAGGTTTGATCAAGCACCTGTTCAAAATATAGTTTGCTGTATTCACAGCTTCTGCCCAATAGTGTTTTGGCAGCTTGTTTTGTAAAAGTATTGTTCTTGACATATCTTCAAGAGTCATGTTTTCTCTTTCAACAAATCCATTCTGTTGAGGAGTTCTAGGAGCAGAGAAATTGTGAGAGATACCATGCTTAACACATAACAAGTCAAATTCTAATTGATCAAACTCTCTACCATGGTAACTTCTGATTAAAGCAATAGGTAGGTTTTTCAAGGTTTGAAGTTCTCTGCAAATCTTTGAAAATTCAGAGAGGGCTTCAGATTTTTCTTTTAGAAACATAACCCAAGTATATCTAGAATAATAATCTACAATAACTAGCATATACCTCTTACCTTTTGGAGTTAGAGTTCTCATAGGACCACAGAGATCCATATGAAGTAATTCAATAGGTCTAGTAGTACTTACACATTTTATTGGCTTGAATGAGCTTCTGGTCTGCTTACCCTGAGCACAAGCTTTGCATACTTCATCATCTTTTAACATGATATATGGTAATCCTCTTACCAGATCTTTGGAGATCAACTTGTTCATGGTATGCAAGCTAATGTGACCAAACTTTCTGTGCCAAAGCATTGAATCCTCTTTCGAGGCCTTGAGACACGTCAAGCTTTTACCTGCAACTTTGTTAGTCTGAAAAGTATAAACATTGTTTGATCTAGAGGCTGTGAAAATGCAATTGTCTGATTTCTCATTCTGCACCACACACTTCTCTTTATCGAAGATAACCTTATTTCCATTGTCACAAAGCTGAGATACACTAAGCAAGTTAAATTTCAAGCCATCAACTAGAGATACATCAGAAACAGAATTTTTAGAATCTGCAATACCAAGAATGTTGCATTTTCCTTTGTCACCAAGAGTAATTGAACCTTCAGATTTCTCTTTCAATTCTGAGAATAGAGATCTCATTCCACTCATGTGTCTTGTGCATCCACTTTCCATAAACGACTTATGTTATTTAACATTGGTGACAACCTGCAAGCACCAATCACTGCCTTACGCAGTTGTTATACCAAGTGTGGAATTTGGACTCATACTCATGATCAACCATGTTAGGTGGTCTGACCCCTTTAGGAACTTAAATCTGTTTGACTTGTCCC
This sequence comes from Linanthus parryae, assembly GCA_023055425.1. NCBI lineage: Eukaryota > Viridiplantae > Streptophyta > Magnoliopsida > Ericales > Polemoniaceae > Linanthus > Linanthus parryae. Next base: position 92,099,198 of record JALGPY010000002.1, on the reverse strand, counting down.
TTGAGTTGAAATGGGAAAGTGTTCCTCATTATGTGAGGGTCTCTTCTTCTGAAAGGACAAGTCATCTTAACCTGACCAATTTTATTGCAAAAATGATACTTAGGAGAAGTTTTGTTTCCATATTTCACAAATCTGGTATTGTTTTTTCTTGGAAATTTTGGATTGTATCCAATAACAGTTTTCTGAACTGACTTTGAATTTTCTCCAAGAATCAGGTTCAACTTGTGTTCTGAGCCTGCAAGCTTGACTTTGACTAATTCAGATTCTTGAAGTTTCTCAGTAAGAGTAGTCTTTTTTTTATCTAATTCATCATCTTGATGTCTCAGATTAACAAGACTGTTATTCAGTAAAGAGTTCTCAGTGACTACTTCCTTGAATTGTGTTTTCAAGGCTCTGAAACTAGTTTTCAAGGCCTTGAAATCACTGTCAGTTTTCTTCTGAGAGATTTCAAGATTCTGATTCAGACAAACAAGTTGTAAATTCTCATTTGCTTGCTCATGGAATTTTTCTTTCAAAATTTTAATCTCTTTCAGATAGTCATCTTCATTTAAAAGCATTGTTCTGAGGTAATCTAAGAGAGCTTCTTTTGGTTTTGAAATCAAACAGTTTACCATCACCTCAATGTTCTTCTCAGAACTTTCATCGTGCTTGGCCATGAAGCATAGGTTGGCATGTTCTTCTTCAGATTCAGAGTCACTTGAGGTATCTGAATCACTACATGAAGCTACCATATCTTTCTTTCTCCTGTCATGGTCTTTCTTCTAAAAGTGCTTGTTTTTTTGTGTGGACAATCTCTTATCAAGTGTCCTGCTTCACCACACTCAAAGCAGTTCATAACTTTTGATTTACTTTGTGAAGAAGACTTAGTTACTGGATGATCTGTGTCTTTCTCTGTCGAAGTATTTGTTTCCGAAGTTTTTTTTCATCTTGAGAATTCTGGTCAAGGCTTTGGAAATCAAAGCAAATGGATCTTCATCATCATCTTCTGTTTCAAGGCTTTAGATTTTCTCATCCTCTTTGGCCTTGAGTGCTAAATTTTTGACACCTTCTGGTAGTCCTCCATCAGCTTCATTCATGGATATTTCATGTGTTAGAAGCTTCCCTTGTAGGTCATCAATTTGAAGTGATGGGAGATCTTGAGCTTCCTCAATTGCAGTAGTCTTTGGTTCCCATTTTGCCTTTGGTAGACTTCTCAGAATCTTCCTTACCTTTTCTTCATTGGAAATATTCTTTCCAAGTGAATCAAGGTTCTTGACTGAAAGTGTGTAATGTAGACTAAATACAGGACCTAAATACTCTAGAAGGGGGGGGGGGTTGAATAGAGTATGAAATGTTTTTGAAAAACTTAAAGTTTAACAGAAAGACTTTGTGTGAAACTCAAAATCTTGAGATTTTAGTAAACTTTCTGAAACTTACAAAGGCAAAATAGTAAGATTCGAGGCCTTGAACTGTAAACAATTCTAAACAGCTTTTGAACCCTAGTTTGATTTGAGTTGTGTGCAGCAGATAATAATCAAACTGTAAAGTAAAGAACACAAAGCAATTTACAGAGTTCAGTCCCAATGGACCTAATCTATGCCTGAGGGATCTAATCCCACCAGGATTGGGCAAACACTTCTTATTACTCACACAGAAACAGCCCTAGATCTTCAAGCCTAAGTGATTTCCTTTACACCTATACAGCTTGTGGTTCCAAACCTATCTAGTTCCAGCTACTAAATGTTGAGCTAACAAGAACCTCTTGTTGTTCACTTGAACAACCAACCACTAGGTTAAGTGAGGTTTAAGATACTCTAAAGATACAAAGATAGAAGTACAAGTGAAGAACTCAGTATGAAGATAAGCTGTTGAAGCCTGGATGTGTTCTTCTGGAAAACTGGATTCATTTGATCTTCAGAAATCTGGAATGAAGCTTGAATGATTGTGTGTTTGAATGAATGATCTCCCACGATTTTGTCACACCTCTCTGAGTATTATGCAAGCCTCCGTTCCCTTCAAAATTAAAACCAGTCTCTTTTATCCACAGCTGCAACTGCTTGAGAGATTTTAGGATCTCAGTTCCTACAAATCCTCCTTCTGTTTTCAACTGAAATTCAAACAGCTTCAAGTGGATATCCGTTGGAGTTTTTTGAGATTTCTCCTGCACGTTTAACAACCCTGCAACAGCATTGAAACACACCAACAACAAAATCCAGAAAGATAACAGTGCTATGACTGTTTGGTTATACAGTTTCTGATAAAACTGTTTAACAGACTTCGAACAATAACCGGTATATCTTCTAAAACATATGAATCATGAAAAACGAGTTTAAGACACTTAGAAGTGAGTAAATAATCACAATACTAATAATCACAACCTGCAAGAAAAAATCAACTAAGTTCTAGAAAAACGGTCATCAGCTCAAGGCACATCTCAAGGACTTGGAGCTTTGAACCTGTTTCACATAATTTCAAAGTTAAACCCAGATAACTTGATTCTTCCTGTTCTGATCATCTGAAATTTTGTTAGATATATAAATAGTGTAATCCAAAAGTATATGCAGTAAACCACTTATTTGTATAATCAGATATCCAGTCTGCAACACAGAATTGTTAGAACATATAGCAGAATAGAATAACTCAAGGCTTTGAAGTTCAGTCAATATCTCAAGGCCTTGAGATAACTGAAATGCTTTTCTGCTTATGTCTTGGTCTTTATCTTTCATCACTCAAAACAATTACCAACCAAAACACATTCAGGGGTCTTGACTCAACATTGACCATGTCTGTGAACCTTTTGAACATCGCTCTGATTGACTCATCTGCATTCATCTTGAATAGCTCATATTGTCTGAGATAGATGTTGATCTTGGTTTGCTTGACTTAAGTTGTTCCTTCAAATGTCACCACAAGCTTATCCCAGATCTCTTGATCAGTCTTGCAGCCTGAAATCCTGTTGAGTTCATATGTACTTAAAGCACAATACAATATGTTAATAGCTTTGTAATTCTTAGAATTTTTTTATAATTCAGATGAAGAAAAAGAGTCTTCAGATTTGGGAGATTTGGTGTGTAGAAAGTGTGAGGTCCATTCTGAATAATGGTCCATAGCTCTATGTCTTGATCAACGATGAACATTTTCATCAGAGCTTTCCAGTGAGCAAAATTATCTCCACAAAATAGAGGACGTCTGTAGAAGCTCTTCCCTGTGAGAATCCTGTTGGAATATGTGCGCTAGAGGCAATATATATTTAGTATGAACAATGTCTTTGGCTAGAATATTCATTTATTAATAATTGTGATATTTAATATAATGAAGTCCTTAGATACAATGTGTTGTTTATCTTAAATTTCCCTAGTCCATTATATTGGTTAACAGGACGATCAAATATTGACTAGTATGTGTGTTGATTGGTATGGAGATATAAATTCTAACACATGGGTATGCATTAGGAGTAATGGCATACTGTATTGACCCACGACGAGAAGGATACATTGGATTATGTTAAAGTCACAATCGCTTCTCTTAGTGCTAATATGATTGCGATCCTTGGACTTGAAGTCACTATATACTCTAGTTTTGAAATATCATGCTTTGATATTATCAAACGTTACACCGTAAATGGGTAACTATAAAGGTAGTTATCGGGCATGATAGGAGCTAGCTTAGAGATCGTATTGATGTAGAGAGGATTTGTCCCTCCCACACAATGGGAGTAAATATCCATGGCCACTCGAGGAATGGTGCTTATTGAATGTCTTGCCAGGCTCTGATAAATCAATACGGAGATATTGATATTATCTGCTTGCATAAGCATATTTCCAGGATCGAGGAACTATTTATTGGATATACGAGTGTGACTATTTATGTCCCGTGTCAAATCCGGATATGGAAAAAAAGGGATAATGCAATATGTGATATTGGGCACAAAGGTTTGTCGGGATCAGTGACTTATTTCAATTAGTTGGGTTGCATGAATGTGTTGCTAGACACCGCTCCATGCTAGTAATAAGTTACTACCAACTAAGTAGAGACCTATGGGGTCACACGTCAAATAGAGTTGAACTAGATTTGGGATTAATTAATATAACTAATTAATAAGAAGGATCACTTTGCAACACATTGCTAACTTAGTAGGACTAATATGCAAGGAAGGGACTAATACAAGTTCATGTAGAACTAGGAAAGACCTTTTTGTAGTTAACAAGGAGTTGTTGGACTATAGAAAGAATGCTCTAGCTTCCTTCCCACAACTAATGCTCATAACATAAGCGAGTGGGAGAGATATAAAAAGATAGAGCAAGACAAGCTAGAGGCCGAAGCCCCTAGCCGTCCACCCTACCTGTCGGCCACAAAGAGAGGGATTTGTCCCTCGTTGCTTTATTCGTTCTTCCCTCTTCCTCCGGTCCAAGATAGCACTAGGAGAAGGAAGAATCAAGATCTCACCTCTCGACGTGGATCAACCGTAGAGACGAGGACAATATTCTTCGTGTGATCTCTTGACCAAAAGGTACACATCTTCTATGTCCTTCATCATGTTATGAATGTCTCCTCCTGTTATCCTTGGTGGGATTTGAGTAGGAATTAAATTTTTGTTATTCCGCTGCATATGTAATACCCCTAATTTTTATAGGGTATTTGCATATATTTTTCTAGGTTTTGGGGTCATTATTCCTATTTTCTAAACTATGAGGGTGTATAGTGTATATTTCGTAACCTAAATATTTCTCCCACTACACCTCATCTTATTTTTCTCTACCACGTGGTGCTCCCAACCCACCTTATTACTCCTCCATAATAGCTCCTTCTCCATCTTCCCCAATTCACCGGAACAAGCACCACCATCATCTCACGATCCCCATTACATGGATGTAACTCACCCAATTCACAATGAAATAAGAAGCAAACCCATTTTACCTTCCTCACACAACAACTCACGGCTCCCTCTCTGGCTCTCTGCTTTCACCAAAACAACAACCACCACTTCCCTGTTTTCACCAAGCAAAAAACCGACCACCGCCACCACTGCTCCAGCTCATTCTCCGGCGAAAATCACTATCACCAGGCCGCCTACTCTCCCTCTTCTTCCCGGCGAGCCAGCAGGAGTAACAGAGCCATCGTCGGCTCTGTTCTTGTGCCGACCCGAATCCAGACCCGACGGAAAACCAGTTCCGGTTCCGACGGAACACCCACCAGTCCACACTTGTCCCAATCGGTCCTCAGTCGCCGGCGAACCAGTCTAGCCGGCGTTGATTGAACCCGCATACCTCCTCCCTCGCCGTCGTTCGTCAATACCAGCGAGGTGGAGGTTACCAAAACAACAACAATGGATGTTACAACCACGGTAGGAGCAACAACAACAACAATGGAGGTGGCTACAACAGGGGCAACAATTGGCAAGGAGGGAATGGTTACAATAACCGACCCCAGGGAAGCAATGCTGGATCCGCATCTGCAGCAGCAACTACCGCACCAGCAGCTACAAACAATAGCAAGGCAGGAACTATCAATGTCATGAACCCGACTCAAGCGGAAAATGCCAATGCAGCAATTGGTCAGCCCCAACCATTCCCCAGTTTTATTTTACCTGATTCCGCAGAGTTGTTCATCTTTATCTCGTCACCTCCTGCTAATGGCCTAGGATTACTTACTTCTACCTCTCATATCTATCTCGATCTTGAAATTATTTGACCTGTGACACCCTGTACCCTGGACTTATACTAGATAACCTGGAAGTAAGACTACCATCATACCTGGTTTAGTGACTTAGGAAACCCATATCGAGTGTAACTTGAGTGACAGGGACGTCACTCTCTTTTAAGGGGAATGTGAACAAACACCCCATTTGTTGTTCGCTTGTTCGTTATTGTCCTTACGTTTTCTTGTGCAATAGAAATTTGCATCATTGCATCGTGCATGTAGGCATAATATTTTCATTGAGAGTTTTGTTTTCACGCTTCGAGGAGGAAGCGTTGTTTTAAGGGAAAGGTGATGTAATACCCCTAATTTTTATAGGGTATTTGCATATATTTTTCTAGGTTTTGGGGTCATTATTCCTATTTTCTAAACTATGAGGGTGTATAGCATATATTCCGTAACCTAAATATTTCTCCCACTACACCTCATCTTATTTTTCTCTACCACATGGTTCTCCCAACCCACCTTATTACTCCTCCACAATAGCTCCTTCTCCATCTTCCCCAATTCACCGGAACAAGCACCACCATCATCTCACGATCCCCATTACATGGATGTAACTCACCCAATTCACAATGAAATAAGAAGAAAACCCATTTTACCTTCCTCACACAACAACTCACGGCTCCCTCTCTGGCTCTCTACTTTCACCAAAACAACGATCACCACTTCCCCTGTTTTCACCAAGCAAAAAACCGACCACCACCACCACTGCTCCTGCTCATTCTCTGGCAAAAATCACCATCACCAGGCCGCCTACTCTCCCTCTTCTTCCCGGCGAGCCAGCAGGAGTAACAGAGACATCGTCGGCTCTGTTCTTGTTCCGACCCGAATCCAGACCCGAAGGAAACCCAGCTCCGGTTCCGACGGAACACCCACCAGTCCACAGTTGTCCCAATCGGTCCTCAGTCGCCGGCGAACCAGTCTAGCCGGCGTCGATTGAACCCGCAGACCTCCTCCCTCGCCGTCGTTTGTCAATACCAGCGACAAGGAGGGTTGTCTGGGCTCTATTTCGCACCACTGCCTCCGCTTCTTCGATTCGGTACTTTTCCGTCTCGATGAGTTAACTTCGTCGCTTGATTCATGAATTTATTTACCTGTATAAACCGAATCATGTCGTTCCTGTTTCGAATTTCGTCAAATTGTCATGCCAGTCCATTGGGTATCGTACAGTGATGTCTCTTTTAAACACTTTAGTTTGGGAAGATGATGTTCTTGAAAATGGCTACTTAGTTTTGGGGTTGCTTTGCTTATTTTAGGTCTGTTGGGGCTGTTTTGATAACTTGCAGAAATTTTGGGGAGGTCTTAGTTATTAATTAGAAACTGTTTCTTTTATTTGTTATTTCTTATACCTTTAATTAATGTTTTGTTTATTGATATTAATTATAATTAACTAGTTTCTATAATATGAAAAATGAATATAAGTTTGTATAGTATAATTTTATGTGAAGAGTCTTATTAATAAAAATAAATAGTTGTTGCTAAATAAGATATGTGTTCTTAATATCTAGATAACTTAACATTATTGTGTTTATTTCAAGTTTCTTCGTTATAAAATATATTGTTTATAATTAGATATTTTCTTTTTAGTAATTAAATGAACTTTCTTTAAAACTAGTATATTTTCTATATATTTAAACTTTTCTAAATAATTGATTTTAATTAGATTTTAATAATATAGTTAATTAGTTTACAGTTTGTTCATATTATTTTAGTTTATCATTATTATTATTTTTTCTTTAATATCACAACTTTATAAATTAGTATGCTTTTCTAATATTAGATCCGTGTAAATGAAATTGGGAACTTGTCAGGGAAATATTCTTTGCATTTGCATATAGGGCATATTGCATTTGTTGTATGAGTTTGGTCACGTGTTAATGTTAGGATTATTTGACTATTGTAGATTCCGAGTTCGTATACGATCAATTCGTTGAGGATCCATACTATTAGTTCTGCTTGCTTGTGTGTGTGGAGCTTCCTTCTATCCAAGTAAGTTCATATGTACAGTTTTTACTCTCAAAATGTGATTACTTGTGAAAATGTCTTTATACATGTTTTATATATATTTTTGAGATGAACTTGTTCAAAGCCCTGATTTGGAAAGTACTTATGGAAATTACTGGTTTGAAAATCACTGGTTCAATGTTAAGATATCGAAGGATTAATTTCACTCGAATAGAAATAGGGCGATGTACAGAGGATGCGTGTGAAGGCTCAGGCCGGAGGCGCCAGGACGCGAACCTCCATTTGATTATGTTACGGCTCAGGCCGGAGGCGCTAGGACGCTAACCTCCATTTGTTTATGTTACGGCTCAGGCCGGAGGCGCTAGGACGCGAACCTCCATTTTTTTATGTTACGGCTCAGGCTGGAGGCGCTAGGACGTGAACCTCCAATTTATTGTGAAAGCTATAGAGTACTACCTATGCTAGTGTCGGTCACAACAGTATAGGGGTGTCGACACTTAAGGTCTTTTAGCTATGTGTTTGAGCGGGGTTGCGAAAGGTAGCCCTTAACGCTCGGGGTGAAATGGGATTTGTGATATCCCAAGACGTACCTCTATTGGTGATGTTTTATATTGCATCGTGACCTCTCTGAATACATCGTTCCGGCTGGGCCTTATGTGCTTCAGTTGAATTAATATTCAATTAAATGGTTCGGTTACTTGTTACTGTTCTAATTTCATTTCAAAAGCTTGTTTTTTTTAAACTGATATTAGTTAGAGCCCAATCATCTGTTTTCACATGCTGTAGTATGCTCTTACTCAGTTTTTACTGACTTAAAATTTTCCTGCGGTCGACTGTGTCTATTTTAAAACCCGCAGGTTGGCATTGAGGTGGGGGAAACGCGCACACATGGTGAAGCTTAGGCTAGCTGGGAATAAAGTTCAGTTCCGTTTTCATTTTCATTACTTAGATATTTGAGACAATGTTATTTCTTTGTTTCCAAACGTTATTGGAGGTTTTTCTCATTTTTATTAATAAATAATGTACTTGGATTTTGGTTGAGTTGTACTAGCTGTGAACCGTGGTCCTTCAGACTGTTTTAGCGTAACCTACGTCAAAACACAACATTGGTATCAGAGCCAGGTTGTAGTGCATAACATGATTTTATGTTTTACGATTTCAGTTTATACATCGTTATATTCATATTACGCGAAAACTGAAATTAATTGGCTTAGTAGATGCAAATTGAATTTGATTCAATATAAAAAAGATCTAATTTAACATTGTATGTGTAAATTGGTAAGTATAATCACATAGGATGTGAATAATTGGGTTCTTGAAAATTAGGGTTCATGGGCACATAGTTGGAAAGGAGTTTTTCAATTATGAAAACAATTATATGGAAACAACCATGCTTGGGCAACAAGTAAGGAAGGGAAGGAGACTAGGGCCGAAACCCTAGCCGTCCTCCCCCTCTCCCTTAAGAGCCAAGCAAGGTCTCGGGCCACAAGGGGCAGTCGGCCTAGAGTCGGGCCTATGTGGCGGGCGGCGGTTCCTTTGGGGTTCGGCCTATGTTTTGGTTAGACCCCTTGGACTGTTGTAACCCTAATTACCCAATTCAACTAAAATTGAACAAGCGCGTTAAAAATTGGTTTTAACTGTATTATGTGATTTGTTGCATGGTGGATGGATATGGCCTATATTGTGAATGTTTTTGTCTTTGTTGTGGTTTACAGCTTGCGAGTTGATCTAATTAATGTAATAATTAATTAGGTTTTACGTTCTGCGAGTCATTTTTCTCCTCAACTTGTGAGGCTTTATTTATTTATTCTAGATGTTAGGATAGAATTATAAATATTTAGATGATAGCCAAGAGCTTGTAGAAGAAGACCGGAGAACCAAGAAGCCAAAAGACGACGAAGACTCCCTACCCTAGGCGCGCGGCTATGGTGGAGCACATGGATATGAGCTTGTCACTTTAGGGCATATAGATATTATCATTGGCTTGATAATATCTTAGTCTATGTTGGGTTTTGACGTAGGTAACGCAGCGGAATAACAAAAATCTAATCCTACTCAAAGCCCACCAAGGATCATAGGAAGAGACATCACAACATGATTAAGGTCATAGAAGATGTGTACCTTTTGATTTGTGAGATCACACGAAGAATGATGTCCTCGTCTCTACGGTTGATCCACGTCTAGAGGTGAGATCTAGATTCTTCCTTCTCCACAAGTGCTAGCTTGAACCCGGAGGAAGAGGGATGAAGATCAAAGCAACAAAGCACATCGGGGGGGGGGGGGGGGGGGGCTCGGCCACCCTTTTGTCGTCGGGTAGAGGGGGCGGACGGGGCTAGGGTTTCGGCCCTAGCTCTTTGTCTTGCTCTCTCTTTTGCTCTCTCCCACTCTTTGTGTTATGACTAATAATAACTCATGTAGTGGGAAGGAAGCTAGAGCCTCTTATATATATACTCCAACAACTCCTTGTTTTTTCCATAAAAGAGTTTCCTAATTCTAGATGAACTAGAATTATTCCTTTCCTTGCAAATTAGTCCTACTAAGTTTGCAAGGTGTTGCACAATGATCCTTCTATTAATTAATCTATATTAATTAATCCCAAATCTAGCTCTACTCTATTTGACGTGTGACCCCATAGGTTTCTATATAGTTGGTAGTAACTATTACTAACATGGAGCGGTGTCTAGCAACACATCCATGCCACCCAACCAATAGAAATAGTCAGTGATCCCGACAAACCTTTGTGCCCAATATATCATATTGCATTATCCCTTTGTCTCCATATCCGGATTGGACACGAGACATAAATAGTCACACTCGTATATCCAATCCATAGTTCCTCGATCCTGGGAATATGCTTATGCTTGCAGATAACATTAATATCTCTATATTAATTTATCTGAGTCTGGCCAGACATTCAATAAGCCTCATCCCTCGAGTGGCCGTGGATATTTACCCCCATTATGTGGGAGGGACAAATCCTATCTACATCACTACGATCTCTAAGCTTGCTTCCTATCACGCCCGATAGCCACCTTTATGATTACCCAGTTACGGTGTAACGTTTGACAACATCAAAGCGCAATATTTCACAACTAGAGTATCTAGTGACTTCAAGTCCAAGGATTGCAATAATATTAGCACTACGAAAAGCGATTGTGACTTCACATAATCTAATGTATCCTTTTCGTCGTGGGTCAATCTAGTATGCCATTACTCCTAATGCATACCCATGTGTTAGACTTGATATCTCCATATCAATCTACCCACATACTAGTCTATATTTGATTGTCCTAGTAATCAATATAATGGACTAGGTATATTTAAGATAAATAACACAATTTATCTAAGGACTTCATTATATTAAATATCGCCATAAATAATAAATGAATATTCTAGCCAAAACATTGTTCATACTAAATCTACGATTGCCTCTAGGGCATCTATTCCAACAGTCTCCCACTTGCACTAGAGCCAATCTGGTGCATCTCGTATGCCTATAGATCTGGCGTGCCCTTCATGCTTTCGCTGCGCAAGAGGTTTCGTGAGCGGATCTGACACGTTGTCATCCGTCGGAATCTTGCATATCTTCACATCTCCTCGATCGATCATATCACGAATAAGATGGAATCTCCTAAGTACATGCTTTGACTTTTGGTGCGATCTTGGTTCCTTCGCTTGTGCGATTGCCCCAGAGTTGTCACAGTACAACTCTATGGGATCCACTATGCTAGGGACCACACCGAGCTCAGTGATAAACTTCTTTATCCAAACTGCCTCTTTAGCCGCTTCCGCAGCAGCAATGTACTCAGCTTCTGTTGTAGAATCAGCAACTGTGCCTTGCTTGGAACTCTTCCAGCTTACAGCTCCTCCATTCAGGCAAAACACGTATCCAGACTGCGATCTGTAATCATCCTTGTCGGTTTGGAAGCTTGCGTCAATGTAACCCTTTACACTTAGCTCTTCCATACTTCCAAATATCAAGAATACATCCTTAGTTCTTCTCAATTACTTTAGGATGTTCTTGACAGCAATCCAGTGACTCTCACCTGGATTGGACTGATATCTGCTCACCATACTCAATGCGTATGATACGTCTGGTCTAGTACATAACATGGCGTACATGATGGATCCTATGGCCGAAGCATAGGGTATCTTGCTCATGCGGTCCTTCTCCATCTCGTTGGAGGGACAGTCATTCTTGGAAAGAGTGACTCCATGTGACATGGGCAAGAATCCCTTCTTGGAATCTTGCATGTTGAACCTCTTCAACACCTTGTCCATATATGTACTCTGACTTAGGCCAAGCAACCTTTTAGATCTATCTCTATAGATCTTTATACCAAGTATATAGGCCGCATCACCTAAGTCTTTTATTGCAAAGCACTTTCCTAAACAATCTTTAACAGATTGCAGAGTAGGAATATAATTGCCAATGATTAGTATGTCATCCACATACAAGACCAGAAATACTATAGAGCTCCCACTAACCTTCTTGTAAACACAAGGCTCATCTTCGTTCTTGATGAAGCCAAACTCTTTGACCGCGTCATCAAAACGTCGATTCCAGCTCCTAGAAGCTTGCTTTAATCCGTAGATGGACCTTTGCAGCTTACAGACTTTATTGGCATTCTCTGAATCCTCAAAACCCTCTGGTTGTGTCATGTACACATCCTCAAGGAGGTTCCCATAAAGGAACGCTGTTTTGACATCCATTTGCCAAATTTCATAGTCGTAGTATGCTGCAATAGCAAGTAAGATTCAAATGGATTTGGTCATGGCGACTGGTGAAAAGGTCTCATCATAGTCAATACCATGAATTTGTCTATAACCTTTGGCCACCAATCGGCCCTTATAGGCAACTACCTTGCCATCCATGTCGGTCTTCTTCTTGAAGACCCACTTGCACCCTATGGGTCGAGCCCCTTCGGGTGGTTCCACCAAAGTCCATACTTTGTTGGTGTACATGGAATCCATTTCGGATCTCATGGCTTCTAGCCACTTCTTAGAGTCTGGGCCACTCATGGCTTCTCCATAGTTTGCAGGCTCATCATCCATGAGTGGTACGTCATCGGGCTCAGTCACGAGAAGTCCATACCTCTCTGGCTCATGACGTACTCTTCCTAATCTACGGAGTTCCTGTGTTACCAGAACAGGCTCTTCCACAACTTCTTGTGGTTCCTGTTCATGTTCCATTATTGGTTCATTGGTTTGTGGTTCATGAATTTCTTCAAGTTCTACAACCCTCCCACTTGCTTCTTTAGAGACTAGTTCTCTTTCTAGAAACACGCCGGTCCGAGCAACAAACACTTTGTTCTCGGTAGGGTTATAGAAGTAATATCCTTTGGTCTCCTTAGGATATCCCACAAACTTACACTTATCCGCCTTAGGCCCGAGCTTGTCTGTCTGTAAACGCTTTACATAGACGTCTGAGCCCCAAATCTTCATAAACGACACTATGGGACGCCTCCCAGTCCATATCTCATATGGCGTCTTCATGACTGATTTGGATGGAACACGGTTAATGGTAAAAGCTGCCGTCATTAGAGCATGTCCCCAAAAGGATATCGGAAGATCTGTTTGAGACATCATAGATCGCACCATATCTAATAGAGTGCGATTCCTCCTCTCAGATACACCATTCCATTGTGGTGTTCCGGGTGGAGTGAGCTGGGATACTATCCCACACTCTCTAAGATACTCGTCAAACTCTTAGCTTAAGTATTCTCCTCCACGATCCGATCGTAGAGCTTTAATACTCTTGCCAAGTTGCTTCTCTACTTCACTCTTGAATTCCTTGAACAATTCAAAGGATTCAGATTTGGCCTTCATAAGGTATACAAATCCATATCTACTGAAATCATCAGTAAATGTGATGAAGTAGGTATAACCACCTCTGGCAGGCGTGGGGAATGGCCCGCATACATCAGTATGTATGAGTGCCAATAACTCACTAGTCCGCTCGCCTTTCTTATTGAAAGGGGACTTTGTCATTTTTCCTAATAAACAAGATTCACATGTCTCATATGATTCCAAATCAAATGAGTCTAGAAGTCCATCCTTATGGAGTCTAGATATGCGTTTCTCATTTATATGGCCTAAACGACAGTGCCATAGATATGTAGGATTTAAATCATTAGTTTTAATCCTTTTAGTATTTATGTTATAGATTGGATTATTTAGATCAAGGATATACAATCCATTAGACAAATGCGCACTACAATAGTGCATACTATCAAAATAAATGGAGCAACACTTGTCCTTTATTGAAATAGAAAAACCTTTCTCGTCCAAACAAGAAACGGAAATAATGTTTTTGCTCATAGCAGGCACATAAAAGCAATTGTCTAATTCTAAAATAAGTCCAGAAGGCAAAGATAGCTCATAAACGCCTACAGCTAATGCAGCAACCTTTGCTCCATTCCCGACGCGCAAGTCTATCTCCCCTTTTCTCAATCTTCTACTTCTTCTCAAATCCTACACATTACGACAAATGTGAGAACCACATCCGGTATCCAATACCCAGGATGATGAAATAGAGAGATTGACGTCTATAACATAAATACCTGGTAGTGGTGGAATCACTATTCCAAGCTTCTTATCCTCCAGATATTTAGGGAAATTCCTCCTCCAGTGACCCGGCTGGCTGCAGTAGTGACATTCACCTTTAGCCACGCCTCCACTGGACTTTAGGGCATCCTTGGATTTCGCAACTTTCTTGCGTTTTCCTTTTGAAGTAGATGCAACTGACGTGCCCTTCTTCTTGTGTACCATCATTATGGCCTTGCCCTTGCCTTTATTGATGCTTTGCTCAGCTGTCTTTAGCATGTTCAATAGGTCTGGCAAAGACTTGTTGATCTCATTCATATTATAGTTCATAATGAACTGATTATAACTGTTAGGCAATGATTGCAAGACGAGATCAGTCGCCAAGTCCTGGCCGAGTGGGAACCCCAGTCTCTCAAGGTTCTCTATGTACCCGATCATTCGGAGTACATGAGGGCCTACTGGATTTCCCTCTGCAAGACTGCTTTTGAACAATGCTTTAGACACTTCATAGCGCTCATGCCTTGCCTGTTCCTGAAAAAATTGTTTCAAGTGTCTGATCATATCATAGGCTTCCATGTTCTCGTGTTGCTTCTGAAGCTCACCAGTCATGGTGCAAAGCATGAGGCAAGTCACGTCATTGGAATCATCAATATGTTTCTGACGTGCCCTTACTTCCGCTAGTAGAGACTCATCTTGTGGTGGGTCTGGAATTGGAGTGTCCAAGACGTACAGCTTCTTTTCTTGCTTGAGGACAATCCTCAAGTTTCTGTACCAGTCAAGGAAATTTGTTCCAGACAATTTATCCTTCTCAAGGACAGATCGTGGGGATGAACTCGATGCGTTGTTGTTTGCCATTTGGAATTCTACAAAACGAGAAATATGCAATTTTAGTATTTTGAACAATTTAACTATATTTAACAATGGCTAGATCATTAAATATAGCTCCCACTATTTTTCTCGGATTAATAGCCCTCACTATTAAAGCGGAAAATATCTTTATACTTTCTAGTGGGTCCAAGATCCCTTTTTCACTTCTTCTTGAGCTTGCTTTGGCAAGTCACCCAGGAATTGGTTATATAGGTAGGAACCATTCCAATTGCATCCCATGCAACTCTTGGTCCAATTAGGTGAATAAATTCCTTTTATTCTTTATCCAATTGGATAACTCCTAATTGTCATGCCTCTAAGCTCATCAATCCAATTGACTCTTGCCTAGTTGCGTCCAACCTCTTGCTTTCAACATACACACATTACTAGCTTGCGTCGTCCGCAACACATCATGAAAAATTAAAATCGCCTTGCTTTGTCAAGCCCGAATTTTAATAGGCCATGATCATGAAGGGTGTTTTGGCAAGAGAAGGCAAAACGCAATATTTAATTGAGGGATTTTTTATTAAGTTGTTTGGTTGATCTTATCAACATGGTCTACTTATTTGGATTGGGCCATCCACAATAAAAGACCAACCTTGTTTATTATTATCTTGTTATCGTTTTTGCTTGTAGCGCCATACACACAAAATAAATAACAAGGCATGAATAATAAACATCCACAAAATAAATAAAAAAATGTGGTATGGATATGGCCTCTAGACTAATGATATTATCAAGCCAATGATAGTATCTAATTGCCCTAAAGTGCCGAGCTCATCTCCATGTGCTCCACCATAGCTGCGCGCCTAGGGATGTGTCTTGGCTCCTTTGGTTCTCCGGTCTTCTTCTCCATGTTCTTGGCTATCATCTAAATACTTCTAATTCTAGCCTAACATCTATAATAAATAAATAACAAAAGCCTCACATGTCGAGGAGAAAAAGAACGACTCGCAGGCCGTAAAACTTAATTAATTATTACATTAATTTGATCAGCTCGCAGGCCGTAAACCAAACCACAAAAACAATAAACATCCACAATCCTAGGCCATATCCATCCACCATGCAATAAAGCACATAATACAGTTAAAACCAATTTTTAACGCGCTTGTTTAATTTTAATTAAATTGGGTAACTAGGGTTTTACAACGGTCCAAAGGGTCCAAGCCAACAAGTGGCCCGAACCCTAGGACCGCCGCACGCCTAGAGGCCCGCGGCCTTGCTTGGCGCGCAAGGGAGGGGCGGGCGGCTAGGGTTTCGGCCCTAGTCCCCTTCCTCCTTCCTTGTTGCCCAAGCAAGGTTGTCTCATTATGGATTTATTTCCATAACTTTGTTTCCATAATTGAAAACCCCTTTTCAATCATGTGCCCATGAACCCTAATTTTTCAAGAACCCAATTATTCACATCCTATGTGATTAAACTCACCAATTCTAACATCCAATGTTAAATTGGGTCTTGTTTGATTGACTCAAATTCAATATTGCATCTACTATGCCAATTTTTCAGTTTTCGCGTAATAAAAAATAATACGGTGTATGAACTGAAATCGTAAACACATAATATCATGTTATGCTCTACGACATGTGGCTCTGATACCACTGTTGGGTTTTGACGTAGGTAACGCAGCGGAATAACAAAAATTTAATCTTACTCAAAGCCCACCAAGGATCACAGGAAGAGACATCATAACATGATTAAGGTCATAGAAGATGTGTACCTTTTGATTTGTGAGATCACACGAAGAATGATGTCCTCGTCTCTATGGTTGATCCACGTCTAGAGGTGAGATCTAGATTCTTCCTTCTCCACAAGTGCTAGCTTGAACCCGGAGGAAGAGGGATGAAGATCAAAGCAACAAAGCAACAAAGCACAAAGGGGGGGCTCGGACACCCTTTTGCCGTCGGGTAGAGGGGGCGGACGGGGCTAGGGTTTCGGCCCTAGCTCTTTGTCTTGCTCTCTCTTTTGCTCTCTCCCACTCTTTGTGTTATGACTAATAATAACTCATGTAGTGGGAAGGAAGCTAGAGCCTCTTATATATATACTCCAACAACTCCTTGTTGTTTCCATAAAAGAGTTTCCTAATTCTAGATGAACTAGAATTATTCTCTTCCTTGCAAATTAGTCCTACTAAGTTTGCAAGGTGCTGCACAATGATCCTTCTATTAATTAATCTATATTAATTAATCCCAAATCTAGCTCTACTCTATTTGACGTGTGACCCCATAGGTTTCTATATAGTTGGTAGTAACTATTACTAACATGGAGCGGTGTCTAACAACACATCCATGCCACCCAACCAATAGAAATAGTCAGTGATCCCGACAAACCTTTGTGCCCAATATATCATATTGCATTATACCTTTGTCTCCATA
This sequence comes from Linanthus parryae, assembly GCA_023055425.1. Classification (NCBI taxonomy): domain Eukaryota; kingdom Viridiplantae; phylum Streptophyta; class Magnoliopsida; order Ericales; family Polemoniaceae; genus Linanthus; species Linanthus parryae. The sequence goes on along the minus strand of JALGPY010000002.1, from coordinate 92,081,768 downwards.
TCCGAATTGGACACGAGACATAAATAGTCACACTCGTATATCCAATCCATAGTTCCTCGATCCTGGGAATATGCTTATGCTTGCAGATAACATTAATATCTCTATATTAATTTATCTGAGTCTGGCCAGACATTCAATAAGCCTCATCCCTCGAGTGGCCGTGGATATTTACCCCCATTATGTGGGAGGGACAAATCCTATCTACATCACTACGATCTCTAAGCTTGCTTCCTATCACGCCCGATAGCCACCTTTATGATTACCCAGTTACGGTGTAACGTTTGATAACATCAAAGCGCGATATTTCACAACTAGAGTATCTAGTGACTTCAAGTCCAAGGATTACAATAATATTAGCAGTACGAAAATCGATTGTGACTTCGCATAATCTAATGTATCCTTTTCGTCATGGGTCAATCCAGTATGCCATTACTCCTAATGCATACCCATGTGTTAGACTTGATATCTCCATATCAATCTACCCACATACTAGTCTATATTTGATTGTCCTATTAATTAATATAATGGACTTGGGATATTTAAGATAAATAACACAATTTATCTAAGGACTTCATTATATTAAATATCGCCATAAATAATAAATGAATATTCTAGCCAAAACATTGTTCATACTAAATCTACGATTGCCTCTAGGGCATCTATTCCAACAGTCTAGGGGCCATATCCATGCCATATTAATTTTTCTTTTGTGGATGTTTATTATTTATGTCTTGTTATTTATTTTGTGTGTATAGTGATACTAGAAAAACGTTAACAAGATAATAATAAACAAATATGGTATTCTATTGTGGATTGCCCAATCCAAATAAGTAGATCATGTTGATTGGATCAACCAAACGAATAAAGACTATTAAATCCTTCTAATAGAATATTGCGTTTTGCCTTCTCTTGCCTAAACACCCTTCATAATCAGGGTCTATTAAAATTCGGGCTTGCCAAAGAAAGGCGATTTTAATTCACCATGATGTGTTGCGGATGAAAAAAACTAGTAATGTGTGTATGTTGAAGCAAGAGGTTGGACGCTTCTAGGTAAGAATCAATTTGAATGATGAACCTAGAGGCATGACAATTAGGTGTTATCTAAAGGATAAAGAATAATGAGTTATTAACCTAATTGAAACAAGAGTTAAATTGCATGCAATTGGAATGGTTCCTACCTAAATAACCAATTCTTGGGTGACTTGCCAAAGTAAGCTCAAGAAGAAGTGAAATATGAATCTTGGACCTACTAGAAAATATACATGATATTTTCTGCATTAATGGTGAGGGATATTAATCCGAGAAAAATAGTGGGAGCTATATTTAATGATCTAGCCGTTGTTGAATATAGTTAAATTGTTCGAAAACTAAAATTGCACATTTCTCGTTTTGTAGAATTCCAAATGGCGAACAACAACGCATCGACTTCATCCCTGCGATCTGTCCTTGAGAAGGACAAACTGTCTGGAAAAAAATTCCTTGACTGGTACAGAAATTTAAGGATTGTCCTTAAGCAAGAAAAGAAGTTGTACGTCTTGAACACTCCAATTCCAGCCCCACCATAGGATGAGTCTGTTCTAGCAGATGTAAGGGCACGTCAGAAACATATTGACGATTCTAATGACATGACTTGCCTCATGCTCTGCACCATGACCTCTGAGCTTCAGAAGCAACATGAGAACATGGAGGCCTATGATATGATCATATACTTGAAACAGTTGTTTCAGGAACAGGCAAGGCATGAGCGCTATGAGATGTCCAAAGCATTGTTCAAAAGTAGTCTTGCAAAAGGGAATCCAGTTGGGCCTCATGTACTCTGAATGATCGGGTAGATTGAGAACCTTGAGAGACTGGGATTCACACTTAGCCAAGATTTGGCTACTTATCTTGTCCTGCAATCGTTGCTTGACAGCTATAATCAGTTCATCATGAACTATAACATGAACGAGATCAGTAAGGCTCTGCCAGACTTGTTGAACATGCTGAAGACAGCTAAACAGAGCATCAACAAAGGCAAGGGCAAAGCCATAATGATGGTGCATAAGAGTAAGGGAAAAGTAGTTGCCTCCACCTCCAAAGGAAAGCGCAAGAAAGTTTCAAAATCCAAGGAAACCCTAAAGCCTAGTGGGGGCGTGGCTAAAGGTGAATGTCACTACTGTAGCCAGCCGGGTCACTGAAGGAGAAATTTCCCTAAATATTTGGAGGATAAGAAGCTTGGAATAGTGATTCCACCACCACCATGTATTTATGTTATAGACGTCAATCTTTCTATTTCTTCATCTTGGGTATTGGATACTAGATGTGGTTCTCACATTTATCGAAATGTGCAGGATTTGAAAAGAAGTAGAAGATTGCTTAAAGGGGAGATAGATCTACGCGTCGGTATTGGAGCAAGAGTTGCTGCATTATCAGTAGGCGTTTATGAGCTATCTTTGCCTTCTGGACTTATATTAGAATTAGACAATTGCTTTTATGTGCCTGCTATGAGCAAAAACATTATTTCTATTTCTTGTTTGGACGAGACTGTTTTTTCTATTTCAATAAATGACAAGTGTTGCTCCATTTATTTTGATAGTATGCACTATTTTAGTGCGCATTTGTCTAATGGAGATATCCTTGATCTAAATTACCCAGTATATAACATAAATACTAAAAGAATTAAAACTAACGATTTAAATCCTACATATCTATGGCACTGTCGTTTAGGCCATATAAATGATAAACGCATATCTAGACTCCATAAGGATGGACTTCTAGACTCATTTGATTTGGAATCGTATTAGACATGCGAATCTTGTTTATTAGGAAAAATGACAAAGTCCTCTTTCATTAAGAAAGGTGAAAGGACTAGTGGGTTACTGGCACTCATACATACCGATGTATATGGACCCTTCCCCACGCCTGCCAAAGGTGGTTACACCTACTTCATCATGTTTACTGATGATTTCAGTAGATATGGATTTGTATACCTTATGAAGGCCAAATCTGAATCCTTTGAATTGTTCAAGGAATTCGAGAATGAAGTGGAGAAGCAACTTGGTAAAAGTATTAAGGCTCTACAATCGGATCGTGGAGGATAATACTTGAGCAAAGAGTTTGATGAATATCTTAGAGAGTGTGGGAGAGTATCCCATATCACTCCACCCGGAACGCCACAATGGAATGGTGTGTCCGAGAGGAGAAATCGCACACTATTGGATATGGTGTGATCTATGATGTCTCAAACGGATCTTCCCATATCATTTTGGGGACATGCTCTAATGACGATAACTTTTACCATTAATCGTGTTTCATCCAAATAGGTCATAAAGACACCATATGACATATGGACTAGGAAGCGTCCCATAGTGTCGTTTATGAAGATTTTGGGCTGTGATGTCTATGTAATGTATTTACAAACAGACAAGCTCGGGCCCAAGGCGGATAAGTGTAAATTTGTGGGATATCCTAAGAAAACAAAAGGATATTATTTCTACAATCCCACCGAGAACAAAGTGTTTGTAGCTCGGACCGGCGAGTTTCTAAAAAGAGAGTATGTCTCTAAGGAATCAAGTGGGAGGACTGTAGAAATTTAATAAATTCAAGAACCACAAATCATTGAACCGATGATGGAACATGAGAAGGAACCGCAAGTTGTTGTGGAAGAACCTGTTCAGGTAACACAGGAACCACGTAGGTCAGGAAGGGTACGTCATGAGTAAGAGAGGTACGGACTTCTCGTGACTGAGCCCAATGACGTAACACTCATGGATGATGAGCCTGCAACCTACGGGGAGGCCATGAAAGGCCCAGACTCCAAGAAGTGGCTAGAGGAAATGAGATCCGAAATAGATTCCATGTGCACCAACAAAGTATGGACTTTGGTGGAACCACCTGAAGGGGCTCGGCCCATAGGGTGAAAATGGGTATTCAAGAAGAAGACCGACATGGATGGCAAGGTAATTGCCTATAAGGGGCGATTGGTGGCTAAAAGGTATAGACAGATTCATGGTATTGACTATGATGAGACCTTTTCACCAGTCGCCATGACTAAATCCATTCGATCCTACTTGCTATTGCAGCATACTATGACTACGATATTTGGCAGATGGATGTCAAAACAGCGTTCCTTTATGGGAACCTCCTCGAGGATGTGTATATGATACAACCGGAGGGTTTTGAGGATCCAGAGAATGCCAATATAGTCTGTAAGCTGCAAAGATCTATTTATGGATTAAGGCAAGCTTCTAGGAGCTGGAATCGACGTTTTGATGATGCAGTCAAAGAGTTTGACTTCATCAAGAACAAAGATGAACCCTGTGTTTACAAGAAGGTTAGTGGGAGCTCTGTAGTATTTCTGGTCTTGTATGTGGATGACATACTAATAATTGGAAACGATATTCCTACTTTTCAATCTGGTAAAGAATTGCTAGGAAGGTGTTTCGCAATGAAGGACATAGGAGTTGCAGCTTATATACTTGGTATAAAGATCTATAGGGATATATCTAGAAAACTGCTCGGCCTAAGTCAAAGTACATATATAGACCAGGTGTTGAAGAGGTTCAACATGCAAGATTCCAAGAAGGGATTCTTGCCCACGTCGCATGGAGTCACTCTTTCTAAGAATGATTGTCCTTCCAATGATATTGAGAAGGACAGCATGAGTAGGATACCCTATGCTTTGGCCATAGGATCCATCATGTACGCCATGTTGTGTACTAAACCAGATGTATCCTACGCATTGAGAATGGTGAGCAGATATCAGTCCAATCCGGGTGAGAGTCACTGGATTGCTGTCAAGAACATCCTAAAGTAATTAAGAAGAACTAAGGATGCGTTCTTGATATTTGGAGGTAAGGAAGAGCTAAGTTAATTGGTTACACTGATGCAAGCTTCCAAACCGACAAAGATGACTACAGATCACAGTATGGATACGTGTTTTTCCTAAATGGATGAGCTGTGAGCTGGAAGAGTTCCAAGAAAGGGACAGTTGCTAATTCTACAACAGAAACTGAGTACATTGCTACTGCGGAGACCAGCAAAAGAGGCAGTTTGGATAAAGAAGTTTATCACTGAGCTCGGTGTGGTCCCTAGAATTGTGGATACCATAGAGTTGTACTGTGACAACTCTGGGGAGATCACACAGGCCAAGGAACCAAGATCACACTAGAAATCAAACCATGTACTTAGGAGATTCCATCTTATTCGTGATATGATCGATCGAGGAGATGTGAAGATCTGCAAGATTCCAACGGATGACAATCTTTCAGATCCGCTCACAAAACCACTTGTGCAGCGAAAGCATGAAGGGCGCGCAAGATCTATAGGCATACGAGATGCACCAGATTTGCTCTAGTGCAAGTGGGAGACTGTTGGAATAGGTGCCCTAGAGGCAATCTATATTTAGTATGAACAATGTATTTTGGCTAGAATATTCATTTATTAAATATTGTGATATTTAATATAATGAAGTCCTTAGATACAATGTGTCGTTTATCTTAAATATCCCTAGTCCATTATATTGGTTAATAGGACGATCAAATATAGACTAGTATGTGTGTAGATTGATATGGAGATATCAAGTCTAACACATGGGTATGCATTAGGAGTAATGGCATACTGGATTGACCCACGACGAGAAGGACACATTGGATTATGTTAAAGTCACAATTGCTTCTCGTAGTGCTAATATAATTGCGATCCTTAGACTTGAAGTCACTAGATAATCTAGTTGTGAAATATCATGCTTTGATATTATCAAACGTTACACCGTAACTGGGTAACTATAAAGGTAGTTATCGGGCATGATAGGAAGCAAGCTTAGAGATCGTATTGATGTAGAGAGGATTTGTCCCTCCCACGTAATGGGAATAAATATCCATGGCCACTTGTGGAATGAAGCTTATTGAATGTCTGGCTAGAGTCAGATAAATCTATATGGAGATATTGATGCTATCTGCTTGCATAAGCATATTTCCAGGATCGAGGAACTGTGGATTGGATATACGAGTGTGACTATTTATGTCTCGTGTCCAATACGGATATGGAGACAAAGGGATAATGCAATATATGATATTGGGCACAAAGGTTTGTCGGGATCAGTGACTTATTTCAATTAGTTGGGTTGCATGGATGTGTTGCTAGACACCGCTCCATGTTAGTAATAAGTTACTACCAACTAAGTAGAAACCTATGCGTTCACACGAGAAATAGAGTTGTACTAGATTTGGGATAAATTAATATAATTAATATGATTAATTAATAAGAAGTATCACTTTGAAACACCTTGCAAACTTAGTAGGACTAATATGCAAGGAAGGGACTAATCCAAGTTCATGTAGAACTAGGAAAGACCTTTATGTAGTTAACAAGGATTTGTTGGACTATATAAAGAATGCTCTAGCTTCCTTCCCACAACTAATGCTCATAACATAAGTGAGTGGGAGAGAAAGCAAAAGAGAGAGAGCAAGACAAGATAGAGGCAGAAGCCGCTAGCCGTCCGTCCCTGCCCGTCGGCCACAAAGAGAGGGCTGAGCCTCTCTTTTTCCCTCGTTGCTTGATTCGTTCTTCCCTATTCCTCCGGTCCAAGTTAGCACTAGGAGAAGGAAGAATATAGATCTCACCTCTAGACGTGGATCAACCGTAGAGACGAGGACAATATTCTTCGTGTGATCTCCCGAACCAAAAGGTACACATCTTTTATGTCCTTCATCATGTTATGAATGTCTCCTCCTGTGATCCTTGGTGGGCTTTGAGTAGGAATATAATTTTTGTTATTCCGCTGCGTAACCTACGTCAAAACTTGTAGAAGAGAAGAGTTTCTATGAAGAGAAATGAAGTTCTAGGCCTTTAAAAAAGTTTCAAGCCTAAGGAATGAAATACAGTTTGAAAGAAAACAGACAAGTCGTTTTCAAGGGCTTGAAAAGATATTCAAACCCTTGAAAACAGACTAGTTTGAATGCTGCAAAAACTAAGTATGCTAATGAAACAGTGAAAGCAAGAGACATGATTTATAGAGTTCAGTCTATTTGGACATACGTCTCTACCTCAGGGATCTTCTCCCTGTAGGATTTTCAACACAATTCCTATTAATCAAAAGCTAAGCCCTAGATCTCAAGCACAGAGATGTGCCTTACTCTGTTACAGCTTGTGGTTCTCTCTAACCTATCTAGTACCTGCTCTAGCTAATTGATTAACTAAGAATTCTCTATTGTTCATTTTGAACAATCCTTGAGAATGAGAGAAAGAAGTAGTATAATAATGATATACAAATGAAGTGCAATTCAGAAGAACACTGGAAGTGTAAAACAGCAGTGAAGAATGAACTGATCTTCTGTGAGTTGGATTGTGAGAATGATGTGCTTATGTGATGCTTGTCAATCCTGAAATGTGTCTCTCTTTTTCTGGTTGAGTGTTGTCTACTGTTGCATCAAAATGAGCTCTAGTTATACAGCTTGAAGCTCTTCAAATCTTCCCAGAATTTCAGCAACAAACTCCCTATTTTGTAGGCAACAACTTTGAATCTTTAAACAGCCTTCTCCAACGGATAGTTGATCATAATCTTATGAGATATTGATTTGATCTTATCTTTAAACAAATGGAGAAGCTGTCAAGAGTGTCTGATTGATCACAGAATCATATTCTCTCAGAGTTTCCTTTCCTGCAAAATCCAGATTAGGAAACCAATCCTGCAAACTAGGAAATAATATTTCCCTGCAAAACTAAGTCAAACAGATGGATTAAATGGTGTTACATATAACAAAATCATTTGTCTTTAATCATCAAATAATAACAGATAGATCATAGGGGTGAGAGAGGTTAAATCAGATCAGAAGAGTTCAGAGAAACTCCCCCTTAGAATATGCATACAGGTAAGACGGCTTCAAGGTTTTGAATCCTGTTTCAAGGCCTGGCCTGTGAGACCTGATTCAAGGCTTTGAAAACTGGTTCAAGGCCTTGAAATAGCTCTGCTATTCCAAGCCTGTGAAATCTGTGAACTTATTATTATTATTATTATTATTATTATTATTATTATTATTATTATTATTATTATTATTATTATTATTATTATTATTATTATTATTATTATTATTATTATTATTATTATTATTTATGCGTTCTTTGGAAGAAATACATGTGGTTGTTTATTATTAGTCCAATAAAAAACAACGGGTTCACATTTATAGATAATGTGAAAATTGTTGTCTTAAGGATGATGAATAAAAATTAAAATGCATTGAATTATTAAATATAAAAATATTCACAATTCGAGAAATAAATTGAATTTTTCGAAATGATAAGAGAGGACAAACAAATGTTCAATTTACTATCTAAATATCACACATATTAAGAAGTGCCATATATAAATATAAAATATTGTCTAAACAAAATATAGATTCCACCAAATATTTATTTAGAAAAATTATCATGCTGCAAAATATTTGGTTACATTTAATATTGGTTTCACAAACTTTAGAGCAATTCTTCATCCTCCATATGTCATTTGTCTTCACAGTTGGCACAAGTTTTTTGATTCAACGAATCAAATCTTGCCATGTAGCTATGAAATGACCCGATATTAATTAATTTCAAGTGCAATAACGTGGTAATTTATGGTCAAAATTATTGAAAAAACTCATACGTAAATCACTGCAATTGGAATAAACGAATGAGCAATGGTGGGTCATAAATCTATATTTTATCGAAAAGCTAGGAGAGGAGCGATCACTCATCCTCCATATGCTATCTGTCTTTCAAGTTGGCATAAGTTTTTTGATTTGACGAATCAAAAGTTTCCATGAACTCATGAAATGCCACGTTATGTATTTTAATTTCAAGTGCAATTAAGTGGTAATTTAAGGTCTAAAATCATTGAAACAATCTCATATGCAAATCATTGCAATTGGAATACAAGGAAGAGTCATGATGGGGCATAAATACCAATAAAGTAGGTGTTATGTTAATTGTTAATTTAGTGTTGATTTAAGTAGTATATTTTGTCCCGCTGTATTTCTTTTAGGAAAAGTCTCGGTGAACATAAAATGATGTGGATGGAAACATGGCATAAATAAACTTTCGATTTTGAAGATTATGAAGAAATTAGAATCAATAAATCAGGGTGATTTTTGGACATCTACTTCTGCCACATCACTTTATGTTCAAAATTCAGTTTGATTTTTTGTTCCTCTAGCACGGCTCTTTCTTTTAACGGCAAACCCAATTTTTATGGAAGAAAGCACAATTAAATAGACTCATTACAAGGAGGGAAATTGGTCCCTATCATTGTGGATTTTAATGGATGGAACAATATGCGAACTGTCCCTAATCTTAAGCCAACTTCTCTAAATATAAAATTAAATTTTTTAAAAATATGAATGGAGAATAAAAGTAATAGTCTTAATTACATCACACCATTGCTATACAATATCTTTTATACAAGGGACTGTAGTAGGAGGGACTGTACGGTTTCGTCCCGAGAATGCTCTCTAGAATAACAATTTCTATTTGATCTCCCAACCCTGATTACAAGCTTTTCTGTCAGTTACTTTCACCCGGTTTACGTGGCCTTCCTTTTTACATTGCTTTCTCAAAGTAGTTATCTCCATACTATGGAGATAACTGCCTAAATAACTAACCCTTTTCAAAATTCTTAGCAGTTTCCAACAGTTATAAGTCGGTTATCTGCTGATTTATTCCTTTCAAACTCCACTTTCCAAAAATTCCTTACACTTTCCAAACAATTTTTCTACACTGCAATCATCATGGCATCAAGTTCACGGAGCAACCAAGTGGATTTCCTTTCCGGAAAGACACCGGAGGAAATAAATGACATGATGTTCCATCTCCAACTCACGGATAAGGAGAAAACAGCGTGTCGAGTCCAGGAATCATCACTTGCTGAAGGGCAAGAGATTTGTCGCCGAAGCATTTTCGGTAAGATAATTACAACCCGAAACATTAACATTAGCCATCTGAAAAATGTTATGTCTAGGGCTTGGAAAGATCCGGAAGGTTTTGAAGTGAAAACCTTAGGAGCAAATTTATTCCAATTTGTTCTTGAATCAGAGAAACAGGTAGAGTCTATTATGGAAGCGCAGCCTTGGTTTTACAAAGGAGATATGATCGTCATGGAAAAATGGTACCGATGGAGGAAGATGCTAGAAATACGCTACAACAGGGCCCTCATTTGGATGCAGATTTGGTACCTATCCCCGGACTGCCAAACAAAAGCAGTTGCAGAGGATATCGGTAAGTCTATTGGCACAGTTCATGAGATTGTTATTCCCACAACAGGCCCCCTAGTTGGACGCTGTATTCGCATGAAAGTAATGATAGATGTTGGCGAACCACTCAGCCGTGCGGCACTGGCAACAATTTCTGCAGAGCGTCAGGAATGGGTCCTTATCCGCTATGAGAAGTTGCCCAACCTATGTCATCATTGTGGTCGAATGGGACACGAAATTAAGGAATGCCCAATTGCTCTCCGCTTGGGAATTCCCCTTGAGGATATTCCCTTACGTTATGGGAATTGGATGACGGCAAATGCAATGCTAAACTTTGTGTTAGGATACAACACGGACATGTCATCCGCTTTCGGACCGTCAACTTTGTCCCCTGCTGAGCGTAAGCAGAAATTTCATATGGATAGTGTGCAAAGGAATGACTTTACGGGAGGCAGCCAAGAGGAAAGTGACTCCGAGCCTGACCCCGAATCTGATGAGGGACAGTTTCTTTCCCGACAACGTGAGAAGGCATCTCACCGTGAGTATCTAGCAGAAATGTCGGACGCTGATGTGGGTCAAGATGATCCTATCCCTGAGGAAGAGGAATTCTCCACCCACCAGAGCCGTAACAAACAACGTTTTTTCAATGTTGCACCTTTCCATGACAGATTTATTAGAGGTGGTAATCTGGGCGAGGCACTGGATAATGCAGTAAAGGACTTCAGCCCAGATCTCCAAACTAGTACCAGTTTCCCTTCTCTTACTGGTGATAAAAGATCACCGGAAGATAGGACTGACCCAGAGGAGTTCCCAGGATCGGAAGCCAAAAGAGCAAAATCCGGAAATCGAGACGAATCTCTTTCCCCAATATCGGCAGAGGTTGGCTCAGGCCAACCCTGCCGTCCGCAATGAGAATCTTAAGTTGGAACGTTAGAGGATTGGGGAGTTCCTCTACGTTCCAAAATCTCAACTCCCTGGTTAGGGATAAGCATCCAGATATTGCTTTTCTTATGGAGACCAAGATGCTTATCCCCCAAGCGGATGCTGTGCGTATTAAATTGGGTTTTGATCTGGGATACCATGTCTCCCGTATTGGTTTAAGTGGCGGACTTTCTTTGTTCTGGAACAAAAATGTGAATGTGCAAATTCTTTTCAGGAATAATTATCACATTCACTGCTTTGTTAGACCTCCAGAATTTGGCTCAACCTCTTTTTATCTAACTGGCTTCTATGGCGATCCGATAACCCACAATAGGAAATTTTCGTGGGACCTGTTAAGGCGACTGAAACCGAATTCTACTATACCTTGGTTGGTTATCGGAGATTTTAATGAAATTCTTACTAATTCTGAAAAACGTGGTTGGAACGGGCGAGGTTTGTCGCAAATTCAAGATTTCGCAGATACGCTTTCGGATTGTGGTTTGTTCGATTTGGGGTATAGAGGAGAATACTTTACCTGGTGGAACGGACAATCTTATCCACATTCGGTCCAAGAAAGGCTTGATAGGGCTGTTTCAAACTCTAGATGGAATTCAGCTTTCTCAGCCAAAACTGTTGAGGTGCTCCCTTACAGTGGATCTGATCACTACCCATTGCTGCTGACTGCATCAAAACTGGAGACTCCGAGTGGATTGCCTCGTCGATTTCAGTTTGCGGCTGAATGGACTCGTTCTCAGGACTGCCGTGATACAATACAACAGGTGTGGCCTATCTCTACTCCTACTGCTAATTATTTACATACTTTCGCAAATAAAATTATTATTACAACAAACCACTTGCGCATATGGGGTAAAAAAAACTTTGCTAATAATGTAAGGGAGAAGAATTTTTTGCTGCGTCGTATGCATATCCTCAATAAAAAAGACCCACCCATTCGGTCCTAAAAGAGAAAAAAGACATTTCTGTTAGACTTCAAACTTTTCTAGCAAATGAGGAATTGCAATGGAAACAGAAATCTCGTGTTAATTGGCTGCGGGAGGGTGATCGTAATACAAAATTTTTTCATAAAATAGCCTCGGATAGAAAAAGAAAAAATACTATTTCGGCTATTTATAGTACTGATGGGATCTTACATACTAACCTGCAAGATATTCAAAATTGCTTTGTGAATTTCTTCAAAAACCTTTTCCAAGCAAATAATGATTTGTTCCCTCAGGCCATTGATAGTATAAGAACCTGCATTACCCCTGACATGTATCAGCTTCTTGATGCTCCTTTTACAGAAGACGAAATTATTGCTGCTATTTACTCTATTGGTGCTTTAAAAGCTCCAGGACCTGACGGTTTACCTGCTATTTTTTATCACGCGTATTGGAGTATTATTGGTCAAGATGTTATTGATATGTGTTTACATTTTCTAAATAATGGTGGTGATATTTCTACTATTAATAAAACTTGTATTGCCCTTATTCCTAAACTTAAAACTCCAAAGTCAGTTGTTGATTTTCGTCCAATAAGCCTTTGCAATGTTTCTTATAAAATAATTTCCAAGGCTATTGATAATCGTTTAAAAGATATTCTTCCTACTATCATTGACCCGGCTCAGTCTGCTTTTATAAAAGGTCGCCATATTTCTGATAATTCCATTATTGCTTTTGAAACTCTTCATACTATTCAAAATCAGAAAAGTAATACTGGGTCTTTTTCTTTAAAATTGGATATGGCCAAAGCTTATGACCGGATTGAATGGGCTTATTTAAATCAGGTTTTACTTAAAATGGGCTTTCCTACAAATTTTATTAACCGTATTATGTCTTGTGTGACATCCGTTTCCTTTTCTATAATTATAAATGGTCAACAAACGGATTTTTTTCAACCTTCTAGAGGTCTCCGTCAAGGAGATCCCATAAGCCCTTATCTCTACATTATTTGCACTGAAGGTCTTTCTTGTCTTATTAAGGAAGCGGTTAATAACAGAATTTTTCATGGTGTCAAACCTGGTTTCTATGCTCCCAGTATCACACACCTTTTATTTGCGGATGATAGCATTTTATTTGCAAAGGCTACTGAACAAAATGCAATTTCTATTGCTTCTATTCTTTATCAGTATTGTGAATCTTCGGGTCAGGTTATCAATAAAAATAAATCTGCTTTGGTATTTGGCACTACTGTACCTGATACTACTCGTTGTTGTATTTCAAAAATTTTACAGATTCCTATTGCTACAAATCATCAAACCTATTTGGGCCTTCCTACGGTCATAGGTAAAAATAAGAAAAAGCCTTTTGAAAATTTAAAAACAAAAATTTGGAATAAAATTAGTGGCTGGAAAGAAAAGTTTTTGTCTCCGGGGGGAAAAGAAATTCTTATTAAATCTATTGTTCAAGCTATTCCTACCTATATTATGTCAAATTTCCTCCTCCCTACTACTTTTTCTGATGATCTCCAAAAACTTTTCACTAAATTCTGGTGGACTAATGATCTTGATAAGAAAAAAATTATCTGGAAAAATTGGGATAAGCTTTGTTGTCCAAAAAATATTGGTGGGCTGGGTTTTAGACACTTATACTCTTTTAATATAGCTCTTCTTGGTAAACAAGCTTGGAAATTGCTAACTAATCCATACTCCCTGTTATCCAGAGTTTTAAGAGGAAAATATTTCCACAATTCTAATATTATTTCTGCTGATTTCACTAATAGCTCTTCTTACATTTGGAAAAGTATTGTTAAAGCAAAAAATATTGTTTTCAAGGGTATTCGTCAAGGCATAGGAAATGGCCAAAATACTTATATTTATCATAACAGATGGATCCCTATGGGGCTTGGTAGGAAACCTTTTGGAAACCCTAAACTTCCACTGAATTCCAAAGTTTCTCTGCTTTTAAATCAAAATTTCACTTGGAATTCAGATTTAATTAAAAACAACTTTTCTGAAGATGAAGCAGAGGCTATAACTCAAATTCCTCTTATTTCTCCTAACACCGAGGACTATTTTATTTGGTCAAAAACTGTAGATGGTGTTTACACAGTTAAATCAGCTTACCACATGATTGCAGAAAACTTCAATTCCAAATATTTTAATCACTGTGTGTCTACTTCAACTACTAATTATGACTTCTTCTGGAAAAATTTGTGGAATCTCAACATCCCTAGTAAGATCAAGATTTTCATATGGCGTATTTTTTACTCTTGCATTGCAACAAAGGAGAATCTTTTCAAAAAGGGCATTTCTTTACCTGTTATTTGCAGTTTCTGTCATCAATATGAGGAGTCAAGTGCTCATTTGTTCTTTGACTGCGATTTGAGTCGAAAGCTTTTCACTTCTCCCACAATAAACCTTCCAACTGCAGATCTGGGCTTGCCCTTTTCACATAGATTGAAACATCTCTTCCTCTCCTTAGATCGAAATCAACAGCATATTCTCTGTTTTTCACTTTGGAACCTGTGGATTGAAAGAAATAGAAGGATCTTCAAATCTGTTTCTAGAAATTTTTCAGATCTTGCAATTCAAATTATTTCTGAAAATAAGGATTATCAAGAACACAGTTCTTCCAAAAAAGAATTTACTTATCTTGATTGAGAGGTTGTGCATGCAGGATCTGGAAGCGCAGGAGGACCAAGTGGAAATGGATCGAACAGATGGAAACCCCCTCCATCAGGGTTGCTGAAATTAAACACGGATGCTGCAATTTCAACGGATCTAAAGAGATCAACAGGAGGAGGAATTGTTAGAGACGCAGAAGGAAGATTTGTGTTTGGGATGGCTCTACAGATCCCTTTCACGAAAGACCCTCTGATTGCAGAAGCCTATGCGATGCTACATGCAATCAGAGAATCGAAATCCAGAGGATTCATGAGTTTGCTAATTGAAACAGACAACAAACTGCTAGCTTCACAGTTGCAGAAGAAGCAGCAAGGAGAGGGCTTCTCTGAGAAGAATCGCCTAGTTTCTACACTATTCGGCGAGCTGAAGAGCCTTTTCTACTCTAGGGTTTTTTGGTGTAGCCGACAGCAAAACGGGCTAGCCCATTCTTTAGCAAAAATGGGCCTTCTAAATGATGTAAATTTGTACTGGGCCTCTATCTGCCCAGCCAGCTTGTATGAACAGTGGGCCTCTGAATTTAGCCCAAATATCTAAATAAAATACAGGCTTATTTCAAAAAAAAAAAAAAAAAAAACATCACACCATTGCTTAAAGTAAACCAAATGCTCACTTGGTGCATTCAAATTTTAATTTTTATGATCGGTTTGGTTAATTTTGACAAAATTGAATTGTTCTTTTTCATAAATAAAAAAATAAGAACATAAACAAACTCAATAAAGGACACTGATAACTAATTTCTAAACATTATTTTCAAAGCAAATAAAATTGAGGTTTTTTTTTTCTTCTAAACAACACTTAAGAAAAATGAAAAGAAATGGAGGATAGAATCTTAAAATAAATTATCTTTTTCATAATCTATGCGTTCTTTTAAATAAAATACATGTATCTTTTGATTAGTACAATAAAGAACATCAAGTTCATATCTATATATAATGTTCAAACTGTTGTCTTAAGGATGATGAATTTTAAATATAAAAGTATCAACAATCCTATAAATGAATTGAAATTTTAGAAATGGTAATAGTTGATAAGTAGATGTTCCATTTGACTATCTAAATAGTGCACATATTAAGAATTGCGATAAATAAATAAAAAATATTATCAATGTTAAAAATAAAATTCCACCAAATATTTATTGAGAACAATTATCATTTTACAAAATATTTGGTTACGTTAAAAACTTCTCTCACAAAATTAAGAGCGATCACTCATCCTTCTATGACATTTGTTTTTTCAGTTGGCATAAGTTTTTTGATTTGACGAATCAAATATTGCCATGAAAATATCAAGCCATGTGATGTATTTTAATTTCAAGTGAAATTAAGTGGTAATTATGGTAAGATTTATTGAAAGAAACTCATATGCAAATCATTGCAATTAAAATAAATGGATGAGCCATGACGTAACATAAATATATATATATATATA
Source organism: Linanthus parryae (assembly GCA_023055425.1). Lineage (NCBI taxonomy): Eukaryota > Viridiplantae > Streptophyta > Magnoliopsida > Ericales > Polemoniaceae > Linanthus > Linanthus parryae. The sequence goes on along the minus strand of JALGPY010000002.1, from coordinate 92,065,595 downwards.
TAGGGAGCTGATAATTACAGCACAAATTATTATAATTACAGCACAATGTAAGACTAGTTTACATATTTACCCTTTATTTTTATCTGAAAAACACATTTACCGTAATCTTATCGTCTTCATCCTCTCTTTCATTACTTTTGCTTATCCATTTAAATAAGCTACGAAGTTGTTCAAACATGCACCCTGAAGTTGCATTTGAAACTAAGACGACTGTTCCGATTAACTTTTTTGGGCTTCCAAAAGAGCTCCGCATTAATAGTTTTTTGTTTTTGGTTCGTTCTGTCTAAGCAAACCCATTGAATTACATGCTTCAGTGGGTTTCACCTGATCAGAAACCTATTCATATCCAAAACCTTGCGGTCTTTAATGACAATTATTTTGAATTTTCGATTTCGTTATTTGCTACCTCCAAATGGAATGGTACTTTGCTTTGAAGAATGGGTGATTGAAATTAAAATCACGAAGTTGGAGGAGAATTCAAAATTTACGTGTTCCGGTATTCATTGTGATCTATGAGCTGAAAATAAAAAACACTGCTAGAATCAAGTCAAATAAGAATTTCAAATTGGCATATCAATGTTTCAAGAGGACGGAAACATTATAGCTTCCAAAATCAGGGGAATGTTCCTTTCTACTAGTTTGTGAAGAATTTTCTGGCGACAATGAATTTTCAGATCGAGCCGGTGGTGTGTTTTCACATCACCAAGGTTTAAGTCAGTGACGGAAAATAAATCGGAACCACTGTCAGGCCCATTGAGGAAACCACGACCGTGTCATGTGGTCGAACCAGGGAAGGTGGAGCTAGTCCATCATGTTGGGTCGGTGAACAGAGTCAAAATTGTATATCCTTTTGCTGGATTAGGTCGTCACTGGGTTCTCGAATTATGTACCCTGACCCAAGCTCAGATCTCGCGGCGCCGACTATTCACCCATCAGTGGTGGCACATTCACTACCGCTTGATTTGACGGTTCTGGTATGAATGGTTTCTATTTTGCCACTATAGAAAGAGATTTAATTTAGAGAGAGAGTGACATGAGCTGGGTGGGAGAGAAATTGAGGTGTGCCGAAGTCAGATAAGGGGCCAATTTGATTTGATGAGGAGAAGTTGGCCGAATGGGTAAATATGTCAATATGTTTTTTTTTTTGAAATAAGCCAGTATTTTATTTAGATATTTGGGCTAAATTCAGAGGCCCACTGTTCATACAAGCTGGCTGGGCAGATAGAGGCCCAGTACAAATTTACATCATTTAGAAGGCCCATTTTTGCTAAAGAATGGGCTAGCCCGTTTTGCTGTCGGCTACACCAAAAAACCCTAGAGTATAAAAGGCTCTTCAGCTCGCCGAATAGTGTAGAAACTAGGCGATTCTTCTCAGAGAAGCCCTCTCCTTGCTGCTTCTTCTGCAACTGTGAAGCTAGCAGTTTGTTGTCTGTTTCAATTAGCAAACTCATGAATCCTCTGGATTTCGATTCTCTGATTGCATGTAGCATCGCATAGGCTTCTGCAATCAGAGGGTCTTTCGTGAAAGGGATCTGAAGAGCCATCCCAAACACAAATCTTCCTTCTGCGTCTCTAACAATTCCTGATCTCTTTAGATCCGTTGAAATTGCAGCATCCGTGTTTAATTTCAGCAACCCTGATGGAGGGGGTTTCCATCTGTTCGATCCATTTCCACTTGGTCCTCCTGCGCTTCCAGATCCTGCATGCACAACCTCTCGATCAAGATAAGTAAATTCTTTTTTGGAAGAACTGTGTTCTTGATAATCCTTATTTTCAGAAATAATTTGAATTGCAAGATCTGAAAAATTTCTAGAAACAGATTTGAAGATCCTTCTATTTCTTTCAATCCACAGGTTCCAAAGTGAAAAACAGAGAATATGCTGTTGATTTCGATCTAAGGAGAGGAAGAGATGTTTCAATCTATGTGAAAAGGGCAAGCCCAGATCTGCAGTTGGAAGGTTTATTGTGGGAGAAGTGAAAAGCTTTCGACTCAAATCGCAGTCAAAGAACAAATGAGCACTTGACTCCTCATATTGATGACAGAAACTGCTAATAACAGGTAAAGAAATGCCCTTTTTGAAAAGATTCTCCTTTGTTGCAATGCAAGAGTAAAAAATACGCCATATGAAAATCTTGATCTTACTAGGGATGTTGAGATTCCACAAATTTTTCCAGAAGAAGTCATAATTAGTAGTTGAAGTAGACACACAGTGATTAAAATATTTGGAATTGAAGTTTTCTGCAATCATGTGGTAAGCTGATTTAACTGTGTAAACACCATCTACAGTTTTTGACCAAATAAAATAGTCCTCGGTGTTAGGAGAAATAAGAGGAATTTGAGTTATAGCCTCTGCTTCATCTTCAGAAAAGTTGTTTTTAATTAAATCTGAATTCCAAGTGAAATTTTGATTTAAAAGCAGAGAAACTTTGGAATTCAGTGGAAGTTTAGGGTTTCCAAAAGGTTTCCTACCAAGCCCCATAGGGATCCATCTGTTATGATAAATATAAGTATTTTGGCCATTTCCTATGCCTTGACGAATACCCTTGAAAACAATATTTTTTGCTTTAACAATACTTTTCCAAATGTAAGAAGAGCTATTAGTGAAATCAGCAGAAACAATATTAGAATTGTGGAAATATTTTCCTCTTAAAACTCTGGATAACAGGGAGTCTGGATTAGTTAGCAATTTCCAAGCTTGTTTACCAAGAAGAGCTATATTAAAAGAGTATAAGTGTCTAAAACCCAGCCCACCAATATTTTTTGGACAACAAAGCTTATCCCAATTTTTCCAGATAATTTTTTTCTTATCAAGATCATTAGTCCACCAGAATTTAGTGAAAAGTTTTTGGAGATCATCAGAAAAAGTAGTAGGGAGGAGGAAATTTGACATAATATAGGTAGGAATAGCTTGAACAATAGATTTAATAAGAATTTCTTTTCCCCCCGGAGACAAAAACTTTTCTTTCCAGCCACTAATTTTATTCCAAATTTTTGTTTTTAAATTTTCAAAAGGCTTTTTCTTATTTTTACCTATGACCGTAGGAAGGCCCAAATAGGTTTGATGATTTGTAGCAATAGGAATCTGTAAAATTTTTGAAATACAACAACGAGTAGTATCAGGTACAGTAGTGCCAAATACCAAAGCAGATTTATTTTTATTGATAACCTGACCCGAAGATTCACAATACTGATAAAGAATAGAAGCAATAGAAATTGCATTTTGTTCAGCAGCCTTTGCAAATAAAATGCTATCATCCGCAAATAAAAGGTGTGTGATACTGGGAGCATAGAAACCAGGTTTGACACCATGAAAAATTCTGTTATTAACCGCTTCCTTAATAAGACAAGAAAGACCTTCAGTGCAAATAATGTAGAGATAAGGGCTTATGGGATCTCCTTGACGGAGACCTCTAGAAGGTTGAAAAAAATCCGTTTGTTGACCATTTATAATTATAGAAAAGGAAACGGATGTCACACAAGACATAATACTGTTAATAAAATTTGTAGGAAAGCCCATTTTAAGTAAAACCTGATTTAAATAAGGTCATTCAATCCGGTCATAAGCTTTGGCCATATCCAATTTTAAAGAAAAAGACCCAGTATTACTTTTCTGATTTTGAATAGTATGAAGAGTTTCAAAAGCAATAATGGAATTATCAGAAATATGGCGACCTTTTATAAAAGCAGACTGAGCCGGGTCAATGATAGTAGGAAGAATATCTTTTAAACGATTAGCAATAGCCTTGGAAATTATTTTATAAGAAACATTGCAAAGGCTTATTGGACGAAAATCAACAACTGACTTTGGAGTTTTAAGTTTAGGAATAAGGGCAATACAAGTTTTATTAATAGTAGAAATATCACCACCATTATTTAGAAAATGTAAACACATATCAATAACATCTTGACCAATAATACTCCAATACGCGTGATAAAAAATAGCAGGTAAACCGTCAGGTCCTGGAGCTTTTAAAGCACCAATAGAGTAAATAGCAGCAATAATTTCGTCTTCCGTAAAAGGAGCATCAAGAAGCTGATACATGTCAGGGGTAATGCAGGTTCTTATACTATCAATGGCCTGAGGGAACAAATCATTATTTGCTTGGAAAAGGTTTTTGAAGAAATTCACAAAGCAATTTTGAATATCTTGCAGGTCAGTATGTAAGATCCCATCAGTACTATAAATAGCCGAAATAGTATTTTTTCTTTTTCTATCCGAGGCTATTTTATGAAAAAATTTTGTATTACGATCACCCTCCCGCAGCCAATTAACACGAGATTTCTGTTTCCATTGCAATTCCTCATTTGCTAGAAAAGTTTGAAGTCTAACAGAAATGTCTTTTTTCTCTTTTAGGACCGAATGGGTGGGTCTTTTTTTATTGAGGATATGCATACGACGCAGCAAAAAATTCTTCTCCCTTACATTATTAGCAAAGTTTTTTTTACCCCATATGCGCAAGTGGTTTGTTGTAATAATAATTTTATTTGCGAAAGTATGTAAATAATTAGCAGTAGGAGTAGAGATAGGCCACACCTGTTGTATTGTATCACGGCAGTCCTGAGAACGAGTCCATTCAGCCGCAAACTGAAATCGACGAGGCAATCCACTCGGAGTCTCCAGTTTTGATGCAGTCAGCAGCAATGGGTAGTGATCAGATCCACTGTAAGGGAGCACCTCAACAGTTTTGGCTGAGAAAGCTGAATTCCATCTAGAGTTTGAAACAGCCCTATCAAGCCTTTCTTGGACCGAATGTGGATAAGATCGTCCGTTCCACCAGGTAAAGTATTCTCCTCTATACCCCAAATCGAACAAACCACAATCCGAAAGCGTATCTGCGAAATCTTGAATTTGCGACAAACCTCGCCCGTTCCAACCACGTTTTTCAGAATTAGTAAGAATTTCATTAAAATCTCCGATAACCAACCAAGGTATAGCAGAATTCGGTTTCAGTCGCCTTAACAGGTCCCACGAAAATTTCCTATTGTGGGTTATCGGATCGCCATAGAAGCCAGTTAGATAAAAAGAGGTTGAGCCAAATTCTGGAGGTCTAACAAAGCAGTGAATGTGATAATTATTCCTGAAAAGAATTTGCACATTCACATTTTTGTTCCAGAACAAAGAAAGTCCGCCACTTAAACCAATACGGGAGACATGGTATCCCAGATCAAAACCCAATTTAATACGCACAGCATCCGCTTGGGGGATAAGCATCTTGGTCTCCATAAGAAAAGCAATATCTGGATGCTTATCCCTAACCAGGGAGTTGAGATTTTGGAACGTAGAGGAACTCCCCAATCCTCTAACGTTCCAACTTAAGATTCTCATTGCGGACGGCAGGGTTGGCCTGAGCCAACCTCTGCCGATATTGGGGAAAGAGATTCGTCTCGATTTCCGGATTTTGCTCTTTTGGCTTCCGATCCTGGGAACTCCTCTGGGTCAGTCCTATCTTCCGGTGATCTTTTATCACCAGTAAGAGAAGGGAAACTGGTACTAGTTTGGAGATCTGGGCTGAAGTCCTTTACTGCATTATCCAGTGCCTCGCCCAGATTACCACCTCTAATAAATCTGTCATGGAAAGGTGCAACATTGAAAAAACGTTGTTTGTTACGGCTCTGGTGGGTGGAGAATTCCTCTTCCTCAGGGATAGGATCATCTTGACCCACATCAGCGTCCGACATTTCTGCTAGATACTCACGGTGAGATGCCTTCTCACGTTGTCGGGAAAGAAACTGTCCCTCATCAGATTCGGGGTCAGGCTCGGAGTCACTTTCCTCTTGGCTGCCTCCCGTAAAGTCATTCCTTTGCACACTATCCATATGAAATTTCTGCTTACGCTCAGCAGGGGACAAAGTTGACGGTCCGAAAGCGGATGACATGTCCGTGTTGTATCCTAACACAAAGTTTAGCATTGCATTTGCCGTCATCCAATTCCCATAACGTAAGGGAATATCCTCAAGGGGAATTCCCAAGCGGAGAGCAATTGGGCATTCCTTAATTTCGTGTCCCATTCGACCACAATGATGACATAGGTTGGGCAACTTCTCATAGCGGATAAGGACCCATTCCTGACGCTCTGCAGAAATTGTTGCCAGTGCCGCACGGCTGAGTGGTTCGCCAACATCTATCATTACTTTCATGCGAATACAGCGTCCAACTAGGGGGCCTGTTGTGGGAATAACAATCTCATGAACTGTGCCAATAGACTTACCGATATCCTCTGCAACTGCTTTTGTTTGGCAGTCCGGGGATAGGTACCAAATCTGCATCCAAATGAGGGCCCTGTTGTAGCGTATTTCTAGCATCTTCCTCCATCGGTACCATTTTTCCATGACGATCATATCTCCTTTGTAAAACCAAGGCTGCGCTTCCATAATAGACTCTACCTGTTTCTCTGATTCAAGAACAAATTGGAATAAATTTGCTCCTAAGGTTTTCACTTCAAAACCTTCCGGATCTTTCCAAGCCCTAGACATAACATTTTTCAGATGGCTAATGTTAATGTTTCGGGTTGTAATTATCTTACCGAAAATGCTTCGGCGACAAATCTCTTGCCCTTCAGCAAGTGATGATTCCTGGACTCGACACGCTGTTTTCTCCTTATCCGTGAGTTGGAGATGGAACATCATGTCATTTATTTCCTCCGGTGTCTTTCCGGAAAGGAAATCCACTTGGTTGCTCCGTGAACTTGATGCCATGATGATTGCAGTGTAGAAAAATTGTTTGGAAAGTGTAAGGAATTTTTGGAAAGTGGAGTTTGAAAGGAATAAATCAGCAGATAACCGACTTATAACTGTTGGAAACTGCTAAGAATTTTGAAAAGGGTTAGTTATTTAGGCAGTTATCTCCATAGTATGGAGATAACTACTTTGAGAAAGCAATGTAAAAAGGAAGGCCACGTAAACCGGGTGAAAGTAACTGACAGAAAAGCTTGTAATCAGGGTTGGGAGATCAAATAGAAATTGTTATTCTAGAGAGCATTCTCGGGACGAAACCGTACCCAATTCTACCATGTTTGATATTGTCATTTCGACAATTACAATAATTCTAAAGCAATATTTACGAAACACAAAAGGGGAAAAACGTTTTTCAGAGCAGGTTAGATGACAAAATTATCAAATACTTTTGAGATGAATTTCTACAATAGCTTTCGCACAGTTCTTCTGACATTTCTTAAATGCCACTATGTCAATATGTTTTTCATGGTATTGTAACTATAATAAGTAGTGCTGTAATTATATATATATATATATATATATATATATATATATATATATATATATATATATAAACTAAGAGGTGAGCAATCTCTCATCCATCATATGCCATTTGTCTTTTCAGTTGGCATAAATTTTTTGATTTGATGAATCAAAACTTGCCATGAAATCATGCATTACCATGTTATGCATTTTAATTTCAAGTCCATAGTTGTAATATAAGGTCTAAAATTATTGAAAGAACCTCGTATGCAAATAATTGCAATTGGAATAACGAAAGAACCGTGGTGGCACATAAATACCAATATAGTAAGTGTAATGTTTATCATTTAGTTTTTATTTAATGTCAAAAATATTGGAACAAACTGATGGTATATTTTATCCATCTGTATTTTTTTTATGGCAAGCCCAATTTTCATAAAAAAATCAGAATTAAATAGTCCCATTATAAGGAGGGACATTGGTCCCAATCATTGTGGATTCCACGGGAATGGAAACTGTCCTAACATTTGATTATTTTTTTTATCGCAAGTCAACTTTTTTTTTTTTAAAAAAAAATTATCTTTGTTCGAATTATGAATGAAAATAAAAGTATTAGTCTTAATTACATCATGTGCGTCCAAATTTAAACTCCTATGACGTGTTTGTTCAATTTTGATAAGAAATGAAGTGTTCTTCTTCCATAATTAAAAATTAAGAACATAAAAAAAACTTAGTAAAGGAGTTGACACTGACAATGATTTTTTCTCAACAAAAAGAATGGAGGATAGCATTTAAAAGTAAAACATTATATCATAATTTATGCGTTCTTTTGATGAAAATACATTGTTGTTTTATTAGTACAATAAAGAACAACAAGTTTATATTTATAGATAATGTGAAAACTGTTGTCTTAAGGATGACGAAGAAAAATAAAATGCATTAAATTAGTGAATATAAAATATTTGCAATTCTAGAAATAAATCGATTTTTTAGAAATGATAAGAGATGACAAATAGATGTTCTATTTGACTATCTAAATAGCACACATATTAAGAAGTGGATTTGAAAAATCAAAACTTGCCATGAAACCATGAAATGCGATGTTATGTATTTTAATTTCAAGTGCAATTAAGTTGTAATTTAAGTTCTAAAATTATTCAAAGAACTTCATATCGAATTCATTGCAATCGGAATTAACGGAAGAGCGCTGGTGGGACATATACCAATAAAGTAGATGTAAATCATTTGGTGGTGATTTAACGTCAAATAATTGGAACAAACTAATAGAATATTTTGTCCCTGTATTTCTTGCAACGCAAACCTAATTTTCATGGGGAAGCACAATAAATATTTCCATTACAAGGAGCGTCATTGGTCCCAATCATTGTTGTTTCCACAGGTATGAAACAATTATCAAATTGTCATAACATTTGATTATGAAAAATTAAAATTTACACATTATGAATGAAGGATAAAATTATCTGTCTTAATCACATCATAAAATTGCTTAATGTTAACCAACGGCTCACTCGGGGCATCCCAATTTAAATTTTAATGATGTGTTTCTTCAATTTTGATAAAAATATGAAGTTTTCTTTTCCATAAATAAAAATATAAGAACAAAAATAACTTAGTAAAGGAGCTGACACTGGTAATTTTTTTTTTTTCTAAATTTGGCCATGTAATATATTGCATTATTAAAGCAAATAAAACTCATTTTTTTAACAACTACTTAAGAAAAATGAAGGGAAAATTGAGGATAGCATTTTATAATATTTTATTATTATTATTATTTATGCGTTCTTTTGAACAAATACATGTGTTTTATTTTATTAGTCTGATAAAGAAAAATGTGTTCACATTTATAGATAATGTGAAAACTGTTGTCTGAAGGACGATGAATAAAAATAAAATGCATTAAATTATTAAATATAAAAAATATACACAATCCTAGAAATAAATTGAATTTTTCAGAATGATAAGAGAGGACAAATAGATGTTCTATTTAACTATCTAAATTGTACACATATTAAGAAGTTCCATAGAAAATATAAAATATTGTCTAAATAAAATATAAAATTCCACCAAATATTTATTGAGAAAAATTATCATTTTGAAACATATTTGGTTACATTTAATATTGGTTTTCAGAAACTTAAGAGTAATCATTCATCCTCCATATGTCATTTGTCTTCACGGTTGGCACAAGTTTTTTGATTTGACGAATCAAATCTTGCCATACAACTATGAAATGACACGATATGTAATTAATTTCAAGTACAATTACGTGGTAATTTATGGGTCAAAAATTATTGAAAAGAGCTCATACATTGGAATTGGAATAAACGGATGAGCACTGGTGGGCCAAAAATCTATTTTATATAGAAAAGCTAGGAGGTGAGCGATCGCTCATCCTGCATATGTTAATTGACTTTCGAGTTGGCATAAGTTTTTTGATTTGACGAATCAAAACTTGCCATGAACTCATGAAATGCCACGTTATGTATTTTAATTAAAAGTGCAATTAAGTGGTAATTCAAGGTCTAAGATCATTGAAACAACCTCATATGCAAATCATTGCAATTGGAATATAGGGAAGAGCCATCGTGAGACATAAATACCAATAAAGTAGGTGTAATGTTAATTGCTTAGTGTTGGTTTAAATATTATATTTTGTCCCCCGGTATTTCTTTTAATGGCAAAACATTCTTTTATGAAAGAAAGCACAATTAAATAGACCCATAACAAGGAGGGAAATTGGTCTCTATCATTGTGAATTTCAAGGGATGGAACAATCTCCGAACTGTCCCTAATCTTAAGCCAACTTCTCTAAATGCAAAACTAACTTTTACAAACTATGAACGAAGAATAAAAGTATTAGTCTTAATTACATCACGCAATTGCGTAACGTTAATCAAAGGCTCACTTGGTGCATTCAAACTCAGTAAAGGAGTTAACACTGGTAACTAATTTTCTAAATATGGCAATGTCATATATTTCATTATTTTTAAAGAAAATAAAATTGAGATTTTTTTCCGAACAACTACTTAAGACAAAGGAAAAGAAATGGAGGATTGAATCTTAAAATAAACTATTTTTATCATAATTTATGCGCTCTTTTAAATGACATACATGTATTTTTTTATTAGTACAATAAAGAACATCGAGTTCATATCTATAGATAATGTTCAAACAGTTGTCTCAAGGATGATGAATATGAAAATAAAAGTTTCAACAATTCTATAAATGAATTGAAATTTTAGAAATGGTAGGAGCCGATAAACAGATGTTCCATTTGACTATCTAAATAGTACACATATTAAGAATTGCAATAAATAAATAAAAAAATATACTCAAAGTTAAAAATAAAATTCCACCATATATCTATTTAGAACAATTACCATATTAAAAAATATTTGGTTATATTATATATTTCTTTCACAAACTTAAGAGCGATCACTCATCCTCCATATGAAATTTGTTTTCCAGTTTGCATAAGTTTTTTGATTTGACCTCTTGCCTTGCAAATATCAAGCCATGTGATGTATTTTAATTTCAAGTGCAATTAAGTGGTAATTTATGGTAAAAATTATTGAAAGAAACTCATAAGCAAATCATTGAAATTGAAATAAATGGATGAGCCCTGGTGGAAGATAAATCTATATATATATATGTTTGTGTGTGTGTGTGTGTTTGTGTCTGTGTAAGTTCAACTCAGTTTCAAAGGATTGAAATAGCTAGGCCTTGAAACAACTTTCAAAGCTTTGAAACTGACTATGCTTTATAAGCATTAATTTAGGGGGAGTTCAACTCCTAAACCCCTGTGCCTAATCACTTGTTATTTTTTGATGAAAGACAAAGTATTTTGACACTTTAAACTGTATCTAATCCATCTGTTTGACTTAGTTTCGCAGGGATATTATGTTTCCTATATTACAGGATCTATTTCCTAACTTGATTCTTGCACGAAAGGAAACTAAGTGTTGATTTGATTTTGTGATCAATCTACTGTGTTTTAAAGTTTCCCAACTTATGATTACACTAGATAAAATCAGTATCCTTGAAGATACTGAGCAACTATCCGTTGGAGAAGCTGTTAGAGAAGTCAAAGTTGAAGCTGAAAAATAGTGAAGTTCGTTAAGAAGAGATATTGATGACTTGCAATTCAAACTGCTCTATAAAAGAGGGAAAGCTGAAGCAACACAACGGGAAAATTAGCAGAGACACTCAAACACATTAAGGGATTGACAAGCAACAAAGAAGCAGATCCATTTCTCTCAATTTAAGCATCTGAAGAACACTGCATACTCACTGCAGATTCAGTTCCGAAAGCTCAGGTTGTGCAAGACTTGAAATAGATTAGCTATTTCAAGGCCTTGAATCAGCTTTCAAAGACTTGAATCAGTTTCAGAAGCTTGAAAATAGTTTGGCTATTTTTAAGGCCTTGAAGCTGGATTCAAAGCCTTGAAAATGCTTAACCTGAATACACATTCTCAAGGGGAGTTTTCTATTAACTCTCTGATTTGATTTACTCTCTCTCTTGCATATGTTTGATTCTCTGTTATTAGATGATGAAAGACAAATTGTTATAACATGTTTTTAATCGTAATATATCATCTGTTTGACCAGGATAATGCAATAAATTTTGTTTCTAAGTTTTGCAGGATTGTATCCTAAACTGAATTGCTGCAGATTTGGAAACACTTGAACACTTTGATCCTGTGATCAATCAGATGTGTATGATAGCTTCTCATGGTGGTTAAATGAAAGATTACAACAATAAAATTAAATACTGTGATCATCCAACCGTTGGAGAAAATTTCAAAGTAGTCAAATTCTATTGCTTACAAAATAGGAAGGTTGTTGCTGAAAATCAGGGGAGATTTGCAGAGCTGTTTGAAATATAAATAGAGCTCAAATTCGAAGCAACGAAAAACAAAACTCAACGGGAAAATACAGAGAAAGCATTCGGGATTGAAAAGCATCAAATAAGTTCTTCATTTCTTCCAATCCATTCACAGAAGTTCACTGCATTTCACTGCAGTTTTCTACTCTTAAGTGTTCTTCTGTATAAAGCTATATTGGAAGATCATTTCTGTATTATTTCTACATTCATTCTCAAGAATTTTTCAAAGTGAATAATAGATAATTCTTATTTAATCAGTTAGCTAGATCAGGTACTAGACATGTTAGGGAAAACCACAAGCTGTAACAGAGTAAGGGAACTCTCTGTGCTTGAGTTCTAGGGCTTAGCTTTTGATTAATAAGAATTGAGTTGAAAATCCTGCATGGATCTAATCCCTGAGGTAGAGACGTAGGTCCAAGTGGACTGAACTCTATAAATCACTTGTCTTGTACATTTTATGTTCATTAACTTTCATATCCATTGCAGCATACAAAACTGTTTATTTTTCAAGGGTTTGAACTTGTTTTCAAGGCCTTGAAAAAGACATACTTGCTCTCTACTTTCTGCATTTACTTCAAAGGCTTGAACTTGTTTTCAAGGCCTTGAACTTCATTTTTTGCACAAGTTTTCATCCTCCTAGCAAGTTTTGCAAAAAGTTGACATACTCTATTCAACCCCCACCCCTTCTAGAGTATCTTAGCTGCTTATACATCTGCATACTCACACTTTCAAGTTCTAGTGTTCTTCTATTCTGAACTTCATTTGTATATCATTCTGATAATACTTCTAGTTCTTATTCTCGTGGATTGTTCAAGGTGAATAACAGAGAATTCTTAGTTAATCAGTTAGCTAGACCAGCTACTAGATAGGTTAGTGAGAACCACAAGATGTAACAGAGTACGGCATCTCTCTGTGTTTGAGATCTAGGTCTTAGCTTTTGATTAATAAGAATTGAGTTGAAAATCCTGCAGGGAGAAGATCCCTGAGGTAGAGACATATGTCCAAGTGGAATGAACCCTATATATCTTGTCTCTTGCATTTACTTTTGTAGTTCTATACTTAGTTCTTTTGCAGCAATCAAAACAGTTTCATTTCAAGGGTTTGAAACTCATTTAAAGGCCTTGAAATAGACCTATCTTTTATACTTCAACTTTTTTCAATCCAAGGGCTTGAAACACATTTCAAGGCCTTGAAATACTCTTCACTCATTATGATTCTTTTTGAAACCACTCTTCTTGCAAGTTTATCAAAAGTTGGCATACTCTATTCAACCGCCCCCCCCTTCTAGAGTATTGATCCTGTATTTCTACCTTTTGTACACCCCTTCAATTGGGATCAAATATTGTATCACTGCATATATTTAACCATCATGTGATTATGAGTACTGTAGGTGATGGTGGTTTCTCTCAGGGAAGAGCTGCTAACATAACTCCTCTCTTCTGTGGAGACAATTTTGTTCACTGGAAAGCCTTGATGAAAATGTTGATCATTGATCAAGATATAGAGATTTAGACTATCATACAGAATGGTCCTCACACTTTCTACACAGAGAAATATGATATTAAAACTCCCAAATATGAAGACTCTCTTTCTGCTTCTGAACTAGAACAATTTTCCAAAAACTATAAAGCTATGAATCTCTTATATTGTGTTTTGAGTGCAGATAAGTTCAACAAGATCTCAGGTTGCAAGACTGCCATGAAGATCTGGGATAAGCTTGTGGTGACTTTTGAAGGAACCAGCTAAGTCAAGCAAAACAAGATCAACATATATCTCAGGCAATATGAGTCATTCAAGATGAATGGAGATGTGTCAATCAGAGACATGTTTAAAAAATTCACTGACATTGTCAACAATCTTAATTCATTGGGAAAATATATTTCCAATTAAGAAAAGGTTAGAAAGATTCTGAGAAGCCTTCCAAAGGCAAAATGAGAACCAAAGACTACTGCTATTGAGGAAGCTCAAGATCTTTCATCACTCTAACTTGATGACCTGCAAGGAAACTCCTTAAACATGAAATATCCATGAATGAAGTTAATGGAGAATTACCAGAAGGTGTCAAAGAATCTATCTCTCAAGGCAAAGGAAAATGATCCATCTCAAGGCCTTGAAACGGAAGAAGATGATGATGAAAATCCTATTGCTTTTATTTCCAAAGCCTTGACCAGAATTCTCAAAATGAAGAACTTTTGAAACAACGACTTTAGCAGAGATAGAAACAGATCCTCCAGTAGCAAAGACTATAAAAGTAAATCTTCTTCACATGGTAATAAGCCTAAATTTTGTTAATTGCTTTGAGTGTGTTGATGCAGGACATTCGATCCGAAAATGTCCACACGGAAAGAGCAAAAACTTTCAAAGAAAGATCATGATAGAAGAAAGAAAACTATGATAGCTTCCTGGAGTGATTCAGAAACCTCAAGTGACTCTGAATCTGAAGAAGAACATGCCAACCTATGCTTTATGGCCACGCCTTATGAAATTTATGAAAAGAACATTGAGGTAATGGTAACTTGTCCTTTTAGAAGAAGAGACCCTCACATAATGAGGAATACTTTTCCATTCAACTCAAAGGGGTTAGACGAACAGCTTGGTAAGGGAGTGAAGGGTGTTTGCAGGCTGTCACCAAGACCAAAGAACATAAATGATTTATGGACAGTGGTTGCTCAAGACATATGAGTGGAAAGAGATCTTTATTCTCGAAATTGAAGGAGCAATCTGAAGGTTCAATTACACTTGGTGACAAAGGCAAATGCAGCATTCTAGGTATTGGTAAAGTTGGTACAAATGCTGGAACTTCCATTTCTGATGTGTATCTAGTTGATGGTTTGAAATTTAACTTGCTTAGTGTATCTGAGATTTGTGAAAATGGTAATTAAGTTATCTTTGAAAAAGAGAAATGTGTGGTGCAAGATGAGAAATTTGGAAATTGCATCGTTAGTGCCTCTAGGTCAAACAATGTCTATACTTTTCAAACTAGCAAAGTTGAAGGATAAAACTTGAAGTGTCTCATGACCTTGAAAGAAAATTCAAATCTTTGGCACGAAAGTTGGGACACATTAGCTTGCATACCTTGAACAAGCTAGTTTCCAAGAACTTAGTAAGAGGTCTACCCTCTATCAAGTTCAAAGTTAAAGTAGTATGCAAGGCATGTGCACAAGGCAAGCAAACTAGAAGATCATTTAAACAAAAGAACTGTGTAAGTACTACTAGACCCATTGAATTACTGCATATGGATATCTTTGGTCCTATGAGAACTCCAACTCCAAAGGGTAAGAAGTACATGCTTGTTATTGTAGATGATTTTTCTAGATATACCTGGGTTATGTTTCTTAAAGAAAAATCTGAAGCTTTCACTGAATTTTCAAAGCTTTGTAGAGAACTTCAAACCTTGAAAGACCTACTTATTGCTTCAATCAGAAGTGATCATGGTAGAGAGTTTGATAAGCTTGAGTTTTATGTATTCTGCTCTAAGCATGGTATCTCTCACAATGTTTCTTCTCCTAAAACTCCTCAAGAGAATGGAGTTGTTGAAAGAAAGAGTAGGACTCTTGAAGACATGTGAAGAACAGTGTTTCTGGAAAAAAATTTGCCAAAGTACTATTGGGAAGAAGCTGTGAATACAGCAAAGTATATTCTAAACAGGTGCTTGATCAGACCTATTCTGAAGAAGACCCCTTATGAGTTGTTCAAAGGAAGAAAGCCAAGCATTTCTTACTTCAAACCTTTTGGTTGTACCTGCTTTGTTCATAATAACGGTAAGGAAAATCTTGGTAAGTTTGATGCAAGAAGTAATGAAGGTATTTTTCTTGGTTGTTCACAGAAAAGCAAAGCCTATAGAGTTTATAATAAGAGAACCAAGCTTGTTGAAGAAAGTATTCATGTCATATTTTATGAAAGCTCTGATGGTTCTTTGAGTGATGGTTTTGCAGATCTTAATCTGAACCAGCATGATTCAGATAATGAAGAAGAATCCTCAAAAGGTTCCAAGGAAATCTTACAGGAACAAAGAAGGCAATTTCACGACCTTGAAAATAAGGTTCAAAGCCTTGAAACAAAATCTCCAGAGAAGACAGCAAATCAAGCTACTACTTCAAGTTCTCAAAGACTTGATAAACAAATAGGAGATCCTGAACCTTGGACACCAAGGAAGATATTTAAATATCTCTCATTTATCTTACTGATAAAATTATTTCTGATCCAACCAGGGACGGAACCACATGCAACTTAGAATGGGCCATGCCCCCCCCCTAACAGTTGGTTTAGCAGTGGTCATGCAATGAGAAACAATCCCATACATCACAATTGTGTACTGATGGCTTCCTCCAACTTTGAGACTATTCACCTTGGCCCCCCCTACAAATTCTTCCTGGGTCTGTCCCTGGATCCAACCACTGGGACACAAACCAGCTCACAGTTGAATAATCTATGTACTTTTAATGCTTGTATCTCTCTTGTAGAACCTAAAATTGTGAAGGAAGCATTACAAGAAGCAGACTGGATCATAGCTTTGCAAAGTGAACTCAATGAGTTTGAAAGGAATAAGGTTTGGAATCTAGTTCCTCCACTAGGAAATCAGTATGTTATTGGAACCAAATAGGTATTCAGAAAAAAGTTAGGTGAGAATGGAAAGGTAATCAGGAACAAAGCTAGATTGGTAAGAGTGTGAATCTAAAAGAGTATAGAGGTATGATTGGATCATTACTATACCTCACAGCTAGCAGATCAGATATCATGTTCAGGGTTTGCATGTGTGCTAGAGTTCAAGCTGATCCTAAAGAATCACACTTCACTGCAGCTAAAAGGGTCTTTAGATATCTCAATGGTACCAAAGGATTAGGGCTTTGGTATCCTAAATAGTCTAATTTCTCTTTGTGTGGCTATTCAGATGCTGAATTTGCAGGATATAAAGTTGATAGAAAGAGTACATCAGGATGCTGCCAATTTCTTGGATCATCTTTAATTAGCTGGCATTCAAAGAAACAAAACTCGATTGCACTATCAACAGTAGAAGCTGAATACATAGAATCTGGAGCTTGCTGTTCACAAATGTTATGGATATCACAACAAATGAGAGGCCCCAGATTTTATTTAAGAGATATACCTATCAAGTGTGGCAATACTAGTGCAATATCAATTACAAAGAATCCAGTTCAGCTTTCAAGAACAAAATATATTGATGTTAGACATCACTTTATCAGAGATCATGCCAAAAAAAGGTGATATTATTCTTGAATTTGTTTCTACTAACATGCAATTTGCAGATATATTCACTAAACCATTGCTAGGTGAAAGATTCTTAGCCTTGATATTAGAATTGGGTATTCTAAATAAATAAGCAATGGTTTAGGGGGAGAATCTGGTAAGTAAATAGTAAGTATTATGTGTTTCAAAGGTTTGAACTGATTTCCAAAGCCTTGAAAATCTTTTCAAAGCGTTGAGTGTATGTGCTTTAACCATATTGCTTTTTAAGGCCTTGAAATCCATTCCAAAACCTTGAAAATAAGATTTTATGCTAGTTAGTCAATAATATGGATCTTTCAATGTTGGGTGTTATCTTTGTAGATAATTAATCAATATCGCCCCTCAAATTTCAAATAACCCTTTTCAGCCAAAATAGTATTATATTATTTACGTCCAAGGGCATACACAATTTTGAATCTTTTTGATTCAGCAAATATTCAAAGATTAGGAAAAATATTCAGTTTCCTTTTCAAACTGAAACTCATATCTATTTATCTTTTTCTTTCTTTCTCTCCTTCGTATCTATCCTCTCTTTCTCTTCTACTCCCCAAACGCTAATGAGCACTAGAAGAGCCTCTTACAAAATAAAAATGGCTGGTGGTTCAAAGGCTGGTACAGAGAAGTAAAGAAAGGCCACTGTGGAAGAGGTTTAGACCATCAGTGGAGATTCAAGTTCAAAGAATCCTACTGCAGAAGGCATGGCACCTCCTCCTCCCAATAAAAAGGCAAAGAAAGATCAGACACCAGTGTCCAGCAAAAAGAAGAAGACAGTGGAGTCTACTCAAGAAAAACAAAAAGGGATTCTGACTGGTAGCCCTTAGAAGGTGAAGAAGAAGACTGACAAAGCAGACAAAGGGAAAGGAAAGATTTACATTCAAGACTCAGATTCACATGAAACTTCAAGCTCACATGAAACTTCTCCTATATCAAAGAAGGTCAGAAAGGAGAACACAATTCAAAAAGTTGAGTCATAATTTAGCATGGAATCAGGAAGAAAGGATCGGAAGAAAAATTCTTCAATGAATAAGAAAATGATTTTTGTGAAGAAAAAATTGAAACAGGTACATAAGGCATTAGAAGGGTTGACCTTCTTGTTCAACAGTGTGATCAAAACCATAAGTTCAATCATTCAGGAAGTAGAAGTGGCTCAGGAAGAAGAACAAATTGATGATGATGATGAAGAAGATAGTCAGGAAGAAGATGCAGAGCAGCAAGGAGATGGAGACCCAACCCCTTAACTCTTGCCTACTCTTTCTTTTTTTTTTGAAGGCCTCGAAATCCTTTTCAAAGTCTTGAAAAGTCTATCTTTTCAAACAACTTTTTTTTTCTTAAACTTTTTCCAAAACTCTGATCCAAGATTTTCTCATTCTTTTTTTTTTTTTTGATGAAAGTCAAAGGGGGATTTTAGGTTATTATTTGTTTACTAGAGACCTGGTTTTTGGTCAGTAGGATTATCTGAACGTTTTATCTGAACTTTGCTGTTATTTGCTATTTTGCAGTAATTAAATAAGTTGGATTTCTTTTGGATATCATGTGCTATGATTTACTATACTATGTGCTAATGAGTATATTCGCAGAAATATAGTACCAAACAGATTGTGGTTTTGTCTTTCATCAAGGGGGAGATGTAAATTCAACTCAGTTTCAAAGGCCTTGAAATAGCTAGCTAGTGTATTTCAAGGCCTTGAAACAGCTTTCAAAGCTTTGAAACCGACTATGCTTTATATGCATAAACTTAGGGGGAGTTTCTGATCTTGATTCAACTCCTAAACCCCTGTGCCTAATCAGTTTTAATTTGACACTTTAAACTGTATCTAATCCATCTATTTACTTAGTTTTTCATGGATATTATGTTTCCTATATTACATGATCTATTTCCTAACTTGCGTCTTGCAGGAAAGGAAAGTAAGTGTTGATTTGATTCCGTGATCAATCTGCGGTGTTTGAAAGTTACCCAACTTATGATTACACAAGATCAAATCAGTATCCTTGAAGATACTGAACAACTATCCGTTGGAGAAGCTGTTAGAGAAGTCAAAGCTGAAGCTACAAAATAGGGAAGTTTGTTAAGAAGAGATCTTGAATATCCGCAATTCAAACTGATCTATAAAAGGGGGAAAGCTAAAGAAATACAAGGGGACAATTAGCAGAGACACTCAAACACATTCAGGGATTGACAATCAACACAGAAGCATATCTATTTCTCTCAATCCAAGCATCTGAAGAACACTGCATACTAACTGCAGATTCAGTTCTAGTGTTCTTCTATTCTGATAATACTTCTTGTTGTTATTCTCGTGGATTGTTCAAGGTGAACAATAGAGAATTCTTAGTTAAACAGTTATCTAGAGCAGGTAATAGATAGGTTAGTGAGAACCACAAGCTGTAACAGACTAAGACATCTCTCTGTGTTTGAGATCTAGGTCTTAGCTTTTGATTAATAAGAATTAAGTGGAAAATCCTGTAGGGAGAAGATCCCTGAGGTAGAGACGTTGGTTCAAGTGGACTGAACTCTATATATCTTTTGTCTCTTGCATTTACTTTTAAGTTTTATACTTAGTTCTTTTGCAGCAATCAAAACAGTTGTATTTCAAGGGTTTGAAACTCATTTCAAGGCCTTGAAATACTCTTCACTCATTATAATTCTTTTTGAAACCACTCTTCTTGCAAGTTTAGCAAAATTTTGCATACTCTATTCAACACCCCCCTCTAGAGTATTGATCCTGTATTTTACCTACTGTACACCCCTTCAATATATGTATATATATATATATATATATATATATATATATATATATATATATATATATATATAATAACATCTAAGATGTCTGCAATCGCTCATCCTCCATATTCCTTTTGTCTTTCCAGTTGGCATAAGTTTTCTTATTTGATGAACCAAAATTGACATGAAACCATGAAATTCCATGTTCTGTATGTTAATTTCAAGTTAAATTAAGTGGTGGTTTAAGGTTTAAAATTATTGAAAGATCCTTATATGCAAATCATTGCAGTTGAAATAAACGGAAGAGCCTTGTTGGGACATAAATCCTACTAACATCTTTAAAAGAACTTTGCCAATTAAGGTTGGCCAATGGTTGGTTGCCTAACTAGCAGGTGGGGTGGTGTGGAGGCCCGTTATAGGCTCTATCCCGCTGGGCAAAGTTACTATTTTTCCCTTGGCTATTTTGAAGGTTGAAAGGCGTTGTGGCTTTGGCATTTTGGTAATAATATTGTTTTTTTTGTTGAAATGGTTGGCGAGGGTGCTATTGTTCCTGCACGTGGTGTTCACATCACCTAATGCAGCTTCGTTGTTCTTCTCTCAGATCTCTCTCTCTCTCGCTCTTTATCATTCTCTGTCGAGAATCTTCTGGTGGTGTGATTAGTGGCGGAGACTTCGTGTGTGTGTCTTCCAGGTGCACATAGTGGTCACCTCAGTTCTCTCAGTGTAGTGGGTTCTCCTTTCCTCTTCATCTTTATATGGCTGTTGTGGGAGGTGCTTGTTAGCATTATTTATGCTGGTCTGTGTAAGTTTGATTTCTTCTTTTCATCTTTCATGTTGTTTTAATCGGGCAACTCCTCTGAAATTTTTGGAATGATAGTTCTGGCGTCGGTTCTCTGGTTTGAGCGAATTCCGCGACTGATTGTGCAAGCAATTTCTCGGCTAAGGTTGTGGGTTATGGGCTGTATTTGCTATGCTACGGCTCCCTGGCTTTAATTTCTTACTTTCAAGTGTCTCCCCTGGTGATTTAGGGGTTTCCTATTGTAGATTAGGGACTTGTTTTTGTGCATGTTGTTGTCTGTATAATCGTTACACCTCATTGGCCTTTGCATGTGGTTGTTGGTTCTTTTGTGGGTTGCTTCTTTAATGCTGCATTTTTATGTTACGGCTCCGTGGTTTTAATTGATTTCTTTCAGGTGTCTCCCTTGGTGATTTAGGGGTTTCCTATTGGAGATGAGGGAGTTTTGTTTGTGCATGTTGTTATCTGTCTAATTGTTGGTTCTTGTTTGCCTTTATATGTGGTGATTGGTTATGTTGTGGATTGCTCCTTTATAGTTGCGGTCATTATTTAGTCAGTTATTTCTTGGCAGACTCAATTGGGGTTTTTTGTGATTTGTTTCTCTACTACTGTATTTGTATGTTTCTTTTATTTCACTGCATGTGGTGATCTTCTCTTCTGTGCAGGGTATGAATCAAGGCTGGATCTTTGGGTTGCTCCTATATGTTTGTGGGCATTTTCTTGCCATTTATTGATTGTCGAACTGATTTGTGGGTCTGGTCGTTGATATTTCTGGAATTCTGTAGGTATATGGACATGTTTGGTGTTGCAGTTTGGCTTTCTGTTTTGTAGGGGAGAAATTGTGAATTAGTTTTTTGTTGCTGCATCTGCATGTTTGCTCAATCTCATTGCATGTAGTCAATTGCTTGTCTGTGGGAGTTTATAATCAATGTTGGACTCTTTCGTCGCTAATGTGTGGCTGTGGAGACATCATGCTTAGTTATTTCACTTTGTTCCAGGAAAAGTGTTAATTTGATGTTTATCCCTCCATTTTGTTGTTTTGGTGTGCTCTTTGTGATTTTTTTATTGCTGCTGTTGTTGTCCTTTGCTGTTAAACTTCGTATCTAATATTTGTGTTTTTTCGCTTGAAGATTGTCATTTTTCTACATTAGAAGTGTGATCCGTATTCGCGTGCCTTGGTATTTAGTCTTACACTGTGGCTTATTATGCTTTGTTGTGTTGCGCTTCAGGTTGGTTCCAATGTTTCTGGTTTGCCGATTTTGGGGCGAGTTCTCTTTATTATTTGCAATTTATTTGGAGGATTTTGTTGCTGACAACGAATATGCTTCCTCCTTCTATGGTTTAGCCCTTCTATGAAGTTATTTCTGGTAGTGCAATGTGAAATAATGAGGCTTGAATCTCAGAAAGAGTTGATTCCTATAAATTTAAGAGTGAGAGATAAATCAAATCAAACTATAAAGTAATATATGTATAATGGTAAAGCATTTCTAGTGAATCTGCAAATGACGTTAGAAAGCTACTCGGTGGTTATTGTACGTCCGAAATTGATCATAGCATTGCATTAGGTTGTAGGAAACCTAGATGCAATAAATGGAGGCGTTGAATTTTTCGCATGCTGCATAAATAAGTTTGATATGTCATGGTTTCTGGTAATTTCTGTTTGTTTTCAGACAGGAAACGATGTTAGGAAACTAATCGGTTCTTCTCGTGGGCTCAGAAATTAGTCTGTTTTTTTCCAGCGGTGAGTTAAAGTAACTATAGATGTGCTAATTAGTAATTAGTTTTAAATGAAGTGCTGATTTGAGGCTACGTGCACGATGAATCCTGCCTTTGTTTGATAACGTTGTGAGGTGATTATTGAAATGTAGTAATGTGTGCTACTGTATTATGAATGACATTATGAAGGAACTGATATATTATTGTGGTTGTGTTTCTTAGTATTGATGAGCAAATTTTTGTCCACTAGATTAATTATAATTATGGTTTCACCGATATAAGGTAGTGTTCAGTATGGGTTAAGAATTGAATATAACTGGCATGAGGTACAATTTGAAAAAAGATGAGGGGACATATAGATAACGGTGGAGGTTGGTTATATGAAAGAATATCAAGGTAGGGTTTTGGGATAAGTTACGATCTACATTTATGACTAATATTTTGGAACTTCTTTTTTTAACACTACTAATATTTTGGAACTTGCTCATACTGATATGAAATAGTGGTGCAGAATTCTGTATCTCTAGATATATGTAACTGTCTGTGTACCACTTGCGGTGCTGTGGTCATATTAGACAAGATTGTTTTGTCGGTAGATTGATTCGCAATCGTTAGGTTCCATGATGGTGCAATTGAAATGGCAGTCTTTGTGATGTTTAGAATGTGATGAGTGTATTCTGATATTTTGTTACATATTATTCTGTGCAGGTGATCCTACATTTCTGTTGTCCTTGGTTCACACGGTTTGTCACGCTCAGGTCAATTGAGGTACTGTTTTGTCGTTTTTTAATCTTAGGTATTTGGTATGCTATGAATATTTGTTACGTGCTTTCTCCGTTGTTGCTTTTTTATTTTTAATTTACTCGCCGACTTTGCGCCAATTGTTGGCAATTCGTGTCATTTGCTTCTGCTTGACTTTTCTTTTACTTGTTGTTCTGATTGACTGAATGTTCTTCCTGTTATTCTGCAGTGTGCCTGTTTCTTGTGGTAAATTGCCAGCTATGTCGCCGGGCAGACCTCCAAAACGGCAGAAGATCGAGTGTTCCAATGTGCGTGGTTTTGGACGCGGTATTCGCAATGCTTTTGTGGGTGAACAGCTTGCTCGTGCTGCAGCTGTTGGTGCTCTGGTGAGTTGTTTTATCGGATGCCATTGAACGGTCCTCCCGTACTGATTGTGTACAGTTTTCCTGCTCTCGGTTATCCATTGTCTGGTTGTAATGTGCTTATCCCTCAACAAGGTACTGTTGTAGATATTTACAATTGCAACCATGTGCACACACTTTAACTTTTAACGCCGGCTCATTTACCTCTGCCAACCAATAAATCTGATCTCCCACGTCCGGCCCTACTAATGCCGTGCTATTTGATGACTTCCACCGTTATCACCCTGCGATTTGTTCTCTTTCACTTCTATGGGAGTAAAAGAAGGTCGTGAAACAGTTTAGTGGACACAAGAGATTTATACTTTTCCTGTGCAGGGCCAATTGTATCACTATATAAATAATCTTGCTGTTGGGGATTCCACACAGCGTTATCTGCAGCTTACTTTTATGATCCCCACTACCAGCTGCAACGTCGAGTAGCGAATTTTGAGAATCTTGATGCGGGGTTGATTGCTCTACTTACGGATATCCTTGAACTGAATCCATACAACGAATGTTTCCGTGCCATGCGTGAGTGTAATGGCCACTTATCGTGTGACATTGTGATCAAAAGTGATCCGGGACTTGATCAACGCACGCACAACCTACCGACTTCCGATCAAGTTACAAGAATATTGGTAGGGCAGTTCGCGCAAGTCTACATGTGATATATTATTTTATTTCCAAAGTGGAGGTAGCCAGCCTATTAAATATTATTATGGATGTTATGATCCTCTACAGTAGCCTGTGATATTTCCTCGAGGACGGCCTGGCTGGCATGTTCGGATACCAAAAAAGCCTGCCAAGAAGGGCGCACAAACTAATGCTGCTTCTGCAGCCAGACGGCCTATGAGGCATGTTATGTGAGCTGTGTGTTTTTCTGTGTTCTTGTTGATTGTGGGTGTCATTATCTTATACTATATTGGATTTTTTGTAGGAGGAAATGAGACATAGACGAGCAGCCTCACTGTAAGTTGTCGGCAATACTAATGTTATCAGCTTCAGATTCGTAGCCTCGAAAGGTCAATGTTATTACGATTCGGACGGTTGTTGCAGCGATACATTGTCGATATGTACATTAAGCTTCAAACAAGTCGGCTCGATTTCGTCCGCCACAATCGGAAACATATTGGATCTGAACTGTATCAGGGTATACTTGATAGCATCGCTGACGGTGAGACAAATCTTGATAATGTAAGGAAGGTAGTTGTTTTACCTCCTTTGTTTGTTGGTGGGCCGCGTGATATGACATGCCGTTATCAAGATGCCATGGCACTGGTTCGGAAATTTGGGAAACTATACTACTTTGTAACAATGACTTATAATCGAAATTGGGCTGAAATACAGAGGGAATTGGAACCCACTGAGGTCGCTCAAAATCGAACCGATCTGGTTGCTCGAATATTTCGCACAAAAACTGTAGACCTGAAGCACGAACTCATTGATAAGGGAGTGTTGGGACTTGTTGCTGCATATACCTATGTTGTAGAATACCAAAAATGTGGTCTTCCTCAGTCGCATTTCCTCCTTATCAAAGGAAATTTGCTAAGTTTGTCCGACCAAATCAGTTCGACAGGTGTATTTCAGCCGAATTACCTAATCCAAAAAAAATTCCTCATCTTTATAGCCGGTGGTGAAGAATATGGTGCCTGGCCCTTGTGGTGGGCTTGAAAGTGTGTAATGTACGTGTAAACAGGTCAAGTAATACTCTAGAAGGGTATGCTAGCTTTTGCCAAAAATCAAGTTTTTGAAAGTTTAGTAAAGCAAGCTCTTGATTTCTCAAAGCTTTGAAACATATTTAAGAAGATGAAAGATATAATAGCGGAGTATAGAGGCTTCAAAGCTTTGAGACTTGGAAAGGTCCAAAGCTTTGAGACTTCCAATTTAAACTGTATGTAAAAGCAGCAAAAAGTAAATAGCAAGGACACAAATATTTTACAGAGTTCAGTCACAATTGGACCTAGTCTCTTCCTGAGGGATCTAATCCCTCCAAGATTCAAACAAAACTTCTTATTAATCACCCAGATTTAGACCTCGATCTCAAGCCTAAGTGAGCTACCTTACACTTATAAAGCTTGTGGTTCCCAACCTATCCAGTTACAGGCTACAACCTGTTGAAACAATAAGAACCTCTTTTTGTTCACTTGAAAAACCAAACTAATAAGTTTAGTGAGGTTTAGAAATACATAAAAGATTATACAATTAAGTACAGAGAGAAGAACTCAGAAGGAATAAGCTATTGAGAAAGCGTGGAAGAGTTCTCCTGGATTTGAGTGATGTTCAGCCTGATTGAATTGATTCCCATAATGATTTGAAGAGCTGTATCTATTTGATCTTCCCAGATTATTGCTCTCTTCAAAAATACGACCTGTGTATCTCTAAATAGTCTCTGTAATTTAAACTTGGCTAGCTATTTTAGTCTGCAACCAACTTGAGAGATTTCAGGAACATAATTCCTAAAATATCTCAGATCTTGCTAGGCTCTTGTTAACAGCTCAATTTGAGTACATTGCTGATCTGTTTATGGACGTTGGAGAGTCCAACAAACCTGCAAATACTTAGCAAACAAGATCAAACAAATAACAATACAATCTAGCAAAGAGATCTGCTTGAAATAGCAGCTAACCAATAAAGAGATAATCATGCTAGACTGTCTGCAAATACTTCTGAGTTAACAGTTATATTCAATCTCATGAATATATCTAATACCCAATATAGCGTCCACAATAATAGAAAATAATCATCCTGTAACAACATCCAAGTAACATTGAAACCATCTGCACATAGAAAGATGGTTAGAAAAACTTAGCAGTAAAGAGTAACTTGAGAATCTCAAAGCTTTGAAGCTTTGCCTTCTAACTTCTTCAGAATGTGTATTGGATTTTCAATCCAATCCAAACCTGCAGTGATCCTTTTAGAGTTTAGATTACGAATATAAAAATATAACTAAACTACGCATCATCAAAACATAACCAAAACCTGCACAAAATAGTTAGACAAATACAGCATACAAGAGCTGCTACAGTAACTCAAAGCTTTGAAGCTTTGGTACTTAGAAAATTCTTATGCTTGTGTTTCTGTCTTTCATCATCAAGGAGCTAAGCTCTCTGCCTGTATTTTCATATCATAATATCCATGAGCTTCAGACTTACCAATCTCCCCCTTGATGAAAGAAAAAACACATTATCTGAACAATTTGATATCCTGCAACTTACAACAGCAGTAAATAAATCACAGAACATTCAAAAAAGAACATAGAATTGCATAGACAATCATAATCAGATCCACAAATTATTACACATTGTAAAAGTAGATACTAAACACACTAAACATCCTAAAAACATGAAACTAAAACACATAAAACACATAGTCTTTCTCCCCCTTTTTGACTTTCATCAAAAAAGTTGAAGAAAATGTTGGATCTTTTCAGAGTTTTTTTTTTAAAGAAACTAGAAATAGTATCCTAAGCTCCAGAACTGAAGAGAATAAGCAGAATAGATAGCTGAGGTTCAAGGCTTTGAAGATCCTGTAGACTTTGCTACTCCTTTGCCTTTGCCCTGAGTCTCTTCTTGTTCTTCTTCTGAGACTTCTGCTTCTTCTGCCTCTCCCTCAGCTGGCTCTCCTTGCTCTTCAGTCTTCTTTCCTTGAGCTTCATCAGTTTGCATCTTCTCAACAACCTCATCCACCAATTTGTCCAAATTAACAGCTTCCTGTTCAGCTTTCTCTGCAGCAGTGTCATCATCTTCTTCCTCTTCATCAAACCGATCAAAGAGATCCTTTGATGTCAGAACAACAGGAATACCTTTCTTCTTCTTCTGTTTCTTGAGAGCTTCTCCCAGAACTTCTTCTGAATCAATACTAGTCTCTCTGCTCTCTGAAGAAGGTACTTTCTCTAGATCCAAACCTTTGATGATCAGGTCAAGCTTGTTAAGCACCAAACCTTTGAACTTAGTCATATCATTGGATAAATCAAACAATCCTTGTCTCAAGTCTTCCACACCATCTTCCAGAAATTCAACCCTATCTATGATCTGTGAGAAATCCAGATGACCAGGTACCTTAGGTGTTGAAGCAGCTTTAGGTTTGATAAACTCCTTTTCCTTCAGCTCTTTAGCACTTAACTCTGAATAGAACTTCCACTTTCCCTTACCAGTATACACAGTCCCAATCCTTTGAAGGGATGCTTTATCAACTATCCCAAAACCAGTAGTAATCTTCTCTTCATCCTTCAAAGACACTCCAAAATGTTTGAAGAACAGTGGTAAAAGATTGGCATAGGGTAGAGAGTGGTTTCTAGTTCTAGTCCCACAGTAAACCATGTGTTCCATCACCACAGTAGGAAGATCTACCTCAAACCCTTGACAAATCAAGTACATCAGGATTACAACCTTGTATGTTACCAACTCTTTGGATTATTCCCTGGGTACCACACACCTCATGATAATAGAAAATAGGATTTTGGCTTCACATTTGAATGCAGAATGTGTTAACTGTTTGGGTTCAGAAGTGGTTACCTCCAAGAAAAACATGGATTTGGCTTTCTCTAGGATCTCTTTCCTATCAGGGTAGTCACCAACCTTATGCTTTCTAGGCACTCCCAATAATTTGGAGAACACCCTGTGATCTAACCTGATATCCACTCCAGCAACCTTTGAGGTTAGGACATATCTATCACTATCATCAAGTTCTTGTACCAGGTTCAAATAGAACAATCTGGTTAACCTAGGGTATGCTTCTGAGGGTGGGTTTAACATACTTCCAACAGATGAATTTCTCAAGTTCTTTATGCAGTCTAAATCTAAAATCTCCAATAAATCAGAACTAATATACTGCAAAAAGAGACCTTTGAAGATGCATACACATCCATCAAAACTTTCTTGACATCAGTATTAACAAACCAAGATTCAGGCAAGAGATTCTTACCAAAGTTTGTAGCTTTCTTGGTTTTTATTGCACTATGTTTCACCTTCTTCTTCTCAGTGGTTTATTCACCCTTCTTCTCAGGGGTTGCTTTTGCTTTCTTGTCACCATTTTTCTTCTCCTTTGTAGAAGATACATTCTTCTTTTCTTTCTCAGCAATCACCAATTTCTTCTTCTTGCTTGACTCCTCCTGATCGTTGTTCCCCTTTTCTTTCACCATCTCCTCTGTTGCAGATTCTGAATCTGACCCAGCCCTAGTTTCCTCTTGAACTTCCTTCCCTTTCTTGGTCTTCTTTTCAGGGGGTGAGGTCTCATGAACACTAGTCGTGTCTTCAGAGTCTGATCCATGAATGGTGATCTTTCTGTTAGCTTTTATCTTCACCCTCTTGTGTGAGGTCTGACCTAGCTGCTTGATTCTTTCGGATTTTCTCTCCATTTGGGTAGGGTTTGAGAAATTGAGAGAATGGGGAGAGAAAGAGAGAGATAGAGACGGAGATATTGAAGTAGATAATGAAAGAAAATAAGTCCTGAAGTTGGCTTAAGTAGGTAGAGAGTTTGACTAAAGGTAGGAGATTTGCAAGCAAAAAGAGTTGAGAAGATTTTCAACATATTTGAAGATATTTTGAACAGATCTCTGAACATTTGAAAAGATTTTGTAATTATCTAAAAAGATAACACAAAATTTTCCATGATCCAATTTTTAAAGATAATGCAAATCCACTCATCACATCAATGAAACAGTAGTTCAAAGCTTTGAGAAGTTTCAGAGGAATACAAAAATTTCAAAGCTTTGAGCTATATTTTCAAGGCTCCAGAAAATATAATCTCAAGGCTTTGAAATCACACAGATACTACACATAGTGACTGATTACTCCCTCTAAACCAATGCATCTTTGTTTAACATACCCAATTCAAGCCTTAGTGATGCAAACCTCTCATATGACAATGGTTTAGTGAAAATATCAGCTAATTGCTTAAAAGTAGAAATAAAAGATAGAACAATGTCACCTTTCTCTGTGTGATCTCTAAGAAAATGATGTCTCACATCTATATGCTTTGTCCTTGAGTGCTGGACTGGATTCTTTGATATTGAAATGGAACTTGTATTGTCATATTTAATTGGCACCTTTCTGAAATCATATCCAAGATCTCTTAGTTGCTGTGCAATCCATAAAACCTGTGAACAGCAACCTCCAGCTGCAATATATCCAGCTTCTGCAGTTGACAAGGCTACTGAATTCTGCTTCTTTGAATGCCAACTTATCAATGAAGATCCAAGAAACTGACAACATCAGAAGTACTCTTTCTGTCTAATTTGTAACCTGCAAAGTCTGCATCTGAATATCCACTCAACAGAAAATTAGTCCTTCTTGGATACCAAAGCCCCAAGTCTTTGGTTCCATTCAAATATCTGAAAATCCTTTTAACATCAATTAAATGACTTTCTTTAGGATCAGCCTGAAACCTTGCACACATGCATACACTAAACATAATATCTGGTCTACTAGCAGTTAGATACAAAAGTGAACCATTCATACCTCTAAATTCTTTCTGATTTACACTCTTACCACTTGTGTCCTTGTCTAAAGACAGTGATGAACTCATAGGGGTCTTTGAAACCTTGGACTGTGACATGTTATACTTGTTTAACAATTCCATGGTGTATTTTCCTTTATGTACAAAAAATTCCTTTCTTCATTTGATGTACATGAAGTCCAATAAAGAAAATTAGTTCTCCCATCAAGATCATTTCAAATTCCCTGCACATTAGACTTGAAAACTCTTTTGAAAGAGCATCATTAGTAGCACCAAAAAGAATATCATCTACATATATCAGAATAACCAACATATCTTTTTCATGATTTTTGATAAAAAAAGAGTTTTATCAACCAGACCTCTCTTAAAACCATTTTCTAGCAAAATTTTTGAGAGTATGTCATACCAAGCACTTGGGGCTTGTTTAAGACCATATAAGGCTTTGTCCTGTTTGTAGACATGATCAGGAAAGATATCATTTTCAAAATCTGGTGGTTGAGCAACATATACTTCTTCTTGTAGATAACCATTCAGAAAAGCACATTTAACATCCATTTGAAAAAGTTTTATATGATTATGTGATGCAAATGCAAGAAGTATTCTGATAGCTTCTAACCTTGCAACAGGGGCAAATGTTTCCTCATAATCAATACGTTCCTCTTGATTGTATCCATGTGCAACCAGTCTTACTTTGTTTCTCATGACCTTACCTTTTTCATTAATCTTATTTCTGAACACCCATCTTGTTCCAATCACTGATTGATCTTTTGGTCTAGGAACCAAATTCCAGACCTTATTCCTTTCAAACTCATTCAGCTCATTCAGCATTGCAATGATCCAATCTGCATCCCCTAGTGTTTCCTTTGCATTTTTGAGCTCAATTAGTGATACAAAAGCACTGAATGCACATAGATTTCTCAATTGACCTCTTGTCTGAGTTCCAGTTGTTGGATTTGATAATATTCTCAGCAGGATGATCTGAGAAATATTTGAACTTCTTTCTCGGTGTCCAAGTTTATGGACCTTCAATGCTTTGAGTTCTTGATACAGTAGAAGGAGCATCATATTTCCTGTCAATCTCTGTCTCAAGGCTTTGAGATTTTGGCTCAGCAAGGGGTTCAAGGCCTTGAGATTCTTCTGAAAGTTTTTGATGCTTAGTTTTGCTGTTGCTGACTTTCTCAAGGTCTTCATCAGCCTCATATTTATTCAAACTAAGATCTGCAAAACTTCCACTCAGAGAATCATCAATACTTTCATCAAAAACAACATGAATACTCTCCTCTACAACTTTATAACTCTTATTGTAAAACCTGAAAGCTTTGCTGGTTTGAGAATAACCAAGAAACACACCTTCATCACTTCTAGCATCAAACTTACCAAGATTATCTTTTCCATTGTTATGCATAAAACAAGTACAGCCAAAAGGCTTAAAATAAGCAACACTAGGCTTCCTTCCTTTAAACAGATCATAAGGGGTTTTCTTCAAAATTGGCTTGATCAAGCATCTATTGAGCACATAATTGGCAGTATTAACAGCTTCTTCCCACAAAGACTTTGGCAAATTACTTTCAAGTAACATGGTTCTAGACATGTCTTCAAGAGTCCTATTTTTTCTCTCAACTACACCATTTTGCTGAGGAGTTCTAGGTGCAGAAAAGTTGTGTGATATGCCATACTTTGCACAGAATAAATCAAAATCAAGTTGATCAAATTCCCTACCATGATCACTTCTAATAGATGTAACAGGTAAATTTTTCAAAGTTTGAAGCTCCTTGAAAAGTTTAGAAAATTCAGACAATGCTTCAGACTTTTCTCTAATAAACATAACCCAAGTATATATAGAGTAATCATCAACTACAACAAGCATAAATCTCTTACCTCTGTGTGTTTGAACTCTCATAGGACCACACAAGTCCATATGCAGCATTTCTAAGGGTCTGGAGGTACTTACAAAATTCTTTGGCTTGAATGAGCTTCTGATTTGCTTACCTTGAATGCATGCTCTACAAAACTCATTATCTTTGAATTTAAGGATTGGTAATCCCCTCACCGGATCTTTTAAGATGAGTTTGTTCAAGGAATGCATGCTTATATGACCAAGCTTTATGTGCCATAGTGTTGAGTCATCCTTCAAAGCTTTGAGACATTTCAGGCTATCACCTGCATCTTTGTCAGTACACAGTGCATAAACATTATGTGACCTAGGAGCAGTGAGAATGCAATTTCCTGATTTCTCATCTTGCACCACACATTTCTCCTTGTCAAAGACAACCTTATTACCTTCGTCACAAAGCTGAGAAATACTCAACAAATTATACTTAAGACCATCAACTAAATAAACATCAGAAATTAAATATGCATAATTTTTGCCAACACTTCCAATACCAATTATGTTGCACTTTGCTTTGTCACCAAGTATGATTGTTCTCTCTGATTGTTCTTTCAGTTCTGAGAATAAAGATTTATTCCCACTCATATGCCTGGAACATCAACTATCCAATATCCATTTATGGTCTTTCAAAGCTTTGGTGACATCCTACAAAAACTCAATCAATGCCTTAACAGGATATTAGACCAAGTGTAGAATTTGGATTCATAGTCAGAGTCAACCATATTATGTTGTCTAACTCCTTTTGGAACCCAAATTTGTTAAACTTGTCCCTTAAGCTGATAAGGATAGGTGTTCCTCATTATGTGAGGTTTTATCCTTCTAAAGGGGCAAGTTACTTTTACATGTCCAATTTTACAGCGATAATGACACTTTGGTGAATGTCTGCTTCCTGCTTTCACAAATGTGGTTTGGCTTTTTCTTGGAAAATTTGGATTATATCCAATTCCACTCTTGTGAACAGACTGCAGACTTCCTCCGAGCATGAGACTTAAATTCTGTTCTGAGCCAGCAAAATTTGAAAGAATTTTCTGAGATTCTTGAAGCCTACTAGTCAAAGTAGTGTTTTGTTATTCCAAATCATCAGAATGATTTTTTAGATCAACATCTTATCAGTTAAAATAGTATTTTGATCAACTACTTCTTTGACTTGTGATTTCAAAGCTTTGAATCTAATGTCCAAGGTTTTGAAGTCACTATCAATTTTTAACTTAGTAGCTTCAAGACATTTATTCTGAAAAACCCAATCTAAGTATTCTTTTGCCTGCTCATGAACCTTCATTTTTAAAGATTCAATATCATTCATGTAACTCTCCTCATTTAAAAACATACTCTTGAGGATTTCAAGTAGCACATCAGAAGGACTAGATAAGAGATTTTTTACCATGTCATCAATTGGCTTCTCTGTGGAATGATTCTCTTAATGTCTAGCCATTACACAGAGATTGGCTTGGTCATCATCAGAGTCTGAGTCTGAAGAGGCTGAATCACTCCATGAAGCAACCATTGCTTTCTTCCTTCTGTTGTCATTCTCCTTCTTTGAGAATTGCCTGTTCTTTTTATTTTGAGGACAGTCTCTCACCAAGTGATCTGCATCTCCACAATCATAGCAATTCATAACTTTAAGTTTATATGATTTGTAAAAGGACATACCTTTCTGATCCTTGCTAGTTGAGGATCTGAACTTTTCTTTGTTGTAATCCTTGTTTCCAGTGTTCCTCTTTTTCTTGAGAATTATGGCCAATGCTTTGGAAATCAAGGCTAAGCCTTCCTCATCATCATCATCTTTCTCTGGTTCAAGGCTTTGGGATTTTTCATTGTCTTTTGCCTTGAGTGTCAGATTCTTTATAGTGTCACTCAGTTCACCATCCACCTCTTTCATAGAGATCTCATGAGTGAGCAACTTTCCTTGCAGATCATCCAGTTCCTGAATGCTTAAGTCATGAGCTTCTTCAATAGCTGTAGTTTTGGGCTCCCATTTGGCTTTAGGCAAGCTTCTGAGAATCTTCCTGACTTTTTCTTCATTTAAGAACACTTTTTCCAAAGATTCCAAGTTGTTCACAATATCTGTAAACCTTTTGAACATATCTTTGATGGACTCATCAGAGTTCATCTTAAACAGTTCATAGTGCCTCAAAAGGATATTAATCTTTGTCTGCTTGACTTGGCTAGTTCCTTCATAGGTAACAGTCAACTTATCCCAGATCTCCTTTGCATTCTTGCAATTAGATATCTTGTTGAACTCATCTGCACTAAGAGAAAAATACAATAAGTTCAAAGCTTTGTAATATTTTGATACCTTTTCCAGTTCAATAATTGAGAGATCTTCATCAGGTTTGATAGTTCTAACACCATCCACAGTGGTGTAGAATAGGTTTGGCCCATTCAGAATAATAGACCGTAGTTCCATGTCCTGATCTATGATAACAATTTCATCAATGCCTTCCAATGCACAAAGTTATCACCACAAAATAATGGAGGTCTATTAGATTCCCTTTATTGTGAGAATCCTCCTTCACCTACAAAACTCATTGTCACAAGATTGTTAGATCTTTAAACTGTGACCCAAAGCTCTGATACCAATTGAAAGTGTGTAATGTATGTGTAAACAGTTCAAGTAATACTCTAGAAGGGGGGGGGGGTTGAATAGATTATGCTAGCTTTTTCCAAAACTCAAGTTTTTTAAACTTCAGTAAAGCAAGTTGTTGATATCTCAAAGCTTTGAAATAAATTTCAGGAGCTGAAAGATATAACGGCAGAGTATAGAGGCTTCAAAGCTTTGAGACTTGTAAAGATCCAAAGCTTTGAGACTTAAAATTTAAACTGGACACAGATATGTAAAAGCAGCAAAAAGTAAATAGCAAGGACACAAATATTTTACAGAGTTCAGTCACAATTTGACCTAGTCTCTGCCTGAGGGATCTAATCCCTCCAAGATTCAAACACAACTTCTTATTAATCACCCATATTTAGCCCTAGATCTCAAGCCTAAGTGAGCTACCTTACACTTATACAGCTTGTGGTTCCCAATCTGTCTAGTTACAGGCTAAAACCTGTTGAAACAATAAGAACCTCTTGTTTTTTCACTTGATCAACCAAACTAATAAGTTTAGTGAGGTTTAGAAATACGTAAAAGATGATACAATTAAGTACATGGAGATGAACTCAGAAGGAATAAGCTGTTGAAAGCCTGAAAGAGTTCTTCTGGATTTGAGTGATCTTCAGCGTGCTTGAATTGATTCCCAGAATGATTTGAAGAGTTGTATCTATTTGATCTTCCCAGATTATTGCTCTCTTAAAAAATACGACCTCTGTGTCTCTAAATATTCTCTGTAATTCAAAGTTGGCTAGTTGTTTTAGTCTGCAACCAACTTGAGAGATTTCAGGAACATAATTCCTAAAATATCTCTTATCTTGTTAGGCTCCTGTTAACAGCTCAATTTGAGTACATTGTTGATCTGCTTATGGACGTTGGAGAGTCCAACGAACCTGCAAATACTTAGCAAAAAAGATCAAACAAATAAAAATATAATCTAGCAAAGACATGTGCTTGAAACAGCAGCTAACCAATAAAGAGATAATCATGCTAGACTGTCTGTTGATACGTCTGAGTTAACAGTTGTAGATAGTGCTTTCTAGACACACAGATCTTAGCCACGTGGCGACCATCCAGCACACCCAGCTGTGCTCCACACACACTGGATCACCAGGCCCGCTGATCCACGTGGGGGCTGCGAGACAGGGCCCTCGCATACCACCACACGGGAATTGTAGGGACTTAGTGGTTTGGAGGCTAGAGTAAGTCCTGTCGCGCGCGAGCGGCAACCAAGCCCGCGCGCGACCCCTAGTAACTGCTTTGAGAGATTTATGGCACGAGCTCCATAAACCCGGTCAACCTCCTAACGGTTCCGGTATACACGGATAACGTGCCGTAACGGTCCCTATATACGCGGACGAACGTGCCGTTGTGGTTAAGCTAATTAAGCCTCCATTAATGGGCGCATTAACCCACTACAACGGTCACATTCTCCGTTATATATAGGATCGTTAACCCTTCCATACAGGGGCGGAATCACCTGAGATACGCGGAAGCTCTGCCAGAATCCTGTCTCTCTCTCATACAGTGCTATTGTCTTACTCTCTCCCTACACACAACCTTACTCTTCCTGTGTTCTTTCTATCCCCTACTCTTGGTGTATATTGAATTCTCTCTTCAGGATTCTCTCGTACACATTTGGTGAACCCGACGTGAAACTTACCATTGCAAGCAACCATGTCTCATGAAGATGATGTCAGTAACAGATCGCCATCTACGGAGACCACCTCGGGAGAGGAGACCCGTCACACTCCTACGGCCGCCGGTGAGGCTCCGACGCTAGAAGCCTTGAACGCCACTATCCAGAATCAGGCAAAGGCTCTTAAGGCTCAATCCGCACAGATGGAACGGATAATGGCCATCCTGGGGACCCTTGCTCCGAACCCTACATCAGGAACTGCCGTCTCTCAGGGAGGAGGAGTTCCCACCACCCAAGGGACTGGAGTGGCACTCATGCCGCCTAATCCTAATCTGCAAACCCCACCAGCAATGGTGCAGTTGCCCTCGGTCCAGGGGCAGACGACTCAAATACCGCCTTTTACCGCACACACCCCTCAACCACCAACTGTGGCACCCAACCTGTCCTCACAGTATCCCTTGTCTTCTCCGACGGCACTGTTGGGTAACGTGAGTTCACAGTACGCTCTTAGCTCGACCACGACATATGTGTCGCCTTCGACTACAACCACCCTTCCCCCTGCTGCCGAGGGGAGTGCACCGGAGTGTATGACATCGCTGCGGCGGCGCATGGAAACTTTCTTGGCTAACCAACCGTTCGCTGATACCATCATCCCGAAGGTTGACAATGATCCCCCTATCCCACGCGAGATCTACCTCATGCATAACCCTTCCGGGTACAAGGCTCCTAAATGGACAAGTTCGAATATGTCAACGGAAATGCCCACGAGCATGTCATGCGCTTCATCGATGTGATGGGGCCATATGGGGCTGATCCCAAGTTGCTGATGCGCGAGTTCCCGAAATCTCTGGGGAACGTGGCCTATAAGTGGTACAGGACGTTGGAGGCCGGATCCGTGAAGACCTGGGACCACATGGTCCAGAAGTTCTATACCAAATTCTTCCACGTGGAAGAAAAGGTGACAATGATTCATCTCTCCCGTATGTACCAGAAGCGCGAAGAGGACGGAGTGACGTTCATCAAGAAATTCAGAGCCAAGTCCTTAGAATGCAGAGATGAAGTGCTTGAGGGAAGGCTCGTGGAAATATGTATGCAAGGCATGCGAGACGAGTACAAAGGTATGCTTATCAACCTACAAACTCCTACATTTTCAAAGCTAATCGAATGCACAAAGAACATAGATCCTATAGTGGAGAGGCAAAAGAAGAAACACGCCCCCGAACGATCCCCGAGTGGAACTACTTTTAAAATTGGAAGGTTCAGCTACAAGAGGGGGCGCGAAGCTGAGGTTAATACAGTCTCGCCACAAAAGAAGCCCAGAGTTACAAACTCGGATGCGCCACCTCTACCCTGTTCGGTGGAGGAAGCGATGGACTTGTGTAAGCAGTGGCGTAAAGACGGTATCTTGCCGCCACTCGAAAGGATACCCTCCAAGGAGATGATGAGGGACCCAAAGTGGTGTGAATGCCACGGAAAGATCATGCACCCCACGGCTGACTGCAAGAAGCTCAGAAACATGGTGAGCCGAAAGATGAAAGACGGTGAGTTGATTGTCAGCGACCAGAGGCAGGATGTGCGAAACAATCCACTGCGTGCCCATGCGGAGCAAGAGCCGAAAGGCAAAGAGGTTGCTATGATCGCGATTATGGACCTCGAAGAGATTGCGGAAGATGGTCTACCCATCATTGCCGAAGTCTGCAACGATGAGGACTACAGCATAGACACTGAGGATGAACGTGCCGATCGGATTAAGGGGTCGCATGGGTTCAGCAGGTTCTTCGATGAAATGAACTTTTCGGAGAAGTGCCGGAAGGAGATGAAAAAAGCGATCCTGAGGATAGCGGAAGACTACGAGGAAGATATCGTGGTTTCCGATGGGAAGGTTGTCAGGGCATCCCGCTCCACAGAAAAAGTCATAACC
The DNA here is from genome assembly GCA_023055425.1 of Linanthus parryae. Classification (NCBI taxonomy): domain Eukaryota; kingdom Viridiplantae; phylum Streptophyta; class Magnoliopsida; order Ericales; family Polemoniaceae; genus Linanthus; species Linanthus parryae. Next base: position 92,027,365 of record JALGPY010000002.1, on the reverse strand, counting down.
TACTCTGCAAGCGACAAAAAGACAGATGCGAGCCACCAGAAGCCTTTGTACGTGACGGCAGTAATTATTGGTGTTGAGTTCAAACGAGCGTTTTTCGACGAAGGAGCGGCAGTTAACGTGGTCTCCCTCAACACTCTGAAGTTGGCGGGAATCCCGGAGCAAAAGATTGTCAGACGTCCATCCCCGCTGATGGGGTTTGGAAGCGACTCCAGGATGACGATAGGATGGATCCGTCTGGGTGTCCAGATTGGCAAAATCAAGTGTTCAGCCGAATTCTATGTCATCGATGCGAACACTACGTATCATATGATCATCGGCCGGGCCTGGATTCATCGCTTCGATGCAGTCCCCTCGACAGCTCACCAGGTGATGAAAGCTATCTGGAACGACAGAATAGTGGAGATACCAGCCTCGATAAACCCTTTTAATTTGGATGAAGCGCACCTCACCGAAGCAGTATGTTTCACTGAAATGGAAGATGAGCAAACGCCAGGGCCGTTTAATCCGACTCCTTTTCCTCGATGGGAGGACATCAAGGATCAATCACCAGCAGGAGTGATGGTGACAAGGGAGGAGGCCAAGGAAAAGTCGTCCGCGCGAGAAGAGGAACCACGCATTGCCTATCAAAGGAAGAATGTGTACACCCCGAAAAGGATATCAAAACATGATCCCGCGGGTAAAGAAATAGAAAGCTTTTACGCTAACGGGAAGAAGTGCTACCGCATATGAATGTGCGCGGGGATACCCCCACGCGAGCATAGGGATATCCCTGAGCAAATCAATCAAATCGAGCAGGTCTTGGAATTAGACAAACCAACACTAGGCGTTTTAGAGGAGAAGCTAAAAGAGGCGCCCGAATGCATGGAGGACAAGCCCAAACCGCAAAAGCAGGAGATGAAGGAGGTGTTCCTAAGCCCAAGCGAAGAAAAGAAGAGACCATTCTTTCTGAGTGCAGACCTCACGAGCGAGGAGGAAGAAAGAATCCTGCAGCTTCTGACTGAGTACAAAGACGTGTTCGCATGGGAATACGATGAGATGCCCGGCCCGGACACGAGCATCACCATGCACAAGCTGGATGTAATTCCAGGATCCAAGCCGGTAAAACAGAGCACAAGGAGCTTCAGGCCGGAGATAAGCGTGAAAATCAAGCAATAAATTGTCAAGCTGCTGACTGCCAAATTTATCGAGCCAAATCACCATCCTACATGGTTGGCAAACATTGTGCCTGTGGTAAAGAAGAACGGGCAGCTTCGCATTTGTGTGGACTTCCGAGACCTTAACCGTTTCTGTCCCAAAGACGAATTTCCGCTGCCCAACATCGATCTACCGATCGATTCGACCGCGGGTCATCGCATGTTCAGCTTTATGGACGGCTTCAGTGGGTACAACCAGATCAAAATGGACCCTGAAGACGCACGAAAAACCGCATTCATCACGCCAGTGGGAGTCTTTAATTACACGGTTATGCCTTTCGGACTCAAGGACGCAGGTGCGACTTATCAGCGAGCCATGATGGCTCTGTTCCACGACATGATGCAAAAAGAAGTGGAGTTTTATGTTGATGACTTGGTCGTTAAGTCCAAGAAAGAAGCAGACCACTTGGGGGACCTGCGGAAAGTATTCGAAAGATGCAGAAGTTTCCAGCTAAAGATGTACCCCATGAAGTACGCATTCGGAGTAACCTCGGTGAAGTTCTTGGGATGCGTAATACATCACCAAGGCATCGAGCCTGATCCCGCAAAAGTATCGGCAATCACCAGCATGACGGCGCCGCACAACCAAACTGCTTTGAAAACATTCTTGGGGAGGTTATCTTACTTGCGAAGGTTCATCCCTGCGATCGCAGAAATAACCTTCTGCTCTAACGATTTACTCAAAAAGAATGCTGCATATAACTAGACCACAGAACATGAGGCCGCATTCGGAAGACTCAAGGACTTGCTGACGTCACAAAGGGTGATGATCGCGCCCCATCTCGGATCGCCGCTTTTGCTGTACCTTACATCGACAAAGAGGTCTATAGGGACATTTTTGTCAGGAATATAAGGAGAAAGAAAGACCGATCTACTACATTTCTCGCATAGTGCAACCAGCCGAATCAAGGTATACAGATATTGAGCGTCATTGCCTTGCTCTATTCTTTGTAATAGAAAAGTTGAAGCACTACTTCGCCTCGCACAAAGAGGTAGTGGTTACAAAGAGTGACCTCATACGGTACCTCTTGACTCGCACTTCTCCTGGGGTAAGACTGGCAAAAAAATGTATATGACCATCTCTCAATACAACATCACATGCGTTCGACCGCGGGCAATCAAGTCGCAAGCGGTGGCGGATTTGCTAGCACAGTTCCCTGATAACAGCCACGAGCCCACCATCAAGGAAGAACTTGAGGGACCCGAAATCTATGCAGTTGAATTGCCTTACTGGGCGCTTCATTTTGATGGGTCGTCAACAAGGAAAGGTGGAACAATTGGAATAGTTCTGACCAAACCCGATGGAGAAGTCATACAAATGTCCACAAACTTGATTTCGCAGTCACCAACAGCGAAGGGGAATATGAGGCTCTCATTGCAGGTCTCCGCGCTGCTAGGGCACTAGAAGTAAGCAATTTGACAGTTATGGGGGATTCCAAGTTGATCGTCAAACAAGCTTCAGGCGAGTATGGATTAAAAGAAGTAAATCTATTGCCCTACCGGACTTTGGTACAAAAACTAGTGCAACAATTCAGTGATGTCAGGTACGAGCACAAACCTAGAGCAGATAATCGGCATGTTGATGCTTTGGCCACTCTGGGATCTAAGGTTAGTGCAGACAAGTGCCCCGCGAGAATCTCGATTGAAGTACGAACGTCTTCGGCGTTGACAGAGGACGCATGCGACGATGAATGCATGGATGATGAAGACTGGAGGAGGCCAATATTAGGCGCCATCGCAGAGGGAACGAGTAAAGAAAAATGGGCATCCACCAAGGGGTATTGTATACATGACAACACTCTCTACTATAAAGGCCCAGGCAGAATACTCATGCGATGCGTCTCGCAGCAGGAGGGACGAGCGATGTTAGAAAAGATTCACCAGCATACTTGCAGGGAAAGTGAGGTGTCAATCTATAGAAAAGCCCAAAGGTATGGGATTCACTGGCTGGACATGTCAACGGCTGCGGCGTTAATCGAAGGAAACTGCGAGAGTTGCGCATTGATCAAGGACTCTCTAACAATTGCTCTGGTCGATGATGATATGTATTGGAGGAACCCACTCTTCGACTTTCTCACACAAGGAATCGAGCTTGAGTCGAGAAAAGAAGCCGAAAAGCTAAAAAGGAAAGCAGCCCGGTACGTGGTGCAAGAAAACATACTCTGGCGAAGGGGTCACGAGGGTAACCTGCTTCGATGCCTAGACAACAAAAAATCACAAGAGGTGATGGACCTCTCTCACCAAGTGGAGCATCAGGGAGGTGCGAAACTATGCAGACAGCTTCTCACAGTTGGTTACTTCTGGCCCACCATGGAGGCAGTTTGCCGTGCTAAAGTGAGAAGATGCCAGGAGTGTCAATTCAAAGGCAACCTCGTACATGCCCCTGTCGTAGATCTACATGCGTTGGGGACACCATGGCCATTCCACACTTGGGCTCTGGATTTTTTCGGTCCTATTCGACCATCCTCGCATGGGAACCAGTTTATCCTCACTGCAACCGAGCTGTTCACCAAGTGGGTAGAAGCAATATCGTTGGAGATAGCGAATGCGCTTGCTGTAGTCCATTTCATCCAAGAGAACATCATATACAGGTTCGGGATTCCTAACACAATTCTCTCGAATAATGGTACCCCCTTCGTCAACCGACAGGTAGCCACAAAGCTAGTGGAGTACAACATAAGGCAGATATGTTCTACTCCTTATTATCCAAAAGGGAATGGTCAAGAAGAAGCGACCAACAAAACACTACTAAGAATTCTGAGCAAGATGGTCGCAGACGATCACAAGAAATGGGCTGATTCTTTGAACTTAGCATTGTGGGCATATCGAACTTCGCCAAGGACCCCTACAGGGGTCTCCCCATTTCTTTTATGCTGTGGAGCTGAAGCTGTGGTACCGGCGGAGGTGAAAATCAACTCTGCAAGGTTGGCCTTCCATGCATTATACGAGAATCAGCGCGATCATGACTTGATCCTATTGGAAGAAAAGCGAGAGCAAGCCAAGCGGACTAATAAACGGTACAAGGAGAGGATCGCTCGCGCGTACAATAAAACAGGCCAAGTCGAGATTTCGCAGTTGGGGACTTGGTCTTGCGCGCATCGGATCACTGCATGCGGAAGGCAGCTCACCCAAAGCTCGCAGCCAACTGGGAAGGACCATTCGAAGTCAAAGAGGTCTTTGATAGTGGCTACTGCAATATACAAAGACTACATGGGACAGCCACAACCCCAAGCTCAGCCAACATGCGCTGGATTAAGAAGTATTATCCTTAACTTCTCTCATTACATGAATCAGATTACAATGCCTATTTTATGCTTAGTATTGTGATAGACTCATGCGTCGTCCCTCCCATATGAGGGATTTGTAATTTCGCCTTTCCCATATGAGGGTGTTTATACTAAAAGACTTCTCCCAAATGGGAAGAATTTTATGATTTCGGCTGTCTTTTATCGCTTCATCTACTTCTCCATTTCTTAATAACGAAAGCCTATCTGCTGAGATAGCGGCACTAATCAAATACGATCTTAATTGATCCTAAGCCTATCTGCTGAGATAGCAGCATTAATCAAATACGATCTTAATTGATCCCAACCCTATCAGCCGGGATAGCAGCACTATGCAAATATGATCTTGATTGATCTCAAGCCTATCTGTCGAGATAGCAGCCATACTTAAATCTGATCTTAAGTGATCCTAAAGCCTATCTGCCGAGATAGCATCACTATAAGAATGCGATCTCAAACGATCTAAAAGCTTACCTGCTAAGATAGCAGCTCTAATGTATGATCTTTATGATCTGCGAATCTATCCATTAGATGGCCAGCTATAGCGACACCGCATCGTGCGAATACGAAAAACAAAGGACAAAATTTCCAAAACGCATGCGAAATTACAATTTGTTGTAACAAGAGCAGCAAATGATACAAAGCGCTTTATTATGAGTCAAAATGACTTACAATTTATCTGTCTAGATAGCAGCTTACAAGCGAAAGCTCAGACTGAGCTAATTACATAGTCAAAATGACTTACAATTCATCTAGATAGCAGCCTACAGGCGAAAGTTATACAGAAAGGAAATCCTTACTGTAAAATGAACGGCCTACAAACGCTACAAAAGCTATGTGACGCCGTCTTCAAGCTCCCAGGATTCTGACAAGGCCTCTGTCTGGTCTTCATCCCAAGAGATATGCCAGATGAACCACCTGTTCAGGCGTATGCGGCGGTGAAGAACAGGCAGGCAGCAACTCCTGGGGCAGGAGGCTCCTTGTCCACGGAGACGAGCACAATGGCTCGCCGCCCCGAGTTCAAGAACGTGGAGGCAAATAGTTCTCCTCCGGGAAAGCTAGAGGAGAAACACCCCGTTCATTACGAGTTGGTAAAAAGGTCAGTACATCACTGCACCTCGCCGGAAGGCAGCCAAAAATACGACCTGCAAACATAATAGACGAAGAAAATTCTTCGAGCAAGCATGAGGTATTAAGTGCATCTTCCTTACGATGATTATGAAGATTAATAAGCTTCGTAAAGAAGATCTAGGAAGCTATTTCTATGGAACAAAGCACAAACTCAGGTTTCACAACTTGAAACTGCCATGAATCAACAAAACAAAAGCGTTGAAGCCAGCAGTCGTAAGGACTCATGGTAAACCACATTTTGGGATGAAGAACCCAAGCAGCAAGAGGCAGGGTTTAAATAGACCCTACGGAGACCCTTCAGTTCCATAACTGAGTCAGGAAAGCTTGGAAAAGGGGTAAGAATCAATCACTTACGTCTTGAAAGAGGTAACATTCAATTACCCTACTAAAGGCTACGACGATTCAGTGGCGTGCCCTAATTAATGACAGAAGGTCATGATACGGATGGATTTCCCAAGGAAATCGTGCTTATCTAATAAGTAATTAGCGCAAAAATCAAGGCAGATATGTCAGCAGGTGACGTCATAATTGATACGCATCAGATATTCGAGCAAATCCCTGAAGGGAAAAATGGGCTTTCAAGCCTTGAATAAAAAACGGGGGAGAAACCCTAGGCAAACATTACAATAATGTTTTTTTGTTTCAAACAAATTTCTGCTTTGTTTCAAAATAAATTTTTGATCAGGGATCATCAGGAGAAAACATAGCTGATGCATCTCTCACTTGCTCCACCTCTCGTTTCAACTGCTCATACTTGGCGCTCATCACATGGAAGAGTTTGACAGCCTCGTCAGCTTTCTGCCTTTGCTCCTCCACTTTTCGCCCCTCAGATGCGAGATTATGGAAGTCGCGCTTCAAATTCACAGCTGTGCGAATCTGGGTAACTCTGTTGACAAGATACCCGAAACCCAGCTTGCCTTGAACTTTGGCTTGAGGGCCTTGGCACATGCTGAAAAGCAGCTGCGCACTCTGAGGATAAATGGTCGCAGGCGTGGCCGCAGACAGATGCTCCAAAATCCAAATGGCTTCAGTCAAGAACAGTCTTCTGTTAAAAGGTTCTATCTCCAGAGACCTCGCAAATGACCGAGGATAGGAGAGACGCATCCGAACTAGCCAATCCACATCAGCTTGCTTCAACCCTGACAGTGATGATTCAAGTTTAGAGTATAAAACTTGTAAATGAACAAGTGAAAAATGCGAAAAATGGTAACATACCAGTTCCTTCAAGGATCTCGCGCAAAGAAGGAATGCGCATTGCTGGAGCAGCTGAAGTCTGTCCTCGCTCCATTGCTCGTCTATCAGCTGCGAGCTCTAGCTCCTCATATTTAGCAGGAAGGGTATAGGCTGCCACAGGCGCGATTTCAGCTCCCACCTGCGAGCTCCAAAGACTCCACTCTTGGGGAACCTCTGGAGGCTCTATCTCTGCTGCAGGAATGGCAACAGCAGTAGCTGCTGCTCGATCAGGAACTCCTTCAGGTGCGAGGGACTCGCGAGACTCGGGAGCACTCATTTGACCATTCACATTTGCATGTGATGTTGTGTCTTCCACGACCTGCTCATGAACCTCAGCCTCAGCAGCATCTGTCTCCATTCCCTCAGCTGCAGCATTAGTATCTTCCTCCATCAGCACGGTGTCAGCTTCGAAATCATCAGAAACTTCGATGACATCCTCCAAGGGCTCTCCTGCATACTCGGCAGCTGCGACAAGCTTCTCGACATGAGAGCTTCGCTTTGGGGCATAAGATGCAGAGGGTTGACTTCTTTGCTCCAGCACGGCCTTATCAGCATCACCTGCGATACAAGACAGGAAAATGTGAGGTAACTTGTATCATACAATATTTTATTATTTTGATAAACTAAAAGCAAGAACCTCCACGCGTAGGTGGGATTGTAGCATCATCCTCATATGCTAAAGACGCGACACCATATCCTATTAATGTATCTTCGTTAAGAACATCCTTAAGGTGAGCGTGACCTTGGGTGCGAAGAAACCAGTTATGATGATGCTTGGGTTATTAAGCCTAGTTTACAAACACTGCTTGAATGATTACCTTAAGGTTCACCGCACTTGCTTACTAGCCATCGGCGGATGTCAGATTTTGACAAGCCATGCTTTAATGCACCCCTAATCACTTCTTGATAAGTCACAGCGAGGCTAAAAATCTCACCTTTTTTGCCACCTGCGATTTCCTCAAAATCCGCTTGAGCCTGCTCCAGAGCAGCCGCATCTTCCTCTTGAGCCGCATCTTCCTCATCAACTCGAGCCACATCTTCCTCATCAGCTTGAGCCGCATCTTCCTCATCGGTTTTCCGCGCCAATTCGTCAACGTGTTGCTCTTCCAAACTCCTTTGTTTTATGCGTTCAATCTCATCTTCTTCTCGCTTCCTTCTTCTTTCAGCAGCCTCCGCAGCAGTTCTTCTAGACTCAGCAAGGATGTCCTCGTCTATGGCTTCGCTGGAAACACCAGAGTGGGAACCCCTCTCTTGCCTCTTGGCCAGAAGGCCGCTGATGGTTTCTGCATCATCATCTGCGAAAGAACAAACTGTTCAATAAAAACTGCGAGAGCTAAGATAATGAGAAGATAAGTTCGTTAGATATACCTTCCGAATCTTCCTCTTGTATCTCACCTCTTCCTTCTTATCTGTCATCTTCGACTCTCTCTTCTTCTTCATCATCTTCTCTCCTCTCATCCTCCTCTTCCTCTTGACCAAACGGAACAAAATTCTCGACTGCGAGCTCTTTTCGCGCCCTGCTCGGCATGCGACCCTTACCTTTATCTTTAGAAGCATGGGACTTCGCAGGAGAGGAAGGTGGAGCACTCCTAGGGGAATAAATTGTGATTCCCCTCTACCTTGGTATCTTTGCCCTTGGAGCAATGTATGTGGGAGGAGATGGAGCGTTCCTAGGAGGAGACAGAGCTGGAGTGTTGTCTATCAGTGAATCAGCAAATGCGTCCATTATCTCGCCAATTCGGGCCTCGATTGCGGGAGCCATTCTCATTGCTAGCAGAATTGGCTCACCCTGCCTTCTCGCAGCAACAATGGTGTTGATCAGCGACTTGGAGCGCTCACCGGATGCAAACCTCCTCACATAGAACTACAACAGAAAATGGAGCATAAGTTTCGACACATCAGAGTAAAGAAACTCAACATGAGCAAAGGAAATTGTTTACCTTGGAAAAATCTTCGCTGTATTTGATGACATGTGAAGCACCTTCCCTGACTGCGGCAATCTTTTCTTCAAGGATGGTGGAGGGGCACAAGTGATTCTCATGGTCCAGCAATGAGTAGCAGCCGTACTGGGATTCATCCAAGCTGCAGTTAGGACGGAAGGGGAAGGAATTTATCTTGATCACAGGTGCTCTGCTGGGAGGAGGAGTCGACTGTGTCTCAAATCTGGCCTGCTGGGTAGTCCAGTAAGCAACCCAATTCTTGGAGTAGCCACCTGCGCGGCCACCTGCAGGTTGATCAAATGGATGGTTTCTCCTCAGAATCGTTTGGCACTCGCCAGACAGTAGCCGCTTGTAGCAGCCTCTTACGATGGATCTGGGCCAGACTGATGGCGACATCGCATCAAAGCCAAACTGGGGAGAAACGCGAGTGGGATCGACATCGACTGTGATCCTCTCGTACCTGGGAGTAAGCTCGCGAACATACTCAGTAAGAGCAGGAAGAGAACCCCTTAGACACCAGCATAAGAATTCGCGATAGCGCTCATGGAAACGCTTATGACCCTCGAATAGAAGTTCTTCCGAGAAAGCAACAGGTCTGGCAGGATATAACTTTGGGAGCCATCGCACATTTTCAATGCGCATGGCATAAGGCCTAGCTGTAAACTTGATGCGATCATCGCATATCAAGCTCCAGGTACACTTAGAAAAATGAGTTCCAAACCATCTAGCATCCCTTCCACTGGAAAGTTCCTCCTCCGCACCTGGGACACACCACTTGCTGGATTTAGAGGGAACAGGAGCATAAGAGGGCCATCGCTCAAAAACCCACATAGTCAGTAATGCGATGTTGACATAGGTCAACACATCAAGGCAACCGCAAGAGTCCTTGGTCGCCACAACCAATTGGTCCAATCTATGGTATAGGGTGCCCAAGACTACGGCCCAAGTGAGACTCTTTGACCAAGGGTCAGTTTCACAGCAAGAGGGAGGACATGGTACAAAACCCCATCATGAGGGTGACCATCAATTAAATACCTCGATAACCAGGCGCAGAGAAAAGCACACAAGGTCATATGGTAACCTTTCCCGTTCACATAATTCTTCTCCTTTGGGTTCTGGCTCGGGAGTTTCTTGGTGATACTACTATTCGCATAGTCGCGAAAGAAGTACTGCTCCCCATTGCCCCAAGTGTTCTTCGCGGATGTATCAACCAGTTGCCAGTCGGGAAGAATTTTCGCAGGTGTCCACCGAGTGGAAATTTTATTTACCTCTGACAAGCATTCCTCCATCTGCTTGTACGGAGCAAGTTCTGGATTGGTCCTCAAAGGGCTTAGAGGATCGACCTCGCCAACAGGAGAAAGATCATACAACATATGCACATCCTCCAGAGTGGGAGTAGCCTCGAACTTAGCAAAGTGGAAGGTGTGAGTCGCAGGCGAATAGCGGGAAAGAAGGTTTAGAAGCATGGACTGGTCCAACTTCACGGAAGCACCCTTCACAGCACGGACTGCGAAATAAACGCCAGCATTGTTCAATGCGATGGCATGATGAGTCAATACATGGTCGATCCACTCATCCATTAAGTCCAATTTCTGAAAAACGCTTGGGTCGAAATTGCAGTATGGGGGAAAACCCATTTTCAACCCCTATTCGAACCACATCCTTGGAATCGATCAATTCAAGAATGGCTGCGTTGACAGGTGGGGTCAATGTTTGCAACCCTTCAGAAGGAACGGGAGTTGGCAGGTTCTTCACCTTAACCCTAGCATGGTAAAAGTGTTTTACGCCCAAATAGGGGGCTTTCCGCCATAAGGTTTGGGGAAGATCAGGTATTTCTTCGACTTCTTTAACGGGTTTGGTTCCTTTTGTCTTTGCGATCCCTGTAGAAGAGCAAGAAAAAAGGGGGGAGAAATACATACACTTTCAGTTTGAATTTGAATTCCAAGAATCAGTTCGAATTTCAGTTCGAAGCAATTGTGCTTTGTCAAGAGAATATGAACAGTTCAGTGTCAATTTCGGGATTGAAAGTTCATAATCGTTTATATTGCTTGGAATTTCAGAATCCCCACATTCACAACCCTTACAATCTGGGGATTAAATCAGTTCTAGGTTTAAAGAACAAGGTCTCTTTTGCAGTTTTCAATGAATGACATGTTTCAGATAGTCACGGGTTTGCAGATCCAATACAGTTCAAAGCATATATCAGTACATTAAATGGAATTGAGCAAAGCCAATCTTGTTTTGGTAAAGCTTGCTTGGATGAAGCCAGTTGAAGGAGGCGGTTGACAAGAAAGAATTGATGATTAATCACTTGAATCTGCTCTTGAAGGCTTCCGTGTATCATTCACTTTAAGAGAAAGAAGTGACGCTTTGCAACAATGGAGAGCACAGAGTATTTATCCAAAAACAATGAGGGGTTTCGTCCTTTCAGTAGTCGAATCGCAACCGTCACCATCGAATCGCGCAATCACAGGACAAGCTGACGTCATGCCTAAATTCCTAAAAGACCAGACGGCACGACTCTAGGGATTTTAGGTCATAATGACACGCACGGGGGCTGAATTTGCGTGTATTTGAATTGGTGTGTGGCGACGACGCGTACATTGATTCCTGCGCATTGAAGCCTATCCGGCTATGCGTCTTCACGCGCAGAAAGGGGGCTAATGTAGATAGTGCTTTGTAGACACACAGATCTTAGCCACGTGGCGACCATCCAGCACACCCAGCTGTGCTCCACACACACTGGATCACCAGTCGCGCTGATCCACGTGGTGGCTGCGAGACAGGGCCCTCGCATACCACCACACGGGACTTGTAGGGACTTAGTGGTTTGGAGGCTAGAGTAAGTCCTGTCGCGCGCGAGCGACAACCAAGCCCGCGCGCGACCCCTAGTAACTTCTTTGAGAGATTTATGGAACGAGCTCCATAAACCCGGTCAACCCGGTCAACCTCATAACGGTTCCGATATACGCGGATAACGTGCCGTAACGGTCCCTATATACGCGGAAAAACGTGCCGTTTTGGTTAAGCTAATTAAGCCGCCATTAATGGGCGCATTAACCCACTACAACGGTCACATTCTCCATTATATATAGGATCGTTAACCCTTCCATACAGGGGCGGAATTACATGAGATACACGGGAGCTCTGCCAGAATCCTGTCTCTCTCTCGTACAGTGCTATTGTCTTACTCTCTCCCTACACACAACCTTACTCTTCCTGTATTCTTTCTATCCCCTACTCTTGGTGTATATTGAATTCTCTCTGCAGGATTCTCTCGTACACAACAGTTATATTCAATCTCATGAATATATCTAATACCCAATATAGAGTCCACAATAATAGATAATAATCAGTATGTAACAACATCCAAGTAACACTGAATCCGTATGCACACAGAAAGATGGTTAGAAGAACTTAGCAGTAAAGAGTAACTTGAGAATCTCAAAGCTTTGAAGCTTTGCCAGCTAACTTCTTTAGATGTGTATTGGACAAACCAATCCAACTGAAGTTATCCTCTTAGAGTATAGATTACTGAATATAACCATATAAATAAACTACTCATCATCAGAACATAACCAAAATCTGACAAAATAGTTAGACAAAATAAACTGTGAAGTTCTTTCTGCCATGACGGAACATGTATTTTGATGATAATTGAAATTTCAAATTTGGAGTTAACAGTATGTTGCAACTTCATTCGGAGCACAAGGATATGCTAATCAAGCTGAGTGAGGAGAGCATAACAAAAAAAAAAATATGCCCACATTGTTCCTCCAACTACACCGAACACCCAGTGGGGAAATAAATGGAGTGTTCGGGATGTTGAAGAGGCATACTTTGATGCCCGGCTACTGTGATTGATGGTTGTGGAATCTCATGTCTATTGTGGTTTGTATATAGAGGCATATAGTAGAAATATATGTAACGAGATATGTTATTCTACATTGCTCCTCCAACTACATCAAACATCTAGTGGAGCATGAAAAGCAGTGTTCGCGATGTTGAAGAAGCATACTTTTGTGACGGGATGCGGTGCCTGATGGCGCTGCAGTCTCTTATGTACTGTGGCGTATATATAGTGGTATAGAGTATAGTTATGTGTAATGGGATGTGTTACTGGAGGGAGTTGTATGCGTGCAGCCACTGAATGCCTCCAGATCTTGGAACCGCTATCACTGTGTAGATATCTATACACACACACACAAATATATATGTGTGTGTGTGTGTGTGTGTCTGTGTGTTTATTTGTGAATATATAAATTATGTGTACGGTAATTTCTAGCTGTATATCAACCTTGTATTTTGATATAAACGGTGAAAACATAAGTGATACACTCTCATGCGGAACAATACGGTATGTTTCGAATTTATTGGTATCTTTTTTGTTTTTTGTTTTATAACTTGGGATAACATGGAACCCTGAAATAAAAATGGTTAGGCTACATAAGCTAACATATGGTGCTAAAAATGAAATATAATACTGTGTAGCTGGATTCATTGGCTGTTAATTTAGCAATAGAAAATTACACTATTGTGGATTCTGGAGTGATGAAGTAACATATCGCATGTATTATGTCTTATGTTGTGTGTTTTTTTTTTTTTTTTTTTTTTTTTTTTTTTTTTTTTTTTGTGGCTGAAGGTTTGTTCCTCAGAATTTCATACATGGTACTTGTACTGAATTGGGTATGCACTGAAACCATTTCAATGATTGTGTATGACAAAAATATTGCTTAGAGAAAAACTAAGTGAAAATTGCAATTTGGCACAGTTATAAATTTTAAATTAATTTTTTATTCATAAATCACATGTATTGGACTGAGTGAATCTCAAATTAATAACATATGCCAAATATTTGTAGAGTAAAACTATTTCGGTAAAGCAGCTTTCGAATGATTTCAAAATTGTGTCACATGATTTCCTAAATTTCAATGTTTGGGTGTTCTGGTCGTGGACAACCAATTCCTCTATGTATTTGTTCAGCTTTTTACTAATATTTCCTCAGAGCCATTTCTGGTTTTTGTGTAATTATGCCATTGATATATGAAGAGATCTTGTTACGCTGACATTTGTCAACCGGACAATATGCAATGTAATTTCATAATGATGAAGTCTTAACGTGTGATGTTATACTCAGAATAATGTAGAAGTGTTGTGTACTTTATATGTCTGATTTTTCAACATATTGATTACGATTCTTATATTGAATTGGACTAACTAGAAGTTACGAACAAAACAAAGGAAAAATTTTATCTGTACATGTTAATTTATATTTTGAATACAAGGATAGTTAAAAAATATTTTAATTTCTTATTAATAAAAATAAGTTAATGGAAAAGTGATTGTGATAATATTTAGGGGATATATTTAAAATTTAAAATTTACTACAACATTAAATGGACAGTACTTGCTTTCTGACTGTTTTTATTTATATTTTTAAATGACTATAAATAAAAATTAAAGTATTGTCTATATAATTAGCTTTGACTGCTTTGGGGACCTTCTAATCTTATCCCCAGTTTTGTAATACTATTATCACCGACTCCTTCGACAATGACTAATTGGCTATAAAGCAATAACCTGTGAGTTCTATGGAGATTCATACCGCTGTGGTAAATAATTTTTCTTTTTCCAGGATTCCGATGCTTTATTTTTCTGTCTATGTTATTGGCTGAGCTTTCGGTGATGTACAGATCCAAGTATTGACACTTATATGTAGATAATTATAGTATCTTATTGCTTATGTCGGACCGATATTTTCAAGTTCTTTGAGGGTGCGGATCGACCGAAACCTTCTTCTTATGTTATAATATTTGATAGGGTTTCGATTGATCTAAATTGGGATGAACACATATTCAGTATTTGTGATCTAATTTACCTGTTTGCATGCATAATCTGGACGTGTTTCAGTATAATGAAAATTCATTATTCTCCAATTACTGTGGATTTAATTCTTCAAGACCATAATCTTTGTTGTACTCATAACTACTTAGTTTTGATTACGTGTTGAGGTATATGTGAGGAACAACATGAACCGATATTTTTTCCTATATCTGACCGTGTTGTCCATTTTATTTATTATGAAGAATGTGACTCTACCTATTGGTACACCATATGATACTCAATACAGATAGTAGGGATGTGATATGCATGAAAATATCTCCATATTTTCAATAAGTATGGCTCTACAATCACGATTTTTTGTTCGTCAATAAGTATCGGTAATCTGTTCAGGCAAATCTATTGTGTCGTTTCTAGCATGGTTGACTGAAATTTTATTCACTGCAGCTGGTGTGTGAAAGGAAATTGCTTGGTGTAATATATATGTGCAGTAAGGTTCAATTTCAAGTAAAACCCAAAAACTGATTCACTGCTTAAAATTGTAACAATATTGCGACAAGAAACAAAATGGCGGATTTGGAAATTAAAAAGTTGAAGAATTATTGTAGGATAGTAATGACCACCTAGTAAGGGTGCATGGCTCGACCAACCAAAAGCAACTATAATACCAAATACTACCTCCGTTTCGCCTGTTTCGTCTGCCTTTGACTTTTTAACCCGTAACTGAGTCACTTTGACTTGGTGATTTGGGCACCAAAACGAAGTAATTTTTTAACAATTTTTTCATGGTATTTTAGAATTAACTTTCCTCTATAACACCATGCAAAGATTACCAAATTCTTATATCGTTTTGTTAATCAAATCGCCGGATGAAAGTAACCCAGTGAATAGTGACAAAAAGTGAAGTAGGCTGAAACAGGCGAAACAGAGGTAGTATATAACTGTGATGTTGCGCCATAGGGTATTGACGAGAAGTAAAATCCTGAATGTTCTTTGAGATGCTCACTTACATACTTGGGCAGACGTGTTGATCAATATTATTTTTATCATGGATCAAAAATTATCATGATAGTCTTGAACAAATTTCATGTGTTCACGACCACTCTAATTTTCTCATTACTGTTATTTCATGAGTATGGCCAATTTGTTTTAATGTTATTTAATTGAATGTTGGATCGCTGAGAGTTCCAGAGGAAACAATCCTGATATTTATTCGATCCATTAAAATTAGTGGTGTCAGAGCTTAAACTTCACTTCGTTCACAACACTAATAATTATGATAGCTAAACATCTGCAGCCAGATCATTTTAGGGCATATGTAGTCTTTCCTGCACGAATGAGTGGCGTGTTGTTCTGATTTTTTTTTAATGTTCAAAGTTTGGAATGGAGTTTGCTTGATTTGACTGTAACAACATGTTCAGATAAAAGAACCTAGTGAGCATAGGGTATGCAACTTCTGGAGGATTTAGAATTTTTCAAATAGATTTTTTCTTCAACCTCTTATTGCACTCCAAATTCATGATATTCAACATGTTGACACTAATCATGCTACAGTTGGCTACTGGTCTAGAAGAAAAACCATCTAACCACATTCCTCTTGCAACATTACTGACAAATCATTTGTTATTAATGTCAGATTTCTTACCAGGAGATGTGTGCTTCTCAGAATAGATCTGTAGCTCCCTTCCAGTGTCCTTTGGTTCTTCATCTGTAACCTTTCCTTTTCCTTTGTCAGCTTTTGTAGGCTTCTTCTACTGCACCTTCTTAGAACTAGCAATCTGTTCCTTTGGCTGTTTCTTAGGAGCAGATGGATCTGTCTTCTTCTTCTTGCTAGAAGTTGGAGTCTGATCCTTCTTGGTCTTTTTCTTTGAAGGAGAAGGAGCCCTTTCTGCACTTGGAGTTCTGGAGCTGAATTCATCACTTATAAAAATCCTTTATGCACAACTCTCCTCAAAGTTCCAACACTATATGATACTGTTCCAACACTACTGCATAATAACTATTTTGCATTCTTAGCCGATTTAAAGAGTCGTACAAATTAAAGAGTCGTACAAATTAAAGCAGTATTAAGTTAACAAAACAAGTAGCTTGCGTTTCAAAGTTCAAAAACTATTACATCTAGAGGAATCAAGTTCCCAGAAAACAGCTACTAACTGTTATATCATCAAGTGTGCAGAACCACCGGCCAGTACTTATTTGGGTCCTTCGATGCCTGAACCTATACCAGCGACGCTAAAACCTGCAAACAATGAAAAAAAGAATCATAAGATAGTGGCTATATGGTTTAACAAACCACAAAACTGCTAAAGCTTGAGTAGAATAAGTAAAATGACCAACCACAAAACTGCTAAAGATTAGATCAGAACACAACCACACAAAATCAAATAAGCAAACACACATATATACCAATTGACAGTGACCCTAATGACATGAACTGAGTACTAGACATGGGCCAAGCTGATTAAACCACCAAAATTAAATAAAGCTAAGATTTGATTCACCAACCTAGTATGTAGCAATAAATTTTGAAACTGGCATGAACAAATCACGGATCAGGTCATGAATGTAAATTTATCAACTCAAATTATGCATAAATCTAAATGGTTCCATTGATCTGCATGCTCAGTAAACACAAATCTGAACTCTGTAGAGTCATTACCTCGCTCTTGGTGACAGAGTCATTAACATTGATGGAAGGGAACAAAAGGGTTCCATTGATCTGCACCAGGTAGAGCCTCTTGACACCGGTAGTGGTCTCCTCGGAGACACCGACGAGCATGTCCTTCATCTTGTGGTACACCGACGAGCACACACAAGCAACCGAATTTACCTAACATCGAATGCAAAAATAAGTTCTTATCAATAAACTTAAGCAACTTTTCCTTCAAAAACAAGTTAAGAAATCTGTCCTAATCAATAAACTTAAGAAATTTGTTCTTATCATTCAAGTTAAACAATCTGTTTCTCCGTAAACCGCTTACCAAACCAGAAAACACTACATCGGTTGCATCTGTCCTCATCTCGGAATAGCATTATGTCTTCCCAGGATAAGACCGAGTGTCGGAGTGTGTTAGTGATATCATCTGGTCTTCCTTAAGCATTGCAAAAGTCTATCAATCCGATCTCATTTAGATGATGTTGTATGCCCATGTCAAATATTGTACCCTGAGAATGACAAAAAAATCGTCAAACAAAAGGTTATCAAATTTCTCGTACCTAGAGCTCAAATACTCATTCGATACCCAAATTATTCAGGCAATAAGTATAGAATATAACAACAGAACGATACGTTACAACTTTTTCTCATAAGATATCACTCTTTTGGATATGGGCTTCCTAAGAAGATCTGCCATTTTCTTCCCCAACCAGAGAAATTAGAACTCGTGATGGTAGTATTGTTAAACAATAAGATGCAATCTGAAAAACATGTCATGCTCCCATTACTCCCTGAACATATAGATTCTTTGATTCGTGGATGGTGTGTTCCTGCGTAAAAGTAGGGATTTAAATCAGGGTGCACAATAATTGAACTTATAAAACTTTAAGTACTCAAAAAACTTATGTGCTATAGCAATAAGAACATATTCTATGTCTCAGTCTTACCATACCTATGAAGTTCGAGTACATTCACCATTGAAGCTTATTTCCAAATGCAGCAACAACCTAGCTGCAAAAAAGTAGATGGAGCGGTAGCAACAACCTGTTTAGCGATCATGTAGAAAGCATATGCATATCATTGAAAAGAGAAACAATTCTGCTATCACAATGTGATTACAAATGAGAAATTAGAAACATCCTCATGATCAACAAATAATAACATTGCATATTTTGTAGATAAGAGTATAGCAGAGTTAGAACTTCACATATTAAAAGATAAAGCCGTCCTCCAAGCAATTCCTTCAAGCACCAGAGGTTTGGCAATATGAACAGTGGACATTAGATTTACTTGTGATCTCACCAGAACTATTAGCATTTACACCAGGCCTCCTTTACCTTAGAAGAAGACGAAACATCATTAGTGATAATAGCATAAATAAAAAAGCTTCAGTTTTAGGTAATGAAACATACTACCAAGCATAAATAAAAAAGCTTCAATTTTTGGGAAGCAGAATGGAGTAGTTGGCAGAACTGATCACCAGGTTAATATTTGTGTCATCTAAGCAGACCCTTGGATTACCACAAAAGTTGAAACTCAAGAATAAACGCCTATAACCAAAAAAAAATCTTATTCAGAAGCCAAATCAAAACCCAATATACAAAACAGTACCAAAATCAACAACCAAAACCTAAATTGCAAAACAGTTCCCAATCGCACAAAATCAACAACCCTTGGGAACATAGGGGAACAAAAAAATGTTCTCCACTTGGGAAACTATGCTTTTCATTCTGACTGAAAAATGGACAAGATAATTGTAACACAACATTCCCACAAGAAACTAACCGTAGATCAAATGTCTAAAATAAACACTAGTATCAAGCAATTCCCATTAAAACATAGAAGGACGCCAAAACTGCAAAATCTTTGAAAGTATAACAAAGGACACCGCACATGTAGGAAAATGTCGCAAAACTTCATCATATCTGCTAAATGATGACATTACACTTAGGTTGTGCTAGACTTCTTCAGCTATGCAAAGTTCTTGCCTGACAACCCCAGCTTTCTGCAAAGTTGAATGATGAAAGCAGGCATATCAGAATCAACTCCAAGGTCTAAAACACTAGTATACCAACAAATCTGAAACCCTTCAAGACCACACAATATGCTAAGAGTTGGTAATTAAGCGCTAAAGTTTCAGAGCGGAACAAATCAAACATTTATCTTTTCCAGCAAAAGCTTGAACCTATAAAAATCATTAAGTGCCGCCCTTCGCTTCTGCACGATAAGCTTCCTACCCCAAGAGTTGTTCTCCCATTTGTTCTTCACATCTTGTCAAAGTAGCTTAACATTCAGCACATAACATGCAACAATAATCTGTAGCCATAACTACTAATATTGATACTCACCAGCAACCTCCATTGCAGCGACTAATTCTTTCTTCTTTGGAACCCTCTTGATCTGAATAGTGATATCTGTGAGTGTGAGCCTCTTGAAGTTCATTTGGGTCCTCACCATATCAGGGGAATCAACGAGAGCCTGAGCAAGGATAAGAAGATGTTAGAAAAGACCCTACACATAACTACTTGTTTTTATCTCTCAGAACGTTCCATCCAAAATTAAGACATTCTAAGAGAAAAGATCAGGATTCGCAACCAAAAACGAAGCGGGTTATAATGTCAACGGAACATGAAATCATACATAATCAAAAGATGGGAAAAGTAATATATAACATTCAGGGTCGCTGAGGGCCCTCGAGACTACAACAAATAATGTGATTCCTTGCAAAAGCATTTAGAACCCACAAGCATGTATTAGATTATTCCGAAACTAATACAGGTTCCGAAACTAAGATAATATAACAAATTCAGTCTCTAATAACAGGAGCTGAACTTCATTGTGCCAGTTATAAGTTATGTCTTATCATATGTTTTCCAAAATATTGGTTCTAATCTAATGGCAATGACATAATGGGTTTGGATGTAGCTTTAACATACTCAGAAAGGGATTGATGGCATAATTTTCCCCGTGTTATGATAAAAAGGTTGACTGGATGGCATAATCCAATATTTTGAGTCATCTAAATGAATCAACTTCCAATTAAAAATGTTGGAGCATACCAATTTTCTGTTTCCTTCAAAAATCAAGGAAACCCAAAGAACAAACTATATAGACAATTCAAAGAAATTCCATTATCGATAACCTAATAATATTCCAACAAACCACAGCATAGGTGGAACAGATTTGTAGAAGGAACAGTGTTTTGTGGCAAACCAAAGGTTCCTTTCAAATGCACCTAAAAACATTTCTCTTCATTGCTACTGTGGGCAATGAATCCAAAAAAAGGTGTGTCAGCACCTAGAATAATCATTAGCACTATTAAGCGGATCACTGGAGATAAATGTAGCTATAGCAACATGTGTTATATGCTTTAATGTTCGTTCACTGTCAAGGAACTGACTAGAAATATCCAATTTTTTCATCAAGAATCAATGTATCAACTTTATCTACCGAACAAATAAGCAGATATATCAGCTAAAAGACAGAAGGGGGGGGGGGGGTCATCCCAGTTCTTAACAAGAAGAACAAACCCAGGGCACATAAAATTATCAACTTCAACACAAAAAATGAACTCTCTAGATTTCTCTAATCAACATTAAACATCAATGGTTTCAGGATCTACCAAAAATCAAGCATACTCGTCTGTGATTTAAAAAATGAAAGCTGCAGAGGAAGAGCATACCATGTTCTGATAGAGGATGTCGACGATGACGACGAGCTTTCCATAGTCGTTCCCGTAGTTGACGAGAGACACTCTCCCGATCTCCACATACCTCTTGAACGACTACACATAATGGCCAAAGATCACACAAAATCAGATCACATTCAGGGAGGGAGAGAGAGAGAGAGACGTACATGAGATGGCGAAAACAATAAACCCCAAGACGAACTGTACCGTACCTGCAAAACAGTACCCAATCGCACAAAATCAGAAGACGAAGAAGAAGAATAGAAGAGAAATCGAAGACGATGAAGAGAAATCGAATAACGAAGAAGACATACCTGTATCCAAAGGTGCGAGTGCTGCGTCGAGAGGTGAAACCATCGTGAGAGGTAAACCCTAATGGGGGGGGGGAGGATGGAACTGTGGGAGGTAATCTATATAGATATAGATTAATTTTTTTCCCTCCTTACAATTTGGGAGTGCGAGAAACACCAATTTTTTACCCTCCAATTTTTTTTGCAGGAGTTGACAATTGGGTATGTCACCATATAATTAATTGTCAAACTTAATAAATAGTCACAATCATTGACTAAATTTTTGGGTAAAATTAAATAAAAACTAAAAGGTTGACAAAAAAGATCATATGCATCAACAAACAAAAATATTGTCGATTAATCGCGTAACTAGCTACATAAAACCGTCTGTCAACAAAAAAACTGTCAACAAATGTCATATTTGTTGTAGTGTTCTTGTAATGCTTCCTTCATATTCTTAGTTTCTACAAGAGAAACAAAAGTATTAAAAGCACACAAGTTCTTCAATTGAGATCTTGTTTGTGTAAAAGTGGATGGATCAGATATATTGTTTTCATTTGGATGAGATGATAGGCTGAATCTCTTACTTGGTTTCCATGATCCAGGTTCTCCAGGAAGATTTTCAGGTCTTTGAGAACTTGAGGAAGTGGCTTGTCTACTTTGATTTTCTTGATGTTCTTTTTCAAGGCTTTGAGACCCACTTTCAAGGCATTGAAGATTCCTTCTTTTTTCCTACAAGTTTTCCTTCGAACTATTTGAAGGCTCTGCTCCATCCTCTGCTCATGCTTGTTCAAATTCAAGTCTGTAAAACTTTCACTCAAAGAACCATCATATCTTTCATCAAAAGTGACGTGTATACTTTCTTCAACAAGCTTGGTTATCTTAATTAAAGATTCTATATGCTTTGCTAGTCAGTGAATAACCAAGAAATATACCTTCATCACTTCTGGCATCAAACTTACCAAGATTGTACTTACCATTGCTGTGAACAAAACAAGTGAAGCCAACACCAAAACAAATACTGCCTCCGTTGACAGCAAAAGTTTTCGATGAAAGACTAAACTTGTCGGTAGAAGTTTTATCGGAAAAAAAAGTTCGTCGATCCGTGGTCGCTACAACTCTGTTGTTACAATTAAATCTGACAAGCGCTATGTATGCCTGCAGAAAAGAAGGGGCGTCATCAAATTGTGTCGGTAGTTTCAATCTAACAACAAACTTTGTCGCATTCAGAACTCCCGACAAGAAAATTTACATGTTTATGTAGATAAGTGACAACCAAAATAATCACTAGAAGATAAGTTCTTCACTATTCCATCTTCGTTGCGACATACTTGCTTGTCTCCTTTATCACGACCCAATAAAAAATGCGTGCACCAAAAAACCAAACACGACTTATAAACATGCACATCTGTGGTCAAAGCCATAATCAACTCTCCATAACTTGGATTTTTTACATCAAAAACATATATATAATAAAATAGAACGGGGTTTCCCTCCAAGACGATTTCATCGGAGCAATATTTGTCGTTAATTTTTTCAACTTTCAATCTCGACTGTTCTTTGTCTCTTGATATATTTTATAATCAACCATCAATCTAAACTAAACTACAATAGTGTCATTGAATATGTAATGAAATGTCCATAAATACGTTTCTATCTTTATTAAACCCATCAATACATCCTTAATTCTCTCTTTTGAAGAGGAAGGTGCAACATTACGTTATAGTAATATATACATAATTTCTTCTATCAAAACTGATTACTGAAATATTCTTAAAAGAATTGATTAGAGAACAATTTGAAAAGGGAATGTAAGTAAAGGCTATTTATATAGCATGTGCTATTCAAAATGCAGATCACATGTTAGATAAATAATATGACGGGATTTTTTTGAGCAGGTCCTTCCCGTCGATGAATGTTGATGGAAGGAATAAACAATTGGTAAGTTCTAATTTTGGCGAACTTTGTATGTAATCGTGCATGTTTTATTTTAATTTTATTATCTAATTGAAAACTTCATTTAGGTGAGTTAGTACATGTAGAGGTTTCACTTGAAAATTTTGTTTTATTAAATATTCATTACGTATTGCATACAGTGCCCTACGGCACGGGTAATTAGCTAGTAACTATATATAGTGTATAATAAGTGTTTTGCATCCACAACCGAGTGATTGACCATCCACCATATGTTTTTCCCAGTTCACTCTAATTAAAGAGTCGTACAAGCATAATTTAGTTAACAAATAACATTATCAATAGTCCTACCCAGTTCACTCTAAAGAGTCATAACAAAACTGTGTTATCGAGTGCAGTCTCTAGTGCCAAAAAAAAAAGGAAGCAGGCGTCATGTTATCACCGCCAGTACTGGGGTTCCTTCAATGCCCTGAACCATACCACCAATAAGCCCATAATCTACCTGCAAACAATGATAAAAGGAATCAGAAGATAGTGGTTTGCTGAGTAACAACAGTGAGAACTAATGTTTTCAACTGTGAACTATCAAACAAACGGTAGTTTAGTTCAATTAAACATGATATACCAAGAGTTCAATATCGTCTGCAATATTCATATGTGTATATTATTACTAATGTTATACTACATCATATAAACGATCCAGTTCATGACTATATAACAAAGGTGTCTAAACTATATCCGTGTACTAATCCACTATTGAAGTTAGGCTTGTGGCTCTGAAATTAATGTGGGCAAGCCTAAACGAAATTCCATGAAAAGAAGGCATTCAAATAATGAAAATGAAGATTTCATGTGTACTAGGTTCCACCCCGCGCGCGTTGCGCGCGGTGTGGCCTTGCCGTGATCTGCGTAGTTGAAAGGCGGAGCAAGATATTCGTGTGAATGAATTGAATCAAGTTTCTTTTTTGACTCAGAATCTGGTGGATCATCTAATACAAGAAACTCTGATAAAAGAGATGATGGCTAATCAAAATGAATATACATGCGTATGTAATGAATCCAGTTCCTTTTTCGACTCAGGATCTGGTGGATCATCTAATACAAGAGACTCTGAATAAAAAGATGATGGCTAATCAAAATGAAATGTATCAACTTCTACTGCAGGTTCTACACTCCTCTCCTTACCTTCACCTGCTTCAGCAGCCTCCTCCTTTTTGGGCTCGGCTTCTGGCTCCTTGGCTTCTACTGCAGCTTCTACACTCCTCTCCTTAGCTTCAACTGCTTCAGAAACTTCCTCCTTTTTGGGCTCAGCTTCTACTGCAACTTCTGCACTCTACTTGGGTTCAACTGCTTCAGTAAGATCCACCTTTTTGGGCTCGACTTCTGGCTTCTCCGTATCTTCAGATGGCTCTCGTGGGTTCACCTCCACTTCAGGAGCACCCTTTGCGATCACTTCCTCCACCTTCTCGGGCTCTTACACTGGTGAAACCTCAACAGTCTCTATTTTCTCAACAGATTCGACCAGTGATTCGCTTGCAAGTACCTCCTTAGGTTGGCTCGAGACAGTTTCAGCTACACCTGAGGGTTCTTTGACATCTTCCACCTTTGGGGCTTCTTCAGGTTCTGCTTTAGTTTCAACTGGGTATCAGTGGTTTCCTTCACCTCTTCGGCTAAAGGAGAAGGCTCTATGTGCTTATCTTGGATCTTTTCAACTGCATCAGATGAGGGAGCAAATTCAGCTGGCAATTGCTCAGCTTTCGGCTTTTCCTCTTCGACTTCCTTTACTTCTTCAATCAACTTCTCCACTTTCTGCAGAAATGGCCAATAACATATGGCATTAGCATCTAGAGAGGATGATACGGAAACGATGTAAAGGAAAGATTCATGAAAAAATATCCTAAACAACACATGAATGCCATAAAGAAATCAAACCAAGTTAAGTAAATCACATACTCAAAGCAACTACTCCACATCCTAAAGATTGAACTGAACCACGCGATTAATAATTCAGCTAGAAATTACAACATGGAAAGTTCAGTTAGGAACTGCAGCATATGAGTTAGGACTGACTTATTGTCTATAGAATACCTTCGGATAAGAAGTCACCCCCATCAAGGGGTAAGAGATCTAATGTCACAGGATGCCCTCTCCTTATCATGGGACTAATATCCTTGACTTTCGAGGCCAGTTATGTAACCTAGATCACCCGAACTCGAGAACCCATACACATAATCTATGAAACTCGAATAATAAAGATCCCTGTATTATTAAAAAAGAAATGAATTATAGAAGTGTACACCATCGTTGAAGTTAGGCCAATGGTCCTCCAGTGTTCCCACTCTTGCCATAGCCAAACACCGTATAGTTCTTCACCAACTACTGTTGTTCAATTTGCAGGAAAAAATTTCAAAGACGACAGAGTCTACAATAAAATTCAATTTTTTACTCACTATCCAAAAATGCGATCATTGCAAAAATCAAAAATAAAGGTTCATGCGTACAAGAAAAAATTAGTTGTAGATCATACCATCATAAAGCTCTTTGTGCGACCTGGATCATTGTAGCAAGCTAGCAAGCATCCAGTGTCAGGCTTGAGACCATACCTTATAAGACTACTGCGAAGTGGTTTCTCCTTCTCCTGGACAACATCTTCTGTAGGCTTCCCACTGAACTTAGAAACTGCAGCGATGCCTCCTTCCAGTTTCCTTAAACTGATTCTTCATTTGGGTTTGGCAAACTGCTCAATATCCACGTATTTTGCATAAATGTCTCATCTCAAGAAATTTCAAATGTTCCTATACATTGAAAGAAAAATATTGCTAACAGTATCAGCCAGAAACTTCACCTGCTCATCGCTTTATCAGAAGGAATTATTATTTGGATCAAGACTTTTGATGCATCATCGCCGAGTGCCTGGGTGAAGACAGGCGTAGTCATGGGTATCTTCTCCTGATTTGCATTCTTCCCGAAGATATACCTATAGAAATGGTTGAATGAAAATTTTGAAAGTCAATAAGAATAGAACAGACAACCAAAGACAAAGGAGCGACATAAACGAGACAGAAAACTAACCCAGCTACAGTATTGAAGCCAGTTGACCCAGACCTGCAGATGGATTCACAAGAACTAATCAAGTTGTGTCCACAGAAGTTCTGATCTTGATAGAAGAGGTTGGAAGTAACTTAACATTTTGACTAATTCATGGGTTCTTTCACAGTACGAGTTAACCAGTTAAAATACATGCTTTCCTGGTGGAACTGCACAAACAAAATTAAACACTTCTCTCGCGTATATTACATGCTGCCAAGATTGGTACTATCAAATAGTCATAAACCATCTTAGGTAACTTTTACTTGGCAAGTGCCTGATACGCCATCACATTCGTCACTTGATCCATCTCTCTATGTACTGCGTAAAAGGAAGTCCTGCAACAAATGTAAACTTATTTCAAACTTTGAAGCAATGGAGACTTGGAGAGAAGTAGAAAGAGTGAAAAGTAGATAATAAAGAAAAAACCCTTATGATCATGAAATAATGCCATATCAAGGAAAGCAGTGTTTAAAGAAGAACAAATTTATATGCCTAAGAGCCGCCATAGCTCTGTTCATTTTGGCTTGATTTCGACTGCATAGAAGTGTGCAATGTGCTTCGGATATTTTGAACCGTGCACCATCAACTTGCAAAAGTTCTCTTCCTTTGACTTCTGCAAGTTGAATTTTCAGCTTACGCACGAAGGGTGATGCTTGATTGGTTTGCTAACATAACCTGAACTTGTAATTCGTGTTTACGAATCGCGGGCAAATCAATGATATCTCAATCTTCGATAATCCAGAAATGGATCAGATCACTGACTTACTATACCAAATTCAGAATGCCACCATATTACTCTAGCCAAGTTATTTGAGAGACTTGCACAACTCAGATCTCTTATGGTCAGGGACCACATATCTGAAACTCCGCAAGGAGTTTCTCGGGATGATCATAAGGGGTTTTGCAAAAACATGGTGGTAAACCAATCCACCATGGTTGTATTCCAAGGCCCTCTACAGAAGGCAAAGTTGAGTTCCCTAGCTAACAATGGAATCACTTTACTAATTCTGACTATTCCATGAACAGAATATACGACAATGGCCCCCATAAGGTACCAAGAGAAACACAAGCAACCACAGATCATCCTCTTAATTCTCTGTCGAGCTTCTCTTCCTTTATTACAAATCTTTAAAATGCATTAAAAAGAAACAGTAGTAACAGCACCAAAAGTGAATTGATAGCAACATGTTTGTTTTGTTGATTTCGGAGAGCACAACCGTATTGGCGTTAGATTAGATATCTCATAGAGATGACGAAATAGAGGCTCAAATTTTTAATTGAAACCAGTAGATAGAGACTTGCACACACCATGGCTGCAAAGAGTTTTGCCTCGCCATGGATGCGACAGTTTCTCAGTCTTAGCCCAGCAAATTCAATAGATCCATACCATCACTGCCTCTTTAGTACATACCTCTGAAAATTTACACCAAGCTTGCCCCCATTTATATATAAATAACCTACTCGAGCTGTGAGATCATCATTTATAGCAAGAATCTAGGTAATGATCGTGGTCAACAATTAGTGGCTTGTTGATAGAGAACCGGTAAGTGAATTCTTAAACTGCATAATATAATTAACGTCGCTGCCAGGAAGGAGAACTTCCAATAATTAGGAGATACTTTCAAATGCAAAGCTTCTCCAATACAAACCACCAACGTGTCATCTTATAATCATTTTTAATAATGAGTTCGACATGAGGCGTGTTAACTCTCCTAACTTGAACTTAATGATGTTACCTGTAACAGTTTAAGAATCAAAAACTACAAGAT
The DNA here is from genome assembly GCA_023055425.1 of Linanthus parryae. Lineage (NCBI taxonomy): Eukaryota > Viridiplantae > Streptophyta > Magnoliopsida > Ericales > Polemoniaceae > Linanthus > Linanthus parryae. Next base: position 91,999,336 of record JALGPY010000002.1, on the reverse strand, counting down.
GTGTTTTAACATAGACATTTATAACTATTCTACGCATGTAATGATTGGTAAACTATGGTCACTACATGATGAAGAACTTGACTCTAAGTAAGGGAAACACCACATACCATACGTGCTAACTGTGTTGTCAATACCAGGTGGCTTCTCATGAATTATCTTTTCACCCTCAAATGCCCACTTATTCACCAAGTCCAGCTCATTGTCGGAGAAAATCGACCAACCACGACTGGTGATATATCGGTTCACTGAATCTGACAAGGCAAGCAAGGCACCTGACATGACCACGCAGAATTCTGCCGAGGAGCCCAAGCCTGAACCAACAGGTAGCTCAGAAGAAACAACAACCTTCACAGGTTTATACCTAACATATGAATGATGTCAAGTCAGAATATTGAATCAACAAAAGAAACATTGGAGTTATAAATCCCCATGGCACAGACTCACCCTTGGATGGAAGTGTATAGCCAGAGAAATGCGGAAACTCCTGCAGCGATTGTAATGTTTGCTTCCGGGACATTGTGTTCTTCGATGAGGGATCCAGTTGATTTCATGGTATCATGTGAGCATGATATGGGTGATGACAGATTTTGAATACCCAGCTCGGGAAGAGCTTCTCTAAGTCTTTCAATTCGCCACACAAATTCTAGAGAGACGACCTTGAGTTGGAGCTTTAATGTATCATCATTGTCTACACAAAAAGATAAGCTCAATCAAAATTTGCTTTGCCAATGAAACTAATCGTGCACGGACGGAAACCACCTAATCATGGAAAGATCATAAACTTTTTGCCTTGTCAAGATATCCTGAATCATGGATCTCATCTTTTCCAGCTCTTACTACTTTATAGGGACAGTAAGTTCTTTAAACTATTGTAGACACAGATTTTTAAGAAGCCGAATTTTGTTGCTTTTGATTTAAAAATCTGCGTAACAAATATTTTTGTTTGAAGTGGATTCTAGTCTTCTTGATTTTACCCTAACTATGTGTGGAACCCCTGATTAATAAGACACAAAATAAAATACAAGATACGTGAAACAAAATAAATGGAACGAAAGATTGATTTCATTGGTTTTGTGGGTTTTATACCGAAAAAGATACATGAACTTGAAATGGACTACATTTGATTTTCTGATGTAGAAAAGAAAGATAGAGAGCAGAGCGTGAGAGAGGGATTTTGGGGTTTTGGAACCCTTTACCAGTTGGACGCCATGGACGCTTGTTGAGCTTTGGCTCTGTTGTCTAGCGTCTCGTCTCTTTGGACTACGAGCTTGGCTTACCCTGGTGGGAAGCGTTTTGCTTTGTGTGAGTGCTTTCTTTACGTCTATGGTGGTACTATTTCACTCCTTCTCCCCAGGATCTCAAAATGAAGTGTCTCTCCAGGATCTTAAAAGAAGTGTCTCTCCAGGATCTCAAAGTGAAGTCCTTCTCCGGAAAAAGTCCTCTCCCTCTCTGTGAAACCTCATATTTATAGAGGTTCAGAGATTCAATCTTCTGAGATACAAATTTTATCTCGTATCTCAGTTTGAATTTGAACTCAATCGTCAGCTTATCTCCTGGCCTTGAAAGTATCGCGGAGATATTCTTATATCCTCTTCAAGCATAACAAATCGTTATCTTTGAGAGAAGATACTGAAGATGTCTTCATATTTTATCCCCTACTTTGAGTGTACCTGGGGAGCACGTCCAACTTGGCGGGATTCTCAAATTTCACACGTCAAAATATTTGGTTGAAATTTAAGTGCCAACAAAACCCCCTCGTGATTCGTGTAAGAGAGATTTGTTCTCTTGCCCGAATCACGACAACTTGGCACACCTGTCTCCTCTTTGTAATGTCGACATGGCGATTTCAATTTTGGCTTGCCAGGGCCGACCTTTTGGGAACATTAGATATAGCGATTTGGATCGCTGTTCGCTTGGGCGGACCCTTTTGGCTTTAGCTAGACGACATTTGATGTAGCGGTTCGCTTAGGCTAACCGCTTTGATTTTAGACGAGCGACATTTGGTATAGCAATTTCAATTGCGGTTCGCTTGGACTAACCGTTTTGGTTTTAGCCTGGCGACAATTGGTATAGCAATTTCAGTTGCGGTTCGCTTGGGCTGACCTCTTGGTTTTAGCTTGGCGACATTTAATATAGCGATTTAGATCGCGTTTCGCTTGGGATGTCCGTTTTGGTTTTAGCCTAGTGACGTTTGATATAGCGATTTAGATCATAGTTCGCTTGGGCTGACCGTTTTGGTTTTAGCCGAGCGACATTTGATATAGCGATTTGAATCGCAGTTCGCTTGGGCGGACCGATTTGATTTTAGCCGGCCGACATTTGATATTGCGGTTTTAATTTTACCCATGCATCATATTTCTGCGTTAGTGTATGTATTGGATCAGAGGCACTCTTTACTTGGACGCTGATCTCATTTTTTTTCTCTTTTTAGCCCATGTAATGTATTTATCTTGTTGGGGTAAATAAGGGTGTAACTCAGCCCAAACCAGACTTCTCACATAGGGGCCCCACCACCGCATTCACGTGAGTGTGGTTTGAGTCCTTTTTGGACTAAACAACTCTTTTATTTGTGAGCTACTTTCACTACTGGATTTACTCTTCTAAAGAGTTTGAGTCCATGTGGGAGCAGGGTCTCCATTCTCTTTATAAGTAAACTCATCTGAAGTAGGTTTTTTTTTTTCACCCCACTAAAATTGTCACTCTTCCAAGAGATCATTCTGTCGTTCGGCTTCAGGTACGTTTTTCTTCTCTGTATTTGTCTTCTTCAATGCATCTTTTTATCTTATTTTTTCTTCTTTACTTCTCTTCAGACCACATCACATGATCCAGTTTTGTTCTTTTAGTATTATGAGAACAAATCTTTCATGACCACAAAGAATAGCACGCTCTACTGTGCGTATGTGTGTGCTGTGGATTTATCACATATATGTGTCGTGACGATTTGGATCTCATGTGATTCATAATTGATTTCGTGATCACATGCGCTCCCTGTCTTTTCAAGCCTTACGCACATGATGTACGAACGTAATCTTGCGATGTTCGACCCTGCTTAATCAATTTTCGGCAGCGATGACCATTCTCTTGTAGACCCGGATTTCGACTCTGTTGCCGCTATTATTTCTGCAACCAACCAGATTTTTTTTTTACGCCCATTTTTTCTTTGAGTAGCGTTTCACAAACAGTTTTAAGCCTGCTACTTTGTCGTCGACTTATCGCGATTTGGATTCCAACAAAGAATGTAACTCTCCACGAGCTACATATTTTTTAAGTTTCTCAATTTTTATAGTCCAGACTTTGTGGGTGTTTTCATCTTTCATCTACGCTGTTTTCATGCTCTTTAATTGAGCCAGTGGGCATTCACCGGTTTAACCGTAACTTCATGGCATAACACCTATTGTTTTCACATCTGAAACACACATGTTATACTTAGAATTCCATGTCTCACCATAATCATGTCACATGGCTTGTCATACTGTGCATTTGAGCACCATGTGTCTTTAGTTTGGAACATTAGTTCATGTACTCCAGGTTCCATGTCCCATATGGCAGTGGGATTACACCATTGACTCGGTGATGCCCGTAATCTCTTGGCTGGTGATGCTTGCGTGAGCGTTCTCAGTCCCTTAGGCTGGTGATGTTCGCGTGAACGTTCTCGGTCCCTTACACTGGTGATGTTCGCGTAAACGTTCTCGGTCTTTGACCGGTGATTTTCGTGTGAACGTTCTCGGTCCTTGACTGGTGATGCTCGCGTTAACGTTCTCGGTCCCTTGAGTAATGATGCTCGCATGAACGTTCTCGGTCCCTTAGACTGGTGATGTTCGTGTGAGCGTTCTCAGTCCTTAACTGGTGATTTTCACGTGAACGTTCTCGGTCTTTTTGGCTGGTGATGCCCGCAAGGGTGTTCTCGGCCTAGTGATTTGGTGAGACCTTCTCAGGCCCTCGTGGTCAATTGACTTAGTGATACATACTCAGGTGTTCTCGATCAAATGACTCAGTGATACCCCCAAGGGTGTTCGCGGTCAAATGACTTGGTGATACCCGCAAGGGTGTTCTCGATCAAATAGACTCGGTGATGCCCGCCAGGGTGCTCTCGGTCTTCTGAACTGGTGATACCTGCTGAGGTGTACACACTCAAGTGACTTGGTGATACCCGCTCAGGTGTTCTCGATCAATTGACTCGATGATACCTGCAGGGTTGTTATTGGTCGAGTGACTTGGTGATACCCGCAAGGGTGTTCTCGGTCACTACTTTGTCAACACTTGACTTGCAATACCCCCTGTGGCTTTCTTGATCCGTACTATGTCAGGCTGTAGACTTGGCAGCACTGCTAAGGGTGTACATGACCCCTTGCCGTAATTCCGAGAGATGTAAGATCTTTTTATGGTGGGTGGACTGAACTTGATCCATACTATATCAAGCTGCCTACGTACTCTTTCGGGATCAAGTCAAACGTAGTTCATGAGGATGTGATTTTTTTTTTTTTTAGACCTTAACTTGTGCTAGGCAGCCCTTTCGGGTTTTCAACCTTGCAGGTCATTTATGTCCTTGACTTGGACTAGGTCGCCCTTTTGGGTTTTCAACCTAGCGGACTTTATTTTATCGATCATTTTTTGTCTCTTTGACTAGGCAGCCCTTTCGGGTTTTTCAACCTAAGAGACCATCGATTTGCTGTAGTATTTTACGACGGAGGTAGGACAATGATGTTCGAATCCAATAACTCTTGGATCTTGTCTTTCAAAACAAAACAGTCCCTCAACGAATGCCCAATCAAACGGTAATATGGAAAATACTTGGGATCTTCAATTTTTCCCATCACATGAGGTCTTTTCACTTCCGGAAGAGAAACCAACTTATGCTCTATAAGATCCTCGAATAGTTCTTCGACTAGATCGTCAGGGAAAGAATGTTTCTTTTCCATTCTTTCTTTAATTGTGAAGGTTTTGGTCTCGGGTTCATTTTTTACCCCCACAATCACCAGAGTATTCTTCATGTCCACTATTGCAGTTGCCAATGACTCTGTTTTATTAGTGAATCTTAACCTCCTTTGTTTGCTGAGGTGTAACTCCATGTCGTGCGCCTTAGTGCATAAGTCATTGAAACCGATGAATGTTTGAGACAAAAGAGACGTGGACAACTCGTGTCTGAAGTTATTGAGGCACATCCTAATAAGTTCCTTTTGGTTGAACTTTTGGGGACATGCAAACGTCAGCGCTCGCCACCTTACTATGAAGTCTGCGACGAGTTCGTTGTCACGTTGTTTTGTCTCGATCAATTCTGAAACCCCCACTCGTCTTTGAGTGTTGCAGAAATGCTTCAAGAACTCCTTTGCCATAACGTCCCAACTTGGTATTGAGCCTTCGGGTAGTTGTGAATACCATGTGTAGGCTGCGTCCTCTAGAGACTAGACAAACAGTTGAAGACACAAAGCCTCGTTGTGTGCTATAGGACCGCACCTGGCAAGAAAATGTGCCAAGTGTTGTCTAGGGTCTCCCGTTCCATTAAACATCCTGAATTCTGGTTGGGGATAGCGTATGGGTAGGGACACTTTGTCTACCCATGTTTGGTATGGCTTTGTGATCACAGTAGAAACTCCATCTTATTTTTCTATGACATTTTGGACTTGCTTCTTCACCAGCTCGTCGATTAGTGACATTAGGGCTGGGTTGAGCATGTCCAAATTTGAATCTTGGGATGCTATGTAAGCAGGTAGTGTAGTACATGGTACCTCTGTGCGATGATCATTCCCTTCGGTGAAAGCGGGACATGATGTTGCCACTCCAGGTGGCGGTATCCCCGAAGGATGGTCACTACCTCCAAAGAGCTCTGGAATTGATGTCACTCTTGGAGTTTTAGGCGGTTGTACCCCCATGTGTGGTTTGTTTCTTCCCCCATCCATGGGGTCTAGTGTTACCCCTGGTGCTGGACGAAGTGCCCCCATAGGTCTTGTCACCTCCGAACGTGTTGCGCCCCGGGCCTCTGTAAGTTGTGTCTGCAAGAATTTCATTTGTTCCGCCATAGCTTCCATCTCCTTGTTCTTCTTCTCTAAGAGATCCTGAAACATGGCGAATTTTTCTTGCATAGCTTGCATTATTGGGTCGTCCTCCACATCAGCCATCATGACCGTCACTGTGTGACCCTTCTTTGTTGTGGATGAGACAGCATCACTTTCTTCATACAGGGTGTTTACAACTCCCTTGAAGCTCAACGTCTCCAAATTATTTTCCCTTGATCTTGTGACGGGACCGGCTTGTAATTCAATTGTATTCTTGTGGACGGGTGCTGAAGCAACTGTTCTACGTCCTTTTGTTTTGTCTTCGTCGGAAGCATTGCCAAGGATGGGCGACTGAGGTCTTTGAACCATTTGGCCATCTTCTTCAAGGGCTGCAAAGACATCATGAGCCTTGGTTTTATGACTCGACTCTGCATGTGGCTTCTTTGGGTGAGTCGTTACGGGCATAGCAGAGACCCACTTTTCTGTAGGCTTCATTCTTGGAGCCTTCCTTTTTGCCTTGCTTGGCAGGTCTGGCGTAGCACATGTCCCACCAACTTTGACCAGTTGGTGTTCTTTCGGAAATGATTCCTTATGGGTTTCTCGGGACATGACTTTCTTTCCAATGTCCCGAATTATCTTCCTGTTTTCTTTGGACGCTGTTTCTCCAGCTTTCGCAGCAATGTCCCTTGAGTGCTCTGCTTCTTTTATCATTTTGACAGAGGTCTTGGGCAACGTACCAATGACGACTATCTCCATAGTGAAGACAGCCGCATTTTCGGCTCTTCCAGCAAGGGCTAGAAACTCTCTTGTCCGATTAGTATTCCAGATTCCCGCAAGAATTCTCGCACCTTGAACCAAAACCCTGACCTCTTCTAGCAAGGTCTCGATTCTTCTGGATAATTCTTCATTTTTACCAGGAGAGACAACTTTTCTAGAGACGGTAGATTGCACCTCTTGACTAGTCAATCCTCGTGTGCAGGCTCTTTGGGTGGACTCCCCCCGCGCTCCAACAAGAGCCAGAAATCTGGATGCATGACCACTGCTGGTGCTAAGAGCTGGCAGGGCATTCCAACAAGAGCCACACCTTCAGGAGCACGAAGCTGAGAACTACGTGTCCTGTGTGTGACCACTGCTGGTGCCAAAAGCTTCTCCTTCCAGCGGCCAAGTAATGGCTTTGCTGAAACTTCTTCAGTAGCACTCTCGAAACTGAAATCAACATACACAAGAAATCAGTGAGTGTATAGAGAGTGTAGAAACTCAATTTTTTTCGTAGGATTTTTTTTGTGCCTTAAAAGATGAGGGGAAGAAGAGGTCCCACTGGGCGTGCCAATTTGTAGACACAGATTTTTAAGAAGCCGAAATTTGTTGCTTTTGATTTAAAAATCTGCGTAACAAATATTTTTGTTTGAAGTGGATTCTAGTCTTCTTGATTTTACCCTAACTATGTGTGGAACCCCTGATTAATAAGACACAAAATAAAATACAAGATACGTGAAACAAAATAAATGGAACGAAAGATTGATTTCATTGGTTTTGTGGGTTTTATACCCAAAAAGATACATGAACTTGAAATGGACTACATTTGATTTTCTGATGTAGAAAAGAAAGATAGAGAGCAGAGCGTGAGAGAGGGATTTTGGGGTTTTGGAACCCTTTACCAGTTGGGCGCCATGGACGCTTGTTGAGCTTTGGCTCTGTTGTCTAGCGTCTCGTCTCTTTGGACTACGAGCTTGGCTTACCCTGGTGGGAAGCGTTTTGCTTTGTGTGAGTGCTTTCTTTACGTCTATGGTGGTACTATTTCACTCCTTCTCCCCAGGATCTCAAAATGAAGTGTCACTCCAGGATCTTAAAAGAAGTGTCTCTCCAGGATCTCAAAGTGAAGTCCTTCTCCGGAAAAAGTCCTCTCCCTCTCTGTGAAACCTCATATTTATAGAGGTTCAAAGATTCAATCTTCTGAGATACAAATTTTATCTCGTATCTCAGTTTGAATTTGAACTCAATCGTCAGCTTATCTCCTGGCCTTGAACGTATCGCGGAGATATTCTTATATCCTCTTCAAGCATAACAAATCGTTATCTTTGAGAGAAGATACTGAAGATGTCTTCATCTTTTATCCCCTACTTTGAGTGTACCTGGGGAGCACGTCCAACTTGGCGGGATTCTCAAATTTCACACGTCAAAATATTTGGTTGAAATTTAAGTGCCAACAACTATATTTCATGACTTGTTACATTGCTTGTTGCGGGACTCTACCAATTTTTGTCAGTATTCCTTTGTACAGGAGGCAAAAATAATCTGAATGCATATCCTAAACCAGTTACTACTAGGAATTTTTTCCACGGGCTTCTACGTATAACAACTGCTACATTATTTCAGTTCTTAATGTTAAGAGATAATAAATAACAATCACACTAATTCCTAAAACTCCAGAAATGCATGGACATGTTGGTTGTTCATGAATTGCGGAAACATCATCCCAAGAAAAGAATAGTTTCGTGTGAGGAGCACCATGTCACCTGCTGCATGGGCTTACATGTATTCCTAGAGAAACCTTATTTCTTAGGTAGTAATCGCAAAATGACATCATATGAAAGTATCAAACAAAGCATTCCATTGATATAAACAGAGAAACATGAGAAGATGGATAAAGATGAGAGACAACAATAAAGGTTTCAATCAGCAGATAATAATAGACCTTAGTGGCATTCCGAATAATGTGAACACCATTCTTCTGATCATTGGTCGCTATAGGCAGCTTATATAATTCTCTCGACGCATAAAGAAGAAGAAGAACAACGCCTAAAAGGGAAAACAAGTTTGTTTGAAGGACTTGAGTGAACACTTCACAGAATTACAAGCACATAAAGATTATGAAGTACAAAACTTTACATGTTATCATCCATTCTTCTATTGTTGCTTCAGTGGCATTGACGGCAGCAACTCTATTTTTCTTCTCACCACATGCTGACAGACTCAAACCTGTTTTTAGAACAATAAGAAACATCAAATATTACTTCAGAAAAATAATGAAAGAGTCTACAACTCAACTACAGGATTTTGAACAATGAAAACATCAAATTCACAACCAAATCAAGCTTTAAATGAAGTGGATAGACAAATGAAACAAACTGAAGATAACTATAATGTATTACCTCAGTGGCATCTACAGTGAGAAGCAGACTGAGAACCTCTGGCGCTCCTCAGCTTTGCGGCCGATGTGGTGCCAAGGGGTGAAATTGTTGAACAAAGCTCTGATCTCCTTCAATTTTCCTTCAACAATGACCTGGTCTCAGACCACGAAGGGCCTTCAACATCTTAATCAGATACGCCCACAAGGTGGTCTGAACCATCGAAGCCTCATCTTGACGAGATCACGCCACCCCTTCCCTTACACTTTCGTCAACGCCCCTTCCCTCCTACCAAAAGCTTAAACCCCAAATAGTCATAACCCAAATCAAAATTACTCTGCTTCTGAGCTATGAACTTAAAGTACAGAAACTACAAACGGATACTATATCTTAATCATGATAAACTAACATGGAAATATTTGCAAGGGCATGAGCTTAAACTGAACAAACAATTCCAAAGAACGAGCTTCAATTTGAGAATATTGAGTAGCGAGCAGAAAGAAGATACATACCTTTTGCCCGAACAACAGCTCCATGATTAGAAAGCTCTTCGATCGCAACCACGCGATTTTGAACCACCTCCCTCTCAGAATTCTTCTTGTTATCCTTCGTCTCCTCCTTCTTATGTCATCCACTGGAAATATACAATATACAAGTAAATGTATACATGTAAAAACATAATGTTAATAGTCAGTGAGAGAGGAGAGGAAACTGCGACATCGCTGCCCGCAATTGACGAAATCAGCCTAAATTGACTAAACCCAGAACTGGAAACCAGCGCAAATGAACCGAATTAGCGTTTATAAGCTCAGGGCAAGTTGGAATGTAACCGAGTTTCAACTTTGAAAGTGGACATCGGCATATAATAAGGCATGCAGTGCGAGAGCTCATACAAGAGGAGTGAATGAGAAATTGAGACCCCAAAATTGAAATTTAGAGTGATTGCACTATTATAAATAAATAAAAAAAGAAAAAAAAAAAAGAAAAACTCTGCTAAAAAACGGAGTAACACATATCAAACGTTGCTAGAAAAACCAAATTTGCCAAATTAATACTCAGATCAAAGCAGGGACAAATCAAATGTTGGATAACAGAAGCTTAGTTAACATAACTGTTGTCTAATCGCTTCCATTTCTTATAGAAGCAACCGGTATGTTTCGTATCTTGTATAATTGCATTGGACACATGGATCATGGCCGTAAACTCTAAACTCTAAAGCATATGAGATTTGCTCTATTCCTTCCCAATGAACTCATTTTAGGATGCAGTGAAAGATGCCTACGTCGGCCTCGCAAATCAAAGCTACCACGCTAAAATGCTTCAGGAATACAACAGTAAGCCTAATTCAGTGTAAATATTAGGATTATGCATTTTGTCGTTATATTACAAGCTGAAATCAGACAAAAGCGCCTATTGATTGCATAAATAAGTAAATTTTTTCTACTGCAAGTAATTTTATTATACTGCTGCAATCTTGAAATGCACATACATCGAATGCAATAGAAATCCCTCTTACTGTGGAATTTAGTGCAGTAGGGCAAGCTTCAGGAGTTCATTTCATAACAGATCAGTGTGATTCCATCACCAAAGAAGGGAAAAGAGGAGCACAGCGAGGAGTTCCGAGCCTGAAAAAGTAAGGAAAACTGATGAGTGAGCAACCCGAATCACATTTTGAATTTACAGCACATATGGCTAAGTACAATGAGCTTCACTGCTTCTCCTCTATCACAGTGATTACCTTGAGACTTGGAAGGCTCCGACAGATCTGGTACTTCTAATATAGCATCAAAGGTTAGAATGGATGTCCCTATAATGGCTGCAAAAGCCAGAGACAGAAACCTTTCCATTCATGTCCTTAAAATGGACTCGCCAAGAATTACGTCTCAAAACCATTCACTCCCTAATGCATTACAAACTCCATATAAATGTCATCGTAGCCTCTAATAGTAGCAGTATAGTTTTTATATTTGGACCCGACATTTTGAGCAGCCACCCCCTTGCACTTCCCATTTCTCTGCTCAAGCTGCATTCTCATGTACTTAAATTAATTTATTTATTTACTTTCACTCTACGGCATCATGGTCTCAATTCATTACAACCTGAACTTACTATTCCTTGTCCTTTCTTGTTGCTCCGCTTTTTCATAGATGCATACCAGAACCAGTCAACCATTAGAAGTCCAAACTTCTCTATACAAATGGGAAGAATAGCATATCAAAGTTGAGGCAGTAATTTCAACTGTTTGACAAAAAACGAAAGATACCTCTACAAGCAAAAGCATGCATCTAAATAACAATGAAAGCAACAGAGTGTGAATAACCAAATTACAATTGAACAACGTGTAACTATTTATTCTCCTTTTAGTAACTTTCAGTACTATTTCCCTTCACAGTTTTTCCTCTTCCGAATCGTGAGCTTCCATACTCGCCCATCCCGGTATTTCTTTGCAGTAAGTTTAATGATCCATTAAGTACTGAGTACTTTAAAAAGAAGTAGGTCAGAAATCCAGATAAGATTCTTGTTTCATTACCAAAATAATCCAAATAAAAGGAGATCAAGCACATGGGTATCAAATCGCTCAATTACAACAAAAGGGTATCAGTTATAGTCAATTGCTCAGCAATCCAACAAATAATTAACAAAATCTAACCCATACCTACGAAAGACCAGGAAATCAAACGCACATATTCTCGAATTATGTGCCTTCTCCACTCCATTTGAGTTGTTACCTATTAGGCGTGGCACCAGACTGCATCGTGCAAAAAAATGTAATAGTCAGAATGCAATACCTTCAATCACAGTAAGGTCGTGTTACTTGCAGTGGACAGTTTGTGACGAATTACTCTCCTTCCAACCATCCCAAGATAAATAGTAAAACTAAAGAAACGGAAAATAGAAAATTAAAATATTTTAGAGTTTATTTTCAAAGGTTAAAGTAGTTTATTTTTATATTTTTGGTGAAATTTCAAATATAACCCCACCACTACACCACTTCTTGGTGCACCCCAACACTTTGGAAACCTACAATTAGTCCCACCATTCATAATTTTACGTGATTAAAATATTTAATAAAAAAGGAAATAATCATTGCAAGGACATCTTAACTCTCGAATTAGTCTTGTGTAGACCAGAATATCCTCATTGACATTACCTTTTTTTGGCGAAAGTAAACATCTATTCAGGATTCTACCATTTTTGTAACACATTAAGGTATGATGCTTTATCATTTGGTCTACCTTCCTCATTATTGATATTCAGACTTCAGAGTAATACATTTAAAGGTTGTAAGCAATATAGGTGCTTTCCGCATCAACCAATGTTATAGCAGCAACTCTAAAAACTCCAGCAATCCAACATAGCAGGTAACTACTCACCATCAGAATCCTAGTTACTAAATATGTTTTACAACAAGTACGAATACGAAATAACATATAAAGCAGCCTACAACTTACCCGCTCGAGCTACAATCTGCTGTGATGCTCTGCCAACTTCTTCAATAGTAGATTACAGATATTTGGATGATTAGGCACTCTCACTTGATCTCAGAAAATGATGGAGCAACTCCATTGGGAGCAATGGACAACCCTCGTAGTGTCGAGCATAGTCCATTATGATTACATCATACTCAGACAACACTTTAGCAATCTGACTCTGTGTACGTTCCTCGCGGAAATTATATACCAGCACTGAAGCATGATGCACTTTTTAGCGTGCTATTCGCAAGTATACGAATCAAGTAATATAGAGAGTATTTTAGACTCGGATTATCGATCCCACAGGGACTTTGCAGGTTTTTTCTAGTAATCAGTTTTAACGAACAGCGTGTAAAAAGGAGGAATATTTTGAGAGTTTGCTTAAGTACTGAAAGTAAATAACTGAAACGTAAATCTTTTTTTTGCGAGAATTTTCTGAATATTTTTAAGATTGTAAAACTAGGGTTTGAGATACTAGGTCCCGGGATCCCCTAGGGTTCTTTAGATTTTCGTTCTTTGTTTGACATGAAAACACACAGAAGTCTCGTTATCCGTGCCACGTACCAATTGTGCAGTATCTTTTCTTTTCCTGCACGTTATCACAATCCTGCAGACTGTCGGATTCCTGTTAAGTTGCCTAAATCTGCAGTCTCGTTCTAAGGCTGCTACGGTTTCTAACCTGTCCTGATGGCCCGGGTCAGATTCTCTAACAGTTGGTCTCAACGATTTCAGGCTAGTCCTAACTCCCCTTCGCTAGTCGGCCCATCGGGGTAAGGTGCTAAATTCTGTCTTCTCTTCCTAACCCTAACCGGACGTTTTCACCTACCGGCTCGGGTCTGTAGCAATTCTGGTTCGCGACTCCGATCATGCATAAACAATAATAATCAATGACAAAATAACTGATAAAAACTGCTGAATTAAGATAGTACGATCATGAATTCATAGTCAAAACGTAGAACTAATCTCTGAAAACGAAACCCTAGGTTCACCGAGAACCTAGGTAAAAGTTTAGTTGCTAGAACTCATAACGAAATAACACTGTTTTTGAATGAGAGAGAAGAAGAGCAAACGGGTGTCTTGAATCTGGATTCACGTTTCCGTGCTCTCCGGGGATGCTCCCACTTCTCCTTCGGTTGTGCTGTCTTGTGTCCTGTATATCTCAAAACGAGTTTGGACGAGTCTTTAAATAGTGCTGTTTTTTCCCGAAACGCTTGCGCCAGAATTTACGAAAACTGCCATCGGTCCATCGACTCGGGAAAAAAAAGTCAAACTGACTGCGTATACGCAACCAGGGCCCAAAAAATCATCCTCCCATACCCCCCTGCCTGCGTATATACGCAGCAGCTGCGTACATACGCAACCCCTGCGTATATACGCAGGCAGGGGCTGTGTTCTTGCCCGACTTGGTCCTCTGCTGGGCCCGGTTGGGTCTCCTGGGTCCCACACTTCTTCCTGACTCTCCGTTTTGCCTCCACTGCTTTCCCGTGTTCCGTCTTGCGTTTTGACCCCAAACATGTCAAAATTGCCAAAATACCCCTGGGTCAAAACTGCTCCAAATTCTGTCCAATCCTGACTCTGGCCATAGGAAAACTGCTGACTGAATTTGGGAGACAAAATCTGAACTTGACTCCGGAAACCCGGGCCCGGTGCCAAAATGACCAAAATACCCCTAGGCCAAAACTGTCCCGGAAATCGTCACGAACATGACATAGTTGCTCCTGACTCTGGACACCGGGAACCGAGACTCCTTACTCGAGCGTGGCCTGTCTGGGACCCACACTTGACGGGAGTCGGTATTTCGGCCGGACTCCGATTCAGCATTATAACCTGTTTTTGGAAAGCTCTTGACGTCTCCGTTCTTTTGCCTCTGGTTTCACTTCAAAATTCCAAGTCAAGCTCAAGATATTGTCAACCGAGCGCATCCCGGTGATTATCGGTTTTGGCGTTTTCAGCTTCCTCGGTCGGTTTTCACTGCTCGTTTTTCCTCCAGTCTTTCCTTTTTCCATTCCGCTCTCCCTTGTACCAGTCTCGGTCAAATCCTGTCCCGAGCATTTTCTGCACGTTTCCCGAGGCGATCCCGGTTCTGTCTCGGCACGCATCCCAATGCACTTTCCGAACATGTTCCTGTAAGAACATGAAAAAACCCGCGATCATATCCAATAAAAGTACGAAACATGCACAAATTCACGAAGAGCAAATAAACGTCTCGTTCCTAAAACCGAGGCTTTCCGAGGGTAAATTCTGGCTAAAACGCGGCTTTCCAACACACATACACATCTTTTCAGGCTATAAAATAACCCCTATTTGGGCGTTATCAAATACCCCCACACTAAACTTTGCTCGTCCCGAGCAACCTCCAGCTATATACTACCAATGCATACTATCCCGAATCAATCCAGAGCGGTGTAACTGCACTTATCTAAAAACAGTATTAATACTATGATAAAAACAGTGTATATTTTTGGTGAGACTGTGCAATCTCTTCAACTCAAACTGAACATCATCAAGTTCTCATATTCCCCTCGATTTCTGAAACTGCGGTGATCGGAAGAACTCGCGGCCAGCCTAGGTTAGGAACAAGCACGAACACCACTTACTTCCGCTTTTGCACGCAATCCGAACGTATCCCTAACGCACACCTTCCGTGTTTTTACTCCGGGTGTAATGTGATGCAGGAGCAGACGATCTAGATGAAGCTGAACTGTCAGATGCGACTAATTTGGCTATTCTCTACCATGAAATGGAAGATAAGCACAAGGGACGGAGGAAATTGCAGCTTTTGGTGTCGCCGCACTGTTCGGGCCGTAACTTTGGCTACGGGTATCAGAATGACGCGAGACACCCCAATTCGGAAAGCTCTCGACGAGACGCACGACATCCCGATCGAGCTACGCTCCATCGGAGTCCATCTTCATCCTCAAATTCCGCTGTTTGACCCTTCAAACGAGCGTTTTTAGTTATTTTTTACTATTTTTGGTAACATTTCTATTGCTTATTAGGACCTCAGTTTGAAACCGTTTTGGGTCAAACTTTCACGTACGTGTTTCTTTCAATAAGGCCAAACTGTTGGGCCAATTTCGGGATTTTGCCATTTTTGGCATATTTTATGATTTCAGCTATATATGCCCGGCTTGTGGGCAGAATTGAGCAGTTTTTGAGTTATTGATATTTTCTTCGAACCCTAGAGAGCCTCTCTACTGGTTTATGCCCTTTTATTCGTTGTTCTGCTGCGTTTGATCCCTCACCTCGATTCAATTCGGCGTCAGGTTGGTATCAGAGCTCAGTTCGGCGTGGGAGGAAGATCACCATCGACGATGCCTCGTGGACGTGCTCGTGGTCGTGGGCAGCCTCCGGCTGAAGAAGCCCCCCAGCGAGAACGCAACGTGGAAGACGTGATGTTGATAGAGGATCTGCAACGGCAGGTCACAGAACTGACACGGCGCTTGGCGGCGCAAGATCTGCAGGAAGACGAAGCCTCAGACGACGCCTCTGTGTCATCGTTTGAGAACCCCTACCATCGTGGACCACGCGTCCAGGAGCACCGCGGTCAGCACGAGAGTCGCGGAGGTCTAGGGTTCAAGGTGGAGTTGCCCAGCTTTGAAGGTACGTTGAAAGCCGACGATTTCATCGACTGGCTCAACGAGGTGGATCGCATCTTTGAGTATAAGGAGGTTACGGATCGCGAGAAGGTGAAGCTAGTGACCATCAAACTGAAGGGCAGAGCCTCTGCGTGGTGGGAGCAGTTGCGCAGTTCCCGTGAAAGGCAGGGCAAGGCCAAGATCACGGACTGGGAGAAGATGAAGAAGAAGATGAAGGCACACTTTCTTCCATTCGGCTACACCCAAACCCTATTTCAGCGACTCCATACGCTGAGGCAGGGCACCAAATCCGTTGACGATTACACGGAGGATTTCTACCAGTTGATCGCCCGCAATGATCTATCGGAGACGGAGGAGCAGATGGTGGCTAGATATCTCGGAGGTTTGCGGCAGTCCTTGCAGGACGTCCTTAGCCTACACTCGCTGTGGACTGTCTCTGAAGCCTATCAGAGAGCACTTGCTTTGGAGATGCAGCAGGGCAGGAAGCCCGTAGCGAGGAGCGATCAAAACAATCGATCGGCCCGACCCCAAGAATCTCGTCCTACCACGCAGGTAGCACAGGGCGCTTCCAACAGTGCTATCAAGTGCTATCGATGTGGTGAACCGGGGCATAGGGCAAACGAGTGCAGCAAGCCTGCTGTGCAAAGGGGTAAAGCCCTATTTATCGAGGAAGGTGTGAATGAAGAGGTTGGAGGCACTGAAGATTTGAGTGAGCCCGTCTATGATGATTACGCAGACGATGAAGTTCTTTACGGGGATGGTCACGAGAATCTGGTCGTCCGCAAGATTTTGCTGGCTCCAAAGGGCGATTCTGAAGATGATTGGTTGAGGACCAATATCTTTCACACCACCTGCACCATCGGAAACAAGGTCTGCAAGGTGATAGTGGACGGCGGTAGCTGTAACAACATAGTTTCTGAGGAAGCTGTCAAGAAACTGCAGTTGAAGACAGAGCGTCATCCTACACCCTACAAGCTGTCATGGCTGATTAAGGGCTCCGAGGTAACAGTTGATAAGAGATGTCTTGTTTCTTTTTCAATTGGTAACAAATATTACGACAGCCATTGGTGTGATGTGGTTAGAATGGATGCGTGTCACATGTTGTTGGGTAGGCCTTGGCAGTATGATCGTCATGTTTTCCATGATGGTCACAAGAACACCTACTCCTTTGTCATGAAGGGGAAGAAAATTGTATTGGCACCACGGCGAGAGGGGACAACTCCAACCCCAACTGCTGCCACTACTAATCTTCTTTCGAGATCTAGGTTCTTGGAGGAGCTTGAGCATGAGAAGGTGGTATATGCTCTAGTGCCTTCTACTAGTGATGCAGGTGATGAGGATGATGACTTATCGCAGGAGGTGCAGCAGTTATTAGCTGAGTTCTCTTACTTGATGCCAGAGGATCTTCCTCCTGGTTTGCCACCAATGAGAGACATTCAGCACCAGATTGACCTAGTGCCTGGATCGATTCTACCTAACAGGCCAGCCTACCGTCTCAGCCCCAAGGAGGCAGAAGAGTTACAGCGGCAAGTTGTTGAGTTACTTGAGAGAGGCTACATCAAAGAGAGCATGAGCCCATGTGCAGTCCCTGCTCTGTTAGTTCCGAAGAAGGACGGTTCTTGGAGGATGTGTGTTGACAGTTGTAGATACTGCTTTCTGACATGACAGATCTTGGCCACGTGGCAACCATCCAGCACACCATATTGTGCTCCACACACACAGGATCACCAGCCGAGCTGATCCATGTGGGGGCTGCGAGACAGAGCCCTCGCATACCACTGCACGGGACCTGTAGGGACTTAGTGGTTTGGAGGCTATAGTAAGCCCTAACGCGTGCGAGCCAAGCCCGCGCGCGACCTTTAGTAACTGTTTTGAGAGATCTATGGCACGAGCTCCCTAGACCCGGTCAATCCGGTCAAACCCGGTCAACCTCATAACGGTTCCGGTACTCGCGCACCACGTGCTCTAACGGTTCCTATATACTCGGACGAACGTGCCGTTATGGTTAAGCTAATTAAGCCGCCATTAATGGGCGCATTAACCACACTACAACGGTCATGTTCTCCAGTATATATAGATCGTTAACCTTTCCATACAAAGAAGAACACACTGCCATACGCGGAAGCTCTGCCAAACCTCTGTCTCTCTCTCAGACATTGCTACTGACTTACTCTCTCCCTACACACACCCCTACTCTTCCTGTGCGATCCCTGATCCACTACGCACGGTGTACACGGAGGTCTCCCTGCCGGAATCTCTTGTGCACATTTTGGTGAACCCGACGTGAACTTACCAGCAAAAGCAACCATGTCTCAGGAGGACGATGTCAGCAACCGATCGCATTCCACCGAAACTCCCTCGGGAGACGAGGCCCGCCGTACTCCGACGACTCCCGGCGAGGCACCAACTTTAGAGTCTTTGGACGCCACTGTCCAAAGTCAGGCAAAAGCTCTCAAGTCTCAGTCTGCGCAGTTAGAACGGATCTTGGCCGTTCTGGGCACCCTTGCGCAAAATCCTCCACCAGCCACCGCTATCCCTCAGGGAGGAGGAACCCCTACCGCTCCAGGATTGGGAGTGTCAGCCACGCCTCCCAACCCTCATCTGCAAACTCCACCGTCAGCCACGCAGCTGCCTTCGGTCCAAGGGTCAACGGCACAAATGCTACCCCCTGCTGCTCACGCCTCTCAGCCCCCGGCTTTGGCGTCCAACCCAGCTCTGCAGTACACTCTGCCTCCACCAGCGACAATCTGGGGAAACGCGGGTAGTCAATACGCTCCCAATCCTCCGGCGGCATATGTGTCGCCACCGCCTACGGCAACCCCTCCGCCAGCTACCGAGGGGAGCATTCCAGAATGCATGACGTCTTTGCAGAAGCGCGTGGACTCCATCCTGGCTCATCAGTCGTTCGCGGATACCATCATCCCGAAGCTAGACAACGATCCACCCATTCCGCGAGAGATCTATCTCATGCCTAACCCGGCGGGGTACAAGGCTCCCAAATGGGATAAGTTCGAGGACGTCAATGGAAACGCTCATGAGCATGTCATGCGTTTCATTGATGTCATGGGTCCATACGGAGCCGATCCCAAGCTGCTGATGCGAGAATTCCCAAAATCTCTTGGGAATGTAGCATACAAATGGTACCGAACATTGGAGGCCGGATCTGTGAAGACTTGGGACGACATGGTCCAGAAGTTCTATACCAAGTTCTTCCAGATGGAAGAAAAGGTGACGATGATCCATCTCTCGCGGATGTATCAGAAACGCGAGGAAGATGGAATCACCTTCATCAAGAAATTCAGAGCGAAATCCTTGGAGTGCAAGGATCCAATGCTCGAAAGCCGGCTCGTAGAGATATGCCTGCAGTGCATGCGAGATGAATACAAAGCCATGCTAATCAATTTGCAAACACCTACGTTCTCAAAGCTCATCGAATGCACGATGAACATCGAGCCCATTGTCGAGAGACAGAGGAAGAAGAGCGCTCCAGAACGACCTGCGAGCGGCACCACCTACAAGATCGGCAGATTTGGCTACAAGCGGGGACGCGAAGCTGAGGTCAATACAGTTTCGCCCCAGAAGCAAGCAAAAGTTGCAAACTTTGATGCACCGCCTCTGCCATGCTCGGTGGAGGAAGCGAGCGATCTCTGCAGACAGTGGCGCAAGGACGGCGTCCTGCCACCGCTCGAGAAAGCACCCTCCAAGGAGATGACAAGGGACCCTAAGTGGTGCGAATACCACGGCAAGGTCATGCACCCCACGGCCGAGTGCAAGAAGCTCAGATTCGCGTTCGATCAGAAGATGAAGAACGGCGAACTCATCGTCAGCGACCACCGGAAGGATGTGCGCAACAACCCGCTGCCTGCCCATACAGATTCGGGCTCAAAGGGCAAAGAGGTCGCCATGATCTCGATAGTGGACTTGGAAGAAGTCGCAGAGGATGGTCTACCCATCATTGCTGAAGTCCATGAAGATGAAGACTACAGCATGGACACGGAGGATGAGCGTGCCGACCGCATGAAAGGGTCGCACGGCTTCAACAAATTCTTCAACGAGATGAACTTCTCCGAAAAGTGCCGAACGGATATGACAAAAGCATCTTAAGAATAGCGGAGGACTACGAGGAGGACCTCGTGGTCTCCAACGGGAAAGTCATCAGGGCGTCCCGTTCCACAGAAAAGATTATGACCTTTTCTGCCAGCGACAAGAAGACAGATGCGAGCCACCAGAGGCCCCTGTACGTGACCGCCATCATCAACGGCGTCGAATTCAAGCGAGCATTTGTCGATGGAGGAGCAGCGGTCAATGTTGTTCCACTCCACACACTGAAGCTAGCAGGGATCCCCGAGCACAAGGTAGTCAAGCGCCCATCTCCACTTGTGGGATTCGGAAGTGATTCTAGAATGACGATCGGATGGATCCGCCTAGGCGTTCAGATTGGTAAAATCAAATGCTCGGCGAAGTTCTATGTCATAGACGCGAACACCACATATCACATGATCATAGGTCGAGCCTGGATTCATCGCTTCGACGCAATCCCTTCGACGGCTCACCAGGTGATGAAAGCTATCTGGAACGACAGGATTGTCGAGATACCGGCCTCAACTAACCCGTTCAACTTGGACGAAGCACATCTCAGCGAGGCGGTGTGGTTCACCGAGATGGCGGACGAGCAAACACCCGGACCATTCAACCCTACTCCTTTGCCTCTCTGGGAGGACATCAAGGACCAGTCACCTGCGGGCGTGATGGTGACAAGGGAAGATGCCAAGGAAAAGCCACCTACACGCGAAGAGGCGCCGCGTATCGCATATCATCGGAAGAATGTGTACACTCTGAAGAGGATTGCAAAGCATGACCCCGAGGGTAAGGAGATAGAGAGCTTCTACGCCAACGGGAAGAAATGCTATCGCATATGAAGGTGCGCGGGGACGTCCTCACACGGGCATGGGGATGTCCCTGGGCAAATCAATCAAATCGAGCAAGTTGCGCTGACAGAAGAGCCAATACAGGGCACTCCAGACGAGAAACTCAAAGAAGCGCCCGAATGCATGGAAGACAGGCCAAGACCACAAAAGCAAGAGCTAAAGGAAGTGTTCCTCAGCCCGAACGAGGAAAAGAAAAGGCCAGTCTTCCTGAGTGCGGACCTCACAAGCGAAGAGGAACAAGGACTGCTGCAGCTCCTAACTGAGTATAAGGACGTGTTCGCATGGGAATATGATGAGATGCCGGGTCTGGACACGAGCATCACCATGCACCGTTTAGACATCATCCCAGGGTCTAAACCGGTCAAGCAAAGCACCAGAAGCTTCAGGCCAGAGCTCAACGTGAAGATCAAGCAGGAGATTGTCAAACTCCCAGACGCCAAGTTCATAGAGCCAAATCACCATCCCACATGGTTGGCCAACATCGTGCCGGTGGCGAAGAAGAATGGACAGCTCCGCATCTGCGTGGACTTCCGAGACCTCAATCGCTTCTGCCCTAAGGACGATTTCCCACTGCCTAACATCGATTTGCTCATCGATTCAACGGCAGGCCACCGCATGTTCAGTTTCATGGACGGTTTCAGCGGGTACAATCAAATCAAGATGGATCCCGAAGATGCACGGAAAACTGCATTCATCACTCCCGTGGGGGTATTCAACTACACGGTAATGCCGTTCGGTCTTAAGAACGCAGGCGCAACCTATCAGCGGGCCATGATGGCTCTATTCCACGACATGATGCACAAAGAGGTGGAATTCTATGTGGATGACTTGGTAGTCAAATCTAAGCATGAAGCAGATCACCTTGCAGACCTGCGAAAGGTGTTCAACAGATGCAGGAGCTTTCAACTGAAAATGAACCCCATGAAATGCGCATTCGGCGTGACCTCGGGGAAGTTTTTGGGATGCGTGGTCCATCGCCAAGGGATCGAGCCTGACCCTGCGAAAGTGTCAGCCATCACCAGCATGACGCCACCTCACAACCAAAGTACCTTGAAAACATTCTTGGGAAAATTGTCATATCTGCGGAGATTCATCCCAGCAATCGCCGAAATCACATGCTGTTTCAGCACTCTTCTCAAGAAGGACGCCGCGTACAACTGGGCTCCTGACCACGAAGCCGCATTCGAAAAGCTAAAGGAGCTACTCACATCCCCAAAGATAATGATCGCGCCTCAACTGGGATCACCGCTTCTGCTATATCTTACATCAACAAGGAAATCTATAGGAGCACTCTTGGCTCAGGTGTATGAAGGCCAG
This sequence comes from Linanthus parryae, assembly GCA_023055425.1. Taxonomy (NCBI): domain Eukaryota; kingdom Viridiplantae; phylum Streptophyta; class Magnoliopsida; order Ericales; family Polemoniaceae; genus Linanthus; species Linanthus parryae. The sequence continues at coordinate 91,976,898 of JALGPY010000002.1, read as the reverse complement.
GAGAGGCCCATCTATTACATCTCTCGCATTGTGCAGCCTGCTGAATCAAGGTACACAGACATCGAACGTCATTGCCTTGCTTTATTCTTTGTGATAGAGAAGTTGAGGCACTATTTTGCATCGCACAAAGTAGTGGTGGTCACCAAAAGCGACCCCATAAGATACTTGCTAACTCACACTACTCCGGGCGGGAGATTGGCGAAATGGTACATGACCATCTCTCAATACGATATCACATGCGTAAAACCAAGAGCGATCAAGTCGCAGGCGGTAGCAGATCTGTTGGCACAGTTTCCCGACAACAGCCACGAACCCGTGATCGAGAAAGAGCTCGAAGGCCCTGAAATCTACGCGATCGACGTGCCCTATTGGACCCTCCACTTCGACGGTTCGTCAACCAGAAAAGGCGGAGGCATTGGGATAGTCTTGACAAAGCCGGACGGGGAAGTCATACAGATGTCCGCAAAACTCAACTTCGCAGTCACGAACAACGAGGCGGAATACGAGGCTCTTATCGCGGGGCTCCGTGCGGCGAAAGCTTTGGAAGTGAGCAACTTAACGGTCATGGGAGATTCCAAACTGATTGTTAAGCAAGCCTCGGGCGAATATGGTTTAAAGGAGATCAACCTCCTGTCATACCGCACCCTAGTGCAAAAGCTGATGCAGCAATTCTGCGACGTGAAATACGAGCACAAGCCCCGAGCGGACAACAGGCATGCAGAAGCCTTAGCAACTCTGGGATCTAAGGTTAGCATAGACAAATGCCCCGCAAGGATTTCCATCGAAGTGCGAACATCGTCGGCATTAACAGAAGATGCGTGCGACGACGAACACATGGATGACGCAGACTGGCGAAAAGCAATCCTGCAAGCTATTGCGAAAGGCACCAGCAGCGAAAGCTGGGCACTCACAAAAGGATACTGCATCCACGACAACACCCTTTACTACAAGGGTCCTGGAGGAATACTCATGCGATGTGTCTCCGAGCAAGAGGGACAACAGCTGTTAGAAAAGATTCACCAACACGCTTGCGGAGATAGCGAGGTGTCAATCTACAGGAAAGCTCAGAGATATGGCATTCATTGGCCAGGCATGTCAACAGCTGCAGCCCTGATACAAGGGAAGTGCGAAAGTTGCGCACTAATCAAAGATTCTCTACTCGTCGCTCTAACCGATGACGACACAGACTGGAGGAAGCCATTGTTCGAATTCCTCACCCAGGGCACCGTACCCGAATCGAGAAAAGAAGCCGACAAATTGAAGAGGAAAGCGTCTCGATATGTGGTTCAGGAAAACCTGCTTTGGCGAAAAGGTCACGAGGGCAACTTGCTGCGATGCCTAGACGGCAGGGAAGCACAAGAAGTCATGGACCTTTCTCATCAGGTGGAACACCAGGGAGGTGCGAAATTATGCAGACAGCTCCTCTCAATCGGATACTTCTGGCCCACGATGGAAGTCGATTGCCGCACCAAGGTGCGACGCTGCCAAGAATGCCAATTCAAAGGGAACCTAGTGCACGCTCCCGCCGTGGATCTACATGCATTAGGGACGCCATGGCCATTTCACACATGGTCTTTGGACTTCATCGGCCCCATCCGACCAACGTCACATGGGAACCATTTCATTCTCACCGCAACTGAGCGGTTCACCAAATGGGTGGAAGCAATACCACTGAAAACGGCAAACGCGCTGGCTGTGGTCAACTTCATCCAGGAAAACATCGTATGCAGGTTCGGAATCCCAAATACCATTCTTTCAGATAACGGTACTCCTTTTGTTAATCGTCAGGTAGCTACGAAACTCGCGGAGTACAATATCAGGCAGATATGCTCTACCCCCTATTATCCAAAGGGAAACGGACAAGCCGAAGCGACTAACAAAACGCTGTTGAGAATTCTGAGCAAGATGGTCGCAGATGACCACAAGAAGTGGGCCGACTCCCTTAACATAGCCCTGTGGGCCTACAGAACTTCTCCAAGGACACCCACAGGGGCCTCGCCATTTCTACTATGTTATGGGGCCAAAGCTGTAGTACCTGCGGAGGTCAGAGTCAATTCGGCAAGGCTGGCCTTCCATGCACTCTATGAAAATCAACGCGATCATGACTTAGTCTTGCTGGAAGAAAAGCGAGAACAAGCCAAAAGGACTAACAAGCGGTACCAAGAAAGAATCGCTCGCGCCTACAACAAGACAGTCCAGCGACGGGATTTCGCAGTTGGCGACCTGGTCTTGCGCGCATCTGACCACTGCATGCGAGAAGCAACTCACCCAAAGTTTGCAGCTAATTGGGAAGGACCCTTCGAATTCACAGAAGTCTTCGATAGTGGCTACTGCAGCATACGAAGGTTGCACGGCACAACCTCAACTCCAAGCTCAGTCAACATGCGCTGGATCAAGAAGTACTATCCCTGACTTCTCTTATTTCATACGTTTTATGATAACGTTGCTTAAATATCTCATGTGGCTATGATTGACGCAATCTCCTCTCCCATATGAGAGGATTGTAATCCTATCTCTCCCATATGAGAGCGTTATAATAAAAGAATTCTCCCAAATGAGAAGTTCATATTTCTAGCCGTTTGTATTGCTCTATTTAATTTGTTATTACTGTTAACAATGATTTATTCGCTGCAATAGCAATTTATACAACTGCGATCTTAATTGATCATCAAAGCCTATCTCTTACGATAGCAGCAAATACAAACGCAATCTTAAGTGATCATCTAAAGCCTATCTCTTACGATAGCAGCCAATACAAACGCGATCTTAATTGATCATCTCAAAGCCTATCTCTTACGATAGCACCAAATACAAACGCGATCTTAATTGATCATCAAAGCCTATCTCTTACGATAGCAGCAAATACAAACGCGATCTTAATTGATCATCTAAAGCCTATCTCTTACGATAGCAGCCAATACAAACGCGATCTTAAGTGATCATCTAAAGCCTATCTCTTACGATAGCAGCCAATACAAACGCGATCTTAAGTGATCATCTAAAGCCTATCTCTTACGATAGCAGCCAAATACAAATGCGATCTTAATCGATCATCTAAAGCCTATCTCTTACGATAGCAGTCAAACGCAAATGCGATCTTAAGTGATCATCAAAGCCTATCTCTCACGATAGCAGTCAACACGAATACGATCTTAATTGATCATCTAAAAGCCTATCTCTTACGATGGCAGCCAATGCAAATGCGATCTTAAGTGATCATCCAAAGCCTATCTCTTACGATAGCAGCGAAATACAAAAACGATCTCAATCGATCATCTAAAGCCTATCTCTCACGATAACGGTTTATACGAATGCGATCTTATATGATCTTCTCAAGCCTATCTGTTACGATAGCAATTTATACGCAAAGTGATTTTAGTGGATCACCCAAGCCCGTCTGTTACGATGGCAACGTAAGTGCAGAATCATCTTATTGGATCTTCTAAAGGTCTATCTGCTGCGATAGCAATTTACGCGAGAAACGATCTCAAGCAATTCTCTAATAAAGCCTATCTTCTATGATAGCAATTCGCACCACTCAACGATCTTAATTGATCTGTTAGAAACTATCTGTTACGATAGCAAAGTTGTGAACATGATCTCATATGATTTACAACGACCAACTACAAGCCCATCCGTCAAGATGGCACAGCTGCGAAATTACGATCTCGAATGATCTAGCGAAACATCTGCGAATTGACATCGCATATGTGAAATCATTACATGACATTATGCAAGGCAAAACAAGCCGAAACGCATGCGAAATTGTATTTTGTTGCAAAGAGAGCAGATAATACAAAAGCTATATATCATTATGAGTCAAATGACTTACAATTTATCTATCTAGATAACAGCTTACAAGCGAAAAGCTCGAATCTAACTACGCAGCCAACATGGCTTACAATACATTCGAAAAGTGGCTGATAAGCCAGAGACACACTAGGGAACTCCCGGCTAAGAAAAGAGAGAACCCACCGGTCCTAACACCGGCAGTGTAGCACGCAGATCTGCGGCCAAAGATCTATAGCAAAAGGGATGCTGCCGCGAAGAGATCAACTTGTCATTCGCTACATCCCTAGCAGCAAGGTCGGGGATGCGATACGCCCAAGACCCCAAGGAATGACAAAAGCCTCTGTCTGATCAAGATAGGCGCCGGAGGAGCTTCCTGTACCGACAAATGCTACTCTGCAAAACAGGCGAAGCAGTCATTCCTCTGGTGATGGACTCCTTGTCATGTTGGACAAGGGCATTGACGAGCACCCCGACCTCACAAATGTGAGGGCGACGGATTCTTCCCCGGAGATGCTGAAGAAGAATCCCGCCGTTCATTACAAGACGGTAGCACGGTCACTTCGGCGCTGCACCTTGCCACGAGGCGGCCGGAAACATGACCTGCACACATAATACACGAAGAAATTTCCTCGAACACACATGAGATATTATCTGCATCCTCTTTATGATGGTTATAAACAGCAATAAGCCTCATAAAGTGGATCTTGGAAACTATTTCTATAGCACAAAGCGCAAACTCAGGATTCAAAACTTGAAGTTGCCATGAATCAACGAAAAACAAGCGTTGAAGCCAGCAGTCGTAAGGACTCACGGCAAAGCACATGTTTGGGATGAAGAACCCAAATGGCAAAGACAGGGTTTATATAGACTTTGTGGAGATTCTTCGGTTGCCTAAGATGAGTCAGCAAAATTCAAAAAGAGGGTAAGTTCAATCACTTACGCCTTGAAAAGCGGTAACAATCAATTACCCTACTAAAGGCTACGACGATTCAGTTGCGTATCCTAATAAATGACGGATAGTCATGATTCGGATGGACTTCCCAACGGAAGCGTGCTTATCTGCCGAGAAATTAGCGCGAAAATCAAGCAGAGAATCAATTGCTGATGTCATAATTGGATATGCACAGAAATGTCCAATCAAATCCCGAAAAGGGCAAAACGGGCAAACTCATTGTTTGTTGTTAAAAAAAAAGGGGGGGGGAGAAACCCTAGCAACATTACATTAATGTTTCAAAACATTACATTAATGTCTCAGTCATTTTCCTGTTTTCTTTTCAAAATTCGAAAAGTCAAAACAAATTCTTGATTAAGGAGTCTTGGGGCTCGAACTGCTCGCTCAGCTTCTCCACTTGTTTCACTTCTTGCTTCAGTAGCTCGCACTTGGCATTCATTTCGTGATACAGCTTCAAAGCTTCATCAACCTTTTGCTTTTGCTGCTCCACCTTCTGCATCTCAGCTGCGAGATTCTGGTGACCGAGTTTCAAAGTTACAGCTGCGCGAATCAGTGTAACTCTGTCCTTGAGGAATTTGAAACCAAGTCTGCCTTGGACTTTGAACAGGAGATTTTGGCACATGCCACACAGCAATTCAGCACTCTGGGCCGAAATGGTCGCAGGTGTAGCCGCAGACAGTTGCTCCAGTATCCAGATGGCTTCAGTAAGGAATAGCCTCCTGTCAAAAGGTCCGATCTCCAGAGATCTCACAAACGATCGGGGGTATCTGAGACGCATTCGAACCACCCAGTCTACATCGGTTTGCTTCAAACCTGAGACATAAAAAAAAATGAGTTACAATGTCAAAACTCGCAAGCAAATAATGCGACGTGCGAACGGTAAATCTTTTCTTACCAGTGCCTTCCAGAATTTCATGAAGAGAAAGGATGCGGGCCACCGGGTTGTTCGAAGACTGCCCTCGCTCCATGGCTCTCCTATCAGCTGCGAGCTCCAACCTCTCATAGTCAGGAGGAAGAGTGTAGGCCGCACCAGCTGCGACTGCATTCCCAACCTGCGAGCCCCAAATGCTCCACGCAGGAATAGGTGCTTCTGGCTCAGTCATCGCCGGAGGCGAAAGGACAGCCGAAGTCGCTGGGCGGAGGACACTCCCAGATGCGAAAACATTAGCATCACTTGTCCTTTCTTCCTCACCACCGGTACGGACACCTTCGTCCATCGGCACAGCATCGGCTTCGACATCATCGGAAAGTTCGATGACATCTTCGGGAGGCTCGCTCATGTGCCCAGCAGCTGCGACGGGCTTCTCGGTATGGGAGCTCGGAATTGGAACATGGGATGCAGAAGGCTGACTTCTCTGCTCCAGCTCGGGTTCCTCAGCATGACCTGCGATACCAAATGCGATAATGTGAGGTAACTTGTGTTATAAGTTATTTCGCTATCTTTACTAAAGCTAAGAATAAGCACCTCCACGCGAAGGTGGGATTGAGGTACCCTCATCGTACACTAGGGACGTGGAACCGTGCCCTATCAGTGTATCCTCACTAAGAAAATCTTTAAGAGAAGCGTGACCTGGGATGCGAGTAAACCAGTCACGATTTTGCCTCAAGTGGCTACATCCTAGTATGTGCATATCACTCAAAATAATTACCTGAGGGTTCTCCGCATTTGCTTACCAACCAACGACGAATGTCAGGCTTTGACACACCGTGCTTTAACGCACCCACAATTACATCTCTATAAGTAACTGCGAGATTGAAGATCTCACCTTTATTGCCACCTGCGATCTCTTCGAAGTCCGCTTGGACTTGCTCTAGCTCTGCTGCATCCTCTCCGGGAACCTCATCTTCCTCCTCCACATGAGGAGCCACTTCTTCGGGAAGCTCGTCTTCCTCGCCAACTGGACGCACTAAGTCGTCAACATGCTGCTCTTCGAGGCTCCGCTGTTTCACACGCTCGAGCTCCTCTTCCTCTCGCTGCCTTCTTCTTTCAGCAGCCTCCGCGGCTGTCTTCCGGGATTCAGCAAGAACATCCTCGCTTATAGGATCATCTGGAATGCCAGAGTGGGCATCTCTCTTTTGCCTCTTGGCCACAAGGCCACCAACGGCTTCATCATCATCATCTGCGAATACATAATTGGTTCAAAGAAAAGAACGGCAAAGAAGTCATGATAAAGGGCAAGGAGATGCGACGGAAGTACCTCCTGACTCTTCCTCGCGCATCACAACTGTTCTTTCTTCTTCTTCATCACTTACCTGGGGCTCCTGCCTCTCTTCCTCCTCCTCTTGGTTGAATGGAACGAAAGTCTCAACTGCGAGATCTTTTCGCACTTTGCTGGGCATACGACCCTTGCCTTTGTCCTTGATGGAAAGGGACCTCACTGGGGGAGAAGCTGGAGCACTCCTAGGGGAAGAAATCATAATCCCCTTTTGCCTAGGTCTTTTCACTCTCGGCGCCGCAGTCGCTGGAGGGGACGGGTCATCTCTAGGAGGAGACGGAGCCGGAGGGTTGTCTATCAGCGAGTCAGCAAAAGTATTCATGACTGCGCGAACCCTTGTTTCGACCACGGCATCCATCCTCCATGCTAGCCGGAACGATTCCCCTTTCCTTCTGGTGGCAACAATGGTGTCCACCAGCGATTTGGAGCGATCACCAGCTGCGAACCTCCGCACATGACACTGAAACAGTGCAGAACGAAAAGCATCAGCGCAAGGAAATCAAAAAGCTTAAAGCACACAAAGAAATTGCTTACCTCAGCAAACGCCTTGCTATATTTGACGACATGCGTGTCGCCCTTCTTGATTGCGTCGACTTGCTCCTTCAGAATGAAATCAGGGCACAAATGGTTCTCGCGGTCCCACAGCGAGTAGCAACCATACTCAGACTCACTCAAACTGCAATTGGGGCGAAACGGAAAAGAGTTTCTTTTGATCAAGGGGGCCCTTCCTGGCTGCGCCGCCGCCTCCGTCTCAATCCTCGTTTGCTGGGCAACCCAGTATGCGAGCCAGTTTTGGGAACAACCACCCTTGCGAGTTCCCGCAGGCTGCTCAAAGGGAAGATTGCTCATGAAGACCGTCTTGCACTCCTTTGTCAGCAAACGCTTGTAGCACCCTCTGATAATAGACTGGGGCCAGATCGATGGGGCCACCGCATCGAAACCAAACTGAGGAGAGACCCGAGTGGGGTCAACATCCACTGTAAGCCTTTCATACCTTGGCGCGAGCTCACGAATATGCTCTGCAAGGGCAGGAAGGGAACCTCGCAGACACCAACAAAAGAATTCACGATAGCGCTCGTGGAAATGCGGCCCCTTTTCAAAGAGAAGTTCTTCTGACAAGACCATACCTTTGGAAGGGTATAGCTTTGGAAACCACCGCACATTCTCGACACGTCTGGCATAGGGCCTGGCGGTAAACTCCTGTCGTTTGTCGCATATCAAACTCCAAGTACACTTGGTGTTGCTTGCTCCAAACCATCTCGCAGCCCTTCCGCTGTTGCGCGCTTCTGTCTCGCCTGGGGGACACCACTTATCAAGTAGGAGGGGAGTTGGAGCATAAGACGGCCAGCGCTCGAAAACCCACATTGTTAAAAAGCTGATATTGACAAAGGTCATAACATCGAGGCGGCCACGCGATTCCCTCATCGCCAGAACCAGCTGATCCAGCCTATAATATAGCGTGCCCAAGACCAAGGGTCCGAGTGCGACTCTCTGGCCAAGAGCAAGCCTCACGGCAAGTGGCAGCACATGGTAGAAGACCCCGTCATGGGGGTGACCATCAATCAGATACCTCGACAGCCAAGCACAGAGAAAGGCACAAAGGGTCAAATGATAACCCTTGCCCTCTACGTAATTCTCGGCCTCCGGGTTCTCGCTCAAAAGCTTCTTAGTAATGCTGCTGTTCGCATAGTCTCAGAAGAAGTACTGCAACCACTTGTTCCAGGTATTCTTCGCAGACGTATCAACCAGCTGCCAGTTCGGAAGAGGCTTTGTAGTGGTCCACCGAGTGGAGATTTTCTTTACCTCTGCTAGGCACTCCTCCATCTGCGCATACAAGGCCATTTCCGCAGATGTCCTCAAGTGACTCAAGGGGTCCACCTCGCCCATGGGGGAAAGCTCATACAACATTTGAACGTCCTCGAGCGTTGGGGCAGCCTCGAACTCAGCAAAATGAAACGTGTGAGTCGCAGGCGAGTAACGGGACAGAAGGTCTAGAAGCATGGACTGATCCAACTTCACGGCAGCACCCTTCATAGCACGGATAGCAAAGAAAACGCCGGCTTCATTGAGAGTCTCGGCGTGATGATCCAACACGTGGTCAATCCACTCATCCATATAGTCCAATTTCTGGACGAACGCCTGAGTAGAAATCGCAGTGTATGGGAAGTGCCCATTCTCGATCCCCAATCGAACAACATCCTCGGAGCCAACCAACTCGAGCAAGGCTGAGTTAACTGGGCGAGTCAGTGTCAACAATCGCTCAACTGGAACAGGATCAGGCATCCTCTTCGCCTTCACCCTCGCATGATAAAAATCTTTCCCACCCAGAAAGGGGGCTTTTCGCCACAGAGCCTGCGGAAGCTCCGGCATCTCTTCATCTTCCTTGACGGGTCTGGTTACTCTTGTCTTGGCCATTCCTGCGAAAGGGCAAGAAAAAGGGGGGAGAAATACCATACTTCAGTTTGAATTTTGGAATTCGAGATCTATGCAAAGGAAAGCAAAACAGTTCCAGTACCGATTTCAGAAATCGGGGAGTCGCAAGATCCAACATTGTTGAAAGATTAAAACAAGGCAGGTTCAAAAGTCAAAGCCTCTTCAAAAATTTCATGGATTTACAGATTCAACGCAGTTCAAGGCAAATACTGGTATTTTAAATCAAAAGTAAACGAGGCCAACTTTGTTTCCTTGAAGCTTGCTTGGATATGCACAATTGAAGAATACGATTTGCAGTTCTGAACTGGTGATTGATTATCTGGATCTGCTCTCGAAGATCTCCGGGTACCATTCACTTTAAGAGAAAGAAGTGATGCTTTGCAATAATGGGATACAAGGTATTTATCCAAAAGAATGAAGGGTTGCGTCCCTTCAGTAGTCGAATCGCAACCGTCACCGTCGTATCGCGCAATCACAGGACGGGCTGACGTCACGCCTAAAACCCTAAAGGTCAGACGGCACGACTCTAGGGGTTTTAGGTCATAATGACACGCACGGGGGCTGAACTTACCCGTATTTGAATTGGTGCGTGGCGGCGACGCGCATGTTGGTTTCCGCGCATGGAAGCCTATACAGCTATGAGCCTTCACGCGCAGAAAGGGGGCTAATGTAGATACTGCTTTCTGACATGACAGATCTTGGCCACGTGGCAACCATCCAGCACACCATATTGTGCTCCACACACACAGGATCACTAGCCGAGCTGATCCATGTGGGGGCTGCGAGACAGAGCCCTCGCATACCACTGCACGGGACCTGTAGGGACTTAGTGGTTTGGAGGCTAGAGTAAGACTTGTCGCGTGCGAGCCAAGCCCGCGCGCGACCTTTAGTAACTGTTTTGAGAGATCTATGGCACGAGCTCCCTAGACCCGGTCAATCCGGTCAAACCCGGTCAACCTCATAACAGTTCCGGTACTCGCGCACCACGTGCTCTAACGGTTCCTATATACTCGGACGAACGTGCCGTTATGGTTAAGCTAATTAAGCCGCCATTAATGGGCGCATTAACCACACTACAACGGTCATGTTCTCCAGTATATATAGATCGTTAACCTTTCCATACAAAGAAGAACACACTGCCATACGCGGAAGCTCTGCCAAACCTCTGTCTCTCTCTCAGACATTGCTACTGACTTACTCTCTCCCTACACACACCCCTACTCTTCCTGTGCGATCCCTGATCCACTACGCACGGTGTACACGGAGGTCTCCCTGCCGGAATCTCTTGTGCACAACAGTAGAGCCATCAACCGGATTACAGTGAAGTACAGATTTCCCATCCCGCGACTTGATGACATGCTAGACCAGCTATCCGGCTCTAAGATCTTCTCAAAAATTGATCTTAAGAGGGGATACCACCAGATTCGGATCAAGCCTGGAGATGAGTGGAAGACAGCGTTTAAGACCCAACATGGCTTGTACGAGTGGATGGTTATGCCTTTTGGGTTATCCAACGCACCCAGCACGTTCATGCGGTTTATGCATCAGGTATTGAGGCCTTTCATGGGAAAGTTTGTGGTCGTTTATTTCGACGATATTCTTATTTACAGTCCTACTTGGGCTGCCCATTTTGATCATCTACGTGTTGTGTTTGAGGCACTAAAGGCGGAGAACTTGTTCATAAACAGAAAGAAGTGTTTCTTCTTTACTACTTCTGTGCAGTTTTTGGGATTTGTGGTGTCTACTGATGGTGTTCATGCAGATCCTTCAAAGATTGAAGCGATTGTGGAATGGCCTAGGCCAAGGACGCTGCACGACATTCGCAGTTTCCATGGTTCGGCATCTTTTTATCGCAGGTTCATCAGAAACTTTAGCGCCTTGATTGCCCCCATCACCGAGTGTCTCAAGGGGCGTGATTTTCAGTGGTCTGGTGAAGCAGAGTCCAGTTTTCAGGAAGTGAAGAAGAGGATGACTGAAGCACCAGTTCTAGCACTTCCCGATTTTGACAAAGTGTTTGAGGTTAATTGTGATGCATCGGGCATAGGCATTGGAGGTGTTCTTAGCCAGTCAGGGCGTCCGGTTGCATTCTTCAGTGAAAAGTTGTCAGGGTCCAAGAAGAATTACTCCACTTACGATCTGGAGTTCTACGCCATAGTTTAGTCTCTGAAGCATTGGCGCCATTACTTAATACAGAAGGAGTTTATTCTGTTCACTGATCATGAAGCCCTGAAGTACATCAACGGACAACACAAGCTTAGTCGGCGGCATGCCAAGTGGGTGGCGTACTTGCAGGAATTCACTTTCGCACTGAAGCACCAAGCGGGAAGTTTGAACCGCGTGGCAGATGCTTTGAGTCGTCGCAACGTGTTTCTCTCCACCATGAGCAGCCGTGTAGCTGGATTTGAGGCGTTCGCAGACATGTATGTGTCTGATCCTTCGTTTGGGAAGGTATTTATGGAGGTAACTTCTGGTCAGCGCCATGATTTTATTGTTCACAATGGTTATCTATTTCGGGGGCATCGGTTGTGTGTTCCAGACTGTTCCTTGCGGCATCAGATTATCAGTGAGCTCCACAATGAAGGACACTTTGGCCGAGACAAGACGTTGGCTCTTGTATCTGCTGACTTTTACTGGCCAAAGTTGAGTAGTGACGTGGCCCATTATGTGGATCGATGCTATGTTTGCCAGCGTTCGAAGGGAGTTCTCACTAATGCAGGTCTTTATACTCCATTACCTTTCCCTGAAGCTCCTTGGTTTGATGTTAGCATGGATTTTGTGCTTGGCTTACCCCGCACACAAAGAGCGGCAGATTCTGTTCTTGTAGTTGTTGACAGGTTTTCCAAGATGGCACATTTTGTACCATGCAGGAAGACTATGGATGCTGTGCGGATTGCTCACCTTTATTTCAGGGAGATTGTGCGGTTGCATGGAGTTCCTCGTTCCATCACCTCAGACCGTGACACGAACTTCATGAGCCAATTCTGGAAGAGTCTGTGGGAGAAGCTGGGAACTCAATTGAACTTCAGTAGTGCCTATCATCCTCAGACAGATGGTCAGACCGAAGTGGTGAACCGCAGTTTGGGCAACCTTCTCCGATGTTTGGCAGGATCTAAACCGAAGCAGTGGGATTTATCACTTCCTCAAGCAGAGTTTGCCTACAACAGATCGACGAGCAGGACCACTGGCTTGAGTCCATTTCAGGTTGTCAATGGTCAAAATCCATCAGGTGTGTTGGACTTAGCCCCTATTCCGCGTGTGGGACGCATTCATCGTAAGGCCGAGGAGATGGCACAACACTTGAGAGGTATTCATGACCAGGTGAAGAGCAAGATTTAGGAGAATAACAGCAAGTACAAGGCTCGGGTGGACAAGCATCGTCGTCAGGTACTATTTGATGTTGGTGATTTTGTATGGGCTGTATTGACTCGTGATCGTTTCCCTGTTGGCGAGTACAATAAGCTCAAGGATCGGAAGATTGGGCCTTGTGAGATCGTGCAGAAGATCAATGATAATGCTTACAGGTTGAGGCTTCCCAGTCACCTGAAGACCTCGGACGTGTTCAATGTGAAGCATCTCACTCCTTGCTTTGTGGATTCTGAAGACATTGCTGTGAACTCGAGGACGAGTTCTTTCCAACCCGGGGAGACTGATGCAGGATCAGACGATCCAGATGAAGCTGAACTGTCAGATGCGACTAATTTGGCTATTCTCTACCATGAAATGGAAGATAAGCACAAGGGACGGAGGAAATTGCAGCTTTTGGTGTCGCCGCACTGTTCGGGTCGTAACTTTGGCTACGGGTATCAGAATGACGCGAGCCACCCCAATTCGGAAAGCTCTCGACGAGACGCACGACGTCCCGATGGGGTCCATCTTCATCCTCCAATTCCGCTGTTTGACCCTTCAAACGAGCGTTTTTAGTTATTTTTTACTATTTTTGGTAACATTTCTATTGCTTATTAGGACCTCAGTTTGAAACCGTTTTGGGTCAAACTTTCACGTACGTGTTTCTTTATAAGGCCAAACTGTTGGGCTAATTTCGGGATTTTGCCATTTTTGGCATATTTTATGATTTCAGCTATATATGCCCGGCTTGTGGGCAGAATTGAGCAGTTTTTGAGTTATTGATATTTTCTTCGAACCCTAGAGAGCCTCTCTACTGGTTTATGCCCTTTTATTCGTTGTTCTGCTGCGTTTGATCCCTCGCCTCGATTCAATTCGGCGTCATAATGTAAATCTGCCGGCTTTGGGACGGTAGGATAAGTCATTTAGAAGCGATGTCCTAAACGTCACAGCACACTCACACATACCCCAATCTCACACTCCCTCACCAAGATGACGGAACTGACCCAAATCACCTAAGATTCTAGACACTCAATTTCCCCAGTCCCGGTGTAACTGCCGTTCTCGCGGCCACAACTGTGAACGAATGTGAAACTCTGATAAAAATTGTCGGTCTGACGTTTTGAAATAGAATCAATCAAGCACCCTGAATTTTCTGCCTTTGATACTCCTTTTCTTTTTTTTCCGTTTTATTATTTTTTTTATTTTTATTTTTATTTTTTTTGCGGGGCAACATAATAAATACAAGAATATAAACCAGGCCAACTCTATGATAAACCAAAAACGTGGGGTGGCAGAAAAATACAGAAATAAAATCCGAAACGACCACCCCCACACTAATTCCGAACCATGTAGTCAATCTGTAAAATATTCGGGCTTTTCCAATCGATCCTCCTCACTCCAAGGATGTCTAAATAGCACAGCGCGTCCTCCAAATAACCCTGTCAACCCAAGTTCCCCATGTCGTGCGGAAAATTTGTCGTGAGTCACCGCCACACCGAAGTGTGCTGTCGTCACTATCTCACCCTTACACACCCTCAAATATAAAAATAAAACTCATCCACTATCAAATATGACAATTCTGCTCTACCCCAGAAAATCCCCTTCAACTCAACTCGCTCGTGACATGACGCGTAGGAAAGGTAAAAATACTAACAATGATGCGAGTATAAAAAAACGGCTTCATAGGTCAAACCTGTTACCAAGAAAAGCGTTAATGGATCAACGGGGCTCACTAGTGGACCTAAGGCGCAAGACAGGACGTGAGGTCCCCTATGTCCTATCACTCCACCAAATGATGTGGTGACCGTGATGGCGGGTTGACGACTACCTGGTGACGGTGGTCTGGCAGCTAGTCGGATACATTGCTCGGGAGACAGCTACTTGCGTTTTTCTGAAGTGCATTGGCTCTATTAACTCCCCTAGACAGATTCTTGCAGCTCTTCCTCACCTAAGTTCGTCCATTTTCGGGAAATTTTCTATCATTAAGCTCTCTCCAGTTTTAAGCTAAATCCTTCACCCAGTCTCAAAATTTACAATTTTTATTTTTTTTTTCTTTTAAATAAAAAGTAATGCAGTTACAACGCCACCACCCCCACACTGGATGGTGCCATGCCCTCATGGTACTAATCATTAGGCATACAATCTGGATTGGATGAGCTGGCTTGCCTCATCGAATGGGAACAACTGGTAGCATATGCAGAAAAGTAAAGCGAGGGACAGTAATTGAACCTGTGCACCCGGAGTCAGTTCTTACAGGTGCTGAATTTTCCATAGATTTCGGTGGAGCAGGACCGTTGACCGGTCGCCAGAAAATTTCTCGACGGAAGTTGTCAATCTTCCGGACTCTATATGCGCTCTTCAAATGTGCAATCCCTGAGCACCATTGTATTTGACAATGTGCTCCCATATGGTCGAGTATACTTCCGTACACCGGGGTCGATTGCTTTGTTCTGCAGAAAAATTGTTCCTGAAAAATCCCCAACTCGTACGAGTCCCTGTGACGGTCGAGTGTGCCAGAACACACCGGGGTCGATTCTTCAAGATTTTGAAAATCTGTCTTTCCGCCTACGAACTTTTCTGAAGTCGCTTCAAACTCCACGGATCTGTGTATGGAGGTAGAGAGAGAAAAATGGAGCAAAAACGTGATGCTATCCAAAAAAAAAATATTTTTTTTTCTGCTGCCTGCGTATACACGCAGTACTGCATATATACGCAAACATGGAGCATATTGAAAAAGATTATTATTATTATTATTATTATTTTTTTAAATTCTATATTTTCATATACGCAAGGTCTGCGTATATACGCAGGCAGCAGGTAACATTTTTTTTTTTTATTTTTTTTTTCTGCCTGCGTATATACGCAACACCTGCGTATATACGCAAACAGGGAACATTTTGACAACGAAAAAAAATATTTTTTTTAAATTTTTTTTGGACAGTTTGAGGGTGCTGTCTGCGTATGTACGCAGTACCCGGGGTATATACGCAGGCAGTACCTTCAAAAAATAATTTTTCTCTTTCTTCCTCTTTCTCTGCCTGTTCTCTGTTGTGCTGCATCTGCACATACTCAATTCAAAGTCAAAACCCACTCATCTTACCTCTCTCAAAATTCAAAACTGAAAAGAAAACTGAAATAATTTAAACTTACTACGTTGGGTTGCCTCCCAACCAGCGCTTGTAATTTACGGTCGACGGCCCGACCCAGTTACCTCATGTTTGCTCAAGGGACGTCAAACCGCCAGGGTATACCCTGACGTCTGCTTCCGGGCCCAGATATGGCTTGACCCGGTTTCCGCTCATCCTGCAAGTTGTACTGTCATGCAGATTCTCCAATTCAACTGCATCCCATGAAAGTACCTCTTTGATGATAAACGGTCCTTACCACCGAGTTCTCAATTTTCCCGGAAAAAGATGCTTCCGAGACTCGCAGGCAAGTGCTTTTGGCCCTTCTTGGAACTGCTTTGGCTGTGCTGTTTCAGCTCTAGGGTTGGTGGCTCTTTGAGTGACGGGACCAGGGCCAATTTCTGCCCACTTTTTTCGTCCAACTTTAAAGTGGTCCGGTTTTCAGCTTGCATGGCCTGTTCCTCCTGGAATCTTTCCTCGTTCTCTGTGTCCACTCTGTCAATCTCTTTCCATAGCTCATCCATCTCCTCGTTTTCCCAGCCTTCTTCGACTACCTCCACTGCGAAGATGTCTTCATGCTCGTAATAATTCGGTAGTTGCAGATTTTTGAAAACGTTGAACTTCACCTTGTCTTCATTGATCTGCATGGTCAGTTCTCCGCTCTTGCAGTTTATCATGGCTTCTCCAGTGGCCAGAAACGGTCTGCCCAGAATGAGTGATACGTCTCCTGCCTCCATGTCCAGAATTACAAAATTTGCCGGAAAAATCAATTCTCCGACTTTCACCATAATATCTTCAATAACTCCGTAAGCGTGCTTCACGGATCTGTCCGCCTTCTGCAGCTTGATTCTGGTGGGCCTGAGTTTACCAATTTTCAAAGAATTGAAAATCGATAACGGAATCAGATTGATACTGGCCCCTAGGTCACACAGAGCCTTTCTTGTGTAAGCATTACCTAGGGTTACCGGGATGACAAAACTTCCAGGGTCCTTCCTCTTCCTCGGTAGCCCATCCTTCACACAATTGCTCATTTCTGCCGTCAGATTTATTGTCTCGAAATCGCTCATACGTTTCCGTCCATACAGAATATCTTTGAGGAACTTGGCATAAGTGGGCATCTTTGCCAACGCCTCCGCAAAGGGTATGTTGATCTTCAGCTATTTGAAAATCTCGAGAAATCTGGCGTAGTCTTTGCTATCATCCCTCTTTCGTGTCTTCAAAGGATACGGCACCTCCTTGGAGACAGGTACCGTTTCTGCATCCTTCTCGTTCTGCACTGCATCCTGCTCAACCGAGCCCTTCGGCTGGGGGCGGTCGCCTGAGCTGTTATCCTGGCCAAATACTTCACGCTCGATTTCCTTTGACTTTTTTGCACGTGCATGGCTAGGATACGGCGGATCCTGTAGTACTAATCCACTCCGAGTGGTGATGGCATTGACCTGAGCACGTGGATTATATACTGTGGTCGAGGGTAAGTTCCCTGGTGCTCTATCTGTTAGCTGCTGTGCTAACTGCCCTACCTGTACCTCCAAAGCGCGCAGTGACGTTTTGGTCGTCTGCATGTCGGCTGTCAGGGCATTCAAATGCGCGAACCGGGACTCCATAGTATGAAACATGGACTCGATCTTCTTCATTTCACTGTCGTACTGCTGTGCAGATGGGCTTGGCTGAACTTGCAGTGTCGGTGCGATTTGCTGAGTCGGTGGCCTGTGTTGGAATCCCGGTGCATAAACTGCGGAATTCGGGTTCCCATACCGGAACCCGGGATGATCTCTCGTACCCGGTATGTACCGGCTCGGGTCCCACTGCTGCTGTACGTAATTGGCATCTTCGTTCATGAGCCCCTCAATGGCTGTGTCCAAATCTGGCCCGTCCACCACTGCAACAGTCTTATTTTCTGAGTAAACTTTCTTGACTAAATCTTGAACGATCTTGGCCAGATTGTCTATCCGGTCGTCTTCTACTGTCTCGGCTCGGGCCGTGATCCTGCGATCGTCAAACATGCGATTGTCCTGTTTGGCTAATTGCTTCATCTGCTCATAGGCACCGTCCTTGTCCACATGGTACAGAAAGTTTCCTCCGGCTTCTCTATCAATCCTATCAGCACTCTCCCTGTCTAGGGCATGGTACAATACCTGCAGGATCTTCGGGTCTCCGAAACCGTGGTTCAGACATCTGTTATCCAATCTCATCAATCTGTCCCATGCGTCTACCACCCTCTCCCCATCTTCTGTTTGAACGACAGAATCTCACTTTGTAATTGAATGACCCGGGAGGCGGGGTAAAATTTGGCCAGAAAATCTGTGACGCATCCTTCCCATGTAGTGATGGATCTGGGTGGTCGGGATTCGAGCCAGTCATTGGCCACTCCGTACATGCAGTATGGAAAGAGTATTAGCATGAGCGCCTCGGCTTAACTCCTTTATACCGGACTTCGTTGCAGTAGTCCTCGAATTTCCTAATGAAGTCGTTCGGGTCTTCGTCAGCTTTGCCATGGAATGGGCAGAGGGTCTGAACAGTCTGGATGGTGGAGGGTTTGATGTCAAAGTGTTCTGCGGTGATCTCGGGCACCACAATAGCTCGCTCATGCCCCCCAGTGGGGACTTCGAAATTCTCCACCAACGCCTTCCCAGACCGGTTGTATGTCCTCTGGTTGCTCCGGGCAGCGAATCCTGCTGCGATCAGATCCTCGATGTACCGAGCCATCTCGGCTAGAGTACGTGTCTCGGGCAGTTCTGGCGTTCTCTCGGTATTGTCGCCCATCCTGAAAAAATAGAGATCTCAAGAGCAGTGAGATAACTGAAAAATAAAAAAATAAAATAAAATGAAAATAAAAACTCTAAAAATTAATTCTGACTACTAAATAAACCCTAAAAAGTCCCCGGCAACAGCGCCAAAAACTTGATGCGCTTTTTAGCGTGCTATTCGCAAGTATACGAATCAAGTAATATAGAGAGTATTTTAGACTCGGATTATCGATCCCACAGGGACTTTGCAGGTTTTTTCTAGTAATCAGTTTTAACGAACAGAGTGTAAAAAGAAGGAATATTTTGAGAGTTTGCTTAAGTACTGAAAGTAAATAACTGAAACGTAAATCTTTTTTTTTTTTTTTGCGAGAATTTTCTGAATATTCTTAAGATTGTAAAACTAGGGTTTGAGATACTAGGTCCCGAGATCCCCTAGGGTTCTTTAGATTTTCGTTCTTTGTTTGACATGAAAATACACAGCAGTCTCGTTATCCGTGCCACGTACCAATTGTGCAGTATCTTTTCTTTTCCTGCACGTTATCACAATCCTGCAGACTGTCGGATTCCTGTTAAGCTGCCTAAATCTGCAGTCTCGTTCTAAGGCTGCTACGGTTTCTAACCTGTCCTGATGGCCCGGGTCAGATTCTCTAACAGTTGGTCTCAACGATTTCAGGCTAGTCCTAACTCCCCTTCGCTAGTCGGCCCATCGGGGTAAGGTGCTAAATTATGTCTTCTCTTCCTAACCCTAACCGGACGTTTTCACCTACCGGCTCGGGTCTGTAGCAATTCTGGTTCGCGACTCCGATCATGCATAAACAATAATAATCAATGACAGAATAACTGATAAAAACTGCTGAATTAAGATAGTACGATCATGATTCATAGTCAAAACGTAGAACTAATCTCTGAAAACGAAACCCTAGGTTCACCGAGAACCTAGGTAAAAGTTTAGCTGCTAGAACTCATAACGAAATAACACTGTTTTTGAATGAGAGAGAAGAAGAGCAAACGGGTGTCTTGAATCTGGATTCACGTTTCCGTGCTCTCCGGGGATGCTCCCACTTCTCCTTCGGTTGTTCTGTCTTGTGTCCTGTATATCTCAAAACGAGTCCGGACGAGTCTTTAAATAGTGATGTTTTTTCCCGAAACGCTTGCGCCAGAATTTACGAAAACTGCCATCGGTCCACCGACTCGGGAAAAAAAGTCAAACTGGCTGCGTATATACGCAGGGTTGCGTATATACGCACCAAGGCCCAAAAAATCATCCTCCCATACCCCCCTGCCAGATGCGTATATACGCAGGCAGGGGCTGTGCCCTGGCCCGACTTGGTCCTCTGCTGGGCCCGGTTGGGTCTCATGGGTCCCACACTTCTGCCTGACTCTCCGGTTTGCCTCCATTGGTGTCTTCTTGCTTTCCTGTGTTCCGTCTTGCGTTTTGACCCGAAACTTGTCAAAATTACCAAAATACCCCTGGGTCAAAACCGCTCCAAATTCTGTCCAATCCTGACTCTGGCCATAGGAAAACTGCTGACTGAATTTGGGAGACAAAATCTCAACTTGACTCCGGAAACCCGGGCCCGGTGCCAAAATGACAAAAATACCCCTAGGCCAAAAATGTCCCGGAAATCGTCACGAACATGAAATAGTTGCTCCTGACTTTGGACGCGGGGAACCGAGACTCCTTACTCGGGCGTGGCCTGTTTGGGACCCACACTTGACGGGAGTCGGTTTTTCGGCCGGACTCCGATTCAGCATTATAACCTGTTTTTGGAAAGCTCTTGACGTCTCCGTTCTTTTGCCTCTGGTTTCACTTCAAAATTCCAATTCAAGCTCAAGATATTGCAACCGAGCGCATCCCGGTGATTCTCGGTTTTGGCGTTTTGAGCTTCCTCGTCGGTTTTCAATGCTCGTTTTTCCTCCAGTCTTTCCGTTTTCCATTCCGCTCTCCCTTGTACCAGTCTCGTTCAAATCCTGTCCCGAGCATTTTCTGCACGTTTCCCGAGGTGATCCCGGTTCTGTCTCGGCATGCATCCCAATTCCCTTTGCGAACCTGTTCCTGTAAAAACATGAAAAAACCCGCGATCATATCCAATAAAAGTACGAAACATGCATAAATTCACGAAGAGCAAATAAACGTCTTGTTCCTAAAATCGAGGCTTTCCGAGGGTGAATTCTAGCTAAAATGCGGCTTTCCAGCACACATACACATCTTTTCAGGCTATAAAATAACCCCTATTTGGGCGTTATCAAAGCATGAGGATAGCCTTCTCTAAGTTGGCCTATGATGCCTCCTACATAGGCTTTATAATCTTGTGTACCCCAGTTGTGAAACAATAGTCAAATACTGTGAGCACACACAAGACACAATGAATCAGTTTATCAAAACTGTGTACATATAACATGCATTACCCCTAAAGTGTAAAAGTTCCACACACATATATATATATATGTATATATTTATATATAAACCTTAATTGATCAAAATATCTAATTGACAAGTTCTACAAGCCTAATCTGTTTCTCAAATGCCAAAGTTTCTCTGGAATAATTATCAAAATTCAGATGAATATGGAAAACCCGCATTCATATGCTAAATTGTAGATAATTTCAAGATAAACAATCAAAGGTCAAATCTTGTTTTTTCACATCGATTGAATTTGAAGAATGAAGAAACACCCATGAACCAACTCACCTAGATTGTCCTAAACAATGCAGATTCATCAAATAAGCGATATGGGTCAGATATTGACAGTGAACCGCATAAGCTTAATCGTCCTGTCGACCTTCCTTTTAGCTTTCCCGGCGGGGGGATTTTCTGGTACCCGGACCGATCTGCTGGTCACCGGAACTGAGTTGCTAGACATCTGCTAAGATGGGATCTGCATGTTGATTTGGAAGAAGGTGGAGGCTTATTCTTGAGAGCTTCGATCACTTCCCTCTTCCTCCTCTTCTTCATCTCTCAGAACCCATTGATTTGCAGGTAATAGAGCGTAGAGCACAAGAGATCCACATACCTCTGCGAAGCCGAAGCCACCGACACCGCCTCTTCCTCGCAGACTCTGTCTCTTGTAGTGGGAGGAAGCAAGACAGAGAGAAAGAGGAGCGAGAGAGGCTCTCAGCAGAGAACCAGATCTATATCCAACTTCCAAGAGCTTCTAGTGGAAGCTACGAGTAAAAGACACTTTCACCCCCTCAAATGCCACACCCTCTGCCTTCAAACTCAAGGGCAGATTCGTCAAATTAAGGAATGCACAATCATCCCTTGTGGCAAGCAACCAATGGAACAGGGTGTAAGAAAATCAGATGTGGCGCCTACATGGATTGGGCAACTCCCTCTTTTATATAAGGTAGTTAGATATGGAAAAGAAGACGCATTAAATTTATTCTCTTACCTCATTCACTGTCTGAAAAGAGAGATTCAGATTCCTGCTCGGACTCCATCTCGTATTCCTGCTTAGATTCTGTTTCATAAACCTCTTCAACATTCAAATCCTTCGATATTGGTTTCTCCACATTTGATATCCTCTCTTCTAGGGCCTCATTACGCCTTTGGGCAGCCTCTGCCCTTCGTCGTTCAGCTTCGGCCCTTCTTCTTTCAGCATTTGCCCTCTTTCCTGCTGCTTCCGCCCTTGCTAGCGATTCAGATATCCCATCTTCATAATTCCAAGCATTCTTTGGGACCTCACCTCATCCATGGCCAGCTACAAAACCCCGCCTTTTTTCCGAGAACCGCCTCCATAATCTGTTCTTCAGTTAGGACATGATCCACATCATTGTCTCTCATTTCTTTCATTACATTCTGTGATTTACAAACATTTCGTTAAGCCTTATAGCTATGTAAAATAATATGCTTTTGTAGGAAATACAAAACTTAAATATTTATTCAAGGCTTCATGTGACAGCCAAACACTTGTGCCACTTTTGCAATGTGTGTTCTTGAAGTTTTCAAACAGTGAGGGTTTTTCCCACAATTTTTATGAATGACTGTCAGATCTAAATCACATTATTCATTGTATTTTCTTGTATGGTAAAGAAAATAAAGATGCCTAATTTACATCAGTAGGAGGGGGTATAAATGTTGTTTTCCTGAACATCCACCACAAAATTTCCAATGGAATTGTGAGGACTAACTGATGAAACTGGACTAGAAGTAAATAAAGGATCAGAAGAAAACTGAATTTGAAAATTTTGTAACCTATGATAAAAGTATGCCTATGCCAGCACAATTTTACGTATAGAATGCAGTATGGAAATTTTCGAATAGCACAACACTAGCTAAATAAGAGACGTGAGTTGAAAACATCGGAATCTAAAAGTAGATCCAAGTGAAGGAATGTTTCACAACTAAAAGAAATAATTGTAAAATAGTCACAATCTATCGACTGATGTATCCAGCTCAAGAGGACAATTAAGTCAGCCAAAAGGGCAAAGAGTAAGCATAGTTTCACGTTGTTTATATGATAGCATATATTTGCATCGAAAACCAATGGATTTATGGAGATCCAGTCTTTTAGTTGAAAGGAAAAAAACAATTGGAATTTTAGTCCAATTCTAAGGGCTCTCCGCCAATTTAGGTTCCCAATTGTCAAGTCTCTGTAAACGTGCAAGCTCCGAGTATACTTCAGACAAAACTTCTCGCGTGGCTTTTGGAACATCCTACTTCTTGTATATAAACCGTACAAAAAAGCACAAAATTAACTTTTCTCTGATACAGGACTTATTTCCAGTAAAACAGTGACAAAACAACTAACATTTTAGGCAAAAACTTTGGTGCGTCCGGAAGTAACCGGCTCAGCCGGTACTTCCCGGTTATTACGAAAATACCCGTTGTCGGACAAAAAATGTGGTCCCTGGAGGGAGTCTTTTTTGACCTAGATAACATTTATAAGGCATCCGAAAACAAAATTTCCAGAAAGATAACAATTAGACAATATTAATACAAGAGCAGAAAACAAATGACAAAAACCAGATAACCAGTAGACAAAAGAAGATAACAATCATTGATAAAAGATCAGTGAAACCAAAAAATCTAAGTTAAACGATCAACGATCAGCAAAAGTTAGCTTAATTTGAAAGTAATACGATACAAATGACTAAATGGCCTAAATAGAATAATTTCACATAGGTATAGTTAAGTTTTCGAAACCTTCTCGGCTTTCTCGAGTCTCTTACGGATTGTAGTTACTATCTCCTGCCGTTTTGGGAGTTCTTGAGCAAAACACGTGTTGATAAACTCGTCTTCCCAGCAGATATACTTGCATTGACGACCTATACCTTTGGTTCAAGTTGCGTCCATCGTTTTTTGGCGTATGTGCGGTTTGAATAAGCGGGTTACGGCTACAATAACAAAGCTCAAGCCTACACCATAACTTGCGTGTTATGGTGTAGGCTTGAGCTTTAGTGGGAGTGTTGTGTTGTGTGGTTGTAGAGTTGAAACTATGTTGAGACATTGTTGAGGGAAGGAAGAATAGAAGAGGTAAGGGTGAGAGAAGAAAATAATCTCTGAATGGGAGTGAATGGGTAGGTGTATGTATTTGAAGTGGTTGGTGAGCTAGAAATAAAAGAAGAAACTTGGTGGTTGGGAGTTAGTTGGCAATAAATGCCCAGGTAACATTATTAACGGAAGAGGATAACAATTATATAAGTAAGGAAAACATTTGTAAGGTACACAATGTGCATTTATGAATTTAATGTGGGTAGATGGGTTCCTTGGTCTTTCACTAAATGAGAACTGGTAGTTGAGAGTTAGTAGGCTATAAATGCCCAGATAAAACTTGTTACATAACCAGAAGTTCTACAAGATAAAAATCTCTGATAAAAAGATCAACAAAACACAATCCAAATGACATTCAAACCAAACACAACAACCAAAAGGATCATAACCTCCCCAACAAACCACAATACTACAAATGTTCAAACAAACAACACAAATTAAACATTGTTTCAGACATGACAACAAATAATTAGATTCATACTTTTGCCGTTTTCTTCTTCGCCTTGGCCGCCTTCCTCTTCTGGGCATTGGGTGATGACCAGGTCACTGAAGGAATTTTCCTATACAAAAATGCCCATTCCCGGAGGTGTTCCTCCTTCTTCTTCAACTCCTTCACCCCGTCAAGGACCTCTTCATTAAGGTAGTTGTATATTGAATCCGCCATCTCATTTGCAATCCAGATTCTCACATAGTCTATGTTGACTCTGAGATCTTTTCGAGGATTGGGAACCAACTCCTTGAGGTGCGTCATGAAGAAGCACATGAAGGGACCACAATCACACCTGTGAAGTTATGTCTGGAAAACATTAGTAAACAGAGAAATAGAAACGTCAATATATGAGAAAACACTTGTAAGGCCTGAGAAACTTTACCCATTTGGCTGTTGATGCACATCATCATTCATATACCAAATTAACCATTTGGTAATGTCTTCTGTGTACTCAGGGTGACGAGAGAGGACAGTGTGCATGCTTCTGACCTTGGCCTTAATGTGTTCCTCTCTGTAGCCATGCCCGGACAGAGAGTCTAGAATGTAAATCTCCGAATCCACAAAACTGATGACCATCATCAGCCAGTGGGAGTTCTTTACATTCAAAGGCACAGCAATCTAATTTTATGATAAAACAAATTAGAGTGAAAAAAATCAGTGACCTCCTAGATAACAAAGTTATATTTCTGGAAAGAAATTGTAAAGACAGAGAACACCACTGTAATGAAATCACTTACATAGCCCATTTCCCTCCAGTCGCCACAAAATGCATCGTGCAACTTCAGCCCATGTCTTTCTGTACCCACCAACTGAAAGAGAATAACAACTCATTATACCATATGGAAAAAAAAGTTTAAATATAACGAAATTATCAAAATGAAGAGGGGGGAAACTTACGGAATACTCGCAGCTCAGGTACCAGATCCTCTTTTTATCTTCGTATGGCCGGTTCTTCTCTTTTTCATGAAGATACATGAGGTATCCATCAATGATCTGAGTGATCAAAAAGCCAATTTTATGACTTCACAGTCACAAGAAAACTTTTTCATGGGTTTGATAACATTCTTGAATAACGAGAGCAAAATACTTACGTCGTTGTCGAACCATTCACCTTGGCGGAGTCGCCACGAGCTTCCCCTTGACAGAGTAGTCATCTTCCCTATTCTCAACACCTCCTCACTGCATGAAATGTAAATAAGCATCACTAATGTTTTAAAACATTTAAGTTTTACTTGAACGCTAATGTGTCTTAAATAAAACTTACGTATATAGTTCGCTAGGAATTTCAGCGTCCTGCAAGCTGTATTCTTTCTCGTACTTGTACGTGAGGTAGTAGTGAAGAAAACACTCGTCACCGGTGGGCATTTGGGGAAGGTAGGTAAATCCAGCTGACGGCCTCTTCTTCAAGGCCCCACCATGACCCCGAGGAGACCGTCTGATTATGTGAAGAGCTTTTCCCCATTCATTTCCCACTAGATTCCCTCGTAGCTTCGGAGAACCAGACACGAGAAAGGGCTTTGGTGGTAAATTTGAAGCCACCTAAAATGATAACAGCAGAGACAACATTTGTAAGTGTTTACAGAACACCTTTAATGAAATAGTAAACAAATGTTTGTTTGCGTACCTGAGTGTCTTGGTTTGTTCTCCCACTGGGACTGTTGACCTCCTCTTCCTCCAGTTTTCTCCTATTTTGAATGGGAGTTTTAAACTTTTCTTCTTTCTCTTCCTCCTCGCTATCTCCCTCCTCATCCTTACCCATCTCCTTCTCCTTCTCCTTTTCCTTCCCCTTCTCCTTCTCCTTCTCAACATTTCTTTTTTCCTCACCTTCCTTTTCTTCTTCAGACTTGATCAACCTGTGCAACTCCGCCGCCAGCTGCTTCATGGAAATTTTCTCGAAAAGTTTCTCAAAGATTTTTTCAACATCTTTGGTTTGAAGTTCTGGGTTTTGTTGCACAAACTTCTCGTAGATTTTTTCCTCCTTGACAGGCTCCTCGAGTCTCCACAGCTTCAACTATATAACCAACAAAAGCAGAAACATTCAATTACTTCAAAGTTAACTATTTCAACATATTGATAACAATTGTAAATTTTCAGTAGATATCTACTTACATCTTGGTTTTGTTGCACAAACTTCCATCTCTCTGCAACAAGTTCAGTGGTCCAAAACTGAAGCCTCGGAATAGCATCCTGGTTTTCACACCCATCAGGATTTTTCAGCAGCTTCGGGCAGAATTTCTCTAAATACAGAAGCTACATAAACATTGAAAACAATTGTAAGGTAAAGGAAGGAAACAGTAAGCTTGTAACCAACATTAATAAGTATCTGAAAACAGTTTTAGTAATCTTTACCATTGGGATCAAAATACATCCCCCGCCGCGGATGCTTTTCCCTTTCTGCACCTTGATTTGCTGTTCTTGGAAGTGATGGAGCCATGTTGCAGCCCAGTTCACCTTTTTGAGGTGCTCAAGATCCACCACATAGCGAGCTAGTGTGGACCTAACACCTTGCCGAGTTTGCGGCATTCCAAAACATCCAAGAACAAATGCAACCGCCCGGCGCTTCCACTCATCCGTCAGAATCTCCCTATTCTCATCAGCAGCAAACCACCTCATGTACGATTCAACCGACGTAACTGGTTGCACAAGTCCGATAATTTGGCCGATTAGCTGAGCCTCTTTGTCAGTTGGCTCAGGTTTGAAAATCTCACCTTCCCAACTTATACCTAGCAGCCAACCGACAATCTCATCGGTGATCTTGAGCGACCGGCCATGCGCCGTCAAGTATCCATCTACTTCAAAAGCATTGTAGATGAATTTGTTGAATTCCTCGGGGGTCCCTGTGATTTGCAGATGCTCCAAACCACCAAGACCCACCTCATACATCCAGGCTCGCTGCTCTTTGGTCATTTTTTGATAAAAATCCTTGATTTTCGGAAGTGATAGGTAGCTCTGACACCGGCGGGGGTTTTTTAGTTTTTTCCTCTCATTCACCTTCTTTTTATCCTTAACTTGTTTCCTCTTCCTCTTCTTGTCCTTGACTTCCTCCATTTGTTTCATCATTTCCTTCTTCTTCTTTTCTACAGCAGCACCACGAAGAAAAGGCTGCTGTTGATCCAAGGTCATAGACTTCCACTCTCTCAAGATATCATCTTTGAAGTCCCTCGTCATCTTCAAATTAGGGTTCTGCTTCTTTAAACTATACATCCTCACATTTCTACAAAAACAAAAAGAAAACAGAGAAATAAATTTTATCCTTTTAGTACAAAATAATAGAGACCTTGAAAACATTGTCAAACACAATTCAAACTAAAAAAAAAATCATTGAAACAAAAAAAAAAACAACTTACTGAAATCTGATAAAGGCACTTGTAGCATTTCCATGATGTGAAAGCTCATCATCTTCATCCTCTTCTTCCACCTCTTCATCCTCTTCCACCTCTTCATCCTCTTCCACCTTATCTTCATCCTCTTCCACCTCATCTTCATCTTTTTCTTCAACTTTGTTTTTTGATCTCGGTTCACAAACAAACTGCTGAACATCCACATCTTCTCCATCTGAATCTTCATCACTTTCCACCATTGCTCTGTTTTCATACCACTCTCTTGCTTGTCCGGTTAAGTTGACAAAGTTTCCATACAACAGCCTCTCTATTTTGTGTGGTACCTTCTCATTTTTCTTAATGTTGAAAAGGCTTTTGTTCTCTTTCCTGAAACAATTAATTAACATATATGAGGTCATTAACACGTGGTTTGGAAACCAATTTCAATATTCAAACCCAGGGGAAGAAAACAATCACAACCTTGCAGTGAATTATTTTAATATTTGGATAACAATTTCAATATTCAAACTCAGGAGAAGAAAACAATAACAAACTTGCAGTTAATTGTTTAAATATTCGGATAACAATTTCAATATTCAAGCTCAGGGGAAGAAAACAATCACAACCTTGCAGTGCAATAATTTAAACATTTGGATAACAATTTCAATATTCAAACAGAGGGATAGACAACAATCACAACATTAAAGTAAATTTTGTAAACTAAGTAAGCATTTGTTAACTTACTTGTACAGTGCAAATCCATCTGAATATACTATCTCTTTCTCAACATCCTTTGATGACTTCGCTTTAGAAGTATTCTTTTTCTTTCCCTTCTTGAGTGGTCTTGGTGGTGCTGGTTTGGTTCTTGGTGGTGCTGGTTTGGTTCTTGGTGAACGCCGTGTTTCTGACTCAGAAATCTTTTCCTTTGGAGAGAAAGAAAGCTTTTTCTTTGGTTTGGTCTTTTTGGCATCCTTCACCTATTCGTGTTAAAAAAAATCTAAGCAGTTGTCTTTCAAAAATAAATCCATAAAGGTAAAATTGTTTTCGAAGATACTGACCTTGTTTTCAACTTCGTGAGGATGTTCTACCTGTAAGGGAACCATGGATTGAACGACTTCTTGGATTTTGACAAGAGGAAGAATTTCTTCACGAATTTCTTCAGGAATTTCAGGAATTTCAGGAATTTCTTCGTGAGGATGTTCATCAATGTCTGCATGTTGGAAATCCAGAACTACCTCTAGGGTATTTTCCATCAGATTTGGAAAACCCTCTTCTTGGGTCTCTTCTACTGGGAAACCCTCTTCAAAAACAACTTCTTGTTCCTCTTGTTGGATTTCCTTTCCCCTTTCTTCTTTCTCTTCAGTCTCTTCTACTGCAATTTTTTCTCCCCTTTCTTCTTTCTCTTCAGTCTCAATTTCAGCCCCAATTTCTTCTTTCTCTTCAGAAATTTGTTCATCGGTGTCTGCATGTTGGATTTCCTTTCCCCTGTGTTCTTTCTCTTCCGTCTCTTCTTGATTTTCTTGGGTAGAATTGAGATCTAATTCAGTATGGTTGAGAATAGAGTCTATGGACATACGAATTTCTTCCGTGTCCTTACTGTTGCTTTCTCCGGCAGATTCGTGTTCTCCGGTCGGATTGGCTCCAATCAATGGCGGAAGAACACTCTGTGACTCAACCGTGGACTCCTCTGTAAGATCTGGAAGGCTAATTAAATCGGCGACCACTTGTTGGGTCATCTTTGTGGGTGAAATTGCTTCCGGATCCATGGAGAGAACAGAGAGAAAGGAGAAAACAGAGAGAAAGAACAAAACAGAGAGAAAACAGAGAGAAGGGGAGAAGACGGTAATGGCGAGAGAGAGAGAGAAGGGGAAGAGACGGGTGTATTGGAAAGAGAGAGAGAGTGAATGGAAGAGAGTTTGAAATAATTAAACTACCGTCGGTTTCTATCTTGGAAACCGTGGCAGTTATTTATTTTTGAAAACTTTGTCACGTGATTTGATGGTACAAAGAGGAACATTTTGAATTTCAAAATTATTCAACCATAACCTACCCAAACTTTATAATTTTTATCAGTTATAAGGTACATTTATTTTTAAACCCTACAACAAATATTGTCTAGCATGTTTACAAAGTTATCTGTTTCATGTTTTTATAATTTTTCTTCATTTCAATCATCGTGTGGGTCAAGGAGGGGACATTTTATTTTCATTCCCGCCTCGTGTGGGTTAATCCTGATTGACTTGAGTTTGGTCAACTCCCTCTTACTGACCCCGAAAACTCTGAAAATCGATTCTCCCCCACTAATTGCTCGAGATGTTTTGGTAAATGTGGCTCGTGCATGTTGAGTGACTTTATTTGTGATTACATTAAGCTCCCGAGTCACACACTTGAAGGATACACGAACAATGGCGCTGTCCCCATCACACACTGTTCCATGGCGGAAGGCCTTGTGTTGTAGCACATCACGGTGTGCCTTGAGCTTTTTGGTGGTTGTGTTGAGGAGTCATATTGTGTAATTTTGCAATGAAGCGTAATGACGCGAGGGTTCTCCTTCCGTCCCGCCACGAGTGTTCAACAACACGATGGTATCGTGCCACGGGTGCGTTCATCATTTCATGTAACTGGGTTCTTCTTTACCCAAAAGATTATTGGGCCGTGAAGAAACATCATAACATCCTAACTCTACATTGTGTGAGTCAAATTACACCGAGTAAGGCAACATTCGTTGTGAACTTTCTCAATTCAAATGATAATATCTGTGAACGTGATATTGCTCTCTATAGTTCTGAAAATGTTTTCTGTCACTCTGATACTGTTTACGCTCTCTGAGATTCAATATAGGGCACCTTTCATATTACTTGGCTGGAATTTCTTCTTCAGTGTTGAACATAAATCAACAAAGAACATATGGGGCTCGAATTAATCCATAAAATCTAAATTTTTGTAACGTGAATGTCTACGTGCTTTTAATTTTTACTCAACCTATTTGAGTCTTAATAATCAAGTCATATATTTGGTTTTCCAAGTCCATTAAAGTTTCAAATTACGGCACTGTGATGTTTTCATTCTACAAAACAGGCTCTCTCCCATGAAAAATGCATGTGATCCAACGTTTCTTTGACACTGTTTTCTGCCATCTTGAAGTTGTTTTCCAATTTTCTAAACCCTAGAACCATTGTTATCTTCCTAGCTTAGAAATGTTGTCTGTGTTTGAGCCATGTTTTTATAATTTTTCTTCATTTCAATCATCGTGTGGGTCAAGGAGGGGACATTTTATTTTCATTCCCGCCTCGTGTGGGTTAATCCTGATTGACTTGAGTTTGGTCAACTCCCTCTTACTGACCCCGAAAACTCTGAAAATCGATTCTCCCCCACTAATTGCTCGATATGTTTTGGTAAATGTGGCTCGTGCATGTTGAGTGACTTTATTTGTGATTACATTAAGCTCCCGAGTCACACACTTGAAGGATACACGAACAATGGCGCTGTCCCCATCACACACTGTTCCATGGCGGAAGGCCTTGTGTTGTAGCACATCACGGTGTGCCTTGAGCTTTTTGGTGGTTGTGTTGAGGAGTCATGTTGTGTAATTTTGCAATGAAACGTAATGACGCGAGGGTTCTCCTTCCGTCCCGCCACGAGTGTTCAACAACACGATGGTATCGTGCCACGGGTGCGTTCATCATTTCATGTAACTGGGTTCTTCTTTACCCAAAAGATTATTGAGCCGTGAAGAAACATCATAACATCCTAACTCTACATTGTGTGAGTCAAATTACACCGAGTAAGGCAACATTCGTTGTGAACTTGCTCAATTCAAATGATAATATCTGTGAACGTGATATTGCTCTCTATAGTTCTGAAAATGTTTTATGTCACTCTGATACTGTTTACGCTCTCTGAGATTCAATATAGGGCACCTTTCATATTACTTGGCTGGAATTTCTTCTTCAGTGTTGAACATAAATCAACAAAGAACATATGGGGCTCGAATTAATCCATAAAATCTAAATTTTTGTAACGTGAATGTCTACGTGCTTTTAATTTTTACTCAACCTATTTGAGTCTTAATAATCAAGTCATATATTTGGTTTTCCAAGTCCATTATAGTTTCAAATTACGGCACTGTGATGTTTTCATTCTACAAAACAGGCTCTCTCCCATGAAAAATGCATGTGATCCAACGTTTCTTTGACACTGTTTTCTGCCATCTTGAAGTTGTTTTTCAATTTTCTAAACCCTAGAACCATTGTTATCTTCCTAGCTTAGAAATGTTGTCTGTGTTTGAGCCATGTTTTTATAATTTTTCTTCATTTCAATCATCGTGTGGGTCAAGGAGGGGACATTTTATTTTCATTCCCGCCTCGTGTGGGTTAATCCTGATTGACTTGAGTTTGGTCAACTCCCTCTTACTGACCCCGAAAACTCTGAAAATCGATTCTCCCCCACTAATTGCTCGAGATGTTTTGGTAAATGTGGCTCGTGCATGTTGAGTGACTTTATTTGTGATTACATTAAGCTCCCGAGTCACACACTTGAAGGATACACGAACAATGGCGCTGTCCCCATCACACACTGTTCCATGGCGGAAGGCCTTGTGTTGTAGCACATCACGGTGTGCCTTGAGCTTTTTGGTGGTTGTGTTGAGGAGTCATGTTGTGTAATTTTGCAATGAAGCGTAATGACGCGAGGGTTCTCCTTCCGTCCCGCCACGAGTGTTCAACAACACGATGGTATCGTGCCACGGGTGCGTTCATCATTTCATGTAACTGGGTTCTTCTTTACCCAAAAGATTATTGGGCCGTGAAGAAACATCATAACATCCTAACTCTACATTGTGTGAGTCAAATTACACCGAGTAAGGCAACATTCGTTTTGTAGTACTATGTTTAGAAACTTCTTATTTTATTCACATTGTCCATTTGTTGCAAAGAGTAATAACAAATCTTTGGGAAGCTAGGAGAGTTAATAAAACTTTCATTATTAGGGAAAGATAAATTAATGATATGGTTGGGGTAGTTCAATTAATGTGTTCAGAATTTCATCAGGCCCTCTTGGACAACTACCACCTAACTCCAATAAAGTTTCGTATAATCTGAGGATTTGAAATTGTTATCTGCATGTCTACAATTGCAATCTGCCCCTCAGACATTTCTCTCTAGTATAACTAATGGATTGGTAGTTGAAATATTTATTATTTTAGGTACAGTAAATGTAAAGGAAGTTGCCTTTACAGATGTTTAGTACTATGTTTAGTAACTTCTTATTTTATTCACATTGTCCATTTGTTGCAAAGAGTAATAACAAATCTTTGGGAAGCTAGGAGAGTTAATAAAACTTTCATTATTAGGGAAAGATAAATTAATGATATGGTTGGGGTAGTTCAATTAATGTGTTCGGAATTTCATCAGGCCCTCTTGGACAACTACCACCTAACTCCATTAAAGTTTCGTATAATCTGAGGATTTGAAATTGTTATCTGCATGTCTACAATTGTAATCTGGCCCTCAGACATTTCTCTCTTGTATAACTAATGGATTGGTAGTTGAAATATTTATTATTTTAGGTACAATAAATGTAAAGGAAGTTGCCTTTACAGATGTTTAGTACTATGTTTAGTAACTTCTTATTTTATTCACATTGTCCATTTGTTGCAAAGAGTAATAACAAATCTTTGGGAAGCTAGGAGAGTTAATAAAACTTTCATTATTAGGGAAAGATAAATTAATGATATGGTTGGGGTAGTTCAATTAATGTGTTCAGAATTTCATCAGGCCCTCTTGGACAACTACCACCTAACTCCATTAAAGTTTCGTATAATCTGAGGCTTTGAAATTGTTTTCTGCATGTCTACAATTGTAATCTGACCCTCAGACATTTCTCTCTTGTATAACTAATGGATTGGTTGTTGAAATATTTATTATTTTAGGTACAATAAATGTAAAGGAAGTTGTCTTTACAGATGTTTAGTACTATGTTTAGTAACTTCTTATTTTATTCACATTGCCATCATTAAAAATATGTTCCAAATGAGGCAATTCTATTTTTTTGTTTGTTGAAGTCTTCTTATTTGAATTGTAATGGTGAGCAGGGAAGGATAGAAACAAACTTCCAGATGAATTCGAGAGAAGTTAGAGAAAGTGGGTATTATGGCAAAGGTAAAGCTTTGTGTTCTTTGCCTCATGATTATGAAGAAGACGAATACGATTTCGAAGCCATGGATGACGATGAAGGATACGATTTCTCTCTTACAGAGCCATATGAGGATGATGACGATGAAACAAGAGCCTCCTTTGTCATTGCTCCAAATGGTGATCTGAAACCCGGTACGTAATAGTAAGCTTATTGTTAATCTTTTTAACTGCTTGGATAAAAATAACAACTTCCCTGCCTACAGGAGTAATATACACCAAGGAATAGGTGGAGGCAATGACTTTTGCCAGTGAGATTGAGGCTTTTGACTGGTACAACCTTTATGCCTTGATGCTGGGTTTCGGGATAAGAAGGTGTAATAGAAGGTATTTTGATCCGGAAACGAAGGAGCTCACAAAGTCTAGGATCTTTGTATGTGCGCGACAAGGTGTCCGATCTGATAAGTGGAAATACAAAGAAAATCGGAAGAGGGAGCATACTAGAAACACTCGGTGCCTCTGCAAAGCTCGAATAAGAATTAAAAGAAGTTCACCTACGGAGCCGTTTACAGTGGATTATTTTCAACCCGAACATTCTCACACACTTTCTGATCCACAGTGCAGGAGCATGCACCGGTCTCACAGAAAGGTGACCGAGTCAGATATCGAACACATCAGATCATTGAAGGAGGTGGGCATAAAGTACTGTCAAGGCTTCCTTTTGATGGTAAAACAATCCGGAGGCTATGCCAACGTCCCTTACACACAGAAGGATATGTATAACAAAATGGCTTCTCTGGACAAATTATATTCCAATGAAGGAGATGGCCAACAGACTCTGAAGTTCATTGATAGTCTGGAAAAAAGCCATCATGGTGTTTTCAAAAGGTAAGAGTATTATCTATTACTTTAAAAATGTTTTCTACCCTGTTGATATTATGTTCACACATTAGAATTGCTATCTTTTGCTTACAATTGTTATCTTTTGTAAGAATGTTTTCATACATGCTATCAGATTGTTCTGTTCCTTTATAACAATTTTCTAAATCTTTAATAATGCTTTCTGTATATTATTTTTGTTTTTTAGGTTCATATTGGGGAGCAACCAAGAACTTCAAAGTTTATTTTGGTGTGACAGGAGATCACAGGAAGATTACAAAAGGTTTGGGGATGTACTTATTTTCGATGCAACATACAAAGCAAACATGTATCGAAAACCCTTAGTAATTTTATCTGGGGTGAACAATCACTTTCAAAATACAGTTTTTGCCTTTGCGGTTGTTCATGACGAGAAAAAAGAAACATATGAGTGGGTCTTGAGTTGTTTGATGGAGGCAATGGAGAATAAGATGCCCGTGTCGGTTATTACGGATGGTGATTTAGCCATGAAAAGTGCCATTCAAAAAATTTTCCCACATGCAAAACATCGTTTGTGTTCTTGGCATCTTTGTCGGAATGCTGAAGGAAAGCTGAAGAAGGGTGCCGCATTCATTTCTGATTTTAAGAAATGTATGCATAGTAGGAAACCCGAGAATTTTTGGTTTGAAGATTGGCAGGCCATGGTAGAAAGATGGGACCTCTCTCATAACCATTGGATCCAAGTAACCTACTTGGCTAGGCACATGTGGGCAGAGACATACCTGAAATTCTTCTTCTTTGCCGGACAAACAACAACCTCGAGGTGCGAGAGCGTAAACAGTTTTTTCAAGGATTTTGTGTCCTATATGGATAAGTTGGTCGACCTTTGCAGGGGTTTAATGACTGGGTTAGGAAAGCTACGAAAAAATGAGAGGGAGGAACACTTTAAATCTGACCAATCGGACCCGATATGTACAACGAGGTTCAGGAAGCTAGAGAAGCATGCAGCTGAGGTATTCACAAATAAAATCTTCCTCAAGTTCAAGCATCAAGCTGAGATGGCAGAGGATTACAGAGTAACGAAGGTTATTCCCATTGAAGAATCAAAGGTTGATCAATTCTACGTGATGAGAGGTGAAATAAAGCACAGTGTGGTACGCATATTTCTCCCTTCATGTACTAATTGATATTAGTTTGTAGTGTAGTGTACACACGTAGTACTTTTGATGCCTAAATATCAAATAAATATCTGCGTGTTTACAAGATTTTTCTAACCCTTTGAAACTGTTGTCTATTCGTTTATGGTAATTCTCTGTAGTTTCCTACATAAATTTTGAAATGAATGTTATCTTTCATGTGATTATTGTTCTCCCTCCTTTTAACATTATCTTCTCTTCTGCTGCAGCAAATTGTTCAGTGTACACGATCTAATCGCGGTCTTTGCTGCACTTGCTTTAAGTTTGAGACATCGAAGATGATCTGCAAACATATGATTCTTGTTCTGAAAGAGAAGGGTGTTAATAGGATCCCTACAAATTTAATTGCTGATAGGTGGGTAAAAACGGATAAGAAATTCTACGCAACCGAGCCTTCGATGAAGGAGCCTATTCAGAAGTCGTGTGACGACCCAGCCGTCCAAGCTTCTCGTCGGGGTGCCATGAAGAGCCAGGTGACATTGTACACCTCTTTGGGTTGTAGATCTTTTGCAAATTATAAGTATTGGAAGGATCACATGGCCGATGGAATCAGAACTATGACGAGAATGTGTACTCAATCTGAAGAGGGTACGCACGGAGGTGTGAAGAAAGAAGATAATCCCTACAGCCACGTGAAGAATCCGAACCCACCGGACACGAAACACCCAAAAGGACCCAAGCAGGACAAGCGCAGACGGTGCGGTAATTGCAAGGAGCTTGGACACAACAGGACTACATGTCCCAATCCTCCCGTGGACTCCTACGAAGAAGAAATCGATGCGGAAGATGATTAACGAGAGATACCAGTTGAATTTGATGACAAAGGGGACTTCTATTGGTCTCAATCAACGAATATGTCATGGAAAGGCAATTAGGACTTATGTTTGCTGGTTTTAGGATGGAATTACTCGTGAAGATCCATCACTTAGAACGGATGTTATCTACTTTGTAGGCTTTTGTTATCTAGTTTATGCTTCTGGTT
The DNA here is from genome assembly GCA_023055425.1 of Linanthus parryae. Taxonomy (NCBI): domain Eukaryota; kingdom Viridiplantae; phylum Streptophyta; class Magnoliopsida; order Ericales; family Polemoniaceae; genus Linanthus; species Linanthus parryae. The sequence goes on along the minus strand of JALGPY010000002.1, from coordinate 91,939,817 downwards.
ATCTTTAGATCTTGTGCTGTTATCTTTCTGGGCAGTTTCTGCAGCAGAAAGATTACAATTGTTTTCTAGTGCTATCTACTAATCTAACAATGTTATCTACAAACCCTAGTGACCTGCTATACCGGGTAAACTTTTTGTCTCGTAGTGACGGGGCCCGCGCTAGCGGACAAATTAGCTGACGTCCGCCCTATTGGCGGACGCACTGTAGACCAGCCCAACATTTTAAATGCTTTATCACAAAAGCATATACATATTAAAAGTTATACATATAGAACGAATGATCTGCAGAATTGTCACATACTCTCTCACGACGGTTCTCAACCTTCAAGGAAAAATGGATAATTACAGCATTCGCACTTTAATCAAGAATATTAGGCAGGAACGCACCTTGTTCAATTCCATTTCCGTTCGGTTTGTTAAACGTAATAGGATACAGCCAATTCATGATCGAATTTGCTGTATCAACCTCTGTAATCACTCTTAATTTATGAAAATTGACGGTTTCAAAAAAAAAAAAAAAAAAAAAAAAAAAAAGAAGAGAGATCTGCAGAATGAGGTGAGTCGTGAAAGAATAATACACATACATCTGTTTGTATATTCGTTATACAAGATCAAAGTCCAAAAACTGGAGCACATGGACATAAACCAATATATTACTTTGCCAGACTAAATTAAGTACAAAGGCCTGTCTTTAGATGCACGCAAAATAAAAAAACAGACCCTTCTCTTGAGCAAAAGGTTGCACTTATACTACCTCTGTTTCTCCTCTTTCAACTTAGGTTGAATTTTTTATCCGTAACTGAGTCACTTTGTCTCGGTGATTTGGATAGCAAAACGATGTAATTTTTTGACAATTTTTTCATAGAGTTGTAGAGTAACGTTTACTCTACAAGATTCTGCAAAGACTACTAAATTTGTGTATTTTTTTGCTAACCAAATCACCGGGTCAAAGTGACCCAGTGAATAGTGTCAAAAATTGAAGCAAGCTGAAAGAGAAGAAACAGAGGTAGTAACTTTTACAGCGGAAACTCTGCCCATGCATAGTTAGGATAACATAATGTAACTATTGTAGCTACTATAGGTATGTTGTCAATACATATACATTTGTTTGCGATCATTATGTTTGAAAGATAAGTGAAAGTATCGACATGATAAAGAATACGGTGTGATGCATCATACTTCCGATGACACAATATGTCACTATTTGACATGTTTCTGAACCACAAACACAAAGCAGTCCAGTAACTAGTGGAACACGACCCGGTTAATAACATCTCTTATGGCTTGCCTGGTATCCTCAAAAATAGTACATCAGAGTAATGGTAAAGATATTTTACCACCAACAATAAATTGCGAAAACAAGGAGAAACAGAAGAAGCAATGCCCAAGGAAAATCAGTAGAACTTCAGAGTACTTTATTGCGGTGGTAAAATATTAGAAGGCCGAGTTGAATTAAAATTTATGGAAATAATTTTAGAACGCTGAAGTCCAATTCCATGAGAATAATTATCTTTTTCAGTAGCAAGACACAGAATAGAAGAAGTACAACATGTATTGGCTGAATAAAAAGGCCAGCTTATAAGAAAAGCATAGTCTTTCTCATCTAAATGGGACAAAGTACATTGATAGTTTTCCAAAATATTGTACCCTGAAACCAAAAATACCTTCAGATGGGCGTTGTATGTCAATCAAATGGTGTGGTACTTCATGCATTGATATGAATGTTTCCATCTCAAGTGAAGAAGAATAAAGAATTGTAGTACCAGATTTCATCAGACCATCTTATCCCCATGAGTGAATCACTCATTACACATTCTCCCTAGAATAAAATAAGACTAGACAATAACTACTTACGAGTTACAAAGCTGTCATATGACACTTTCTTTCACATATACCACTCCGTTTCTTCTCTTTAGCCCACTTTTTATTTTTGGACGTTTCCTCTTTTGATACCTGTTTCTCTTTTTGGCATAGTTTTTATTACAAACTACCTAAAATACCCTCATCAAATACCCACATTTCATTTCACATACCCCACCACACCCACTTCTTTCTCTTAAAAAAAATCATACCCATTATTTGTTACCTTCTTTATCGGTGCTCACTCCTTCAAATTCAATATTGACCTCACATTCATAGAGGATAGAGAGAGAGAGAGTGAAAATGGTCTGCCGGAGAACACGAGAGAGAAAGAGAAAGAGGGGAAGAAGAAGGGAGGATGGTGCCGCTGAAGTGGATGAAGTCGACGGCGGCGCTCCTGGTGAATCTCAACGGCGATGGAGATGGTGCCGCTGGTGGCGATGGCGCCGGCGCCGCTGGTGTGGCGACCAGGTTCTTTCTCTCCCTTCTTCTTTTTCTGGCATCTCATCTTCAGATCTTGATTCAGGATCTGTCATTTTTTTAGAGGAGGCGGCGGCGGCGGCGACGACGAGGCTGGTACGAAAATGATCTATGCTCGAAGGCGGTGGTGGCGACCAGGTCTGCTCTCCGGCGATGCCACAGCAGTGCACCCTTATTGTTCCTCTTATTCTTTTCTTCTTCTTCTCTTCTGATTTTTTCTTCAATATGTAATTTTTTTCTTTAATATGAAATTAATCTCTGTAAATATATTGATGGATCCATCTTCAGATCCATCTTCCTCTTCTTTTCCTGCGTTTTGTGGTGTTGTTGTTGTGAAGGAGAAAGAGAGAGAGAGAGAGGAGGAAGAGAGAAAGAGACTGGAGAGGAGGCAGGGGTAATAATGTCAAGTGGCAAGCTTTCTTAATTAATGTCCCAGCCAAAGAGGGCTAAAGAGAAGAAACGGACTGGTAAGAGACTTGATTGGATGATAAGATCAACATCATAGCACAAGACCCCTGAGCACGAACAGAAAACACAAAAAGACCCAATTCTTTTAGACTCTACAGAAAACCCTAGAACATGAACAGGAAAAAAATGACCATACCATCTCCTATTCGAGCAAAATCTTAGCAATGATTCGAAAAGTAACCTAAATCTGGAACACATACATGTCAAATCCCCCAATTCAAACTAAAATTGGGTCAATTTTATCTAAACTACAATCAATTGGAAGATTCAATAACTTTTGGGGAGTGTTTTTTCTATCGATTGAAAAGATGATATCGAGATTTACAGAATACACGAAGAGTTCGGTGGGAGAAGATGAAGACTTACAAGGGAGAAGAATGTTGTATCTGAAGACCGGCACCGAGCAATATAAGATTCTCCAAGAGGCTGTCGCATAGTCGTTGCGGAGCGTCGTTTAGATCTAGGAGAAGTTTTATCAATGGCTTTGAGGGGAGGAGTGCGCCATTGAAGAGAGGGATGCGCAACTGTGAGAGGTCTTTGAGTGAGGTTTCTGAGAAGAAGCGTGTGAGTCTAAAATGCTTCTCTCGTAATTCAATATGATTAAAGATATTTTTCTAAATTTTTTATTTTCCCTCCCTACTAAAAATTTGTAGTGCAAATTTTAAGTTTACCCTCCAAAAGTTATGTATTTCTACTTTTATCGCTGACAGTTATCTATGTCACTAAAATATAAGGTTTGTCACCTTATTTAATATTTCGAGATGGGAAACCAAAAGAATAACATTCTTGACTAAATTTTTATTTAAAATACATAAACAGTAACAATGTTGACAAGTGATAACACATATATCGACAAACGAAAATATTTATAGATAAATCATATAACTAGCTACAATGCTTGTTGACAAAAAAACTGTCAATAAAAGCTATATTTGTTGTAGTGAAAAAGGTTTGAAATAAGAGATGTTCGGCTTTCTTCCTTTGAGTAGCTCATAAGGGGTATTCTTAAAGATAGGTATAATCAAGCACATGTTAAGTATGTAGTTGGCAGTATTTACAGCTTCTGCCCAAAAGGATTTTGGCAACTTGTTCTCCAAAAACATTGTCCTGGACATGCCTTCAAGAGTCATGTTCTTTCTTTAAAAAACACCATTCTGTTGAGGAGTTCTTGGAGCAGAAAAGTTGTGAGAGATGCCATACTTAGAACACATTAAATCAAACCCAAGTTGATCAAATTCTCTGCCATGATCACTTCTGATAAAGGAAACAGGAAGGTTTTTGCAAAGTTTGAAGCTCTTTACAAAACTTTGAAAATTCAGTTTGAGCTTCAGATTTATCTCTAAGAAACATTACCCAAGTAAATCTAGAGAAATCATCTACAATAATTAGCATGTATTTCTTACCCTTTGGAGTTGGAGTTCTCATAAAACCAGAACGATCCATATGAAGTAATTCAACGGGTCTAGTAGTACATACAAAGTTCTTTGGCTTGAATGAACTATTTGTATGTTTACCTTGAGCACAGGCTTTGCATACCTCTTCATCCTTGAACTTGATAGAAGACAGACCTCTTACCAGGTCTTTAGAAACTAAATTGTTCAAAGTTTTCAAGCTAATGTGTCCAATCTTTCTGTGCCAAAGCTTTGAATCCTCTTTCAAGGCCTTGAGGCACTTCAGACTTTCTCCTGCAACTTTGTTAGCACTAATAAAATAATCATTTAATCTTGAAGCAGTGAGAATGCAATTGCCTGATTTTTCATCTTGCACCACACATTTCTCCATGTCAAAGATAACCTTATTACATTTGTCACATAACTGTGATACACTTAGCAAATTAAACTTAAGACCTTCTACTAGATATACATCTGAGATAGAATTTTCAGAACTATTTGTAGGGTTTTGATTCATGGATGCGCAACGGAAGCATAAGAAATCATAAAACCATGCAAAACCCTCCAAGGATCACAAGTCAAGAGACATAACGATGGTAAGGGTTAGAAATCAATAACACACCTTAGGATTCTCCTTTGATGACTTCAAACGCGAATTGTGTCACGTTCTTTATGGTTGATCCACGCCTAGAGTTGATCCTAGATCTCCCAAGTCCTTGGTGCTAGCCCGGAAGAGGAAGAGGAAGAAGAATCACGCAAAACGAGACCCAAAAGGAGGGCTCGGCCTCCTTGTGGCCGACGGCGACGGGGCGGCGGCAAGGGGGCAGTCGGCTCCCTTGTTGCTTGCTCTCTCTCCTTTTTGTTCTCTCCCACTCTTTGTTATGTTCAATAATGAGCATAAGTTATATGGGAAGGAAGGAAGGAAGGTCCTTTATATAGTCCAACAACTACTTGCCAACTACCTAAATGACTTATTCTAGTTCTACTAGAATTCAATTTAGTCCCTTCCTTGCAAATTAGTCCCTACTAACTTTGCAAGGGTTTGCAAAGTGATCCTTCTAATTAATTAATCCAATTAATTAATTCCCAAATCTAGTTCAACTCTATATAGCGTGTGACCCCATAGGTTCTATCTAGTTGGTAGCAACTATTTGCTAATATGGAGCGGTCTCTAGCAAAACATCCATTCTAGCCAACTAATAGAATAGTCATCTTGACAACCTTTGTACAAGTAATTGTCTCATCCCTTTGTCTCTATATCCGGATTGGACACGAGACATACAAGTCACACTCGTATATCCAATCCATAGTTTCTCGATCCATGGGAATAGCCTTATTCATGCAAATAACATCAATATCCCATATTGATTTATTTGAGTCTGGCCAGACATTCTATAAGCACTATCCCTCGAGTGGCCTAGGATATTTGCTCCCGTTATGTGGGAGGGACAAATTCTATCTACGTCCACTACGATCTCTAATCTTGCTTCTTATTGTATCCAGTACACGCCTTTATAACTACCCAGTTACGGTGTAGCGTTTTAACGCTACCAAGATCACAGTAATCTACAACTAGAATATCTAGTGACTTCAAGTCTAAGGATGACAATACCATTGCACCGCGAGAAGCGCTTGTGACTCAACATAACGTGTATGTAGCCTTCTCGGAGATGGGTCAATCCAGTGCAACATTCCCTAATGCACACCTATGTGTTGGATCGTGATATCTCCATATCAATCCAACCCCATACTAGTCTATAGATGATTGTCCTATTAATCATTATACTTGACTAGGGATATTTAAGATAAAAAACACCATTGTAAATCTAAGGACTTCATTATATTAAATATACAATAAATAATAAATGAATTTCTAGCCACAAATAATTCATACTAAACTAGATTGCCTCTAGGGCATCTATTCCAACAGTCTCCCACTTGCACTAGAGCCAATCTGGCGCATCTCGTATGCCCATACTCCTAGTGTGCCCTTCATGCTTCCACTGCGTGAGAGGCTTTGTAAGCGGGTCTGACAGATTATCATCTGTAGGAATCTTGCATAGCCGAACGTCTCCTCTATCGATAATATCTCGAATCAGATGAAACTTCCTGAGCATGTGCTTGGACTTCTGGTGTGATCTGGGTTCCTTTGATTGCGCGATCTCCCCAGTGTTGTCACAGAACAACTCAACTGGATCCGCAATGCTAGGGACCACACCAAGTTCAGAAACAAACTTTCTGATCCGAACAGCTTCCTCTGCTGCGCCATTTGCAGCAATGTACTCAGCCTCTGTTGTAGAATCAGCTACCGTCTCTTGCTTGGAACTCTTCCAGCTCACCGCTGCTCCATTCAGGCAAAACACATATCCCGATTGTGATCTAAAGTCATCTTTGTCGGTTTGGAAGCTTGCATCAGTGTAACCCCTTACACGCAACTCTTCCTCACTGCCAAATATCAAGAAAGCATCCTTAGTTCTTCTCAAGTACTTTAGGATGTTCTTGACTGCAATCCAGTGACTCTCACCCGGATTGGATTGGTATCTGTGAAACAGCCCGGGATCTCGGTTCAGGGTTAAAGAGACAATCGACAACCAAAAGTAGAATTATGCTATTAAGATTACATTTCGTTTAGTGTATACAACAAATCTTGTCGAAATAAGTCTAAAAAAAATTAAATAAATAAAAAGTGTGTGATATTCTAAGTGATCTAACTTAAGCACGCAGCTTCGTCTCGATTCGCGTTCCCATTCCCCAAACTTGATTGACGACCTGCGGTTTTAAAATGGCAAATGCCGACGCAGTTTTGAAGAAATAATCAGTAAAAACTGAGTAAATACATACTACGACATGTAAAGTAACGAGTGGCACGGAAGCATGAGTTGAAACAAATCAGAAGATTTTAACAGTAAAACTATCATATTGGAGAATTTGGATCAACTTGAAGTAACCGAGTAACAGAAACCTCTCAATTTCATAACATTGGGAAACCACGAGTAGTTGGTAAAATATCCAGAGTAAACATGTTCATTTGAACTGATAACGATAGTAGTTCATGAGTAGCCAGATTTACAATTCCTTTCAAATCAATTAGGGCATACCAAGAGCCACAAACAACATCAATAAGTAGCCAATTTTGAATTTCGACTTCAATCAACAGTTTAATTTAGCTGAGGCGTGTCAAGAGCCACCAGCAGGATCGATGTAAACAGAGGGATCACGAAATAACCACTAAGGGTTCCTTCTAGGGTCTATCAAACCCTATTTCACCCGAGCGTTAAGGGAGCCCCTTCGTCAACCCCGCTCATAACATTAGCTAAAAGGCCTTAAGTGTCGACACCCCTATACCGTAGTGACCCTTACAAGTATAAGTAGCACTCTATAGCTCTATAAAACCCTTGGCCTCAATAACTTGGTACATTTTGGCTCATCGGGGGCGGATTTTTGAACATTGACGTTCTATCCAATAATAAGAAGCATTGCTTCAATGGTCTTAGCCATAAGAAAATGGAGGATCGCTTGACGCCTCCCATTAATAACAATACTCTGTACATCGTCCTAAGTCTATTAGAGGTATTTTATTTATTCTCTTTCACATAACCAGAATCAGAATATCAACATTTCACAAGTAATTTCCGAGAGTTCTCAAAGGAGATGAATAAAATAGTTTAACAACTTTTGAGTGGAAAACATGCATTCTCATACTATTTCATATAACAAACAATCATTTGAAACATCAAACGCAAACGCACATTTTGATATGAAAAGGCCGTACATATGTACTTACCACTGAGATGAAGCACAATTAAAAGCAAGAAACTAAGCCTAGCACTCCGACGACAACCGCTCTCTCCTACGAGGTCGATGTCTACAATCACACGTATAACGTACTCGTTACAACCAATCACACATGCATAATAAAAATGCAAACCTACATGTACATAGTCATAAATTTCACTAATGCACATATAATGATGTTTAAATATCAAAACAAGTCCAACAAAACACCTACAAGTTCAAAAATTCAAGTTTTCAAAAAAATGTGAAACTACAATTCTGGACGAAATTGTAGCTCTGACTTTGGAGACATATTTACCATATCAAATCATCTACTAAAATTTTGAAATTAATATATGATGAACCTACATGTGTCTAATTTCAGAAACACCAAGAAAATCATGCATAGCTATTATAAAACTCAAGTTACAAAAATAACAAACACTGCTATGCAGAGACAAGTTTGGAAGAAAGTTTAAACTTTGAAGAACAATTACTACTACTTGAAGAATAGGAAAAATGCCCATATTCTCCAGAATGAATCCCTTATGTGTCTACTTTCATCACAAGAAAGATTTGGTGCCATAGGTTTCTGAAAATGAGATTTTTAACAAAACTGGTAAAACTTGTCCAAAAACAGAGTTTCAGAAAACTTGCAACTTAGAATGAGCATATCTCCCTAACCAAAAAAGCTATGAAGTTGATTTTTTCTTCAAAATGACCCTCTTTGAGTCTAGTTTCAGAATATATAAGATTTAAAAATTCCACAGAGACAAAATTTAGAGATAATGTACGTTTTGCACAAACTGGTCAGATTGTAAAAATATGCAATTTTTTCAAAAATCAACAAGTTTGGTTGAAATGATACATGCAACTTATGGAGACTTGATTTTCACCCAAATAACACCATTTTAGGCATTAACTAATATTTCTACATGCTCTTGACACAAATGATCAAAATTTTCTTGACATGCAAGTGCAACTACCAATAATTTTACAAAGTTCATATGGGTTTTAGTGTGGGTTTCATGAAATAGTCAAAATTTTGGAGTCAATCACATGATCTAACCATGTAAATGAAGAATCAAGCATGGAGATGAAGAAAAGTAAGATGAAATTTCATCAATCAAAGAAAAAGATGGACATGCATGAATGAATTAAAGACTAGAAGAAAGTTTACCCAAAGATTCAAGAAATGGTGAAGGAAAAGAGTGAAATTGACCTTCAATCCTTGAGAAGAATGATGAAATAACTCCCCTCCATGATCATACTATGCTTGGGCTAAAGTTTTTCATGTTTTGGAGGCTTGAAAATGAAGATTTGATGGTGTTTTGTGAAGGTGTTCCTCCAAAACCGGGAATGGAGTTTTTGGGAGAGAGATGGGAGAGTATTTGAGTGGTCTTGAAGACAAAAATGAAAATGAATGAGAATGGAAGTAATGAAGATGATGGTGGAGGTTGGTGGTGAAGAATTCACATGATAATGTACATACATGTGGGTATGTAGTAGTTAGAGTTGATGGAGTTGATGGAGATGGGGGTGATGTGCTTGATGCATTAGTAGAGAAAATTGAAAGATGCTTGTAAAAAGAAAATCTCCATATTTTAGTATAGTTGACCAAAGATAGTGGGTGGGGGAGTTGGATGAAAATAAACAAGAGATGATTTGCTAGTTGGGGTAGAATGTGAAATCTAAAAGTTTAGGGGTGAAAATATAATTTCCAATTAATAGGTAAAACTAGAAAGATAACTTTCATAAATTGTAAAATCTCCAAATAATTTCTAATGAAACACTTTGTATAATTCACTTTTACAAAACTACAAGTACCTCCCAAGTATAAAAATAAGTTTCATATAACATTTTTTCAAGTTTTAAAAACTACAAAATAACCCCAAAATAAAAGTATATATCATCATAGATATGAATTGACTCACTTATACGTTAAAACTAAGAAATGTCATTAATAAGTTTGAAATTAAATTTCTTGAAATTTTCAAATGTTTTCTTAAAATGACCAAATAACCCCTAACTTAAATACGGGGTATTACATTATATCCCCCTTAAAATGAAGCTTCGTCCCCGAAGCTTAAGAAAACTTTTGAGAGAACTTACAAACATACTTGAAGAGAATGCAGCTAATGCACATGAGACTTGTATGCAATGCTAATGCACATGCAACACTTAAATTAACGGAAAACGCGCTCTTGATCGGTTTCGTCTCTTCTCACTCGTGTCACATTAGGAATTCATCTAAAATTAGCTCAAGTAAAAGGTCGCACCAAATTTTGAAAAGTTAGACCAAAATGCAAGTTCTCACGTTTACAAAGTAATTCGAAAATTTTCTAACATTTAAACAATCACGAAACTTTTAGAAAAATAATTTGATCAAAACTAACATGCCATTTTGCTGTGCTCATCCGCGTTAAAAATATTGTCTTACCTTCATTGGATTAGATAAACCAATCACCTCAAGTGTTCCACGCATACGAGGGGGAAAAGAACACTATGTGTCGTCACACAACATGTCTCTCCATCACAACTCGCATGTGTTTCAAATGTTCCAACTTAGTCTACACAGCGGGTACGACTCATAGTACCGTCATACTAAGAATCACGCCAGCGGACTGCTAAACATAGTGGTCCATATCACTTGGCATTTGGTATCTCCGCACCCAATAATTTTTTTTTGAAATCGTTTTTTTTTTTTTTTTTTTTTTAAGAATACTTTTTTTTGTCAAAACTATCCAATTTTGGAAACGACCATGTCAAATTAACTCAAAATGAGATAAAATAAATTATTATCTTAAAATTCGCGCTCATAAGTAGGAAAAGAATGGTCTCATGTTCTTCTAAGTTAAAGCGTCGTTACTCTCTCATCGACTAATTAACATAATCAAACAAAGGAACGCGGATACGCATCACACGACAATGATAAATCATTTCTATATAGCAACTAAACATGCCCATAGAATAACCAACATATAATTAACAAGTGGATTTCGCATAGATCACATATCAACAAGTAAATACAAATCGAGTTTAAGAATACGTAAGTACCCCAAAATCCCACGCGGCTTGCTTACTTTGTTATTACCAAATTGAGATATCCTAATCAATTTTAAAATTTTGAAAACGTGTTCTCTTTCTTCTTTATCTACTTAAGGAAATCGAAAAGTCTCATTAACCGGAGAACCGATGCTCTGATACTAGCTGAAACAGCCCGGGATCTCGGTTCAGGGTCAAAGAGACAATCGACAACCAAAAGTAGAATTATGCTATTAAGATTACATTTCGTTTAGTGTATACAACAAATCTTGTCGAAATAAGTCTAAAAAAAATTAAATAAATAAAAAGTGTGTGATATTCTAAGTGATCTAACTTAAGCACGCAGCTTCGTCTCGATTCGCGTTCCCATTCCCCAAACTTGATTGACGACCTGCGGTTTTAAAATGGCAAATGCCGACGCAGTTTTGAAGAAATAATCAGTAAAAACTGAGTAAATACATACTACGACATGTAAAGTAACGAGTGGCACGGAAGCATGAGTTGAAACAAATCAGAAGATTTTAACAGTAAAACTATCATATTGGAGAATTTGGATCAACTTGAAGTAACCGAGTAACAGAAACCTCTCAATTTCATAACATTGGGAAACCACGAGTAGTTGGTAAAATATCCAGAGTAAACATGTTCATTTGAACTGATAACGATAGTAGTTCATGAGTAGCCAGATTTACAATTCCTTTCAAATCAATTAGGGCATACCAAGAGCCACAAACAACATCAATAAGTAGCCAATTTTGAATTTCGACTTCAATCAACAGTTTAATTTAGCTGAGGCGTGTCAAGAGCCACCAGCAGGATCGATGTAAACAGAGGGATCACGAAATAACCACTAAGGGTTCCTTCTAGGGTCTATCAAACCCTATTTCACCCGAGCGTTAAGGGAGCCCATTCGTCAACCCCGCTCATAACATTAGCTAAAAGGCCTTAAGTGTCGACACCCCTATACCGTAGTGACCCTTACAAGTATAAGTAGCACTCTATAGCTCTATAAAACCCTTTGCCTCAATAACTTGGTACATTTTGGCTCATCGGGGGCGGATTTTTGAACATTGACGTTCTATCCAATAATAAGAAGCATTGCTTCAATGGTCTTAGCCATAAGAAAATGGAGGATCGCTTGACGCCTCCCATTAATAACAATACTCTGTACATCGTCCTAAGTCTATTAGAGGTATTTTATTTATTCTCTTTCACATAACCAGAATCAGAATATCAACATTTCACAAGTAATTTCCGAGAGTTCTCAAAGGAGATGAATAAAATAGTTTAACAACTTTTGAGTGGAAAACATGCATTCTCATACTATTTCATATAACAAACAATCATTTGAAACATCAAACGCAAACGCACATTTTGATATGAAAAGGCCGTACATATGTACTTACCACTGAGATGAAGCACAATTAAAAGCAAGAAACTAAGCCTAGCACTCCGACGACAACCGCTCTCTCCTACGAGGTCGATGTCTACAATCACACGTATAACGTACTCGTTACAACCAATCACACATGCATAATAAAAATGCAAACCTACATGTACATAGTCATAAATTTCACTAATGCACATATAATGATGTTTAAATATCAAAACAAGTCCAACAAAACACCTACAAGTTCAAAAATTCAAGTTTTCAAAAAAATGTGAAACTACAATTCTGGACGAAATTGTAGCTCTGACTTTGGAGACATATTTACCATATCAAATCATCTACTAAAATTTTGAAATTAATATATGATGAACCTACATGTGTCTAATTTCAGAAACACCAAGAAAATCATGCATAGCTATTATAAAACTCAAGTTACAAAAATAACAAACACTGCTATGCAGAGACAAGTTTGGAAGAAAGTTTAAACTTTGAAGAACAATTACTACTACTTGAAGAATAGGAAAAATGCCCATATTCTCCAGAATGAATCCCTTATGTGTCTACTTTCATCACAAGAAATATTTGGTGCCATAGGTTTCTGGAAATGAGATTTTTAACAAAACTGGTAAAACTTGTCCAAAAACAGAGTTTCAGAAAACTTGCAACTTAGAATGAGCATATCTCCCTAACCAAAAAAGCTATGAAGTTGATTTTTTCTTCAAAATGACCCTCTTTGAGTCTAGTTTCAGAATATATAAGATTTAAAAATTCCACAGAGACAAAATTTAGAGATAATGTACGTTTTTCACAAACTGGTCAGATTGTAAAAATATGCAATTTTTTCAAAAATCAACAAGTTTGGTTGAAATGATACATGCAACTTATGGAGACTTGATTTTCACCCAAATAACACCATTTTAGGCATTAACTAATATTTCTACATGCTCTTGACACAAATGATCAAAATTTTCTTGACATGCAAGTGCAACTACCAATAATTTTTCAAAGTTCATATGGGTTTTAGTGTGGGTTTCATGAAATAGTCAAAATTTTGGAGTCAATCACATGATCTAACCATGTAAATGAAGAATCAAGCATGGAGATGAAGAAAAGTAAGATGAAATTTCATCAATCAAAGAAAAAGATGGACATGCATGAATGAATTAAAGACTAGAAGAAAGTTTACCCAAAGATTCAAGAAATGGTGAAGGAAAAGAGTGAAATTGACCTTCAATCCTTGAGAAGAATGATGAAATAACTCCCCTCCATGATCATACTATGCTTGGGCTAAAGTTTTTCATGTTTTGGAGGCTTGAAAATGAAGATTTGATGGTGTTTTGTGAAGGTGTTCCTCCAAAACCGGGAATGGAGTTTTTGGGAGAGAGATGGGAGAGTATTTGAGTGGTCTTGAAGACAAAAATGAAAATGAATGAGAATGGAAGTAATGAAGATGATGGTGGAGGTTGGTGGTGAAGAATTCACATGATAATGTACATACATGTGGGTATGTAGTAGTTAGAGTTGATGGAGTTGATGGAGATGGGGGTGATGTGCTTGATGCATTAGTAGAGAAAATTGAAAGATGCTTGTAAAAAGAAAATCTCCATATTTTAGTATAGTTGACCAAAGATAGTGGGTGGGGGAGTTGGATGAAAATAAACAAGAGATGATTTGCTAGTTGGGGTAGAATGTGAAATCTAAAAGTTTAGGGGTGAAAATATAATTTCCAATTAATAGGTAAAACTAGAAAGATAACTTTCATAAATTGTAAAATCTCCAAATAATTTCTAATGAAACACTTTGTATAATTCACTTTTACAAAACTACAAGTACCTCCCAAGTATAAAAATAAGTTTCATATAACATTTTTTCAAGTTTTAAAAACTACAAAATAACCCCAAAATAAAAGTATATATCATCATAGATATGAATTGACTCACTTATACGTTAAAACTAAGAAATGTCATTAATAAGTTTGAAATTAAATTTCTTGAAATTTTCAAATGTTTTCTTAAAATGACCAAATAACCCCTAACTTAAATACGGGGTATTACAATCTGCTTGTCATACTCAAGGCATATGACACATCTGGTCTAGTACATAACATGGCGTACATGATAGATCCTATGGCAGAGGCATAGGGGATTCTACTCATGCGTTCCTTCTCAATCTCATTGGAGGGACAACCACTCTTCTAAAGAGTGATTCCATGTGACATGGGCAAGAATCCCTTCTTCGAATCTTGCATGTTGAACCGTTTCAACACCTTGTCAATAATGTACTTTGACTTAGGCCTAGCAACCTCTTAGATCTATCTCTATAGATCTTTATACCGAGTATATAGGCTGCTTCCCCTAAGTCCTTCATTGAGAAACACTTTCCTAGCCAATCTTTCACAGATTGCAGCATGGGAATGTCGTTTCCAATGAGTAGTATGTCATCCACATACAAGACCAGAAAAGCTATAGAGCTCCCACTAACCTTCTTGTAGACACAAGACTCATCTTCGTTTCTGATGAAGTCAAACTCTTTGACCACTTCATCAAAACGTCGATTCCAACTCCTAGAAGCTTGCTTCAATCCATAAATGGATCGTTGCAGCTTACAGACTTTGTTGGCTTGCTTTGGATCCTCAAAACCCTCCGGCTGTATCATATACACGTCCTCGAGAAGATTCCCATAAAGGAATGCTGTTTTGACATCCATCTGCCAAATCTCATAGTCGTGGTATGCTGCAATCGCAAGTAGGATTCGGATGGATTTGGTCATAGTGACTGGTGAAAAGGTTTCATCATAGTCAATACCATGAATCTGTCTGAATCCTTTAGCCACCAATCGACCCTTATAGGTAATCACATTACCATCCATGTCAATCTTCTTCTTGAAGACCCACTTGCACCTTATGGGCCGCGCCCCATCGGGTGGTTCCACCAAAGTCCATACTTTGTTGGTATACATGGATTCCATCTCGGATCTCATGGCTTCCAGCCACTTCTGAGATTCTGGGCCACTCATGGCCTCCTCATAGGTAGTAGGCTCATCATCTATGAGCATCGTGTCACCGGAATCGGTTACGAGAAGTCCATACCTCTCGGGTTCCTGGCGCACTCTACTAGATCTACGAAGCTCTTGTGTTACCTGAACAGGTTGCTCCACAACAACTTGTGGTTCCTGTTCATGTTCCATGATCGGTTCAGTGATTTGTGGTTCTTGAACCTCTTCAAGTTCTACATTCCTCCCACTTGCTTCTTTAGAGACAAATTCTCTTTCTAGAAACACGCCGGTCCGAGCAACAAACACTTTGTTCTCTGTTGGATTGTAGAAGTAGTAACCCTTAGTTTCCTTAGGGTACCCCACAAATTTACACTTATCCGATTTCGGCCCCATCTTGTCTGATTGTAAACGTTTTACATAGACATCGTAGCCCCAAATCCTCATGAACGACAGTGTGGGACGCCTCCCACTCCACATCTCATATGGTGTCTTCATGACTGATTTAGATGGAACACGATTAATGGTGAAAGCTGCACTTAATAGAGCATAGCCCCAAAATGATAATGGAAGATCGGTTTGACACATCATAGATCGAACCATATCCAATAGGGTTCGATTCCTCCTCTCGGACACGCCATTCCATTGTGGCGTTCCGGGTGGAGTGAGTTGGGACACGATCCCACACTTTCTAAGATAGTCGTCAAACTCTTGGCTCAAGTATTCTCCTCCACGATCCGATCGTAGAGCCTTTATACTTTTGCCAAGTTGCTTCTCTACTTCATTCTTGATTTCTTTGAACACTTCAAAGGATTCGGATTTTTCCCTCATAAGGTACACAAATCCATATCTACTGTAATCATCAGTAAATGTAATGAAGTATACATAACCACCCCTGGCAGGCGTGGCAAATGGCCCACACACATCGGTATGTATGAGCGCCAATTGCTCAATAGTCCTCTCACCTTTCTTATTGAAAGGGGACTTTGTCATTTTTCCCAATAAACAAGCCTCACATGTCTCATATGATTCAAAATCAAATGAGTCTAGTAATCCATACTTATGGAGTCTAGATACACGTTTCTCATTTATATGGCCTAAACGACAATGCCATAAATAAGCAGGATTTAAATCATTTATTTTAATCCACTTGGTATTAATGTTGTAGACAGGATTGCTTAGATCAAGGACATAAAGTCCATTAAATAATTGCGCACTAAAATAGTGAATATTATTTAAATAAAAGGAACAACAATTGTCTTTTATTGAAATAATAAAACCATCATTGTCCAAACAAGAAATATAAATAATGTTTCTGCTCATAGCAGGCACAAAATAGCAATTATTTAATTCTAAAACTAATTCTGAAGGCAGAGATAGCTCGCACACGCCTATGGCCAACGCAACAACCTTTGCTCCATTCCCGACGCGCAGATCTACCTCCCCTTTAGCCAATCTTGTACTTCTCTTTAGATCCTGCATATTTCGACAAATTTGAGATCCACATCGAGTATCTAATACCCATGATGTAGAGAAAGTTAAATTGACATCTACAACAAAAATATCTGGTGGTGGTGGAATCACTATTCCAAGCCTCTTGTCCTCCAGATATTTCGGACAGTTCCTCCTCCAGTGTCCAGGCTGACTGCAGTAGTGACATTCACCTTTAGTCACACCTTTGGCAATGCCACCAACAGGCTTAAGGGCAGGTTCCTTGGACTTGGCAACTGACTTGCCTTTGCCCTTGGAGGATGAGGCAAACCTTTTGCCCTTTCCTTTCTGTACCATCATTATGGCCCTGCCCTTACCCTTGTTGATGCTCTGTTCAGCCGTCCTCAACATATTGAGTAAATCTGGCAGTGGTTTAACGATCTCGTTCATGTTATAGTTCATAATGAACTGTCCATAACTCTCGGGCAACGATTGCAACACGAGATCGGTTGCCAAATCTTGGCCGACCGGGAACCCCAGTCGGGCGAGATTCTCCAAGTACCCGATCATTCGGAGTACATGGGGTCCCAACG
Source organism: Linanthus parryae (assembly GCA_023055425.1). Taxonomy (NCBI): domain Eukaryota; kingdom Viridiplantae; phylum Streptophyta; class Magnoliopsida; order Ericales; family Polemoniaceae; genus Linanthus; species Linanthus parryae. The sequence goes on along the minus strand of JALGPY010000002.1, from coordinate 91,922,394 downwards.
GGTTCCCTTCTGCCAGATGACACTCGAACAGTGCCTTAGAGACCTCATACCTTTCTACCCTCGCCTGCTCTTGGAAGAGCTGCTTTAGATGTTCGATCATATCGACAACATTCATGTTTTTGTGTTGCTTCTGAAGCTCAGAAGTCATGGTGCAAAGCATAAGGCAGGCCGCATCATTAGCGCCATCAACACGCTTTTGATACGCCTTTAGGGCAGCAGGTGTTTGGTTCTCTGGACCTTCTGGAACATGCTCCTCTATTGCGTACAATTTCTTCTCTTTCTTGAGAACAATTCTCAAGTTTCTGTACCAATCAAGAAAGTTGGTTCCAGAGAGCTTGTCCTTCTCAAGGACAGATCATAGGGAATGTTGTGAACTCGATGAGTTGTTTGCCATTTGGAATTCTACAAAAAGGAAAATACGCAAGTTTTAGTATTTGTGAATTTTTGACTATATTCAATAATGGCTAGTTTATCAAATATAGCTCCCACTATTTTTCTACGGATTAATAACCCTCAAGATTTTAATGCGGAAAATATCCTTATGTTTTCTAGTGGGCCAAGATCCATCTTTCATCTCCTTATGAGCTTGCTTTGGCAAGTCACCCATAATTTGACTACTTTAGGTAGGAACAATTCCAATTGCATCCCATATGCAACTCTTGGTTCAATTGGGCAAATAACTCCTTATTTATCCATCCATATGGATAATCCCAATTGATTGCCTATAGGTTTCTTAATCGAATTAATAGCCTAGTTGTGTTCAACCTATTATCTAAACAATTGCACATTGTTACGTGCCATCGCATTCCATCATGATGAACCAAGTCGCCATGCTTTGGCACGCACGAACTTGATAAATAATGATGATAATGAGTGTTTCAATAACGAGAAGGCAAGAACACAATATTTGAATTTTGAGGGATTTTTAAATTCAATTTTAATTGTTTTGTTGATCAATATCAACTAATCTATCTATTTGAGTTTGGGCACAACTCCAAATAATAGATCCGGGTTGTCTAATTATGTTATTATCCTAATTGCATGCATCATTCATACACCAACCACACAATAATAAGAAAATAAAATAAACAACCACAAAACAGAAATTAAACGTGATGTGGATATGGCCTTTTCTAGACTAAGATAATTCCAAGCCAATGGAATTATCTATGAACCCTAAAACAAACACATCTTCATGCGTCTTGGTCTTTTGGTCCATCCTTCATAGTCATGTGGAATACTCCATGCTCCATGCTCCATCTTTTGTGGCTTCTTTGGCTTTGGGCTCCTTTTCTTCAATCTTGGCTAACAATCTACTTTATCTAGCACTAGCTAACTTCTATACTAAATAAAATAAATCTCACAAGTTGAGAAAAAAAATGGCACGCAGGCCATAAAAACCCTAATTAATTATTACAATTAATTGATCAGCTCTCAGGCCGTAAAACCAAACCACAAAATTAAACATCCACATCAAACCACATCCTAAGGCCATATCCAATCACCATGCGATTTGCACATAAACAGTTAAAATCCAATTTTAACGCGCTTGGTCAATTTTAATTGATTTTAGGATTTCTAGGGTTAAAACGGTCCATGGGCCCAACAATCAAATTGCCCGGGCCCAATATGGTGAACCACAAGGCCCTAGGGCCGGCCCGGCCCAAAACCCACAAGCCTAGGCCGCGGGTTAGGGCCGCCCGGCCCCTAGGGAGGCCAATCTTGGGCGGCAAGCAAGGGGGGGCGGTCCCTAGGGGGGGCCGAACCTCCTTATGGGAGTTGTTTCCAAAACAACTCCCTTGCTTGGTGCCCAAGTTTGGTTGTTTCCTTGTTTTTGAAGTACTCCTTCTTCCCCAAGGATGCCCAAACCCTAGATCTAAGATCCTAAAATTTCTCAAACTCACCAATTGATGCATCCAATGCAAAAATTGGATCTTGTTATGATTAATTATTGACAAATTGCATCCCATGCTTGATTTGTCTTGTTTTACGCGATAAACAATCAAATTTAGGTGTAAAACAACTAAAACGTAACACATAAACCACATTTATGCTCTACGACCTGTGGCTCTGATACAACTGTAGGGTTTTGATTCATGGATGCGCAACGGAAGCATAAACAATCATAAAACCATGCAAAACCCTCCAAGGATCACAAGTCAAGAGACATAACGATGGTAAGGGTTAGAAATCAATAACACACCTTAGGGTTGTCCTTTGATGACTTCAAACGCGAATTGTGTCACGTTCTCTATGGTTGATCCACGCCTAGAGTTGATCCTAGATCTCCCAAGTCCTTGGTGCTAGATCGGAAGAGGAAGAGGAAGAAGAATCACGCAAAACGAGACCCAAAAGGAGGGATCGACCTCCTTGTGGCCGACGGGGATGGGGCGGCGGCAAGGGGGCGGTCGGCTCCCTTGTTGCTTGCTCTCTCTCCTTTTTGTTCTCTCACACTCTTTGTTATGTTCAATAATGAGCATAAGTTATATGGGAAGGAAGGAAGGAAGGTCCTTTATATTGTCCAACAACTCCTTGCCAACTACCTAAAGGACTTATTCTAGTCCTACTAGAATTCAATTTAGTCCCTTCCTTGCAAATTAGTCCCTACTAACTTTGCAAGGGTTTGCAAAGTGATCCTTCTAATTAATTAATCCAATTAATTAATTCCCAAATCTAGTTCAACTATATATAGCGTGTGACCCCATAGGTTCTATCTAGTTGGTAGCAACTATTTGCTAATATGGAGCGGTCTCTAGCAAAACATCCATTCTAGCCAACTAATAGAATAGTCATCTTGACAACCTTTGTACAAGTAATTGTCTCATCCCTTTGTCTCTATATCCGGATTGGACACGAGACATACAAGTCACACTCGTATATCCAATCCATAGTTTCTCGATTCATGGGAATAGCCTTATTCATGCAAATAACATCAATATCCCATATTGATTTATTTGAGTCTGGCCACACATTCTATAAGCACTATCCCTCGAGTGGCCTAGGATATTTGCTCCCGTTATGTGGGAGGGACAAATTCTATCTACGTCCACTACGATCTCTAATCTTGCTTCTTATTGTATCCAGTACACGCCTTTATAACTACCCAGTTATGGTGTAGCGTTTTAATGCTATTAAGATCACAGTAATCCACAACTAGAATATCTAGTGACTTCAAGTCTAAGGATGAAAATACCATTGCACCGCGAGAAGCGCTTGTGACTCAACATAACGTGTATGTAGCCTTCTCGGAGATGGGTCAATCCAGTGCAACATTCCGTAATGCACACCTATGTGTTGGATCGTGATATCTCCATATCAATCCAACCCCATACTAGTCTATAGATGATTGTCCTATTAATCATTATACTTGACTAGGGATATTTAAGATAAACAACACAATTGTAAATCTAAGGACTTCATTATATTAAATATCCAATAAATAATAAATGAATTTCTAGCTACAAATAATTCATACTAAACTAGATTGCCTCTAGGGCATCTATTCCAACACTATTACCAATATTTCTAATACCAGTCATGTTGCTTTTGCCTTTGTCACCAAATGTGATTGTTGCTCCTGCATGTTCCTTAAGTTCAGAAAATAAGGAAATCTTCCCACTCATGTGTCTAGAGCAACCACTATCCATGATCCATTTTTGTTATATGCTCTTGGTGACAGCCTGCAAACACCATTCACTGTCTTACCCAGCTGTTAGACCAAGTGTGGAATTTAGATTCATACCCAGGGTCAACCATGTTAGGTGATGTAACCCCATTAGGAACCCAAATCTGTTTAACTTGTCCCTTGAGTTGAACTGGAAAAGTGTTTCCTCATTATGTGAGGGTCTCTTCTTCTAAAGGGACAAGTCATTTTGACATGACCAATTTTGTTGAAGTAATGACACTTAAGAGAATTTATGCTACCTGCCTTCACAAATCTGGTGTTGCTTTTCTGGGAAAATTGGGATTGTAACCAATACCATTTTTGTGAACATACTTTAAGCTTCCTCCAAGAATCAGGTTTAAATTATGTTATGAGCCAACAAGCTTGGTCATAACTTTCTTAGAGTCTTGAAGTTTCTCAGTTATAGTAGTCATTTGTTCCTCCAATTCATCAAACTGATGTCTTAGAGTAACAATACTGTCACTCAAAAGAGAGTTCTCAGTGACTACTTCCTTGATTTGATTTTTCAAGGCCTTGAAACTGGTTTCCAAGGTTTTGAAATCTCTGTCAGATTTCTTTAGAGAAATTTCAAGATTCTAATTTTTACAAAAAAGATGCAAATTCTCTTTTGATTTCTCATTAACTTTTTCTTTCAAAGTTCTGATTTCTTTCAGATAGTCATCTTCATTTAAAAGCATTGTTCTAAGATAATCAGAGAGGACATCTGTTGGTTTTGAAATCAAACAGTTTACCATTAACTCAATGTTATTTTCAGAACATTCATCATGCTTGGCCATAAGGTAGAGGTTGGTTTGTTCTTCCTCAGACTCAGAACACTTGAAGTGTTAGAATCACTCCAAGAAGCTATCATAGATTTCTTTCTTCTGTCATGGTCTTTCTTCTGAAAGTGTTTGATTTTCTTATGTGGATAGTCTCTAATCAAGTGTCCTACATCAGCACACTCAAAGCAATTCATTACTTTAGGCTTATTACCATGAGAAGAAGATTTACCTTTTTATTCTCTGCTACTGGAGGGTTTGTGGTTATTCCCGCTGAAGTCTTTGTTTCCAAATTTCTTTTTCATATTGAGAATTTTGGTCAAGGCTTTGGAAATAAGAGAAAAAGGATCTTCATCATCATTTTCTTATTTTTCAAGGCCTTGAGATGGTTAACTCTCCTTAGCCTTGAGAGCTAAGTTCTTGACACTTTTTGGCAGTTCTCCATCAACTTCGTTCATGGAGATCTCATGTGTAAGCAGCTTTCCCTGCAAGTCATCAAGTTGAAGGCATTATAGGTCTTGAGCTTCTTCAATGGAAGTAGTCTTTGTTTCCCATTTGGATTTAGGAAGACTTCTCAAGATCTTTTTAAATTTTTCTTCATTTGAGAAGGATTTCCAAGGAATCCAGATTGTTGAAAATATCTGTAAGTTCTTGAGCATGTCTTTGATTGATTAATCTCCATTCATTTTAAATATTTCATACTGTCTAAGGAATATGTTGATTTTTTCTGCTTGACTTGGTCGGTTCCTTCAAAGGTTAGCACCCGTTTTTTTCATATCTTCTTAGCAGTTTTTCATCCTGAAATCCTGTTGAATTCATCTGCACTCAAAGCACAATAAAAGATATTCATATCTCTGTAATTCCTAGAAAACTATTCTAATTTAGAGATGGAAAGTGAATCATTAGTTTTGGGAGTTCTAATCCCATATTTGTTTGTGTAGAATGTATGAGGACCATTCTGTATGATAGTCCACAACTCTATATCTTGATCAATGAGGAACATTTTAATCAAAGCTTTCCAGTGCACAAAGTTGTTACCACAGAACAAGGGAGGTCTATTAGCAACTCTTCCCTGAGAAAAACCACCATCACCTACAGTACTCATGATCACAAGATGGTTAGATCTATGTAGTGATACAAGATCTGATACCAATTTGAAGATAGTAATGTATGCAGTAATACATGATCAATACTCTAGAAGGGGGGGTTGAATAGAGTATGACAAATTTTGTCAAAAGAGTGATTTCAATGAAATTTGAGGAAAGCGGGAAGTGTTTCAGTGCCTTGAAATGAGTTTCAAAATCCTTGGAATCAAAATAGAGAGTATAAAAGATTGTTGATACTTTTCAAGGCCTTGAAATTGGTTTCAAGTCCTTGAACTAAAAACATGTTTCGAGCAGTAAATATGATAAGTACAGAACAGAACAAAAATGTTAGAGACACAAGGATTTATAGAGTTCTGTTCTCTTGGACCTACGTCTCTACCTCAGGGACTTAATCCCTTCAGGATTTTCAACTCAATTCTTATTAAATAAAAGCTAATCCCTATATCTCAAACACAAAGATTTCGTTTACTCTGTTACAGCTTGTGGTTCTCACTAACCTATCTAGTACCTGCTCTAGCTAACTGATTCAACAAGCATTCTCTATTGTTCACTTTAACAACTCATGAGAATAAGGTAAGAGAAGTTATCAAAATGATATACAAATTATGTAAAGAAAGAAGAACACTGAGAACTAGTGAAGAAGTTGAGTATGAAGAGTTTTCTAATGAGTGGATTGAGTGAAATGAATCTCCTTCTGTGTTGCTTGTAAATCCTTGAGAGTGTTTGAGTGTCTCAGTAATTGTTCTCTTCGAAATCTCTCAGCAATTTCCCCTCTTATGCTGCTAGTTTGAAATGCAGATTCGTAGGATCTTCTGGAACACATTTTCCTAACATCGAGCAACATATCTTGACTTCTCTAACAGCTCTTCCCAACGGCTAGTTGCTCAGTATCTTCAAAGATACTGCATTGATATTTTATCTGAGAGTTTTAGGAAAGTCCAAGCAAGATTGCACAAGCACAGAATCAATTTGACAATCCTATTTCCTTTCCTGCAAACACACAGATTAGGAAATAGTTCCTGCAAAATAGGTAACTAATTAACCCTGCAAAAACTAAGTCAAACATAGAGATTATCAGCAGTTTTGATAATCATAATGGTTTGTCTTTCATCATCAAATAAGATATAATCAAGTATAGGAGATCATGAATCAGATTAGACTGAAAAGCTCCCCCTTAGTTCATGTCAAGACCTTGAAACAGTGCAGAGATTCAAATCCTTGAAACATGCTGGACTTACAAATTAAATATGCCAAAAAATTAATCATGTTTGTTTTGTATATTTTTTAAGACAAATTATAATTTAATTTGGCTAATATGTAGATTATATAAACTCCAACTTTGGAGATTTTTTAGGTACAACGTCTAAAATTGTCACGACACAACTTTTTTCCTTTAAGTTGATTAAGAAGTTATCAGAGTAAATGCTTACTTTTCGGCCACGACAGAAATACAAACCGTATTGCATTTCGATAAAAATAGCAGAAGCTTTTAAATATACAATTCTTTTTTTACTTTGAAATAAAAAACGTCATTTTCCTATTCATTTGAACAATATCGTTTACCATTATCAAATAAAATGATCTTAAAAATTATTACATAATTTGAAAATTCTATAAATATAATCCGCCTATAGTCTCTGATCGATCCGGTTCGGTACCTGTAGATATGTTAGGGTGAGCAATAAGCCCAGTAGGTACAGTCTAACCACTAGCGTAGAAATATAATAATCAATTAAACTTTAACAGATTATCAAACAATCAACATATAAAATCACGTATAGACCATAATTACAGTAGATGTGAAAATTATATATCCCCTACCTTTATTAGAAGTCGAAACTCCTTTTGAAATGAATCGGCAAAGCTCGAATAATAAACCGGCTATAGTCTTGCTAATAAAATTTGCGATTCTCTCATTTCTGGAATCTCAAGTGAGTTGAGAAACTAATAAGAATAATTAACTTATGAATTCAGAAAATTAATCGGAACAATAAATCTCAAAGCAATTATTTAGATATGACGGGGATGAAGGTGTCATTTCAATACGAGGGAGGAGAGGTGTATTTATAGGTGGGATGTCCAGGGGGTGGTCGCTGTCATTTCGACGGACTTTGGGGACGGTTGTAATTAACCAAACTAGTTTTACAAAATATCCAAAAAAGAGTAGCAAGAGCTGTCTAGGAGATTCGAACCAGGCACCACAGTGGCACATCAAATAGCATCAAATAGCTGCCAGCTTTTGTCAACTACGCCAACACACCAATGTGGATACGAATGAAGCTTTTAGTGTGTTATTACTTATTTACAGGATAAGACCAAATAAAATAGAAAAATGAATCAAATCGGTGACTCGAACACAGGCAGACGGGGTGTTCGACGCGCGTCGCCAATTGCTGCGCCATTAACATGTCTGCTTCTTCAATCCGCTTTTTAAATATAAATATCTACTTCTGACTAAACTTCACTCCAAAGTAAGATGCTTATTTCATTCCTTTTATTTCTATTTCAGTACTTATTGAATCTTATACACAACATGAAATACAAATCGATATGTTTACATCTATCATTCAAATACATAAAGTAGCTAAAACGTATACATCTTAACATGCTATTACACAAATAAAATATTCAATTATTAAAATATAAGTAATATGACATAAATTCATAAAACTTACATTTAAGTATATTTAAATATAATTAAAAAATATGGTTATTATATTATTTCCTCCTTATCAAAATTTCTTCTTCGAAATTAAACTTTTAATAATTGCGCATTTCTATTTAAGAAATACTTTATCATGACATAAAACAATCTCATTGCCTTCACATATCCAGGCAGCGTGCCTACACAACACCCCTTGCACCCTGGCGTACCTCGCTTGGATCAAGTTAGCCAAGACCAATTCCCGTGCGTAGGTGACAAGCGACGTTGGTACCACACACTACTAAATAACTTATCCGACTCGCTTAGATCAAGTTAGCCAATACCGAGTCCAGGGCGCAAATTTCTGGTAAGGTTTCTTTAACACACCGGACTGGCTTACGCTCTGATACCAAATGTCACGACCCAACTTTTTTCTTTAAGTTGATTAAGAATTTGTCAGAGTAAACTCTTACTTTTCGGCCGCGACGGAAATACGAACTCTATTGTTTTTCAATAAAAATAGCAAAAGCTTGGAAATATACAATTCTTTTCACTTTGAAATAAAAACGTCATTTTCCTATTAATTTGAACAATATCATTTACAATTATCAAATAAAATAATCTTAATAAATATTACAATTAATTCAAAAACGCTATAAATTTAATTTGTCTATAGTCTCCGATCGATCCGGTCCGGTACCTGTAGATATTTTAATGTGAGCAAAAAGTCGAGTAGGTACCGCCTAACGACTGACCACAAAATATAATAATCTATTAAACTGTAACAGGTTATCAAACAATAGCATGGAGCACAAAACATATCATTATCATGCTTTAGAAATATCGTACGAAGAGCATGCAATAGCTTAACAATTAACATATAAAATCATGTATAGACCGTAATTACGATAGACATGAAAATTATATTTCCCCTACCTTTATTAGAAGTCGAAATATCCTTTTGAAATGAATCGGCAAAGCTCGAATAATAAATCGGCTATAGTCTTGCTAATAAAATTGGCGATTCTCTCATTTTTAGAATATCAAGTGAGTTGAGAAACTAATAAAAATAATAAACTTACGAATCCGGAAAATTAATCGGAGAAATAACTCTCAAAACAATTATTAAGAAATGAGGGGGAGGAAGGTGTAATTTGAAAATGAGGGAGAAGAGGTGTATTAATAGGGGGGTCGTCAAGGGGGTGGTCACTGTCCTTTCGGTAGACTTTGGGGAATGTTGTTGTAATTAATCAAACTTTTTTAACAAATATCTATCTATCTCTATATCAGCTTGGCCTTTTATTGTTTAAGAGGGTGATGTGTTTACTGTTAGATCTCTTCAAATCTGGCCATCATAATTCAACTATCTCTCTCACTCTCTCTCCAAATCATATCTCTCACTCTATCACTATCATGGTGGGCCATACTAACCATCAACTAGAAACAAATTTGATTTCACGTGTATGGTTTTGCCTACTCCTAATTGATGTAGTTAATTTTTCTTTTCTGATTGGTTTTGTTCTCCTTAAAAAAATAGTTTTATTTTAAAATATTATTAGTGCCAACGGCACGGGATAGTTAGTAGTCCAAAAAATGAGTAGCAGGAGTTGTCTTGGATATTCGAACCAGGCACCATTGTGGCGCATTAAATAGCTGCCTGCTTTTGGCAATTGCACCAGCACACCCATGTGGATAAGGATGAAGCTTTTAATATGTTATTATTTATTAACAGGATGAGATCAAATAAAATAGAAAAATGGAGCAGATAGGTGGCGAACCCAGGCAGACAGGGTGTTGGACGCGCGTCGCCTACCGCTGCGCCAGTAACATATTTTCTTCATCAATTCGCTTTTTAAAGATAAATATCCACTTATGACCAAGCTTCACTCCAAACTCCAAAGTATGATGCTTATTTCATTCTTTTTATTTCTATTTCAATACTTATTATTAAATCTTATACACCACATTAAATACAAATCGAGATATTTTCATTTATCATTCAAATATGTAAAGTAGTTCAAAACATATACATTTTAACATGCTATTACACAAATAATACATTCTATTATTAAAATATAAGTAATATGACATAAAAGCATAAAACTAACAATTAAAAAGTATATTTAAAATATGCTTAAAATGTGGTTATTAGAAAAATACCATACTCTATCATCACGTTAATGCATGAATTGTCAATTGGTGCAAACGCATCTTAGACATATGATAAGTTAAAATAAATACATTTATGGTAAATTTGGTTGTAAAATCTATAGGTTTGCCAAACGTAATTGAGTTTATTTGAATAAATTTTATTCGAACTCAAGTCGAAAACGAGCCTGCAATCGAGCCAATGGTTAAAGAAATATTTATGCAATTATGTGTCAATCTTTTAATCTTAACATTTTAGGATAATTTGTTCTCAATGATCTCTTTCAAATATACCCTAAAAATATCATAAAGGACCAAAAAACTAAAAAGAATTCACTTTTGAATTTTCAAAAAATACATTTTCCTTGTAAAAATACATATAATATATGTAAATAACAATTGTTCACGAACGAAACGAACAAACGAGCCAAAGAAATCTTATGTATTAGTTTGTTTGTTTACTTTTTTCGACCCGAAGACGAACGAGTTTTTGGCGAGCCGAACACAAGTTGTTCGCGAATGACTTGGTTCATTTACAGCCCTAGTGTTACGTATAGGCTAAATTGCACTGCATTAACCCATATTTTGAAAAAAAAAACAGGCAAGTTGGTACCCAAATTTCAAAATCGAGCACCAAGGGTACCCAATTTTTTATTTTCGAGCAAGTAGGTACCTTTCCGTTAACTTTCCGTTAATATTGGACTGAAAAATATTAAAAGACTATTGTACCCCTTATTTTCACCTCCAATTTTTTTAAAATACAAGTTTTACTAAGAAATATGAAAAAAAAATAATAAAATTTTAATTGATATAGGTAAGATAATGCAATATATTTCATTGAATTACATATTTTTACATCATTTCAAGATATGATATATGTTTTTAGTAACATATATTTGTCAATCTTAAAATCTTTAACTTCTTTTTAAAAGTTTTGAAAAAAAGTCTCAAAATTTCATAATTTCACGCGTATTTTTTTAATAAACAATAACATATAAGTATCTTTCCGCATATTATACAATAGTCTTTTTGACATTTGCATGAAAAATACAAATCAATACAATGAAAAACTATTCAAGAATGTACAAATTATTAAAATAAAAAATTATTCAAGAATGTCACGTGTCAACTATAATGTTAGTTGTACCTAGAGACCTTAGGATTTACCTTATTATTCAAATCTAGAAACCCAAGCACGCCAATAAGACACCATCAACATGTTTATTTTAATTCGTCATCCTCCCCTTAGGCATGTTTTTTATCTTCTCTCTTCTCTCTTTGGTTATTTGTAGCTTCTATTGCTCCCTTTAAATCATTAAGTGCAGTCTTCTCACCCATGTTCAAGTATTGTCAACACATATTAGGAATATATATTCAAGGACCGGGTTTTTGGAAGAATAGATAAGAGTTATATGGTGTAAGTGAGTTTCATTAGGTTTATGTTCTCAAACTTACTTGGTTTCCTGAGGTGTTCTCCATGGTGAATGTTCCTCTCTCATGCTAGTTGTTCTGAGTGCATCGATCATTTCTTTGTGGTGAAAGAAGAAAATTGGGATGAAGTTCCCCTGGTAGAGCCAGACTCGCAAATATTTGGAGTACGTCATTACAATATGTGGTGAACATTCTTTTGTTCGTATGATGGATCAAACCAAAATAGATGATCTGAAGGTTGAGGATGTTAAGGAAGAATCAATTTCCTATGAGACAAGTCCTAGTGAGTATGAAGTTGGTGATATAGCGAAATATGGAGCTTCCCTCTCGTATCCTTCTGTGACAGAAAGTACTATATATTATACAAAGCATATGAAAGTTCGGTGCCCCTCTCCTCTTCTCGATTTAGACGGTGATGTTCTTGGTGTGAAACTGTGGAGTCCCGCCAAATTTTTATTGATAGTCCTTGGTACCTTACACTGGTTCTTCTTCTTCTAATCACCCGATTAAGTACACGAGCGATGATGAAGCGGAAAGTATATTTCTTAATTTGAAGATTGGTTTAAGTTCTGTTACTTTAGTTGGATTTAGCATATCGTTTTGTTAGGTTTAATTAAATAAATGTCCCTTTTACCTAATTCAGGTGACAAAAATGGGGAGTAGTTTAGAATTTGATAATTAGTTTTACTTTGATATAATCCACTCAAGCATTGTTTGTGTTCATATTTTATGGAATAAAAGTTTATGTATTGTTTCCTGGGAGTTAAAACTTTTCATTATTGGTGTTAATCTCCTCTCATACTTTTCCAGTTGATTATGACTCATATGATGGTGTATTCACAATAATAAATCAATAGATGTTACTAGTGTTTGTTACATATACTTTAGCTACAATAACTATATTGCTTTCTCGATTAGAGATCTAAATAATCTCTCGCTTAAATATTGAATCTTTGAATTCTATTGAGTATGAGAAACAATTTAGATAATCACACTTGCTTTAAATTGTTCTTAGTGATTATTAGATTTGTTATTGCAACTGCACTTGATCTTTTCTATGAGTGTCTTTTTGGTTGATCACAAGAACAGTGTTGCATGAAGCAAACTTTGAAGACGATGGTAAGATTTCTTATTATTTCTCGTTAAAAATTTAAAAAAGAGTCTTTTCCAAGAATTGAGAAAGGGGAGATTGAGACATGATGATACAAAATGTGTTCATTTAGGATCCCGTACTGTTTTTAGACAATTGTCAATTATGGTACAAAAAGTCTCAGATAATGTAATGCATTGTATATGTTTCCTATAAATGATCATCGAGCTCTTAATTCAGATTCTTTGTGATTCCAACCCTTTTCTAACAGGCAATTGAGGCTATTTTGAATCTAGTTCAGCAATCATTATAATCAGTTTTTGTTCCCAGGGTTTTCAGTTATTTTTCCTAGCATTCAATTTCATTATTTAGTTTAGGAGTATTTATGTAGCATCAATCCAAGAGCCTAGGGACTTAACTATAATAATTTCAAAAGCTAAGAGGATTAAAGAGGCAGTTAGGCGTCCATGGCACGCTAGCAGCTAGGCACGCAACCCTAAGAGCATCGTGAAATGCTTGAGGCAGCGAATGTTTGGATTTTGGACTCTTTGGACTGCCTCTCTAGTTGTTTTGTAAGTTCAGTCAGCCACAAAATCTTATATGTATATTTTATAGGATCTTTTTCCTTATCTTACATGAAATATAGTTTAATTAGGAGGTTTTAATTGTTTTCTTTATGAATATTTAATGATAATGATAACATATCTTTTAAATAGTAGTTTTGTATGAAAAATCATTTATTGATTTAATTATTTTCTAATTAAAGTATTAGATTTTTTCAATGTAAATCAATATTTTATTGATAACTCTATATTAGACTTATATTTCTTGCATGGTTTCTATTGTTTTGTGTGATTTCCGGGCAAAATACATGAGAGATAGGCGATGATATTGAAGTATTTGAGTACTTGAGCTATTTGAGAGTTAATTGTAAATCCGAGTATTTCATGTGTAATGTCGAGCTTTTATTGTCACATTTGATCTTTTGATAATTGTTTCGTGTTGTGCATTGCAGGAACTGAAGGCTTGGGAATGTGCATTGGAGGTGAAATGAACTTCGGGAGGACGAGAAGGCTCATGAACATGTTGGAGTTGAGGACAGGTGAAGAAAAGACAAAAGAAGTAAATATAAAGAGATGAAATTTACCATACTGGTCCTGAGACCAGTCCAACTGGTCGTGAGATCAGTTATACTTAGAATTTTTGAAGAAAATCTACCAGATGCAAGCTTGTGTTGGTCGTGAGACCCGTCTAACGAACAACACACGGAAATATGGGGTTACAATACAATTGAAGAATTTTTGGGCAACAAGTGAGGGGAATCACGTACTAAACACCTTAGGGCATGACTCTATAGATGATTGACGTTTGGGGGAGAAAGAATTCACGTTGGGAGAAGAGGAGGACAAAGAGGAGAAGAAGATGATGGAGAACTCCAGACCTCCATTGAAGATCTAGGTTTTCTTATTCTTCTTCTTCGTGCTCTCTTAATCATTGTTATGTAGAAACTATTGATTTTTTACTTTGTTTAACTTGATTAGCTAAATACTTAGCTAGACTTCTTTAGAGAGCCTATGGTTCATGTAGATGATGAAGTTTTCCGGATTTTAAATATTTGTTTCATGCTTATTGATTTCCTCTATTGAGTACATGTTAGTTCTTGAATCTCGTTAAGGATCTTAGTATATTGACACGACTACGATAGGAATTGATAATCAATTAACTAGGGTTTATTCGTTAGGATCAATCATGTTTAATTATTAGTTTGGTCTTAATTCAATTGTTCATAGTCTATGAATAATTCTTAATGGGGATGAAATAAGTAACCGGAACCGTTAGTTAGCTAGTGAAGTGCGCGACAGTGATTTAACTACCTCGCATGAGATATGAGCATCAATCTCGAATCACCGAGACCGGTAGGAGAAGTGAGTAGGATTGGCTAGTGTGGGTAGATTCGGTAGGATTATTCAGCTCTTCCGTGAAATGGTCGATCGACAGGACCCATTATCGTACCAGTAGATGGCCTGCTAGAACCGACTGGTAGAGAACATGAGACCGATAGGAGATTATAGTCAATCTAGACGTAAAATGACATAAGACCGACATGAGATTGTCATATCCTCTTACCCGTCTTGATTAGAATAGAATTAAAATGTTACTCATATAATCTAGAAATAGTCTACAACTCCAGGTGATCTAGAGATTGTTAGTTTCTCAATATCTATTTTAATTATAAAAAAACAAAAATATTAGATTACCTTGTTTCTTCAATTTTCAGTCCCTTGTTTGTGGGTGACGAACTTGTTTTTATCACTCTTATTCCTCCTGTACTATATTCTAAGCTAAATAACTAATTAAATAATCTCAAGTCTGTCCTTGTGGGATCGATAACTCGAGGTTAAAATACCACCCATATATTACTTGATCGTGCACTTGCGCATCGCGTCATTTATATAGTAATATATTTCTACTTATTATTTTTATATTTTACTATATATTGATATATTTGATTTATATTGACTGAAAATATATTTGTATTTAAAGAATACATTTTCTTAATTGGTAAGAAGAGTTTTGGAAGCTAAATATCTATTTCCTAATTAAGTTTAAAATGAGATTTTCTTTTTGAGTTTACTCTTTAGTTATATTTGATATTAAATATGAATCTTGTAATTTTGGTAAAACTTTTTTTAATTTGACTAACTAGTCGTCTGCCTGAACCATGGCGCGGATAGAATATTTTCTAAATTTGCGTGACCCATAGAACGGTAATGAGATAGTTTCACTTAAGAAATGAATATATAACTTTAAAAAATCAACGGCAAAAGTAAGTAGGGTCATAGATAGAAGTTTTTATGGAAGGAGTGTAAAGAACAAAATGTTTGAATGGGTTCATCAGTTCTTGATAACACAGTCAGGATCATGGTTATAAAAGAAAAGGAAATAAAGTACTGCTATTATAGTTTAGTGGTCAGGGGTATCAATCAATTCATTCAAAGATAAACAAAATTTTCGTGTATATCAGGATCAACCGAATGAAATATCATGTGTGTGTATACGAACGTGAATATTGGATAGTAACTATAACATATACGAATAATATCAAGGCTTAAATTATCAATGTGAGGGGACATAGTTTAAGGAGGGACAGATGGAAAATACTAAGAATTATGTTCAATAGTCAGACGAAAGTTCGATGAAAAATAC
The DNA here is from genome assembly GCA_023055425.1 of Linanthus parryae. Lineage (NCBI taxonomy): Eukaryota > Viridiplantae > Streptophyta > Magnoliopsida > Ericales > Polemoniaceae > Linanthus > Linanthus parryae. Next base: position 91,906,325 of record JALGPY010000002.1, on the reverse strand, counting down.
ATGGGTTCTAGCTTCTTCCTAATAGCCAATGAACCCCTCTAATATACTCACCTCTATGTCTACATTTAATAATCTGATGAAATAAAATTCAAATGAATAGGAAGTTAATTGCAACTTGTCTCTGTTCGTTGTACTTGTAGCCATGACAGAACCTTATTTTCATGAACAAAGGGAAACCAATAGTCTCTTCAAGCGAGTGCATTTTCTGTAGCCATGACATAACATGGAAGCAGTGCTGTAGCGGAACTAAAATACGAAGTGTCTGTGTATGTACATGGAGTAATTTTATGGAAAGACATGAAAAATTTTCTGAATGACATAAGGTGTTGAGTCTTCTACAGTTCATATCTTTACTCGTCACCGGATAATGATGCAATAAAATTACAATGTTTATTTTCTCGGCCACCAACACGGTCATTAGTATTGATTGAACAAAATACATGTAGTCTCTCTCTCTACAAAGGAAAATGGTGGAGAAGGTGAAGAACTTGCCACATAACTTTAAAGAAGGGTGATTTATACAATGTGTTTCTATACTCCCACACAATGTAAACTTTCAGGATGTTTAATGAAATTAAAAGTTTCATGGTGTAACTAAAAGAAAATACATTGTATACATGAAATGCTGCTGAAAAAAAATTCCAGTACAACTCCCATGTGCTTCAAAATTTAAGTTAATAAGTGAAACTTTAAATGAATTTAACTAAAATATCAAATAAATTCAAATATAATTACATGGCACATTAAAGGTAAATGGAACAAAAGTATTACATGTCACATTTTCTTTAGGAAAAGTTACCTGTCACATTTAGATGAGTTGAATAGAGGAATTCACCTTCAAACCTACTGTTATCACCGTAGTCCCTTGGTCGCGTGGGTGGTGCACAAGACTTGCACGTTGGTCTAGTGCTTAACCACATTGCCTTAACGTGCATGGCAGATAGATAACGTCGTGTGTGATCACGGCTGGGTGCTATGATCCGGACTTGGCTTGGTGCCTTGGCCTTGTTGCCTTAGACGAATGATTGGTGTGGCTGAGGACGGTTCCCAGGTCTGGTCAGGGTTTACTCAAGTCGTGGCTCAGGACTGCTTCCCGATTCCGGTCCAGATGGTTCAGGTTCTGGCTCAGTGCCAAACCCAGGTTCTAGTTCAGGTTGGCCCAGGCTCTGGCTCAATGCCAACCCAGGCACTAGTTCAGTGCCTCCCAGGCACTGGTCCTAGGGTCGTGCAGTGTCTTGCACAACAGCTCAGCAGCATCAGCAGACCAGTGATGCAGTTTGGTCCCAAGGCGGATACCGACGGTTACTTCCCGCATGGTAGTAATTTGTTGGGCAGTTATGTTATGTTTAACCGCCATGTTGTTTGCTATATCTCTGTGTATTAATTGGCATCTGAATGTCATTGTAGTAGGACGGATTTCAAGAAGGAAAATTGGATTGAAGTCCAAACAATATATGTCGCTTGTCCCTTCGAACAAACAACTTACGACGTTAACAAAGGCTGAAACACGTTATTACGAGAACACTAACCTTGGTGTCTATCCGTGGTAAAATTAACACGAAAAATTGACCCGGACTCAACTGGTATCAGAGCGCGGTTCGAGGATCATGGCGAATGCTAGGAATGCAGAGATACTTGAACGTTTGCCTCTCATCGAGGCAATGTTCGGCCATGTGGAAGAAGGCCAACAACCAGCGAATCTGATTCAACGGAACGCATGAAATCCAGTCCCTTCGTGATGCCAAAGGATTTTTGGACGCAGACTTGAATGCTCTCCATGCAGAAACTATCGGTGCCGTGCATAAAATCCGTGATAGATAAAAGGTCGTGAAGTCATACTTGGATTTGATACGCCAAACAGTGGGATTTGATGTTGCCAAACATGGTCGGAAGAAGGAAGGTTTCCTGAACCAAAATCCTTAACAAATGCACGAAACGCGAAGGAATTGGAGAACTTTCTGTGGGATTTAAGGGAGTATTTCTCCGCTTCCAAGAAGTCGCATGACGAGAAGGTGATGATTGCGGCTGTATACTTGGTAGAGGATGCCGAGTTATGGTGGCTGAGGACGCTGCCGCTGGACGGCCATCCATCAGCACTTGGGATGACTTCACGCAGGCTTTGAAGGCGCAATTCCTACCCGGAAACGCGTCTTTGCAGTCCAGAGAGGCGATGAAACGCCTCAAGCAGACCGGTTCCGTGAGGGACTATGTCAGAGAATTCAGTGCACTCTTGCTTGATGTGCGCAACATGTCAGAGGACGAAAAATTGTTCAATCTCATGTTTGGCTTACAGACTTGGGCTCAAGCCGAATTGAGACGGCAAAACGTGAAGGATTACCCCACTTCCACCGAAGTCACGGAGGCCCTGATTGATTTTCGTGCGGGCAAGGAAACGTGACATGATTTCTTACGTGTATGCGCAAGTGCACGGTCAAGTAATATAGGGGTGGTATTTCTGTTGGGTTTTTGACGTAGGTAACGCAGCGGAATAACAAAATTAATCCTACTCAAAGCCCACCAAGGATCACAGGAAGAGACATCATAACATGATTAAGGACATAGAAGATGTGTACCTTTTGATTTGTGAGATCACACGAAGAATGATGTCCTCGTCTCTACGGTTGATCCACGTCTAGAGGTGAGATCTAGATTCTTCCTTCAATCAAGTGCAAGCTTGAACCTTGGAGGAAGAGGGATGAAGATCAAAGCAACAAAGCAACAAGGCAACAAAGGAGGGGCGGCCTCCTTCTTGCCGTCGGGTAGAGGGGCGGACGGGGGCTAGGGTTTCGGCCCTAGCTCTTGTCTTGCTCTCTCTTTTGCTCTCTCCCACTCTTTGTGTGTTATGACTAATAACTCATCTTGTGGGAAGGAAGCTAGAGCCTCCTTTATATACTCCAACAACTCCTTGTTGTTTCCATAAAAGAGTTTTCTTGTTCTAGTAGGACTAGAACTATTCCCTTCCTTGCAAATTAGTCCTACTAAGTTTGCAAGGTGTTGCACAATGATCCTTCTATTAATTAATCCATATTAATTAATCCCAAATCTAGCTCTACTCTATTTGACGTGTGACCCCATAGGTTTCTATACAGTTGGTAGTAACTATTACTAACATGGAGTGGTGTCTAGCAACACATCCATGCCACCCAACCAATAGAAATAGTCAGTGATCCCGACAAACCTTTGTGCCCAATATATCATATTGCATTATCCCTTTGTCTCCATACCCGGATTGGACACGAGACATAAATAGTCACACTCGTATATCCAATCCATAGTTCCTCGATCCTGGGAATATGCTTACGCTTGCAGATAACATTAATATCTCCATATTAATTTATCTGAGTCTGGCCAGACATTCAATAAGCCTCATCCCTCGAGTGGCCGTGGATATTTACCTCCATTATGTGGGAGGGACAAATCCTATCTACATCACTACGATCTCTAAGCTTGCTTCCTATCACGCCCGATAGCCACCTTTATGATTACCCAGTTACGGTGTAACGTTTGATAACATCAAAGCGCAATATTTCACAACTAGAGTATCTAGTGACTTCAAGTCCAAGGATTGCAATAATATTAGCACTACGAAAAGCGATTGTGACTTCACATAATCTAATGTATCCTTTTCGTCGTGGGTCAATCCAGTATGCCATTACTCCTAATGCATACCCATGTGTTAGATTTGATATCTCCATATCAATCTACCCACATACTAGTCTATATTTGATTGTCCTATTAATCAATATAATTGACTAGGGATATTTAAGATAAATAACACAATTTATCTAAGGACTTCATTATATTAAATATCACCATAAATAATAAATGAATATTCTAGCCAAAACATTGTTCATACTAAATCTACGATTGCCTCTAGGGCATCTATTCCAACAATTTCACCCCGAATTATCGATCCCACGAGGACAAGCTTGAGATTATTTAATTAGTTATTAGCATAGAATACAGTACAAGGAGGAAGAAATTGTGATTTAGATGTTGTCACCCTCAAACAAGCGACAAATATGAAATTACAACTAAACTAATATTTTTGGGGTATTTAATTTATTAATCAAATATTGAAAAACTAGGCAATCTCTAGATCACCTAGGGCTGTAGACGATTTCCGGATTAGCTATGTAACACGTTAATCCTATTCTAGTTAAACCGGGTAATAGTACCGACAATCTCCTCTCGGTCTCATGTCGTTCTACGTCATGGTTTACTTGGTGTCCTGTCTGTCCACCTACATCTACTGGTCCGTTCTAGTAGGCTAACGACAGTGCATGGAATAATGTCCTCTCAGACCACCACCACACGAACACCTCTCTATCTCCTACCGAATCTACCCACTATGGCCAATCCTACACACTTCTCTTCTCAGTATCAGTGATTAAGTATTTTTGTTCATATCTTATCACAACTAGGTCTAAGTCGCTTTCACGCACTCGCTAGCTAATTAAGAAGTGCGGTTAATTACTCCATTATTGCCAAGGATTAAGAACAGCATATGAACAATAACTAGAATAAAAATTAAAATTAAGAAAGATTACAATCTAAGAATAAACCCTAGGTTCGTGAATATCAATTCCTAACATAGTCGTATCAATAGACTACACTCGTTAAGAACTTCATGAAATTAAACTTCATCCAATAGATCAGAATCCAAAAGCATGAGACAAGTCTAAAATCCGAAAAACATATTGTCTACATAAAGCCTAGGATTTCTGGAGAAGCCTAGCAAAACGTCTAACTACTACTTGAAATCGTAGCAACACAACAAATTTTCTCCATACAAGTGATTAAAAGAGGGAAGAAGAGATCAAACGCTAGAAATCGTGAAGATTGGTGCGATCCGGGCTCTTCCCCTTGCTTGAGGTTTCTCCCAATGGAGTCTCCTTTCTCTCCTCCTTGATCGTGGCTCTCAATAGGCGTGAATGATGATGATTTCCGTCCCTAGGTCGTCCTTCCTTCAAAACCCGCAGAAGTCTTCAGTAATTGCACAATAGGCCCCTGAAATCTACTTCTGACTTTAATAGGCCATATCTTTTTCGTCCGAACTCGGATTTAGCTCCGTGACCTATCGTTGGAAAGCTCTTGGAGTCTACTTTCATTTTGAAACGGTCTCAATCCAAAATTAATTGTAGAACTCCATCTAGGATCAAAATAGTGCAGACTGGTCATCCAAGCTCCTCCAATTCGGCTTCTATTGACTCCACTTGAGCTCCCGTTGTTTCCGAAGTTCGTTCCATGCCTCCTATCAATCGATTAGCATCCGTTCCTGACAAAACAACATGAAAAAACATACCAAGCGATTATATTTGACAAATAACAAATAAATATGAATTGAAAACGCCCGGACTAAGAATATGGCACATGGAAAGCAACAAGTGATAAAACGACCTTTATTCTCTAACTTTAGGCTCAAATCCCTCTTGATAATGTGGTAAAATGGAGGTAATAGATAGCTCCTAAAAGGTGCTATCAAGACATTCGATGCCACAGCCTCTTCCACGTCCAAGAAAGGAAATGGCAAGAAGGGAGAGGAGAAGCGCGAGAAAAATAAGGATGGTGGTCGAAAGTGGAAGGGAAAGTCAGCGGGTGTCTCATCCCAATCCAAACCGGATTCTGTAAAAAAGGGTTTCATCCTTTGTGATTGTCCGCCTAGAGAACGTGAATGCCCACGACGTGAGAAGATGAATGCAATGCTTGTGGGAGACGGGAACGAGGGACCGCGGTCTGGCCAAGCGGCCCCATGAGACTTACAACTCCTAAACACGTTGGTATGCCTGGATTTGTTTGAAGTTTTGGCTAACGTTAATGAGGACGTTGCATCTGCGCACCAAAAGTTGTTGCAGATTTCGGTGACGTTTAGTGGGATTCAGATCATTTAGATGGTGGATACGGGTGCTTCGCACTCATTCACGGCCAAAAAGTTGGTGAAACGACTTGGTTTGTCCACGTCCAAGTGCCCCAGCCGGTTGAAGATGCCGAATGCTAATTTAGAGTCCGTTCGGGAACGACATACGATGTCCCTTTTGCCGTTGGATCTCTCACGGGGAAGATACACATGATGGTGATTCCCCTGGATGACTTCGAATTGATCCTTGGAATCGATTCTATAAGGAAGTCCCGCTCAGTCCCGATGCCACACTTGAATGGTGTTATGGTAATACACGAATCTAGCCCATATTTTGTTGCATGTACCATTGACAAATCTGTTCCGTGCAGGAAGACAGAGCAAATCTCAGCCATGGCGCTTGAGAAAGGTGTGAAGAAAGGCCAGGTTACTTACTTGGCTACGTTTCTTGAGTTGGAGCCCGATGTGAAAGTGGAAGTCCCTGATGCTGTGGGTGATGTTTTGGGCCGGTTTTCTGATGTGATGCCACCAGAATTGCCAAAGAAATTGTCGCCAAGGAGGGAAATTGATCACAAGATTGAAATTCAACCCGGTTTGGTGCCCCCTGCTCGTCCGCCTTATCGATTTTCGCCGTTTGAATTGAAGGAATTGAGCAAAATGTTGGGTGATTAGCTTGACGTTGGATTCGTTCAACCCTCTAAAGCCCGTTTCGGTGCCCCGAACCTATTTCAAAAAAAAACAAGACGGTTCGTTGTGGATGTGTGTGGACTATCGTGCTCTCAACAAGGTGACAATACGGAACAAGTACGTGGTTCTGTTGATCCAAGACTTGATGGACATAATGTGTAAAGCAACTTGGTTCACAAAACTGGACTTGCGTTTTGGTTATTGGCAAGTACGGATAGCGGAAGGAAATGAGGCAAATACGATTTGCGTGACCCGATATGGTTCCTAAGATTTTATGGTTATGACTTTCGGCTTGACCAATTCCCCTGCCACATTTTGCAATTTAATGAATGAGGTGTTGTACGAGTTCTTAGATGATTTTGTTGTAGTCTACTTATATGATATTGTAGTCTATAGCATTTATTTCGAGGAGAACGTGCAGCACTTAGAGAGGGTTTTTGCTCGGTTGCGGGATCATAAACTGTTCGTGAAGGCTGAGAAATGCGAGTTTGCAAGGACGGAAATCAGTTTCTTGGGTCATTTGATTGGAAATCACCAAGTCAGAATGGATCCGAGGAAGGTGCAAGCAATTGTTGATTGGCAGCCCCCGTCCAAAGTCCCTAAGTTGCGCTCGTTCCTTGGTCTTGAGAACTACTATCGCAAGTTCATTGCCGGCTATTCCAAGCGGGTAGCCCCTTTGACGTATCTCTTGAAGAAGGATGCAAAGTGGCGTTGGAGTGAGGCGTGCCAAGATGCCTTTGAGAAGTGGAAGGCTGCCATTGCCTCCGAGCCCGTACTCTGTTTTCCCAATTTCGAGTTGTCTTTCGAAGTCCATACCGATGCCTCCGACAAAGCCATCGGTGGTGTGTTGGTGCGGTGCAGCCATCCGGTTGCATTCGAGAGCCAAAAGTTGAACCCGGCCGAGCAGCGCTATTCTGCCCATGAAAAGGAGATGGTCGCTGTGATTTATTGCTTGCAGGTTTGGAAGGTGTATCTTTTGGTACAAAGTTTGTGGTGCGGACCGACAACGTCGCAAACACTTAATTCAAGTCGCAGAAATAGCTCTCAGTGAAGCAAGCACGATGGAAAGAGATGCTGGCCGAGTATGACTTTGTGTGGGAACATAAACCTGGACGGGACAACTAGGTTGCTGGCGCTCTGAGCCGCAAGGAAGTCCTTGCAATGTTCTACCCAATCTCTCGAGTGGAATCTGATTTCACGGAAATGATCAAGTCCGTGGCTCTGTCGGATGCTTCCTACGAGAAATTGATGGATCAGGTTAGAGATGGGACAGTGAAGCGCTATTGGATCGAGGAAAATCTCCTCTACTTCAAGGGGGGGGGGGGGGGAGAATTTTCGTTCCTGCAATTGGCGGGCTGCGTCGGGAACTACTCAAAGAGACGCATGATCCACAGTGGGCTGGACATCCGGGTGGTGAACGGATGATGGCGCTATTGTCACGCTCCTATTTCTAACCAAAGATGGAGGAGGATTTCGAGACGTATGTCAAGACGTTTCTTCTGTCCAACAAGGCAAAGTTGAGAAGAGGAAGAAGGAGGCGGGGTTGTTGCAGCCTTTGCTAGTTCCGGAGAGGCCTTGGGCTTCTTTTTTGATGGATTTCATCAGCGGATTTGATAGCACCTTTTAGGAGCTATCTATTACCTCCATTTTACCACATTATCATGAGATATTTGAGACCAAAGTTAGAGAATAAAGGTCGTTTTATCACTTGTTACTTTCCATGTGCTATATTGTTAGTCCGGGTGTTCTCTATGCATATTTCATTGTTAATTTCCAAATATAATCGCTTTGTGTATTTGTTCATGTTTTCTTGACAGGAACGGCTGCTAATCGGTTGATAGGAGGCATGGAATGAACTTCGGAAACAACGTGAGCTCAAGTGGAGTCAAGAGAAGCGGAATTGGAGGAGCTTTGATGATCAGTCTTCACTATTTTGATCATATCTGGAGTTCTACAAATAATTTTGGAGTGAGACCGGTTCCAAGTGAAAGTAGACTCCGAGAGATTTCCAACGATAGGTCACAGAGCTAAATCCGAGTTCGGACGAAAAAGATATGGCCTATTGAAGTCAGGAGCAGATTTTAGGGGGCTCTTGTGCAATTACTGAAGACTTTTGCGGGTTATGAAGGAAGGACGACCTAGGGACGGAAATAATCACCATTCACGCCTATTGAGAGCCACGATCAAGGAGGAGAGCAAGGAGAATCAATTGGGAGCAACCTCAAGCAAGGAGAAGAGCCCGGATCGCGCCAATCTTAACGATTTCTAGCGTTTGATCTCTTCTTCCCTCTTTTAATCACTTGTATGGAGAAACTTTCTTGTGTTGCTACGATTTCAAGTAGTAGTTAGACGTTTTGCTAGTCTTCTCTAGAAAGCCTAGGGTTTATGTAGACAATATGTTTTCCGGATTTTAGACTTGCCTCATACTTTTGGATTTTGATCTTTTGGATGAAGTTTAATTTCATGAAGTTGTTAACGACTGTAATCTATTGACCCGACTATGTTAGGAATTGATATTCATGAACTTAGGTTTTCTCACTAGATTGTAATCTTGCTTAATGTGAATTTTTATTCTAGTTATTGTTCACATGCTATGCTTTATCCTTGGCAAGAATGGAGTAATTAACCGGACTTGTTAATTAGCTAGCGAGTGCGTGAGAGCGACTTAGACCTAGTTGTGATTAGATATGAACAACAATCATTAATCACTGAGACTGAGAAGAGAAGTGTGTAGGATTGGCCTTAGTGGGTGGATTCGGTAGGACATAGTGAGGTGTTCGTGTGGTGGTGGTCTGAGAGGACATCATTCTGTGCACTGTCATTAGCCTACTAGAACGGACCGGTAGATGTTGGTGGACTGACAGGACACCAAGTAAACCGTGATGTAGAACGACATGAGACCGAGAGAAGATTGTTAGTACTATTACCCGGCTTAACTAGAATACGATTAACATGTTACATAGCTAATTTGGAAATCATCTACAGCCCTAGGTGATCTAGAGATTGCCTAGTTTTTCCATATTTGTTTAATAAATTAAAAAACCCAAAAATATTAGTTTAGTTGTTTATATTATTTCAGTCACCTGTTTGAAGGTGACAACTCTTAAAATCACAATTCTTCCTCCTGTTACACTACTCTAAGTTAATAACTAATTAAATAATCTCAAGCTTGTCCTCGTGGGATCGATAAATCGGGGTTTAAATACCACCCCTATATTACTTGACCGTGCTTTTGCGCATACACGTAAGATTTCGTGTCAAGTTTTTGGCGCCGTTGACGGGGACAGCGGTTGATTATTTAGTTAGGAGTTAGTTTAAAGTATTTATTTTATTTTATTTTTGTTTAATTTGTTTTCTATCTCTGTGCTTCACGGGTTTCTTGTGAGTTTGTTTTTGCAGGAACACAGGAAGAAGGAGACATAATGAGCATGTCGAGCGAGGAAGATTATGAGGAGATCTCTGATTACCCCTACTATTGTGCTAGATGTAGAATTTGGCACACGGATGACTGCTCAGTAATTTGGTGCTATAAATGCAAGAAGGATCACAAGTATGAAGACGCGTACAATTTTTATCCACCCCAACTTCATCAGCACCAAGAAGACTCGTCAGCGGATGTGGCAGAACGGCACAGTATTATGGAGGATATCCAAGTGTGCGTCAAGTTCTTGTCTGTTGCTACACAAATTTCACAAGAGGATTCAGCCACAGGTATGGAATACGTGAGGGAGATGATGAAGAGGTTAACGAAACGAGTAGAGAAACTGTCAGCGACAGGGGAATCAGGTATCCAAGGGCCACAAGAGGATCCCTTGCACGTGACGTTGAGCCTAAATTTGAGCCTCCATCATCATCACCACGAGAGGACGATTTGGATGACCCTTGCATTGAGAGCTTGTGGGGTGGTAACGATGAAGCTGATGAAACACTTGTGATTTTTGCTATTGAGGATTTGGAAATCAGCAAGTGTGGGGGTGTGACTGAACTGCATGTATTGATTGACGAGCATAAAGCACCAAAGAGGTACTAGTGGGTCAAATTTATTGCCAGAGATTCATTTGAGCCCAATAGTACTTCGTGAAAGTTGATAAAAAGAAAAAATGCAAGATGAAAAGAGTCAACTTCTACACTTCTCCACCATCTGCACAAAACAGGGGTGCACGTGAAGCTCTAGAAAAGAGATGGTGGAAGAAGAAGAAGTGGAGAGTTAAGCATCCTTCACTATCCTAGACGGTTGAGGTAACCGGGTCGGGCCGTCGACCTTAAATTACAAGCGCTTCTTGGGAGGCAACCCAATGTAGAGTAGAGTTTGATATTTTGATTTGTTTTTGTTTTTGATTTCTCCATATTTGATTTTTAGGGGTGAGAGAGATTTGTTTTAATATTTTCTATGAGTGTACAGGACACAGGTACCGAAGAACTCTCCAAATTCCCATTTTGATGCATGTTCACGATTTCGCACGCAAAACAAGGAACAACTAGCTAACCGGGAGCATTGAGCTTGATAAAGAAGCTACTCGAGGTCGAGGAGTATCCAATTAGTCATGAGGAGCATGGTAGCGAGTTGGAGTATCGGGGTTGCACGCATCGGAATCTGGAGTGAAAATAGAGTTCAAGAGCTTTGGAGGCGAGATTCTTTGCACAAGAGAGAAAAATTGAGAATAAATGGAAAATTTATCGTTTTTAGAATTTTTTCTATTCAAAAATGGATTCCTCATCGAATATGGAGTCCATCGGTGAAAGAATCGTGCGAATCGGAGATCGGACGAAGAAACTTGAGCAAAAACAAGGTGGTATACTCCAGTGATTTTGGCACCCATTTCGGGCCGAAATGGGGGCCGAAATCAACCTATTTCGGCCCAAAATAAAACAAGTGTTCTGCTTGGTTTTTTCCCAGTGATTTCGGGCCCCATTTCGGGCCGAAATGGGGGTCGAAATTAGCCGGACAACTCACTTTTTGGGGGTATTTTTGATACTTTTGCGGGTTATTTTGACACTTTGGAGGATTTTTAAAGCCAAGAACCAACCAACAATTCCCCTAACACCCCAATTTGGATCAAACACTCCTTGTCTTCATCTTCTTCCTCTCCAAACCCTCAAGAACACCAACACACCCCAAACCCAAAACGCATGCAAATCGCAAAATTTAAAAGATTAACTCTTAAGCTTTTGAGATAGTGAGCGGATTGAGTGTGGGGGAATTCAAAGAGGAAGATCTCCAAGAACTTAAATCTTCCAATTTGTTGCTTTGGAGGTTTGTTTAGCCAAAGCTCAAAGAGGAACTTAAGATGGGAACACCGAGGAGCACATCAAAGGTATGCTTGCTTCAACTTTCTCGAGTTTTCGGAAAATTTGGTCGACCGATTCGGTCCTTTCTTGACTAATTTTCTCGAACCAATCCCGTAAGAATGGTACTCCGGGATCATAGGTACCATATTCTCTCTCTCGCTTTAAATAATTGCTCTAGACGATATGATTCATTTTACTCAAAGTGCCGTGCCACACTTGTCTTTTTAAATCCTTACACTTTGAGATCATGTCATTGGGGGGACACACTAAATTAATTGAGTACAATGATTATCTCAAGTGTGTGTGTGTGTGTGTGTGTGTGTGTGTGTGTGTGTGTGTGTGTGGAGGGGGGGGGGTTCACATACCTATTCTTTCCTTAACGTGCATAGCCTTGTTACATGTAGTTTAGTGAGTCGAGTTTGCATGTAGATGTCGAGTCATTTAGTTTTGCATGTTCACGTTTATTTTATGCATTGTATGTATTTTTGCACTTTTATTAATTGAGTCGACCTACCTTATTTGTTGGTTAGTCGAGTTGGCCAGTTACATATAGTGTCTCAAAAAAAATTTAAAACTTGTAAGAAAAAAAAAACCTAATTTTTTTTAGAAAGGGCAATTGAAGAGAGTAAGCGTGGAGAGGGCTTAATGATAGAAATTCCCTAGAAGTAGGACAATCTGAGGTGAGTTAGACGCGAGAATCTGGAGTAGGAAGGCTATAGGGCTAATGCACTCGAGAATTGTGAGTAGCTGTCTCTCAAACTAGTTATCCTACTAGCGCTACACCACCGTCACTTAGGTAGTCGTCAACCCTCCTCGTAGTGGCAACGGAACAGGTGTGCGAGTAATTTTTATGGGGACCTCACGTCCCGTCTCCATCGCCTAGGTCCACTAGTTACCCTAATTTGATCCATTACCCCTTTTATTCACAAGCTCTAGCCTAGGAAGCTATTCCTTGTGACTTTCATCACTAGTTAGAATGGTCCCTTCCTATGCGTCATGATAGAGGGAGTTGAGTTAGAGAGGTTCGTTGAGGGTGAGTTGATATTATACATACATCTTACGTGGATCTTCTTGCATGTCATTTGAGGGGATGTGAGGGCGAGTTAGAGACGGCAGCACACTTCGGTGTGGCGGTGATTCGTGTCCTTACACCTCGATCACAGGTGGAGTGCCGTAGTTCGTGACATTCTTTCCGCACGATATGGGGTGAGGGTTGGTTGATCTTATAGGAGGACGTGCTTGTGCTTCAGTAAATTTTCTACATCTTAGGTGATGAGGAGGATTGGTTGGAATTAGCACGTGTATACATTGACTACTGGGTTCGTGATATGGTTTACATCGAGTGTGGGGGTGTCGATATATATTTGATTAAATCATTTATTTGACACATTCCACCCCCACGTATCTATTTTTATATTTGATCTTCTCGGATATTACTATCATTATTGGTGGCTCCAAGTATTATTTGTGTGGAAATGGAAAAAAAAGAGAAAAAAAAATAGAAATTGAAAATGAAAGGGAATAAAGGAGCAAGCTTGAAATTGAAGACCGAGGATATTAGCTATTGTTCGAGATCGCTTCTTCACATTTGTGGCCGCGAGAACGGCGTTACACCAGGATTGAGGGAATGAGGTCCGGAGTAGTTAGATTCGGTGGGGTTCTGTTAAGGGTCGTAAATTGCACATTTTACTATGTTATTGAACTCTTGATAACTTACTTTTATGAGTAACTTGTGCATTATAACCCTATTTCTAGACTTATGCTTGTTTCTTTTCGTTTGTGTGGAATTTCCTTATTTTGTAGAAAATATTGCGCTTTGGAACTCAAGGAAATATTCCACAAAACTGAAGAGGCGATTCAAGTGAGCTTAGGAGGGCCAAAAGACATGAAGAAGGTACTTGGAGGACTTAATTGGAAGAATATTTGAATATAGAGGCCAAAAAGTGAAGTTTAAGAAGACAAGGGACCAATTCGTAAAGCCAAAGTTACATCGGAGGGCTTATTTGAAGTCATTTCAAAGGAGTTGGGGATCAATTGCAAGATTTTAAACATTTTAAGGGATGAAATGTAGAGTTCTTATAGGAGTTGGGGTGTTGTTCCAATTTTACAAAACCTTTTAAAGCGCTGGGGAGTATTTTAAAGGCCCCCAACAAACTAGAGGGGAACGAAGTGACAATTCTTCAAAACAGCTAAGACACAGCGTGTCTTTTTTCTCTCTCCCCAACGACAAACTCATAGAACGAAGCAGAGAAGCCATTAAAGGCTCGTCGAAGCTTCCTCCAAGCCATTATCTCCCTCAATTCTTCACCAAATGTCACAAGATTGGTATCAATCTCCTCCCAAGACCGAGCTCTACCCAGCCCAAGCATAAATTCGGCCCAAGATCAAGCGAAGAAGAAAGCCCTAAATCGAACTAGGGTTCTTGAGACGATAAAAACCAACGAAGGAGAAGCTTTGGGGGTCAATTAGAGGGTGCAGATTAACACTTGGAGGCTACGAAACCCAGCGGAAACATCTATATAAGTCAAGTTGAAGAAATTTTCGACCTCTCCGAGACCCATTCGGCTCCACACAGTGCTCAACGATACTCTGTTTTTCTCCTCTCTCTCTCTCTCTCTCTCTCTTTGATTTTGCCCTAACCATGGGTTGTTCTTGAGCTAGAACATAGAGAGAGGAAGAGAGAGAGAGGAGGTCGGATTTGAGTAAGATTTCTGGGCGTTTTTGCTCTGTTCTTGATGAATCGATGCTAAGGCTCTGTTCTGCTGCTACTACTCTGTTCTTCTTCGGCTACTGTAGCAGCTGCTGTAGCTGAAGCTGCTCTAGTTTGTTAGTTATCTTCATTTGGTGTAGTTGAAATCTAAGTTAGGGTCAATTTTCTTTGATTAGTGTAGTTTGAAATCATGTATTGGGGTATATATTTTTGATGAACAAGTGGTTGAATTCAAGTATTGAGTATTGATAGTTCATTTCTCTACTTCTCTTGAATCTACAGTGTCTAGCTAGTTCATTTGCTTGGGTAATTTGGGAATATCTAGTGCCTCAATCCTCTTATTGATTCAAGTTGAACTTCAAGGACGAATGGGTTGAATCGGGTTCATTGAATGCTTAGTGCAATATTTAGATTTCTCTTGTTGAAGTATTTGATGCATTGAATAGGTAGATGTGCGAATACATTTGACGTGTTTGATTTGAAGTTGCATTTGAGTGAGAGGAACTCATCAATCCTAACTTTGAGAAATCGAGTTCTAGTTAGGTGATTTGAGTGAGAATTTACAAATCTCATTTGTTGCTTGATCTTTCATGTGGAAACACCTATGTGTGTTTACATATGGTTGATGCTTGAAACACTTAAAATTTGAGAAATCTCATTTGAATAGCCTCTTTAGTGCTTGATTAGCGTGTTGGATTTACACACTTCTCTTTTCGCGAGTTGGATTGCAATGAGCAATCACTTCTTGAGATACTTGTCTTGAGGATTGATGCATGCAATTTGAGAATAGGGCTTGAATATAATAGGAGGATTGGTCACTAGAGAAACCGATGATCCCTAGCCCCTCTCTACTTGTCATTTCACTTAGTTTCTTGAATCATAGCTCAAGTAGTCGTTTAATTTGTTCTTAAACTCAAACCTCAACTTGCTCCATCAATTGATTTTGGTGGATTTTATAGCTTGGCAAGCTTTAAAGCCATTGAGAAATTTCCTTTAATTGCTCTAGTTAGTTACTTAGTCACTTTCTATCGCTAGTATAGTAAGTCATTCTCTAACCCTCCTCTCCTTGTTGATTCGACTCCTGTCTTACCGGATTACTACTTGTATCGATATCCTATACTTGGAATTATTTTTTTTCGAAATGGTTCCTTGGATTTTGGTGAGGGAGTGTGAGAATGATTTTTTGTGAGTTATATCATGACGTCTAGGACTACGCTTCTAAATATCCTATCCTACCCGTCCTAAGCCGTCAACAATTGAAACCCGTGGATAAATAGCTCGGATGGTAGGTGCTAGGGATACGTTTGATGAGTGTGCGGAAGCAACTTATTGAGTGTTCGTTCCCGTTCCGTCTGACGAAACTGGCCGCAAGTTCTACCGATCACCAAAGTTATATAATCTTCTAGGGGATACGAGAGCCTTATGACATGCCGGTTTGCTTTTCGAGATTGCCCAATCTCTAACTAAAAAGAAAAAAAATATGTTCTTTACTCGATTGCATTGTTTATCGAGTTGCATTTTTTAAAGTCATGTAGATTGCATAGTCCAGCGTTTGAGTCGTTGTGTCTAAAGCAAAGTGAAGATATATATGAATTTCGAAAGCAAGTGTTGCTCGGGACGAGCAAGAAGGTAGTGTGGGAGAATTTGATAGCACCTTTTAGGAGCTATCTATTACCTCCATTTTAACACATTATCATGAGAGATTTGAGCCCAAAGTCAGAGAATAAAGGTCGTTTTATCACTTGTTGCTTTCCATGTGCTATATTGTTAGTCCAGGCATTTTATATGCATATTTCATTGTTATTTGTCAAATATAATCGCTTGGTATGTTTGTTCATGTTGACTTGACAAGAACGGCCGCTAATCGGTTGATAGGAGGCATGGAACGAACTTCGAAAACAATAGGAGCTCAAGTGGAGTCAAGAGAAGCCGAATTGGAGGAGCTTGGATGATCAGTCTGCACTATTTTGATCATATCTGGAGTTCTACAAATAATTTTGGAGTGAGACCGGTGGCAAATGAAATTAGACTCCAAGTGATTTCTAACGATAGCTCACGGAGCTAAATCCGAGTTCGGCCGAAAAAGATATGGCCTATTGAAGTCAGAAGCAAATTTTAGGGGGCTATTGTGCAATTACTGAAGACTTCTGCGGGTTCTGAAGGAAGGGCGACCTAAGGACGGAAATAATCACCATTCACGTCTATTGAGAGCCACAATCAAGGAGGAGATCAAGGAGACTCCATTGGGAGTAACCTCAAGCAAGGAGAAGAACCAAAATCGCGCCAATCTTCTCGATTTCTAGCGTTTGATCTCTTCTTCCCTCTTTTAATCACTTGTATGGAGAAACTTTCTTGTGTTGCTACGATTTCAAGTAGTAGTTAGACGTTTTGCTAGGCTTCTCTAGAAAGCCTAGGGTTTATGTAGACAATATGTTTTCCGGATTTTAGACTTGTCTCATGCTTTTGGATTTTAATCTTTTGGATGAAGTTTAATTTTATGAGGTTGTTAACGTGTGTAGTCTATTGACACGACTATGTTAGGAATTGATATTCATGAACTTAGGTGTTCTCACTAGATTGTAATCTTGCTTAATGTGAATTTTTATTCTAGTTATTGTTCATATGCTATGCTTAATCCTTGGCAAGAATGGAGTAATTAACTGGACTTGTTAATTAGCTAGCGAGTGCGTGGAGCGACTTAGACCTAGTTGTGATGAGATATGAACAACTATACTTAATCACTGAGACTGAGAGGACATCATTCCGTGCACTGTCATTAGCCTACTAGAACAGACCGGTAGATGTAGGTGGAACGACAGGACACCCAGTAAACCGTGACGTAGAACGACATGAAACCGAGAGGAGATTGTGAGTACTATTACCCGGCTTAACTAGAACAGGATTAACATGTTACATAGCTAATTCGGAAATCATCTACAGTCCTACGTGATCTAGAGATTGCCTAGTTTTTCCATATTTGTTTAATAAATTAAAAAACCCAAAAATATTAGTTTAGTTGTTTATTTTATTTCAGTCACCTGTTTGAGGGTGACAACTCTTAAAAGCACAATTCTTCCTCCTGTTACAGTACTCTAAGTTAATAACTAAATAAATAATCTCAAGCTTGTCCTCGTGGGATCGATAACTCGGGGTTGAAATAACACCCCTATATTACTTGACCGTGCACTTGCGCATACACATAAGAATTCGTCTCAGGGTTCCCTAAGGTCGACGATAAATCTGCCATGATGGTTGTCGTTGATCGCTTCTCGAAATATGCAGTGTTTGTCCCTTGTCCCTTGGTGTGCACGTCCGAGATAGCTGCTGAATTATTCTATCGCAATGTGGTAAAACATTTTATCTTGCCTAATGATGTTGTGAGTGACAGGGATGCTAGATTCACAGGCCGGTTCTGGACAACGCTATTGAATCTGATGGGAACCGACTTGAAGTTTCCTGCGACAAATCACCCCTTGAATGATGGGAAAACTGAACGTATCAACCACTTGTTGGAGGAGTACCTTCGCCGCTATGTGACGGCCAGTCAGAAAAATTGGCTGGACTTGCTTGACATGGCGCAGTTTTGTTACAACTTGCACCGTTCTTTAGCCACAGAGTGCAGTCCGTTCGAGTTGGTGGTGGGGCAGCAGCCGACGACGCCCCTGGACGTGGCAGTGAAGTCCGATGGCAAGTTTCCCGCAGCCCATCGATAAGCCAAGGAAAAGCGGGAGATGATCGAGGAAGCCCGTGACAGTTTGCGCAAGGCGCATAAACTGATGAAAAAGAAAGCAGACCGCAAGAGGAGGCCGCTGGATTTTGATGTTGGTTACAAGGTATTGTTGAAATTGACTCCCCAAATTTGGAAGAAGATAAATGGCAAGACTGTGCACCGTGGGCTGATTCCTAAGTTTGATGGTCCCTTTGAGATCGTGCAGAAATTTGGGAATGTTTCCTATCGCTTAAAGTTGCCCGAACGATTGAAGGTCCACCCGACGTTCCATGTGAGTTTCCTTCGGAAGTTCAAAGAAGATGATGTTGAACCTGCTCCTTCCAAGTCCCAGAGAGCCCCACCGATGATAAGGAAGCAATTCACCGAAAGCGTTGAGAAATTGTTGGACCATCGCACATTCAGCAAAAGAAAGAAAAAGCGCAGGACTGAGTTCTTAATTCAATGGAAGAACAGACCGGTTGAGCATGCGACTTGCGAGAAGGATACCTCGCTATGGAAATTTGAGGATCTCACTACAGCCTACTTGGACTCATTGACGAGGACGTCAATATCAGGTGGTCCGGGATTTTTTTTACCACCGTAGTCCCTTGGTCCCGCGGGTGGTGCAGAAGACTTGCACGTTGGTCTAGTGCTTAACCACGTTGCCTTAACGTACACGACAGATAAATAACATCGTGTGTGATCATGGCTTGGTGCCATGATCCGGCCTTCGCTTGGTGCCTTGTCCTTGTTGCATTAGACGGATGATTGGTGTGGCTCAGGACGGTTCCCAGGTCTGGTCCAAGTTTACTCAGGTCGTGGCTCACAACTGCCTCTCGATTCCAGCCAATATGGTTCAGGTTCTAGCTCAGTGCCAAACCCATGTTCTGGTTCAGGTTGGCCCATGCTCTGGCTCAATGCGAACCCAGGCACCGGTTTAGTGCCTCCCAGGCTCTGGTCCTGGGGTCGTGCAGTGTCTTGCATAGCAGCTCAGCAGCACCAGCAGACCAGTGATGCAGTTTGGTCCCAAGGCGGATATCGGCAGTTACTTCCTGCAAGGTAGTAATTTGTTGGGCAGTTAGGTTATGTTTAACTGCCATGCTGTTGGCTGTATCTCTATGTATTAATTTGCATGTGAATGCCATTATAGTAGGACGAATTTCATGAAGGAAAATTGGAAGTCCAAACAATATATGTCGCTTGTCCCTTCGAACAAACAACTTACGATGTTCACAAAGGCTGAACCACATTATTGCGAGAACACTAACCTTGGTGTCAATCCGTGGTAAAATTAACAAAAATGACCCGAACTCAACTGGTATCAGAGCGCGGTTCGAGGAACATGTCGAATGCTAGAAATGCAGAGATACTTGAACGTTTGTCTCGCATCGAGGCGTTGTTCAGCCATGTGGAAGAAGGCCAACAACCAACGAATCTGGTTCAACAGAACACCGAGTTGAGGGATGAAATCCAGTCCCTTCGTGATGCCAAATAATTTTTGGATGCAGGCTTGAATACTCTCCGTGCAGAAACTATCGGTGCCGTGCAGAAAATCCGTGATGCATACAAGGCCGTGAAGTCATACTTGGATTTGATACGCCAAACAGTGGGATTTTATGTTGCTAAACATGGTTGGAAGAAGGGAAGGTTTCCTTAACCAAAATCCTTCACAGGTGCACGAAACGCGAAGGAATCAGAGAACTTTCTGTGGGATTTAAGGGAGTATTTCTCCGCTGCCAAGACGTCGGATGACGAGAAGGTGACGATTGGGGCTGTGTACTTGGTAGAGGATGCCAAGTTATGGTGGCTGACTTGTGTTTCAGAGGACGCTGCCGCTGGACGGCCAGCCATCAACACTTGGGATGGCTTCACATAGGCTTTGAAGGCGCAATTCCTACCCGAAAACGCGTCTTTGCAGTGCCAACCCAGGCACTGGCTCAGTGACAAGTCCATGCTCTGGTCCTGGGGTCGTGCAGTTCCTTGCACAGTAGCTCAACAGCAACAACAGACCAGTGATGCAGTTTTATCCCAGGGCGGTTACCGACAGTTACTTCCTGCAGGGTAGTTATTAGTTGGGCAGTTAGGTTCTGTTTAACTACCATGTTGTTGGTCGTATCTCTATGTAATAATTGGCATCTGAATGCCAATGTAGTAGGACGAATTTCAAGAAGGAATATTGGATTGAAGTCCAAACAATATATGCCGCTTGTCCCTTCGAACAAACAAGTAACGACGTTAACAAAGGCTGAACCACGTTAGTACGAGAAAACTAACCTTGGTGCCAATCCGTGGTAAAATTAACACGAAAAATTGACCCGGACTCACCTACCATGATTGCTGGTGTCCCGTATAGTTAATTGTTTATCAAGTTATTCACAACTCTGTACAATTGTCGTGTTATTTTCATTTTCAACACAATAAGGTATTTTATTTGAAGTATCTTATGAATTAATTTAAAAAGTATTAGGTCGCACAAAACATGGTGAAATGAAGGTTCATTTCTTTATATGTTTTTTATTTACAATAATGTTTGACTTTAACTGCGATGTTTCAAGCAAAGAAATATTGCTTGTACATGAATGCAATAAATATTACATGTTTTATGTATCTGATAAAATTCATGAGTCTTGATAGGTAATTGTAAGGTCATCATAAAATTTTGAAATGCATGAATTTATAAGTTATCCTAAGAGATTGCATACATTTCATGGAATTCTAGATTGGCACAATTTGATTGGTTTACACATTTCACATGTATGACACTTGTCATGAATAACATGGCACATGTCGTGATGATGTTGCTTCTCATATCTTACATGGCGCGGGGAGAAGGCCATTTCTGTGCTTTTATATATATAAATATTTCTTTAATTGAGGTTTTACATTTAATTGGTTTACCAAATGTCGATCAGATTTTCTCTAGAACTTTATTTTCTTGGAAAATAAGTTTCCTCACTCTATATATTGAAGGATAAGGTTTAGGAGAAAATCAAGATAACTAAAATTGTGTGAGAGAGTCTTCCTTGTGTGTGTATGTGAGAGAGAGAGAGAGGGAGTCTCGTCCGTGTTAGGGGTTAGCTAGAAAGTAGCCTCTATAATTGTCCCTTAGCCTCTTCCCCACAACCTAGAGAGTGAAAAATCGTAAGGGTTCGATCGTGTGGTTCATCATTCAGCTCAGAATTGCTGATTGCCTTTGTTTTCCGATTTAGCGTCTGTAACATGTACACCTATGGCGATTCATCTTCATCAATGTATTTCAATATGATTTATATTCTAGAGACTTTATAGTTAAATATGTTCTTATTGTTTCATTGAAGTTCTAGTCTATCGCTCTTAGCCTGTCTTTAACTTTTCTTATCTGATTTACCCGTGTCTAGAATCGACCATAGAAGTTTTGTTTGTTCAAAAATAAATTCTCTTAATATTGTTATTAGTTTTGATTTTGCGTCAGGTCTATGTTTTAGACAGTTTCTTCTCTATCGAAGTCTCACAGATTCTGAAATCTAGGGTTTCTATCACATATATTCATCCTAGAGTTGTTTTGCTTCCAGATCTCTTAAGTAGTGTTTGTGCTGAACTTTTATTGATCTTATTGCAACATATCTGAAGTTTCCCCCTTATTGAGACGTTGCAGTATCATCTTAGCATTGTTATAGGGTTGTTTACTTGTGCATGTGAGTCTAGGATTCTATCAGTGTAATACCCCTATTTTTAAATGGGCTATTAGTATTTATTTCATAAAGTTTTAGGGGTTGTTAATATTATTTCCCTAAGCTATTTCTATCTTTTCCTAGAATTTGAGGGATCCTTGTGTAATTTTTTTTTACCTCTTTGTGCACCCAAAACAACCTATTATTCTTCCTTACAAACTCACCCTTCTTTCTCACACCCAAACAGAACACACCATTTTGATAACTCAAAATCTCCTCAGCCCCATCTCCAATTTCAGTTTGAATTCAACTCCATATCTAATCAACCAATTTCCCTTATATCTCCTATGATTACTTATCAATTTTTCATCTCAACTCACCTCACAAAGGAGAAATTTTTTTTTCTCTAAGAGCAAATGACGTCCTCGCTCTAACGATACAACACATTACACGTATTTGAGAAACCACCCACTTCTCTGCTCTGGTTTTCCGAGAAGAGTAAACCAACCATCACCACTCTCTTCCTCCATTCTCTCCGACGAGACCACCGCCACCACTGTTGCCTATAGACTACTATGTGGGTAGTATTGATTAACAGGACGATCATCTATAGACTAGTATGTGGGTAGATTGATATGGAGATATCAAGTCTGACACGTGGGTATGCATTAGGAGTAATGGCATACTATATTGACCCGAGAAGGATACACTAGATTATGTCAAAGTCACAATCGCTTCTCGTAGTGCTAGTGGTATTTTAATCCTTAGACTTGAAGTCACTAGATACTCATGCTTTTATATTATCAAACGTTGCGCCTTAACCGGGTACCTATAAAGATAGTTATCGGGCATGATAGAAAGCAAGCTTAGAGATCGCAGTGACGTAGACATGATTTGTCCCTCCTACATAATGGGAGAAAATATCCATGGGCCACTCGAGGGATGATGCTCATAGAATGTCTGGCCAAACTCAGATAAATCAATATGGAGATATTGATGGTATCTGCATAGATAAGCATATTCTCAGGATCGAGAAATTATGGATTGGATATACGAGTGTAACTAATATGTCTCGTGTCCAATCCGGCTATGGAGACAAAAGTATAACACAATACATGAACATTGGACACAAGGTTTGTCGGGATCACTGACTATTTCTATTAGTTGGGTGGCATGGATGTGTTGTTACACATTGCTCCATGTTAGTAAATAGTTACTACCAACTAAGTGAAAACCTATGGGGTCACACACCGGATGGATTAAATTGGAAATAGGTATTAATTAGTTGGACTAATTAATAAAAGGATCAAAACGCAATCACAAGCAAACTTAGTAGCACTAGTTTGCAAGTGGACTACTCCATGTAAGGACATGATTAGTATTGGGGCTTTTATGTAGTTAATAAAGAGTTATTACTATATAAAGGAACTCTAGCTTGTTGTTTCTAAAGACAAGTCATTATTGAGATAACATAAAAAATCAAGAGAGAGAGAGAGAGAGACAAGTTGGGAGCCGAAGCACCCAACTCGTCCCCCTACCCGACATCGTCGGTCTCCCCTTAGGCGCGACTTCATTTCGTTTTGCGTGACCCGTTCCTCCTTCTTTCGTTGCGAGCACTACACGGTGGGGAGGAATCCAATCAAGAATCCAAGGTGTGGATATTCATAGAGACGAAGACACTATTCTTCGTGTGATCTCCAAAACTAAGGTACACATCTTTTATGCCCTTATCATGTTATGATGGCTTTCCTGTGATCCTTGGAGGGATTTGAGCATGATTAATTTTGTAATTCCACTGCGTAATCTGCATCAAAACCCTAGAATATCAAGTCGAACACATGGGTATGCATTAGGAGTAATGGCATAATGGATTGACCCACCACGAGAAGGCTACATTAGATTATGTCAAAGTCACAAGTGCTTCTCGTAGTGACAATGGTGTTGTGTTCCTCAGACTTGAAGTGACTAGATACTCTAGTTGTGAAATATCATGTCCTCAACTCGTTAAAAGTCAAAATACCGTAAACTGGATAGCAATAAAGGCGGTTATCAGACATGATAGGAAGCAAGCTGAGAGATGGTAGTGACGTAGAGAGGATTTGTCCCTCCCACATCATGGGAGAAAATATCCACGGCCACTAGAGGGGTAGTGCTTATGAAATGTCTGGCCAAACTCAGATAAATTAATATGGAGATATTGATGTTATATGTATATATAAGCCTATTCCCTGGATTGAGATACACTAGATTGGATATACGCGTGTGAAAACTATGTCTCGTGTCCAATCCGGATATAGAGACAAAGGGATAATGCAACACGATAACATTGGGCACATGGTGTGTCGGAGCACTGACTATTTCTGTTAGTTGGGTGGCATAGATGTGTTGCTAGACACCGCTCTATGTTTGTAATTGTTACTACCAAATAAGTAGGAACCTACGGGGTAACACACCTTATGTATTAAATTGGATTTGAATATTAATTAGGAGGAATAATTAATCTAAATGATCAAAACGCAACTAAAAGCGAAGTTAGTAGGACTAATTTTCAAGGTGGACTAATCCATGTATGGACATGATTAGTATTGGGGTAAATATGTAGCTAATAAGGAGTTAATAACTATACAAAGGGAGTCATAGCTTATTATTTGACACTAGAGTCATTACTGAGTGAACCCTACCCGTCCGCAATATCTTGCCATCATCCATCAAGTGGCACGACCAGGTTGCTTCGTTTTGCGTGATCTTTCTGACTCCTTATTCGTGTAGCTAGCACAAAGAGGGGAAGAGGATTCCAGCTTACGATCCTAGTTGTGGGTACTTAGAGATGTGTACATCATTCTACGTTGTTCATCCTTTATCACATTATGAATGCTTCCCTGCGATCCGTGGAGGGCTTTGATCAGGAATTATTTATTGTTATTCTGCTATGTTACCTGCATCAAAACCCTACACCTTCCTTCTCAGATGGAGAACACAGTGAATGTTTCCCCCTTGTAATAATCTTATGTGCAATACATCTCTCGTCTTCATATAATTGTCGTGTTATTTTGTTTACTATAGCGTTATATATCGTATGTACTATCGATCTTTACTTTATGCAGTCCATGATTAGTATAATATAAATTAGATCTTTTGTGTTGTCAATATATATTGATATATCGTTTGTTACAAGGACCGATCCAATTTGCCCCACGTGTACACTTCTTTCTCGCGGTTCATAAGTATAGATATGTAGACACAATCGTACTCGTCTACTTGTTGTCGTCTACTGAATCTAAAACCACTCTTATATAGAACATGATCAATCATAGATTTAAAGGGTCCATAAACCTTTAGGACTATTAGGAAGAGGTCCAAAAGACCGAGTGGAAGCCCATAAACGAAGTTTGTCAAAAACAGTAGAAAATTGCACGAATATGATAAAAATAAAGTCCAAACTAGCTTTTTAACCCATTCGATGCATGGAAACATGACATGTATAGATTGGTTGAGTAAAGATTTGTAAGGAAAAATCAAGATATATACACTCAAAGCAAATGGAATGGGTTGGTCAAGAGGGTTCGGAGTAGTACCATCAACGCAAATTGATTCAACAATTACGTTTTTTTTAGCAGTATAATTACACAATTTTTATGTTTATATACTCTTGTTTCTATAAAAAATATAAAGATATATTTCAAAATGTCTCATTGCGTAATTTGAATATTAAAATAATTGCATGTCATTTCATTATCTTTTTTTAGGAATATTATCTTTTATCCTGCACTTGTTTATTTAATTGTACTTTAAGTTAGTCAAGCTCATAAAAACCCACGTAAAAGTAACATCGGAAAGCTACCATATTAAGAAAAATCCTAAAATCTCCTTGTAAAATAGTATAGTATTGATTCAATAACTTTTTGTTTTAATGTAAAATTTATAATAAATGTTACGTTGAAGTCACCACAAGTCAACGATTTAATTTATTGAAGAACTTTTTTTACCTTTTTATACCCACTTTGGACACTATAACTTTTTATTAATATTAATTTTAAGTTGCCGATTTGTGTGTGTGTGTGGAGCTAGCTAATTTTTACCTTAACCCTCGAGTGACATCTCCGTACATCGTTTCCTCACCTCTTCAAGATGTACTTATCAGGCATATGAAACACATCATTTCGGCGCAGTACTACTATTTCATGTCTACACAACATACTCCTAAACTCAAAGTTCCTACAACTGCACTTAACTTCTCACTCCTCTTTGTTGAAGGACACATGAAAATCCACTTTTCCTGTAGAACTTTTGAGCACAATGTGCTCTCCTATACAATACAGTGAATTTAAGTCATCCTCTTTAAACGATTTTATTATCAGAGTACATTTTCCGGTTAGTTTTTTTTGAAATTTTGTCAATGTATAAACTTCTTGCGCCCGCCTTTCCATCTCTCCATAGACAGTTACACCAGATATTTACTTATAGACACACCGGTAATCCTCATTATGTTACTTTTCTACTTTTCTCGCCAACGCAATACCATATTGATCAACAAATCGCTTCAGAGCTGTTTTAGGATTCACATAACCATCAAAAATGCATTTATACTTTCACTACGCTGTGTAGTAGACATCCGTGCCCAAAAATAATGTTTCACAAAACATGGCACCCAACGTTTTCTGTCATGGTATAACCAAGACAACCACTCGTATTCATTCATTTCATACTTCTCAACCATATGTGCGCAGCCCTCTTCGAACTCTAAGGGAGTTTGAGAATCATACACGACATTTTGCATGAAAAAATTGATGAACTCATAATCCTTATAGCTACAAAGATTTTCATGAACTTTTTTCATTATATCCCACAAGTACAAACGATGTTTAGATTTTGAAAAACAATCTCAATTGATGTTTTCATTGCTTTATCATGGTCAGTGATGATTCCAATTGGTTCACTGACACGATCCAACCACAATTGTGTGGCCGTCGTATGTAGAAATTTCCAGAAATCCGGATATATCGAACCTAAGGGACTTTGTCGCGAACTAATGATAATCGTTAACCTTAAGTGGGCAAATCGTTTAGTCTGTTTAGCTAACTAAGAATTTTAATAACAACTAATGATTAAAATTGAGATTTAAATGAGAGAGGAGTATCATAATTTTCTCTAGGTTCACTAGGTTTTCACCCTTGACGAATTAAGTTTTGAAACACAGATGATGACTTGATTTGCCGAATGAGCAACACTACTTTGATGATTCCTCAACCAAAGTCTATATTTAGAAGCACACAATTGATTCCTCTAGCCTATGTACGTCTAAACATGCATTACGATCTTCTAATATACGCAGTGTTCATAGTCTGTGATTTATTCCTCTAACCGGTTACAGGGCCGTCTCAAGGATTTGAGAGGCCTTAGGAAATTTTTTTGATTGGGGCCTAAGTTAAACTAACATTATTCAATTAAATTTTATTTTTCTTTCCTTTTTAGATGCAAATATACTAACTAAACTTTCAAAATCGAATTTTTTCAAGATTTCCTTCTCAATAGATAATGTAGCTAGTCCCGCAACTTGAAGTCCTGAACAACTATTTCAAAATTTTACTTGAAGAAGATGTAACAAAGTTGAGGATGGAAGAGCAAAAAATTCTGAAACTCAATGGATGATGAAGATGAATGTGAAATCATTGTTTTGATGAAGATAAATAAGGAATAAAGCAAGAGAGAGAGAGAGAGAGAGAAGAAGTCCAACGGATGCCTAAAAACCAACTCCAACGGTAAAAATAAATAAATTAAGGTTTTTAGTTTTTGATATTCCAAGAGTTTTTTTGGGAACATCAATTTGATTGATATTTGTGAAAAATATTATATGGTACCGATCAAGTTTAATATGGATAGTCAAATTCTATCACCTAATCATTTTTTCTCTTCATTAACTGTAAGTATTTTCTTCCAAAACTAACTCTAAATTTTTCTCCCCATTATCTTTATATTTTTGGAGTTATCTTCTAATAAAGACGTCCAACTAATCCTGACATTCTCATTTAAACAAAATCAAATCTTAACAACCTCCTTATAATTCTCCACGCTCTCCCTCTCCTATTCAATTGTATGATACTCGAATCCTCTTTTTGTGTTTTTGCAATGCATAAAATCTTCTAGTTACCGTATTTGGGTTGCATAAAATTTTCTATTACATATATATAATTATAATATATGCTATATAAATGGGGGCCTTCCTAAATTGAGGGCCTAAGGCGGCTGCCTAACTTTCCTAAAGGCAAGGCCGACCCTGACCGGTGACGACGTGTTTAATTCAATTATCTGGGTAATTCGTTGATTCCACTAACCAATCACCTATGATCTTCCTACTGATGGCCTAACGACATGAAGATAAGTTAAGAATGTGAATTAAATATAGCTAAACAAGAACATCATCAATTAAGTTCATAAAACGTGCATCAAATCCATAATTCGCCAAAACGGCTTCAAACCCTAGCTAACATAGAGAAATTCTGATATTAAGTACTTAGATACTGGTCATGATCATAATTACAAGAGTTATCATGATCATGAGACAAAACTATCATAAGATAAAGAGTAGAGAGATCAAACGGATGATCCTCGCTTCCACGACGAATTCCTGCCTTTATTGTGCTCTCCAAACTTTTACTATGCATCTCTTACAGACTCTACTCTGTCTTCTACGTATAAAAGTTGTTATTAGTAGGCCGGGGCACGATTTTCTACGTATTGTGGCTAAATTTGCAATTCAGCCCCTCCAGTTTGCAATTCTCGGACAAAATTCATATGCTGATCTTGTGCGGGCATTTTCTCCCTCATCCGGACTCCGATTTGGGCCTATCTTATATCGTTGGAAATCCCTAATGTCTACTTTATAATTACGTATGCCTTGCTTCTAAATTCCTTCTGTCGTTTTAGCAGTATCCCGAAGAGTGAAGTCTGGTCCAGTGCAACTTTTCCAGCTCTTTTTCGTTTTTGCGTCATCTTGGACGGACCATATCATCCGCGTCCGAAATTTTATTGAGCTCCTTGACCTACCGTTGGAAATCTATTTTGAGGCTACTTTCATCTGACACCGGTCTCACTATTACAGACCTTGTAGAACTCACGATATAAAATAGTAAGGTTGGTCAGTTTTGCTCGTCTAACTTTTCTTCTCTTGCTTCCTCTTGACTTCCGAATCTCGTTTCTTCATTCCACTTGCTCTACTCATGCAATGTTCATGTAAATCACAACACAGACACTACCACAAAGATCAAATGTGACAAAATCATGCAGATCATACATAAAATTATTCAAGAAACGCCCGGATTGTACGTTTAAGCTCTAAAACATCCTAAAAGCATTTTCTCTTCAAATAAGCCTGAAATTCATATCTTTGAACCGAAACGCACACAAAAAAACAATGTACAATGTACGTAGGATAACTCTTATTAAAAATTATCATTCACAATTTAACATGCATACCTGCCATGTTCAAAATAGCCAAGTAAAAGTTCCGGTATCCTCACATGAAATCCATCCACATCCTAATAATATTGATTGGCCATGATGATTAACACCAACGAAAGGAGAAAATGGCATATCATATTTTTTTGTCAAATAAGTAGACTCAAATGTGATTACCTCATGGAATTCTTTATGTTCCGCTCTACTTCTCGAATCTGCCCAAAATACATTCTTCAGCTGGCCATTGTCATCCAAGTCCATGCTATAGAAAATAATATGAATTATGTGACTGCATCTTGACGAAATAATTTTGAAAAGCAGCAGCAGCCCCATCTTTAAGTTGTAGTTGTCTTACTTTTTAGATGTACTTTGTGCAATCTTTATCCAAGAAAGAAATATTTTCATGTCCGCCTGCTTCAGCAACAAATGAACCCCAAGTTCTTGTTCTTTTATATTCCGGTGTCATCATTTATCTTAAGTCGAAAAAAATTGAGTTTTGAAAGTAGCACTTAATAATATTAAAGCCCGCCGGGCTATTTGTTATTGCCTGCCTTAGACTATTTTATTTCACTACTTCATATTAAAGCCCATGGGCATGTCCATGTCAATTAGTATGTCACTGTTGTACTCCACGCATAGCTCGGGTAACCGACTAGTTTTTCTTAAGTCGCTTCTCGTGTAAGAACCAATGCTACGGTTGTATGCAAACCACCGAGCCTTGCTTGGACTAACACCATGGGTATGTCAAAGAATAAAAGAACTAATTCTCCACTTTCCATCTTCATCTAAATGTGGACTGATTTTATAAACTAGCTTTCATGCTTGGGCAAGATTTAAAACTATTAGTAGAGCTCGACTTAAATTTTCCTGTCCTTGAACATGTAATTCTTACATTCCGTAATTTTCTATCACCTCCCTTTTTGGACGTTCTGTTCTTCACCAAAAAACCTTTAGCCTTAGCGTATATTTTGTAATAAGCAAACAATTCGTCCACGTCTGTGAATGTCATCCCTTCTGCAGGGTTCTCAACATATTTTCACTGTCCCCAATTGCATTTTCCTCATGGTGTTCCTTGTCACAATCGGCATCCATAACTGTCAAATAATGTAAGGAGAGTCATAAATAAGTGAGTGATAACAACTATTGGCTATGTAATATATAATTCCTCAATGCAACGAGAATTGATTAAGAATTGGGGCATGAAAGCCAAGAATGAGAAGCTATTTAAAAAATAAGTAGCGTCAATCTAAATTTACAATTTTTGCAATTGACACAAAAATTTTCGAAGGTTTTTATGTTTTTGAATGTATCCATAATAAATTTTCACTAATAAAGGCACAAGGGCCTTCAAGCTCCCTAGTTTCCGTGGAGTCTCTATTTCTGTTTCTGAATCTGGCTCTCATTGAAGTTGAGCTTCCGATTTGGACATTCACTAAGTAATGGCAAATGGCTCCTAGTATGGATGAGCGAAAGATTCCATTGGGTAGACCTAACAAAGTTTTTGACGGTGTCTCAGTTTGGAATGGTGATCTAATAGTTCATCAATAAGTAGCCCATATTAAATCCATGAGTTCGGGCTCTCCTCAACGCTTTTTACGAGCTTGGTACAACTATTAAAGCAATCTGATGCATAAAAACGTATATAATCTGAATACTTCTGTCAGGAACTGGAAGTTCCCGGACCTAAATCGGAGAATTCTCCGATGAACTAAGAAGAAGAAGAGAGGGTTTTGAGAGAGAATTGCAGAGAGAAAATTAGAGTTTCATTTCATGCCCTAAAATGGAAGTAAAATTCCCCTTTTATATGCCCAAGGGTCTAATACAAGAATTCGACAAACAAGAGGGGTAAAACCGAATTAAAGGAAAGATCATAACGGACTAAACATGTCATCTTTTGGTGACTCGATTGGACCAATCACCATCCACCGTTCCTCCAGCTGGACGCCAGCTAAACCCATCTCTCTCGCCATGAGTGGAACGACAACGTTCCACTTAAGATTCAAACCTCCAACAGCTGAAAGAATGAACAACCAAGATCTCCCCCTTCCTGAGATCCAACGATTACTGCTGTAACTAGTTTCATGTCATCAGTTTACCTCCCCTTTCACTTTCGTCCTAATTACAGGTCATCAGTTTGTATTACTTTTCACTTTAGTCCTCCCCTCCTGACAAAGCACTCCCTTTGAAATTCATGTCCTCATGAATCTAGTTCAGGAAACTGCCTTTTAAGAGGTAAATACTCTTCCCAAGTGGCCTCAAAAGGTAATGCATTAGCCCACTGAACTAACACCATCACCACAGGAGCATTATTACTCTTCAACTAATTACTGACCTTCAGGACCAGTCCTATGAAGGAAGAGAGAACTGAGAAGAGCTTGACCTTGAGCTTTCTTGAGCTGATAAACATGAAAGACTGAGTGAATCTGAGCCTATGGAGGGGGTTCTAACTGGTAAGCCACCCTTCCTACTTTCTGCAGAATGGTGAAAGGACCATAGAACTTAGCAGATAACTCGTGGCTAGGTCTAGTAACCCCTGACCCTTGCCGGTAAGGCTGCAACTTGAGGAGCACCTGATCTCCCACATTGATCTCCCTTTCACTTCTGTGCTTATTAGCATAATGACACATTCTCTCATGTGCTTTAGATAAGTTCTCCTTGAGAATGAGAAGCATTGTCTTCCTTTCCTCCATAAACTGGTCCAGCTCAGCCACACCACTGTTGTTGAGCTGATGAAAGGAAGGAATAGCTGGAGCATAGCCATATAAGGCCTCAAATGGAGACATCTGCAGACTGCTATGGAAAGAGGTATTATACCAGAATTCAGATAGAGGAAGCCACTTAGCCCATCTGTGAGGTCTTTCGGCAGTCACACACCTTAGATAGGCCTCCAAACACTAATTTAATCTCTATTTCTGGCCATCAGTCTGGGGTTGGTAGGCAGTGGAGTAATGCAGCTTAGTGCCTATTCTTTTGAAGAGTGTACTCCAGAACTGACTAAGAAAAATGCTATCCTTGTCACTTACAATGGTTTCTGGCAAACCATGAAGTTTGTGGATATTGTCTAAGAAGACTTGAGCAATATCAACAGTAGAATAGGGGTGAGTAAGTGCTATGAAGTGGCCATACTTGGAATACTTGTCAATTACCACCAAAATTTAAGTCTTCCCAGCTGACTTTGGTAACCCTTCCATAAATCCAAACTGACATGGGTCCGGAGCTTGTTTTGGCACAGGAAGAGGCTACAGAAGTACAGGATAAGGAACATGCTCCCCTTTCATTCTCTGACAAATATCAAACCCTTGCACCCATCTCTTGACCTCTTGGTGCATTATAGGCCAAGTAAACACAGTAGCCAGCCTCTTATAAGTACCCATGATACCAGAATGGCCCCCCACACCACTATTATGCATTCAGCAATGATAGTACCTCTCAAATTAGTGGTGGAGCCTACATAAATGCTATGGCCTTTCTTAAGCATTCCATCTTGCAATTTTCACTCATCAGGTACTCCTGTGTCAATAGTCAATTGTTTCATCTTCTAAATAGCCCATTCATCATCTTCATAGGACTGCAACACCTCTTCCACCCACTTAGGTATTTCCACTGTGATAGCATTGCAATGGGACTCAGCCATGACCCTGGAAAGAGCATCAGCCATCACATTCTCCTTCCATTTTTTGAAAACTAACTCACAGCCTAGTCCCATTAACTTGCTAACCCATTTCTCTTGCAGCAAAGTACTAATCTTCGGTTCCAAAAAGAATTTGAGGCTATAGTGATCAGTTCTGATATGGAATTTATTTATTTCCAGGTAAGATCTCCTTTTGTTCACAGCTTGCACCACAGCTAATAACTCATTCTCATATGTGGAATAACCCAAATGCTTGTCATCTAGAGCTTTGCTGAAATAAACCAGTGGTCTCCCTTCTTGCATTAGTACAACCCCAATGCCATGATAACTAGCATCTGTTTCTAACACAAATATTTTAGTAAAATCAGGCAATGCAAAAACAGGAGTAGAACTCATAGCTGACCTCAAAGCTTCAAAATCTAGTTTAGCTTCCTCAATCCAACAGAAAGCTCCTTTCTTCAATAAAGCAGTCAAGAGTCTAGCAATAATACCATAGGCTCTGATAAATCTTCTATAGTACCCAGTTATCCCTAGAAACCCTCTTAGGCCTTTGAGAGTTTTAGGATTAGGCTACCCTTCCATAGCAGAAATCTTAGTAGGATCAGCTCTAAATCCTTCCCCATCAATCAAATGTACCAAATATTCAATAGCGGATTGCACAAAAGAACATTTGGACAGATTAGCATACAGCTCATTTTTCAGCATAACTTCTAATATAGTGCTTAAATGTTGTACATGGTCCTGCTTGTTTTTAAACACCTTGTTCATAAGACTTTGGAATGTGGTTGGGGAATTAGTAAGCCCGAAGGGCATTACTTTGAACTCATACAATCCCTCATGAGTTCTAAATTCAGTCTTATGAGTGCCTTCTTAAGCCATTCTTACTTGGTGGTAACAAGCCCTTGAATCCAATTTAGAAAAGCAAGTAGCTCCATGTAACTCATCCAAGAGGTCATAAATAATAGGAATGGGAAATTTATTTTTGAAAGTGGCCTCATTTAACCCCCTGTAGCCCACACAAAATCTCCAAGAACTATCCTTCTTTTTTACAAGAAGCACAGGGGAAGCAAAAGAGCTAGTACTGTGCTGTATCACCCCATGTTCTAACATTTCCTTTACCAAATTCTTAATCTATGTCTTTTGTACATGAGGATACCTGTAACGCTTGAGACATATTGGTTGAGCTCCCTCATTGCGTGGAATGTGATTGTCATGGCTCTTGGGTTGTGGCAGCCTTTTGGGCTCCTCAAACACCTTATTGTACTTTTTCAACACTTTCTTGAACTCCAGGGGTATTTCAGTAATTTCCAGCTTCTCAATTCCACTAATAATGTACAGGTGTCCCACAGTCACCCCCCATTCCTGGCACATGATAGCAACTTTTAGGAGCTATACATTATAGTCATATTCCAAATTAGCATGAGATATTTGAGCTTAATTGTAAAGAATATAAGTCGTTTTAGCACTTGATGCTTCATATGTGTTATATTGTAAGTCCGGGCGTTTCTATGCATATTTCGTTGTTATTTTTCAAATATAATCTCTTGGTATCTTTGTTCATGTTGTCTTGGCAGGAACGGAAGCTAATCGGTTGATAAGAGGCATGGAACTAACTTTGGAAACAACGGGAGCACAAGTGGAACGAAGAGAAGTAAAGTTGGAAGAGCTAGAACGACCAGCCTTCACTATTTTCAATGCTCAGGAAAATCTACAATGAATTTTGGATCAAGTCTTGCACCATTTGAAATTAAACATCCCTGGATTTCCAACGATATATGTTAGGCCCAAAGAGGAGTCCGGATGAAAGAGTTATGGCCCGGGCAAGATCAGCTTACAATTCGTTCCGGTAATTACAAACTGGACGGGCTGAAATGCTATTTCGGCCAAGTTACATTAAAAACTCGCCCTAGCTGGTAAAAAACGTGAGATCAGACCTAGGAGGCACATCATACACGCAGGGTAACCATTGGAGAGCATCTTGGAGCTTGGGGATTGCACGGATTCGTCGGAACTTCGGAGATTTCCCCGTTTGATTTCTTTCTCTTCTCTTTTCATCATGTGTATGGAGAAACTCTTGTTATTTTCCTACTTTATTAGTAGCTAAATAATTTTGCTAGGTTCATTGGAGATGAACGTTGGGTTTATGAAATAGATTTGTTTCTGGATTGTGAGATTGATTCATGTTTCGATTCATTCAACTATATTGTTCTTCTTTGTTTATCGTATATCTTGATTACTTAGGACTATTGACACGTCTAGGGTAACAAGAACAACTTTTGGAAGATGATCAATATGTTATATGAATCTCAGCTTAAATATTATAATCATTATTAGTTGGGTTGATTGTTCTAAACTTAATTCTCAGCGTAAACGGAGTCGCGGACCGGTTAGGCTAGCGTTCTAGGTGGGTGCTCGAAAGAGACTTTACCGGATACGAGCAAGAACAAGAAATTAGCCCAAATAATTGAGACTGAGAGGTGAGATGATTAGGACTAGTCCTGTTAGTGGGTAGATTCGGTATGTGAGATTTGACTGTTTCGTGCAATGGCGGGCCGATAGGACGCGTTGCCGTTCAGATCGTTAGCCTACTAGAACCATATCGGTAGACGTCGGTGGACCGACATGACCCGTAGTCAATTGATAGGTAGAACGACATGAGACCGAAAGGAGATTGTCAGTGCTATTACCCGAAACAATTAATAAGATGATAGCGTGTTTCAGTACATAATCCGAAACTGTCTAAAACCCTAGGGGATCCATAGATCACCTAGTTGTTCTCCATATTTTTTCAATAATAAAAACCCCAAAATATTAGTTAGTTATTTATTTCAATTCTTAATCAATCAGAATTCTTCCTCCTAGTTACAGTACTCTAATCTAATAACTAATTAAATAATCTCAAGCTTTTCCTCGTGGGATCGATAACTCGGGGTTGAAATACCACCCTATATTACTTGACCGTGCACTTGCGCATACGCGTTACTAAATCGCGCATCAAGTTTTTGGCGCCGTTTCCGGGACAACGATAGATTATTTAGTTAGGAGTTAGTTTAGATTACTTTTCTTTTAGTTTATTTTTATTTTGTTTTTATCTCTGTGCTTCATGGATATCTTGTGAGTTTGTTTTTGCAGGAACACAGGAAGAGATATAATGAGCATGTGGAGGGACGAGGATTATGAGGGGATCTCTGATTACCCCTACTATTGTGCTAGATGAAGAGTTTGGCACATAAATGACTCATCCTCAATGATATGGTGATGTAAATGCAAGAAGGATCACAAGTATGAAGACGGATGCATATTCGATCCACCACAGCTTCAGCACCACCAAGAGGAATCACAAGCTAGTATGGCAGACTTGTGCAAATTATGGAGGAGATCCAAGCGCGGGCCACAAGAATGTACTTGGATACACCATAGACACAAGATGAGCCTTTGCCACATGACATTCAGCCCCTAATTGAGCCTCTCTGGTCACCATCGCAAGGGGACGATTCGGATGAACCTCATTGGCTACCAGTTGTCCAAGAGATGCAAAGGACACTGATAGCTAGGATAGAGCAAGAACGTGAACTCGCGTCGCGAGCTTTAGTTGTGGAAGAAGTGGTACATGAGCAGAGCAAAGAGTGCATTGTCCAAGAGCCTGTTGTGGACTTTGCCACTTATGAGGAATCAGACTCTGATTCAGACTGGGGTGGAGTTGTGTGTCCAACATGGGAGGAGGCGATGCTTTGTGCAAGGGAACCTCCAATTATCTCACAGCCTTGCATGATTGGGATGACACCGACATTGAGAGCTTGTGGTGTGCTGATGATGAAGTTGGCGAAGAAATATTGTCCATTACAATTGAGGTAAAAGCCCCTACTCAGGTTTTTGAAGATTTATCCATATCTCATATAAAACAAGTCCGCAATGAGTTGAAAATACTTGTTTATGGAGAGTCTTTTGGGTAAGAACACGATGGGCAACTTTCAATTTCTTGTTCTATTGGCTATCCTATTGACGATCTATATGTCATAGTCAAGAAGTTGGAAATCGTCAAGTGTGGGGGTATGAATGAGATGCATGTGTTTAATGAGGATCTTCAAGCACCGAAGGAGTATTATTGGGATGATTTCATGGCCAGAGTTGCATTAGATCCTAGTGGTACTCCATGGAAGTTGATCTAGAAGAAAAAGTGCAAGATGAAAGAGGTTAATTTCCACAGCTTTCCACCATGTCCAAAGAGCCTGTGTGCTCGAGATAAAAATATTACCGAGAAAAGATGGTGGAATCCATCGCTGGGAGGCAACCCAATGTAGAGTAGGATGTTTGTTATTTTATTTTTGTATTTAGTTCTCCATACTTGATTGTGAGGGATGAGAGAGAGTGGTTTTAATATTTCCTATGAGTGTGCAGGACACAGGTACCGAAGACTACTCTGAATTCCCCTTGCATGTGCACGATGTTGCACGCAAAACGAGGAACAACGAGCTAATCTGACTAATTTTGCATGAGAGAGAAGTTACTCAAGGACAAGGAGTAGCTAATGCTTTTTGAAGATAATGGCAACGAGTTGTTGTACCGGGTTTGCACGCATCAGAATCCGGAGTGGAATTTCAAACAAGAGCTTAAGGGGCTAGATTCTTGCACAAGAGAGCGGATTTGAGATTAAATGAAAAATTCCCCGGATTTTGGGAATTTTCCAATCAAAAAAGGATTCCTCGTTGAATATGGAATCCATCGCTGAATGAATTGCGCAAAACGGATGCCGGATGAAGAATTTAGAGCAAAAACAAAATGGGACAGTTCCAGGGCATTCGGGCAGCAATTCGGGCCGAAATGCTGGCCGAAATACCCCTATTTCGGGCTGAATAGAAACAAGCCAACTGTTTTGGCTTTTTGAAATCATTTCGGGGACCATTTTGGGCCGAAATGCTGGCGGAAATGGGCGGGGCAGCTCTTTAATTGGGGGTATTTCTTACTTTTGGGGGGTGTATATAAGCCAAAAACCGGGTTTCAAAGCCTCCCCACCTCATTTTCGGATCAAACACCCCTTCTTCATCTTCTTCCTCTCAAACCCTCAAGAACACCAACACACCCAAAACCCTAAACACATCAAAATTGAGAAATTTTTGTTGGGTTTTACTCCTTCCAAGCCCAACTACAAGATTAATTCTTGGGTTTTTGAGAGATAGTGAGTGGGTTTAGTGTGGGGGAAATCAAAGATGAAGAGCTCCAAGAACAAAAATTATTCGATTAGTCGACTCGGAGGGGGATTCGGCCTTACCTCAAGAGGAGTCTTTTTACGGGGACACCAAGGAGCACAAGGAGATATACACGCCTCATCTAGATTTGATTTTCGAAAAATTGGTCGACCGATTCGGTGCATTCTTGACCAATTTTTGCGAAGCCGGTCCCGTAAGAATAGAAATCCGGGACTGTAGGTACAAAACTCTTTCTCTCGCTCTAGTTATTGTTTAGGCGCGTCCAGGGCTTAAAATTCCCGCAAATTTCACTTTCTCTTTACTTAAACCCTGGGTTACTTGGTGTAGTCACTCTAGGCGAAATACCCTATAAAACTTGGTTTTCTTTTGCTCATTAGTACCTTCACTTGGGGATCGTTTCCTTTGGGGTACTCCCTAAGTTCACTGAGGACAATGATTTTCTCAAGTGTGGGAGGGGGGGGGGGTTACATATATATATTTGCTAGCCCTAACTTGCATAACCCTGTTACATCTAGATTAGTGAGTCAGTTTGCATGTAGGCGTCAGAGTTAGTTTTCCATGTGCACGTTTAGTTTATGGCATTGTATATATATTGTTTTCACTTTTATTTATTGAGTCCACCTACCCATATATGTTGTTGATAGAGTTGACCCAATCATATAGAGTTAGGAAAATTAAAACAAAAACAAAGAAAAAATTAAAAATAGCAAAAATCCTAAAAATTGAAATGTTTTTGAGGAAGGGCAATCGAAGAGAGTGAGTGTGGAGACGGCACAATGATAGAAATTCCTTTGGAGTATGAAAATCTGAGGTGAGGTAGAACGGAGAATTTGTAGTAGGAAGGCTATAGGCCTAATGCACTTTAGAATTGTGAGTAGCTGTCTCTCATACTAGTATCCTACTAGTGCTACACCACCGTCATTTTGGTAGTCATCAACCCTCCTCGTAGTGGCAACGGAATTTGATCCATGGATTTCATACTAGTATCCTACTAGTGCTACGTCTTGTCTCACAACCTAGGTCCACTAGTTACCCCCAATTTGATCCATTTACCCCTTTTATTCACAACCTCTAACTTAGGAAGTCGTTCCTTGTGACTTGCATCACTAGTTAGAATGGTCCCTTCCTATGAGTCATGATAGAGGGAGTTGAGTTAAGGAGGTTCGATGAGGGTGAGCTGATTTGATACATCTTGAGTGGATTCTCTTACATGTCGTCTTTTGAGGGAGTGTGAGGGTGAGTTAGAGACGGTAGCACACTTCGGTGTGGCGGTGAGTCGTGTCCTTACACCACGATCACAGGTGGAGAGCTGTAGTGCGTGATATTCTCTCTGCACATCATGGGGCTGGGGTTTGGTTGATCTTATAGGAGGTCGTGCTTGTACTTCAGTTATATTCTCTATATCTTAGGTGATGAGGAGGATCGGTTGGAAAAGCACGTTTACACATTGACTACATGGTTTTTGATATGCTTTACATTGAGTGTGGGGGTGTTGACGATTATTGAATTTGTTCTACGACTTGACACATTCCACCCCCACATTATCTGCTTTGACGTTCATCTCCTCGGATATTTACACTGCTACTATGAGCTCCATGTGATATATTGTGTTGTGGAAAAAAAAACAGAAAAAAAAAAAAAAAAAAAAAAAAAACATAAATTTGAAAAAAATAGAAATTGAAAGTGAAAGGGAATAAGGAGCTGAAATTGAAATTCATGAAGACCGGGGAGATTAGATATGTTTGTGATCACATCTTCACATTCGTGGCCGCGAGAACGGCGTTGCACCTAGATTGAGGGAATGAGGGCCGGAGTAGTTAGATTCAGTGGGGTTCCTTAGATTTTTGTGAGGGAGTGTGAGAATCAGGTTTAGTGAGTTGTATCATTACGTCTAGGACTACGCTTCTAAATATCCTATCATGACCGTCCTAAGCCTTCAAAAATTTAACCCGTGGATAAATAGCTCGGATGGTAGGTGCTAGGGATACGTTTGATGAGTGTGCGGAAGCAACTTATTTTATGTTAGTGCCCGTTCTGTCTGACGAAACTGACCGCAAGTTCTACCGATCACCAAAGTTATAGAATCTATAAGGGAATATGAGAGCCTTATGACATGCTGGTTTGCTTTTTAGATTGCCCAATCTGTAAAAAAAAATATAGTGTTCTTTTCTTCGTTGCATTGTTTGTAATCTAGTTGCATTGATTAAAGTCATGTTGATCGCATAGTCCGGTGTTTGAGTCGTTGTGTCCAAGACAAAGTAAAGATATATGTGAATCTTGGAAGCAAGTGTTGCTCGGGACAAGCAAGAAGGCAATGTGGGGGAATTTGATAGCACATTTTAGGAGCTATATATTATAGTCCTTTTCCACATTATCATGATATAATTGAGCTTAATTGTAGAGAATATAAGTGGTTTTGGCACTTGATGCTTCATATGTGTTATATTGTTAGTCCGGGATCTATGAATATTTCGTTGTTATTTGTCAAATATAATCGCTTGGTATGTTTTTTCATGTTCTCTTGGCAGGAACGGATGCTAATCGGTTGATAAGAGGCATGGAACGAACTTTGGAAACAACAGGAGCACAAGTGGAACGAAGAGAAGCAAAGTTGGAAGAGCTAGAATTACCAGCCTTCACTCTTTTCTATTCTCAGGAAAATATACAATGACTTTTGGATCAAGGCCTGCTCCATTTGAAAGTAGACATCCAGGGCTTTACAACGATTATTGGTAGGTCCAAAGACGAGTCCAGATGAGAGAGTTATGGCCCGCGCAAAATCACCTTACAATTCTGTCAGGGAATTACAAACTGGAGGGGCTGAAATGAAATTTCACCAAGTTACATTAAAAACTCGCCTCAGCTGGTAAAAAATGTGAGAGAAGACCTAGGAGGCACATCATACACGCACGAGAACCATTGGAGAGCATCTTGGAGCTTGGGGATTGCACGGATTCGTCGGAACTTCGGAGATTTCCCCATTTAATTTTGGAGATGAACCTAGGGTTTATGAACTAGTTTTGTTTCTGGATTGTGAGATTGATTCATTTTTCGATTCATTCAACTATATTTTTCATCTTTGTTTATCGTATATCTTGATTACTTAGGACTATTTACACGTCTAGGGTAACAAGAACAAATTTGGGAAGATGATAAACATGAAATCTGAATCGTAGCTTAAACATTATTATCATTATTAGTTGGGTTGATTCTTCTAAACTTAATTCTTAGCATAAACGGAGTCGCAAACCGGTTAGGCTAGCGTTCTAGGTGGGTGCTCGGAAGAGACTTTACCGGATACGAACAAGAACAAGAAATTAACCCAAATCATTGAGACTGAGAGGTAAGATGATTATGACCAGTTGTGTTAGTGGGTAGATTCGGTAGGTGAGATTCGACTGTTTCATGCAACGGTAGACCGATAGGACGCGTTGCCGTGCAGGTCGTTAGCCTACTAGAACCATATCGGTAGACGTAGATGGACCGACATGACCCGTAGTCAATTGATAGGTAAAACGGCATGAGACCGAGAGATGATTTTTTGTGCTATTACCCGACACAATTAATAAGATGATAGCGTGTTTTAGTACATAATCCGAAACTGTCTAAAACCCTAGGGGATCCATAGATCACCTAGTTGTTCTCCACATTTCTGTAATAATAAAAACCCCAAAAATATTAGTTAGTTATTTATTTCAATTCTCAATCAATAACAATTCCTCCTCCCAGTTACAGCACTCTAATCTAATAACTAATTAAATAATCTCAAGCATATCCTCGTGGAATCCATAACTAGGGGTTGAAATACCACCCTATATTACTTGACCGTGCACTTGCGCATACGCGTTAGTAAATCGCGCGTCAGCACAATAAGAGTGAATAACATTGAAGTTAGAAGCCTTAAACTGACACTCTTCTCTGTGAGCTTTGAATTGGACATGTTTGCCTTCAATGTGCATAGTTACCGTCATTTCCTTGAAGTCTAGACTCACTGGACTCACTTATTTGAGCCACTGCACCCCTAAGACTATGTCACATCCCCCAAGATAAATGATCCTCATCTCAGTTTCAATCACCTATCCTTGAAGTTTCAATTTCACCCCTGGACATACCACTGAGCTCTCCATCTGGCTACCATTTTCAACTATCACCTTCATGGTATGGCTAGGAGTGGTCACACATTTCACTCTTTTAGCTGTGTCCAAATCTATAAAATTATGGGTGCTTCCTGAGTCAATGAGAACATGTACTCTCTTTCTCCCACAAAGACTTGTAATCTAATAGTTTGAGCTCCACTATTACCAGTAATGGCATGTAGGGAAATTTCCAT
The DNA here is from genome assembly GCA_023055425.1 of Linanthus parryae. NCBI lineage: Eukaryota > Viridiplantae > Streptophyta > Magnoliopsida > Ericales > Polemoniaceae > Linanthus > Linanthus parryae. The sequence goes on along the minus strand of JALGPY010000002.1, from coordinate 91,863,800 downwards.
TTCAGTTGCTTATAGATCCTTCTTGGGGAAATGCTTCTTCCTCTTGATCATTGATTTCCACATTGCCAGTTACTAACTCTTCTTCTCCAGAAATGAGGAATAATTGTGGTTTTTTACATTTGTGTCCAGGTATGTACTTCTCCTCACAGAAGTAACACAAATTCTTGGCTCTCCTTTCTCTAATATCGTCTTGTGTCAGCTTCTTAAAAGGCAAAGCAGTAGGAGCACTGGTCTTTTTCTCTGCACTATATGGAGTGTATGCCTTCAGAGAAGAAGTTTTAGGTCTGCTTTTCATCATTCCACTTACTGTCTGCATCACATTTTGGTGGTGGTTTTTGCAGTATATCTCTTTTAGCTGAGCCATAGCTTTAGCTTGAGTAGGTTTTAAGAACTGCACATGGCTTATGATTTCCAGTTTCAAGCCACCAAGAAATGTTTTCAGAAAATATTTATCATCAGTCCAAGGAAACAAAGCTTTCGCTCTAGGTTTGAGCGCATCAAACTTAGTTTGGAATTCCATCACACTTCCATTATGTTCTAACTTTTGAAATTCAGCAAGCACATTCTAATGTCCAGGTTTTAAGAATTCCTCACACACAACTTCACAGAATTCACTCCATGTCATGCTATCTAATGTCTCAAACTCAGCACTAAACCAGCTCTCAGCTTCTCCTCTTAAATTGGGAGATACTAGTGTAGGGTTTTGATCATGGATACGCAGAGGAAGAAAGAATAATCCATTCAAGACCCTCCAACGATCATAGGAAGAGAATCATAACGATGGAAAGGGAAGAAACAAGTAACACACCTTAGAGGTCTCCAGTGATGACTTGTAACGTGAATTGTGTCACGTCTCTACGGTTGATCCACGCCTAGAGGTGAGATCTAGATCCTCCAACTCCTTGTGCTAGCTAGGAAGAATTTAATAGGAATAAGAAATCAGGCAACAATGGAGCACCAAGGTGGGCGGCTTCCCTTTATGGCCGGCGGGTAGGGGGCGGTCGTAAAGGGGCTTCGGCCCTCTTTTGGGACTTGCTCTCTCTCCTTGATTTATTCTCTCCTACTCCAAGTATGTAGATGTGTAGAGAAAAATAAGCTAGGAGTTTTCTTTATATAGTCCAACAACTCTGTAAGGTCACAGGTTTCATGGATTTGAAATATTTAGGTATTTCAAGGCCTTGAACCAGTTTTCAAAGCCTTGAATCAGGTTTCACATGATTGAACTATTTCAAGGCCTTGAACTAGGATTCAAAGCCTTGAAACTGTTTGACCTGCATATATGTTCTAAGAGGGAGTTTCTCTACACTCTTTTGATTTAACTCCATCCCTCTCACCCCTGTACTTGATGTGTTATTATTTAACTATTGAAGGCGACGAAGGTAATGCCGAGGGTGCAGCTATTGTTGGTGACGGAGATGGCAGTGTAAGTATGCTGGTGGAAGAAGGAAACCACAAGGAGGCAAAATCATCGAGTGTCCCTGAGGAAGCAGAATCTGAATACCCAGTAGAGCCTGAGCGAGAGCCGGACGTCCGAGCATTCCCTGAGTCGTGATACTGCCGAAATATCCATCCAAACTACGAACAATGTCGAATGCGATGACCCTGTTCACCACAATCCTGACAGAAGTTGAGGAAGGGACGGGGCTGCCTAGGACCCAAATGAGGAGGATGAGAGATCGAAGGCCAGCCCAAGGCAGGAGCCAGTGGAGCCCAGGGATACAGATGTGATGAGGTCCACGGTGGCTGGAAGGATTGCTGATGTCCCAGGGGCGACTCCTGATAGTGCTGCCGATTATTATGATCTGAGACTGTGTTATTGGGCGCCATGATAACCGGAACAAAAGATTAAAAGAGAAGACCAAAGCAAAGTGCTGAACTTGAACCTTGACAATGCAGTGGAACAGATGGCGCACTTGAGAACTAATTTGGGCTTGTCCAAAAAAGAGCTTTGGGGGCCAAATGAGATGACCCAGGAACTCAATGGGGAGTCATCTGCATATATTAAAGACTAAGTGTCATTCTTGCACTTCCATGATAATTAGGTGCTAGTACTTAGACCCTTTCAATCTCATTAAATTGTCTTCTTCTTCTAGTAATTATTGCTTCCAATTTCAGCTATGGGAGCCTACAACCTAACCATCGCAATCAAAAAGCTAGTTTTGATGGAGGTGAAGATACGAAAACGTGGCGAAGTTCTGAACCTTTTCAATAGGACACTACATGGGAAAATAATCAGCATCAGTTAGGGCTTATTCTTCCCCTTCGCACGTTGTCTCACACACCAACGGATGAGGAGAAGACACCAACAGAGCAACCCGGAGACGACAGTGCTGGCTGGAAAACTTGTGCCATCTGGACTGCACAGAGCCGGCGACAGTTCGGCGATGGTTCAATTGAGGAACGTCGGGGCTTCTGGCGATGCAAGGAGCGCCGAACTTGCCAGAGAGAGCGACGACGCGTGATTCGAAGCGGAGAACGATGTACGGTCGATCGAAGCTGAAGCAGAAGGCATCGAACTGAATCGAAAGTAAAGAACAGCGATTGGTAATGAGAGAGAGGGAACGAAAGTAAGATCGATCCCCGGGAAATAAAAATTCAGAGGCTAGGGCATGGAACCGGCTCTGATACCATGTAGAACCGATGCTGTAACGTGAATTGCAGTTTCCTTTTCAAATACAAACTCTCTGAGTAGTCATCTCCTTCTCTTCTCTCTCACTCCGTATCAAATCCACCTCTCTCTATTATTCTCCCAAACCCTAATGAGCACTGGAAGAGCCTGAGAAAGAATCAAGATGGATGGAGGATCAAAACCTAGCTCTGAGAAGAAGAGAAAGATAACTGAAGAAAAGGTTCTAACTATCAGTGAAGACTCTGAGTCAAAGAGCTTTATTGATGAAGAACAGGAGTCTTCACCACCCAAGAAGATGGTGAAAAAGGACCAGATTCCAGCAACTGGCAAGAAGAAACAGACCGCAGTATCTTCTTAAGAGAAGCAGAAGGGAATCCATATTGGAAGCCTTAGGAGAGACAAGAAAAAGACAGACACAGGAGTCAAAGGAAAAGGAAAAGAAATAATCATTCTAGAATCATACTTAGACACTACTTCAGGATCATATGGAGTGTATTATGTGTCTAACAAGGGAAAACATGAGAAGGATTCGTTCAAATCTGTAGCTGCACCGAAAAAAGGAAAGAAGGATCACAAAATACCCTCTACATGATAGAAAAGGATGGCTGTGAAGAAGAAACTAAAGCATGGAAGCGAAGCTTTGGAAGGACTCACCTTCTTGTTCAACAGTGTTACAGAAAAGATCAGTTCTTTCATTGAGGAACTAGATGTGGTTTCACAAGAAGTCCAAGCCAATGATGTAGATAGTGAGGAAGAAGAAGGAGATCATGATGGAGATGAAGACCCAACACCTTCATCCTGCCTACTCTTTCTTTCACATTTTTTCTTTTTAAGTCTTTTATTTTCAAATTTTTCGAGAAACTGATTCAACATCTTCTCATTCTTTTTGATGAAAGTTAAAAAGGGGGAGAAAATCATAGGTTTTTTTTTAATTTCTGTTTAAATGACCTATCTTTTGGTCAGTAGGATTTTCTGCAACTTACTTGCTATTTTTGATTTTGCTCATTAATAAGTTTGGTCTTTTGGCATTACCGTGTTATTACTATTATGTGCTAATCGGTACTTTTTGCAGAAGCTTAGAATCAAAACAGTTGAGGTTTTGTCTTTCATCAAAGGGGAGATGGTAAGGTCACAAGTTTCATGGACTTGAAATACTTAGATTTTTCAAGGCCTTGAACCATTTTCAAAGCCTTGAATCAGGTTTCACAGGCTTGAAATATTTCAAGGCCTTGAACTAGGATTCAAAGCCTTGAAACTGTCTGACCTGCATATATGTTATGAGGGGGAGTTTCTCTAAACTCTTTTGATTTAATTCCATCCCTCTCAACCCTGTACTTGATGTTTTATTATTTGATGATGAAAGACAAACTGTTTTGATATATCTAATATGTTTAATCCATTATTTTGACTCAGTTTTGCAGGGAAATTTTGTTTCCTAAATGTGCAGGATTTTTTTTCCTTATCTGGACATTGCAGGAAGGAATTCACGTAGTGAAGATGATCCTGTGATCAATCAGAGACTCATGACAGCTCCTCAGATTGTTTAAAGACAAGATCACAACAATATCTCAGAAGATTGTGATCAACTATCCATTGGAGAAAGTTGTTGAGAGAGTTAAAGTTTGTTGCCTACAAAATAGGAAGTTGTTGCTAAAAATCTGCGAAGATTTGCAGAGCTTCAAACAGTATAAATGGAGCTCATTTGAAGCAACAAGACACAACACTGAACATGAAAAAAGAGAGACACAATTCTGGATTGACAAACATCAAAGAAGTTCATCACTCTCACAATCCAGCTCACAGAAGTTCACTGCATTCTTTACTGGAGTTCTATACTCTAGTGCTCTTCTGTATTGTGCTTTATTGGTAGATCATTTCTGTAATACCTCTATATTTCATTCTCAAGTATTGTTCAAGGTAAAAAAAAGATAATTCTTAGTGAATCAGTTAGCTAGAGCAGGTACTTTTATAGGTTAGGGAGAACCACAAGCGGTAACAGAGTAAGGGAACTCTCTGTGCTTGAGATCTAGGTCTTAGCTTTTGATTAATAAAAATTGAGTTAAAAATCATATAGGGAGAAGATCCCTGAGGTAGAGACGTAGGTCCAAGTGGACTGAACTCTATAAATCCTTTGTCTCTTGCATTTACAGTTCATTCACATTCATAGTTTTTACTGCATCCAAACTTGTCTGTTTTTCAAGGGTTTGAAACTCTTTTCAAGGCCTTGAAAAACACTTTTCTATTTCATTACAAACTGTATTTCTTTTCAAATGGTTGAATTTGTGTTCAACGCCTTGAACTCCTTAGCACTTGAACTAAAATTCTTTTCCTCCACAAGTTTTGAAAAATGTTGGCATACTCTATTCAACCCACCCCCTTCTAGAGTATCTGTGTTGCATATCCATCTGCATACTCCCCTTTCAAACTCCTTGTCCTACTACATAAAGAACCCCTTTCCTAATCCTACTCAAATAAGGATTAGTCCCCCTTTGCAAACTAGTCCTAATCATGTCCATACATGGATTAGTTCTCTTTACAATTTAATCATAATCATGTCTCTACATGAATTAGTCCACTTTGGTAAATCCTAATCATGTCCACACATGGATTAGTCCAAATTGCATATTAGTCCTACTAAGTTAGCAAGTTGTTGCGATTTGATCTTTCTAATTAATTAATCATATTAATTAATTATTTCTCAAGTCTAGTTCACCCCTATATGGCGCGTGACCTCATAGGTTCTATTTAGTTGGTAGTAACTATTTACTAATACGGAGCGGCCTCTAGCAAGACATCCACTCTAGACAACAAATAGAATTGTCATCATGACAAACTTTGTGCCCAATATTACATATTGCTTTTATACCTTTGTCTCTATATCCGGAATGGACACGAGACATAATAGTCACACTCGTATATCCAATCCCTAGTTTCTTGATCCTGGGAATATGCTTATTCAAGAAGATAACATCAATATCTCCATATTGATTTATCTGAGTATGGCCAGACATTCAATAAGCACCATCCCTCGAGTGGCAATGGATATTTATATTTTCCCGGTTAAGGCACAACGTTGGATAACATCAACGTATGATATTCCACAACTAGAGTATCTAGTGACTTCAAGTCTAAGGATTACATTATAATTGGCACTATGAGAAGCAATTGTGACTTTGACATAATCTAATGTGTCCTTCTCGTCGTGGAACAATCCAGTATGCCATAACTCCTAATGCACACCCATGTGTTGGATCGTGATATCTCCGTATCAATCCAACCCCATACTAGTCCATAGATGATTGTCCCATTAATCATTAAAATTGACTAGGTATATTTAAGAATATAACACTTATATTCTAAGGACTTCCTTCATGTTAACATATCTTCATATCGATAACATAATGAATCATAAATCCTCATGTATGTCACAATAAAGTGATTGCCTCTAGGTCACAATTCCAACAGTCTCCCACTTGCACTAGAGTCAATCTCCTGCATCATATTCCTATTGATCTAGCGCGACCCTCCGTGTTTACGCTGCATAGGGGCATGGTTGGCGAGACATCCGCTGGTACCTTGAAAATATTCACATCTCCTCTATCAACAACTTGATTGAGATTGAATATCCTGAGTAAGTACATCTCATGCAGTAATTTACTCAGTCCTTTATGTTTAGAATCAGTGACCGGATCTTGCCTGGAACCTTTCCAGCTCACAGCCCCTTCCACCAGTGCAAACATAAAACTTGACTATAATCTGAAATCTTCTTTGTCAGATTTGGAAGTTCGCATCACTATAACCCCTTACAGTAAACTCTTTCAATCCTTCATATATCGAGAATTCATACTTTAGTTATTCTCAAGTACTTAAGGATAATCTTTGATAATTATCCAGTGACGCTCACCTGGATTTGATTGGTATCTTTGTGTCATGCCATATGACACGTCTGGCCTAGTATATAACATGGCTCATCTCATTGAATCTTATTCATACGGTCCTTTCCTATCTAATTGGAAGGAGAATTAGTCTTCCAAAGACTAATTTCATGTGACATAGGTAGAATCCATATTCTATACATGTTGAACCATTTCAACACCTTTGTCAATTCGTGTAATATGATCTAAGCCTCACAACGATCTTGATATATCTCCATAGATCTTCATAGGTTGCTTCGCCTAAGTATATCATTGAAGATTTAATTCCCTAGTCAATCTACGTAAGATTGTCAAGTAGGGAAATTATTCCCAATGAGTAGTATGTTTCCACATACAAGAGCAGAAACATAACTGTGCTCCCACTAACCTTCTTGTAAACACAAGCTTCATCTTCAATTTTGATGGAACCAAACTCCTTTGATTGCATCATCAATTCTAAAAATACTACTCCAAGAAGCTTGACTCAATCTTTATACAGATTGCTACAAGCAAGATGCGAATGGATTAAACATCACAACTAGGGAAAGATTTCGTCACAGTCTATACTATGAACTCACATGAAACCCTTTTACAACCAATTGTCCCATAAAATTAATCATATTACCATCCATGTTGGTTTCCTCATAACCCACTTGCACCTTATGGGTCCTACACTTTCAGGTGGTTCCACCAAAGTTCATACTTTGTTGGTATACATGGATTCCATATCGTATATCATGGCTCCAAGCCATTTCTGAGAGTACGGCCCACACGTGGCCATCTCATAGGTTGTAGGCTCATCTTTATGAGCAATATATCACGGTTTATGAGAAATTCTTATTTCTCTAGTCCCTCGATATATCCTACCTGACCTACGAGGTTCTTGTGTTATCTGAGTAGGTTGCTCCACAACACCTTGTGGTCCTGCACATGTTTCATCAAAATGATCAATGTTCTATAGTGGTTCTTGAACTCCTTCAAGTTTTACTGTCCTCCCACTGTTTCTTTTAGAGAAAAACTTTTTCTTGAAACACTGTGGTTCGAGCAACAAACAATTTGTTCTCGTTGGATTGTAGAAATAATATCCTTTGTTACCTCAGGATATTTCCACATAGCACATTTATTCGACTTGGGTTCAAGTTTATCTGTAAACGCCTTTACATAAACTTCATAACCCAAATCATTATGAATAACATACTAGGACACTTCCTAGTCCATATCTCATATGGTGTTTTTCATAATTGATTTAGTTGGAACAAGGTTAATGGCAAAATTTGCTGTAATTAGAACATAGCCCCTAAAAGTGAAGTGGAAGTTCTGTTTGACTCATCATGGACCGAACCGTGTACAACAAGGTCCGAAATCTCATCTTAGAAACGCCAAACCCATTTGGCGTGCTGAGTGGAGCGAGTTTGGATCATATCCAACACTCCCATAGATGCTTGTCAAACTCTAGGCTCAAGTAATCTCCTCTACGATCCAATCGTAGAGCCGTAATACTTTTGCCAAGCTGGTTCTCTACTTCATTCTTGAATTCCTTGAACTCTTCAAAGGATTCTAATTTTTTTTCATAAGATACACAAATCCATATTTCTCTGATCCCATCAGTAAATATGATGAAGTATTGAAAAACCATCTTTAGTATTTGTGGTTAGCGGCCTTCATACATCGATATGTATAATTCCCAAAAGATCGTATCTTTGCCTAATAAATAAGTCTTACATATCTCATATGATTCAATAATCAAATGTGTTCTAGAAATCCATCCATATGGAGTTCTAGATATGTATCTCTTATTCATGTGGCCTAAACGATAATGCTAAAGGTAAGTGAGGTTCATATCATTATATGCAAACTTCTTGGTATTAATGTTATAGATGAAATTATCATGATCAAAGATATACAATCCTTTGGACAAAATTTCATTACAATCATAATCACTTTTGTCTAATTCATGAACAATTTTATAAAGGTAAAATAATTCCCTACGGCTAATTCAGCAACGCCTTGCTTCATTGCCCCGCGTGTAGGATTATTTCTCCCTTATCCAATTTTCTTCATCTCCTGAGATCCTTTACACTCCAATAAATGTGAGATCCTCATCTAGTATCATATACTCATGATAATGAGATAGACACATTGATTTCTATAACAAAATACCTAAATTGGAATTCATAATTCCTTTGTTACTTACTTCCAGGTACTTTGGGTAGTCTATCTTCCTTTACACTACCAATGGGACATTTAAGGCAACTTGGTTCTAGCAACAAGGTTGTTTTATACCCATGGGGTCGGGGCAAACCATTTGCCCTTACCCATGCTGTTAACCATTAACAGTTTTAGCCTATGCCCTTACATTAGTGCTTTGTTTAATGATCTTCAATCATATTGAGTAAATCAACTTTAAAACAAAACTAGAATTGCATCATTTGCAATTCTTGGTCCACCTTGGGTGAATAACAATTTATTCTTTATCTATGTCATAGATAACACACATTCACTAGTGTTTCAAATCATATTAAATTAGCTTAGTTGCATAAAGCAAAGTGGAGCAACACTTCAAACCTTTCGTGTCTAGCTCGCTCTTTGAAAGAGCTTCTTTCAATGTATGATCATATCATACGCTTCCATGTTCTCATCTTGATTCCAAAGCTCAGAGTTCATGGTTGCTTACATGAGGCAAGTTACATTCAAAGAACCATTTTTCATGTTCCTTCCATTAGGTTTTAGTGTGTCTTAGTAGTTGGTGGGAAGAGAACTTTATGTTCTACGATGTACAACAATTTCTCTTTTATTTTAGAAAAATTATCAATTTTATACCAATCTAGAAAATAAATTCCAGACAGCTTGTCCATCTTATGGACATGAAGTCGTGTTTAGTTTGTTTAATGTCATGATTATTCAACATCAAAAGGATTATGCAAAGTATTGTGACATATAACTCTATATTTAACAAGGACTTAAATTGTTAAACATATCTCCCACTATATTTTCGGATTAATAACCCTCCATATTAATGCGGAAAATATCATTATATTTTCTAGTGGGTCAAGATCCATATTTTACTTCTTTTGAGCTTGATTTGGCAAGTCACCCAAAACTGTTTATTTAGGTAGGAACAATTCCAATTGCATCCTTATGCAACTCTTGGTTCAATTGGGCAAATAACTCCTTATTTATCCATCCCATGGATAATTCCAATTGTTTGCCTCTAGGCTTTTAATCTTATTAAAATCACATAGTTGCGTCCAACCTCTTACCTAGACAGTTGCATATTACTTGCTTGTGTCATCGCAACATATTCATGACAAATCAAGTCGCCCTGCTTTGGCACGCACGAGCTTGATAATCATGATCATGAAGAGTGTCTAGATAACGAGAAGTCAAAAACGCAATATTCAAATTGAGGGATTTTATTTTTCAATTTTCATTGTTTTTGTTGATCCATATCAACTGATCTACTTATTTGAGTTTGGGCACAACTTCAAATAAAAGATCCGGGTTGTTTAATTATCTTATTATCAAATTGTATGCATCATCCATACACCAACAACAATAATAAGACAATAAATAAACATCCACAAAACATTAATAACGTGATATGGATATGGCCTCCTAGACTAAGATATTCTCAAGCCAATGAGAATATCTATGAACCCCAGAATAAAAACGCATCTCCATGTGTCTCCATCTTTCGGTCCATCCATCATAGTCTTGTGGAATGCTTCATGCTCCATGTTGTGGTTCCTTCAATTCTTTGGGATTCTTTACTTCAATCTTGGCTATCTGTCTATTTTATCGAGTACTGACTAACATATATACTAAATAAAATAAAATCTCACATGTTGAGGAAAATACCGGCTCGCAGGCCGTAAACCCAAATTAATTATTACAACGAATTGATCAGCTCGCAGGCCGTAAACAAACCACAAACCTAAAACTCCACAACAAACCACATCTAAGGCCATATCCAATCACCATACATTTGCACATAAACAGTTAAAACAAATTTTTAACGCGCTTAGTCAATTTTAGTCAATTTTAGGATTAATTAGGGTCAAAATGATCCAACGGGCCCAACCATATATTTGGCCGAACACCTAAGAGATTGCCTAAGGCCTTGGGCCGGCCGGCCCCTAGCCCACACAGCTAGGCCGTGTGCTAGGGCTGCCCCTGCCCCTTGGTCGAGCCTTGCTTGGGTGGAAAGGAAGGAGGGGTAGTCCCCTAGGGGGGCTGAACCTCCTTTAGGAGTTTTTTCCAAAACAACTCCTTGCATTGATGCCCAAGTTTGGTTGTTTCCTAATTGATAAAGACTTCTTTTTTCAGTTTGGATGCCCAAGAACCCAAGATCTCAGATCCTAAAATTTCTCAAACTCACTAATTCCTACATCCCATATAAAATTAGTTCTTGTTTGATTGAGTTATTGACAAATTGCATCAATATGCTTGATTTGTCCATTTTACGCGATAAACAATAATTTAAAGTGTAAAACTACATAAATCGTAACACATAAACCACGTTATGCTCTACGACCTGTGGCTCTGATACAACTGTAGGGTTTGGATCATGGATACGCAGCGGAAGAAAGAATTGTCCATTCAAGACCCTTCAAGGATCACAGGAAGAGAATCATAACGATGGTAAGGCAAGAAACAAGTAACACACCTTAGAGGTATCCAGTGATGACTTGTAACGTGAGTTGTGTCACGTCTCTGTAGTTGATCCACGCCTAGAGGTGAGATCTAGATCCTCCAACTACTTGTGTATCTAGGAATAATGGAAGAGGAAGAAGAAATCACGCAACAATGGAGCACCAAGGTGGGCGGCTTTCCTTTATGGCCGACGGGTAGGGGGCGGTCCCAAAGGGGGTTCGGCCCTCCTTTGGGACTTGCTATCTCTCCTTGCTTTACTCTCTCCTACTCCAAGTATGTAGATGTGTAGAGAAAAATAAGCTAGGAGCGTTCTTTATATTCCAACAACTCCTTTTCCTACTACATAAAGAACCCCTCTCCTAATCCTACTCAATTAAGGATTAGTCCCCTTTTGTAAACTAGTCATAATCATGTTCATACATGGATTAGTTCTCTTTGCAATTTAATCCTAATCATGTCTCTACATGAATTAGTCCACTTTGGCAAATCCTAATCATGTCCACACATGGATTAGTCCAACTTGCATATTAGTCCTACTAAGTTAGCAAGTTGTTTCGATTTGATCTTTCCAATTAATTAATCACATTGATTAATTATTTCTCTAGTCTAGTTCACCCCTATATGGCGTGTGACCCCATTGGTTCTATTTAGTTGGTAGTAACTATTTACTAATATGGAGCGGCCTCTAGCAAGACATCCACTCTAGCCAACAAGTAGAATAGTCATCATGACAAACCTTGTGCCCAATATTACATATTGCGTTTACCCCTTTGTCTCTATATCCGGATTGGACACGAGACATAACAGTCACACTCGTATATCCAATTCATAGTTTCTCGATCCTGGGAATATGCTTATGCAAGCAGATAACATCAATATCTCCATATTGTTTTATCTAAGTCTGGCCAGACATTCAATAAGCACCATCCCTCGAGTGGCCATGGATATTTACTCCCATTATGTGGGAGGGGAAAATCCTCTCTACATCACTACGATCTCTAAGATTATTATCTATCATGCCCGATAGCTATCTTTATAGTTGCCAGGTTAAGGCACAACGTTGGATAATATCAAAGCATGATATTCCATAACTAGAGTATCTAGTGACTTCAAGTCTAAGGATTACATTATAATTGGCACTACGAGAAGCGATTGTGACTTTGACATAATCTAATGTGTCCTTCTCGTCGTGGGTCAATCCAGTATGCCATTACTCCTAATGCACACCCATGTGTTGGATCGTGATATCTCCATATCAATCCAATCCCATACTAGTCTATAGATGATTGTCCCATTAATCATTATAATTGACTAGGGATATTTAATAATATAACACTTATATTCTAAAGACTTCATTCATGTTAACATATCTCCATATCGATAACATAATGAATCGTAAATCCTCATATATGTCACAATGAAGTGATTTCCCCTAGGGCACAATTCCAACAACTAGTACCAGTTTTTGCAAATCAGACAATTGATGGAGTTGGAATTACCTATTAGCTTTCATAATCTAACTCAGAGGATCAACTCCTGTGAATTTAGGAAACTCCACTTTAGGAATTGGAACAATAAAGTGAGTAGAAACCCTAGGTACCTCATTGTCGGCTTCTGCATTTTTTGTAGGCACTCTAGAGTTGAGATGAGATCCATTTGAGTGCATTGGAGCCTTTCCTTTGCCTAACAAGCTGGATGGAGACCTAGTTGCGGAATTGGAAGCTTCCATTCTCTCCTTCTCTCGATCATTTGCCATCATGTTGATGCTATTAGCCAATTTCTTCAATTCATCTTTAATTCCCCAAACTGATTCAGTTGAAATAATTGGCCATTAATAAGGTCCTGACCTTGCTTCAGCTCCTCATAACCCTGCCGGAGCTCAAGCACCGCAGAGTCTACGTCGTGGAGGTAGCCGATTACGCTATCCAAGCCGTCATTGTCAACTGGCATGTTGTTTTTCCTTTCCCCATGGCTCAGAGACACAGAGGGAAGGCAGACTCTAAAACCAATTTGTAAGGAACTGGAAGTTCCCTGACCTGAATCGGAGAATTCTCCGATGAACTGAGAAGAAGAAGAGAGGGTTTTGAGAGAGAACTGCAGAGAGAAAATCAGAATTTTATTTCATGCCCTAAAATGGAAGTACAATTTCTCTTTTATATGCCCAGGGGTCTAATACAAGATTTCGACAAACAAGAGGGGTAAAACCGAATTAAACGAAAGATCATACGGACTAAACATGTCAGCTTCTGGTGACTCGATTGGACCAATCACCATCCACCGTTCCTCCAGTTAGATGCCAGCTAAACCCATCTCTCCCGCCATGAGTGGAACGACAGCGTTCCACTTAAGATTCAAACCTCCAACGGCTGAAAGAATGAACGGCCAAGATCTCCCCCTTCCTGAGATCCTACGGTTACTGCTGTAACTAGTTTCATTTCAGCAGTTTACCTCCCCTTTCACTTTCGTCCTAATTACATATCATCAGTTTGTATTACCTTTCACTTTAGTCCTCCCCTCCTGACAACTTCAAACTTAGCAGTACAAAGTTTACCTCTTCTACGAACAATAGTCGCGGCTGATTCGAGTAGAAAAGCAATGAATAAATCCAATAAAGATTTATGTGAGTAGAGAGCAGAGAGGGTAAGGTTATTTTGTTTTTCAGGGAACGTGAGCATGAAGTGTTTTTTTTTTCGTTTTCTTTATGAATAATTCTAAACGGACATAATTTTGGACAAAATTTTAGACATAATTTCTGCTTTGAGTAATTTTGATTATGTGTCAATGTTTCCAAAGTGTTTTGTATTTCCATTGTAGGGATTGATTTTACTACATTTGGAAATTATGTCTATGCTTATGTCTAAAATTCTGTCCATATAGCATTACTCTTTTCTTTATGAATAATTCTAAACGGACATAATTTTGGACAAAATTTTAGACATAATTTCTGATTTGAGTAATTTTGATTATGTGTCAATGTTTCCAAAGTGTTTTGTATTTCCATTGTAGGGATTGATTTTACTACATTTGGAAATTATGTCTATGCTTATGTCTAAAATTCTGTCCATATAGCATTACTCTTTTCTTTATGAATAATTCTAAACGGACATAATTTTGGACAAAATTTTAGACATAATTTCTGCTTTGAGTAATTTTGATTATGTGTCAATGTTTCCAAAGTGTTTTGTATTTCCATTGTAGGGATTGATTTTACTACATTTGGAAATTATGTCTATGCTTATGTCTAAAATTCTGTCCATATAGCATTACTCTTTCTTTATTGTTTCAGATTTTCTTCTCCTTCTTAAGTTGCCGATTTCAATTTGGACAATTTATATTTTTTTGGACATAAAATCTCAAAGCAATTTTGATTTAAAATTGCATAGTCCGATTTGGGTAAGTCACCATTAATTCATCGACAGTACCACGTGTCAATTCCTGAGGTAAATACTAGAAAGTCATTCTAAAAAAGTACTATATTAATACAGATTCTGAGAGTGAACTAACCTCAGGAACCGGTTTGAATCGGTCCGAATTCAAAGAAAACAGAGGCATGTCAAAGTCACTGATTGTTACCAGGGCTGGCCCTAGACTTTCATGGACCCTAGGCGAGGGTTGAAAGTGAGACCCCTTTTGCAATTAACCAAATCGTAAATAAAAAAAATACTCAACGGTATGAGGACATAAACCCCGTGTTTTATTGATAATTTTGGATTTTAACCCGTAAAAAGAATGTGGGGGACATAATATTTTACCCACTACAAAAAAAAGTTACAATATTTATATAAAAATCTACCTTTCTTGTTTTCAGAGATGCAAAATTACTGATCTAATCGTCATACTCAAGCTATATTTTTAACTCTTAGTTTTCTTCGTAATGTTATGTTCCTTATTTTTTTATTATTATTTTCACTGTATTATAAAATTATGATATTACCCCTACTCTTAGAAAAAAACTACGGGGCCCCTTAAAATTGGGGGCCCTAGACAAACACCTAATCTGTCTAGCAGATGGGCCGACCCTGATTGTTACTCCATTATAGTGACTGGAACGGGGCAAGGTAAAGAAATCTTGTCGTGGCTCGAGCAGACCGCTAAAAAGGAGCAGCATGGAAGCCAATGGATAAGTTTTTGCTTATTTCACGTTTGGCACTACTTTTAGCCCTGTAATTCAAATTAGTACAACTTAGCCCCCACTGTACCATAATTCTAGATCCGCCCTCCGCACCGAAGCCGCAAGGAATACAATGGCTTAATCGAGCCACAAGGAACTGCAAGGAGTCGATTGAGCCGAGCAGACGCGGAGAGCCAGCTGATAGGGTGTGCGAGCGTGGATATGGGCGGCTGGCGGAGAAAAACCTTCTGGCAGCGTGTGCGGGCGAGTCGGCTGCTCTGTTTGCGGAAAAAATTTCAAACTCGGCTTAGAAATCTCTTCCGAGTCAATAGGCGTGGGTGTCGAGACTGATAGATGTTTGCAAGATAGTGGAATCCATATCAGTCCGTGACTATTTTGTTGGACGAATTACATGAACAATCAACAAGGAACCCGAACGAAAAAATGAAACGAGAACTAACATTAGGATTATTAGAGCTCTGATACCATGATACAAATGTGTGAGAAGCGGAATGAATTGTTATTCAACTTAACCTGTATGTACATATGGCCCTAATAATAGTATGCAGAAGTTTTTAAAATTACGACCTCGATCCTCAAATCTATACATAATAAAACTATAAAGCTTATCTACAAAGCTTATCTTATATAATATATAAAAGTAGAGAAGTCCTGAGAGTTAACCACAATCTGCCATTTGTCATCATTTATTTGATGTCGTTCAGACACGTGGGATCCTACCAAAACTATATGTTATGCCACATCAAATAAAAATAAGACACGTCATTCAAAAAGTCCTATTAGGATGATCATAAACAAAAGAATTAATAACTTTGCACATATTTAATATGATTGAAAAGATATAGGTTACAAAATAATTAATTATACGGGGGTTACAAATTGATGGGCAATAATCACCTAAATAACCAAGAGTGTGTAAAGAAACATTTTAACTGATACAAAATTCTTTCATAAACAATTTTCTCTACATACTTGAGTTTCATGATCATCCTTAAATAATGCATCTCATGTGTTTCTTTGAAAAACATGGTACTCATTACCTCATAATAATTCTTCTCTTTTAGCATATTCTATATTAGTGGGAATCATGTTCTTAATTGATTTCTATTTTTTATCTTTGGTCATTCAGATGAACAATTGGGATTGTGAATAAAACAGGGAGGCATACACGATAGGCGCTATGGTGAATGCTTGCTGACAGTGTGACTATTGCAATTTGAAGACTAAATATGAACCATGGTTCATTATTTGTCTCATGTTCTTCTTTGGAACAGTCTTCTATTCATATCATGACGACCTAATCTCTTGCCTTTAGTTTTTTCTTTCTTTCTTTCTTTCTTTTTTCTAACTTCATTTATTCATTTTTCCATAATGAGAGAATATTTCTATTATTTATCTCAGTTTCTCATGCTCTTCTTTGGAACAGTCTTCTATTCATTTCATGACAACCTAATCTCTTGCATTTCTTTTGTTTCAGTTTTTTTAGCTTTTCTAGCTTCATTTGTTCATTTTGTCACATTGAGAGAATATTTGCTACTATTTTTTTTTGTTGCCACTATTGTGATTTTGTGTCATGAGGTTCCTAATTTGAAGTTTGACTTTGACATCATTATCCATTTGAAATATGTTTGTCTAGAACTTAACTATTGACTTTTGGAAAGTATATACCTTCATGCCTGTGAAGGTATTCCAAATTTTAATTTTGACTTTGACATCATTATCCATTTGAAATATGTTTGTCTAGAGCTTAACTATTGACTTTTGGAAAGTATATACCTTCATGCGTGTGACTATATTTTCTTACATCTTGATTGATGAAATAGCTAATCGAGCTAGAAACAAATATGAATTACGATTAATGCATTCTTATCCACTGTAGATGCTCGATCTACTTCCAACCCAAAGAACGACATTGAAAACGAAACACGATTCATGAAATTTCTTGCATCATTTTGCTAATCAAATTATCAGACTACTTTGATCTGGTGAACAGTGGAAAGAAAGCAACTATGAAGTTTTAGGCGAAACAGAAGTAGTACCTTGATGAAAATGCTCATCTTACAATGCCCTTTGGATAATGCAATAAACTAGAATCAATTTAATTAGCAAGTTTTTTTTTTGTCTTAAATATTGTAATAGGATCTTTGATGAAAATGCTCATCTTACAGTGCCCTTTGTATATAGTTAAGTTCATATCCTCCCATGGACCTTATGCTTCTCACAACAATGAATATCGACCTTGAATTTAAAAGAAAATGGTGAACTAATAACATATACCAAGATAGAAAATCGAACAACATAGATGAATTACATAAATTACTTCTTCAAACTTTACTATTATCTTTCTTAAAGCATTATAATTAGTAACATTTGCGTTATTACGTCATTTCAGATACCTTACATGTGCACTGGGAAGATAAACTTTAAATAACTATGTTTATGATAATTCATTCTCAAAATATTGCAACTAAAGAAATGTGAGCATTAGCAAATTAAAAAAATCAAAGTGCTTTAAGAGAATAAATACACATACACATCACTTTCACTTTTTAAATTCTGAAAATGTCTTATCTACAGTAGCTGCATGCTTTGACTTTTAAATTTGTAACACAAAATATCGTACAAAAAAATGAAAAAATAACTAAATAAACAACAAAGACAATAGTATTCTGGACGGTTTACTTTATACATGCAAAATACTTTATAGTTTGTCAACTATTGAATTTTTAAATTGCTGAAAATACTTGAGAGAAATAAGAACTGATCTTTAGATTGTTGGAAGTGAAAATCTCATATAAGCTAAAAGTTATACAAAAATTACTTATGCTTCAAGGAAACCAGTTAATCAAAAAGAATAGTAAAACGTTATCTCAATTTATATCTTATCTAAAATTGTTCTAAAGTAACGGTCAGGTATTCTATGATGGGAAAGTATTACCATGTACACTTATTGACAGAGTAATATGATGCCTGTATAAACTTAAAGGAAATATGATGCATCTATGAACGACATTTCAACTACGATATATTTGTATATTTTCCTTATAATTCTTTCTTATTCGAAAAATAGCGGACTAATCTCTCCAAACTGTTAATATACATATATAAACATTTCAAGGAAAATATATATTTAAACATATGAATAATGTTATCTTTAAATGTTTAATCAAGTGATATGCAACTAAAAATAGATTGCCCGCGCTTTAGCGCGGGGTAGCGTCTAGTCTCCGTATAATAACAATCTGAAACTCAGACTCTTGTTACTAATCAGTTAATCGTGTCTCAGAAATCAATTGGTAAACAAACTTTGGAGGTTTAATTATGGAAGGCATGTTTTGCTAACTGAATTATAGTTCTTGGCCGAAGATGTGTAGCAGCACTACTACTTAACCCTGTGAAAGCAAAGAATAAGATACCTTCCAGCAACTCTTATAACATCGGAGACATGAGACAAAGTTAAACAACTAAGAAAGTAGATACCTTGAGTCAGTTACACTTGTCGCATCAAACGAAAGAAATAAAAGAATGAAACAAGCCGTTGTTTCAAGAAATAAAAGAATGTTAGCCACTTAACTTCTTTAACCGCCTAGACTCACTAACCATTTCAAGACATTATTTCACAGCCCACATTTTCCTCATCTCATACGGAAAGCAAATTAATAATGTCGAAGAAGTTCACTGATGAAACCTATATTAAAAATTCTGCCGAAACAAATGAGGGGAGTGATTTGTCCAAGTTGCTCCGCCAAGACCTTGATTTTGTCAAGAAATCATTTCAAGCGGTCAAGGATAAGGCGTCTCAAGTGGTAGCTCAAGTCGACGAGGCACATGAAAAGCTAGAAAATCTGACAGCGTTGCCTGAAGGTACAACCGGAAGGGAATACCAACTCCGCGAACTGAAAAAGGAGGTGAGCAAGTTGAAGTTCCAAATTCCATTCAGTTTGATCATTCCTCCTGAACAACCCAACCCCCATATACATAGGCGTTCCAGATCTCTTCCCAGCCATTTCATGGAGATCATGAGTAGTAATAATAACAGTTCGAGTTCTATAACCTTACCTCACCACAGCCTTGTTTGTCCTTGGATTAATCCTCCCGCGGACCATGAGCTTCTTTCCAAGGTAAATAGAGACTTCTGCTCCTTGAAAGAGCTTGTTATGTTGTGTTTACTAGCTTTCCCTGAAAACGCTGTCATAAAAAGAAGTATTCTCTATAATTGGGTGTACACATTCGAGGCCACGACGAGTAAGGGCTTTGATAAAGCAATAAATGGTCTGATTGCAAAGTGCTACGTCGAGGCAGTTTACAAGCCCAACTTGACCCTGGCGGGTTACCGCGTACACCCTCCAATTTATTCCATTTTCAAGAGGAACAAAAATAGCTTGTTTACTGTTTGGTCATCAATTAGAGAAAATTGCTTTGGGCCAAGTCTTGATGAGGAGAAGGAGGATATTTATTACAGTGAAGAGACTTGCGAAGATATTCTAGCTTCCAAGAGCTTGGAAATGCTTTATTTAGGGAGATGGAACGACTCGACCACGCAACACACTGATGTTCTCATAGACCCAAAGTTGTTCTTCAAGGATATGTCAAAGTTGAATTTGTTGAAATTTGTGAGCCTCCGTGGGATTTCTATGCACGAAGAACTTCCCGAGTTCATAACAAAACTAAAATGGCTACAGATTTTGGATCTCAAAGCATGCTATAACTTGGAGGTGATTCCATCAAGTATTTCTAGCTTGCAATATTGGTTAATGCACTTGGACATGTCTGAGTGCTACCTTCTGGAACATTTGCCCAAGTCCATCGCTATGTTGGTGGAACTCAAAGTTCTTAAAGGCTTTTATGTCGGAGAAAACCAAGACGGGAGTTCTTGTTCTGTAGAGGATTTGGTAAGCCTTCAACGACTGGAGAAACTGAATATCTACACTTCTGTGAGAGAATTCCCCAACAAAAGTCAGTTGAAAGCATTACAGAGCCTCTCCAACCTGATTAACCTCACTATTTCTTGGGGAGGATGCTCCACGTTGAAGCCAACACACAAGTCAAGCAAAGGATATGAAGAAATAGCAGCAGGATCTGGTCTTACAAGGGTGTTGACACGAAAGGGGTCAACTATGAAAGAAGAGACATTTCGTTTTCGTTTATGGAAACTTGATCTTCAGTGTGTTCCGGAAGCAGTAACTCGTAGTTGGTTGAAGCCTAGCAACTTCAAAGAGGTGAAGAAGCTCTACATTAGGGGTGGGCAATTTAACGATCTTAGCAACTGCAACCTCTTATCAGAAGAAGGAGAATGTCATAAGTGGAACAATGTAGAGATACTGCGCCTAAAGCATTTGAGTAAAGCGAAACTGGATTGGAGTGAGTTGCGTCGCCTATTCCCCAAATTGTCTTGTCTAGAGAAAGTTAATTGCCCCAACCTTGATGGCTTTCCTTGTGATGACAAAGGTGTGTGGCAAAATGAAAAGAGGCTTGATTGTACAACCTCTGTTTGGGTTTTCGGCGGGGCTTTTTATGATAGCACAGGGAGATGGCTGACTGGGTATAGTGGAATGGTGGAGGAACAAATTTCAAAACTTAGCGCTACCATTTGGTCTGTGCATAGTGGTTTAGAAATTATTTTGAGAAACCAGTGGAAGAATGTGAAAGTTTACACAGATTATGCATTTGCTGTCGAGTGTATTACCCGAGGAGAAGTGCCCGACGACGTTTTGTCCCTTGTTAATGAGGTGAGGTTCATTCTGCAAACGCAAGAATGCTCAATCTCCTATATTCCTAGCGAGCAAATCAAAATGGCACGTGTACTTGCTCTCAAGGGATATGACCAAACGGAGCCCATCTTATTTTGGGATGAACCCCCAAGGTTGGAGTTGTTATCCCGGTGGTTGTTTTAGCCTTGCATCACTATGGATGGTCACTACAAGTTTCCTTGAAGGATCCGTTTAATAGAGAAGGTACGTTTTTGAAGCTAAACTTGATTTAGTCCAAGTATATTTTGCCGTTCATAATTAATGTTTTACTAAATTTAAAGGTCCAATAATTATTGTATTAATTAATGAGAGAAGAAATGAAATATATACTGTCACTGATCTGTAATGAGATTGAGTATGTAATACAAATGTAATATGTATCTTTCAGCCACTTCAGAAAGAACACAAGACATGTTTTGACAAGGACATATAAGAAAGCATGCTTAGGATTTCATAACAATTACTCTCTGCAGTTCGTACAGTTTTTGGTTTGAAGAACGGCAAGAAGAATTATGAATAATCAAGATACCCACAAGTAGTAGTGATTTGTATTATAACAGGAGTATTGAGACAAGAGCGAATAAACGGAAAACAATAACAAGAAGGAATTAATGTGGTTAGCTAACAAATCGTTAGCTACCTCCACGGCCTGAAAACCGATGTTTATTACTGAGCGAGAAACCCGAAGCACACCACACACTACTTGTTGGGATTGTCTCGAGTTTGGCAAGATGTATCTATGTGCCCAATGCGTCTGATCACACATCTAAGGACGTGATCTCCGAGGAGGTGATACTAGGGCTTGGTGGTCTTTTTCCACCACTACAAAAAATCGGTTTGTTACGACAAGCATTCTTGTCGTTAAGTCCACAAAAACCGCCGTTAGAGTGAAACGACGACGAACATTGCCCGTTGACATGCTGTCGGGATAGCTCTGTCGTTAGTTCGACCGGACGAGAAAACAAACCCTTGTCGTTAGACCGTAATAGCCGACAACTTTGCCAACAATATTATCTCATCGTTATTACATTTGCCGACTACGTCCCAACTAACTATTTTTTTTGTTAGAACTTTTTCCGACGAACATTTCGACAACATTATGTCATTGTTGAACCTATGCCGATGACTTTGCAAGTCGGTTTTAATTTAAGACGACTAATTTTTGAGTCGTTTTTTTGTTTTAGCATTGCATTTTTTCTTGTTGTAAGTTCCTTTAAACAACTATCTTGCTCGTCGCAATCTCTCTTTGCTGACTAATATGCTCGTCATGTGATTATTTTGTCTTTTCCATAGACGACTATTTATGTAGTCGCCTTTGCAAGTATGAATTTCTATAAATAAATATTAAAATCATCAATAACTTTTCAAAAATAGGAATTTCTATTAAGACAATCGAAACTCATCTTATAAAAAAAATATAACTGTACATCAACTAAAACTAAAAATCCTAACAAAATATCTTCCAAAACAAAGTATAAACTTATCATACTCATGGAATACTCTTCGTGGATCTTGGTAAGTCCCCGGGCTGAACCGAGTATGAAACTGATCCTCGTAGTCCAATAAAGCGGGATCCTTCCAAGAACCCGGTTCCCTAATTACATCATCATCAAAAAACCCAATTTCAATGAACCTATTGCAAATTGCAATGCAGAAGTATATCTAATATCCTATTTGGTACCAATTGAAGATCTAACAAATTTTGAGAAAAAGTTTGTCGAATATCTATATAAAGATGCAAGATTATTGCAGAATGATTCAAACAAACGTAGTGTTATAACATCAATGGCTGAAATTGACAACAATGTTTCTATCCATCCATCTTCTCAGTTGTAAATTGACACTTTAGAATGCCATGTAGCATATCCGTGCATTCCCAAAGTTTACAAGGTAGCTGCTATAGGTTCTCCAGCACATGCAAACACGTGTCCTATAATAGATATGAAGGATAAAACGAAAGTAAGATATCTTATCTGTAGACTACCCATAAACATGTTAATCTATAACTGAAAGATGCATTCCTACAAGACCAGCATTGGAATTCTTACATGTGACCTATTACAAAACGCATTTTAATGCCCTTTTCTTAAAATTTCTTTCTCTCATCACCTAGTTAACATTATGATAAGAGAATAAGAGAAATAAAATCATATCCAAATACATGTAACAAATCGGGAGATGAATTGACAAAGCAAAAGATGAAAGACCCAACTGACGTTGTGGCATCCAGGTTGCACGACATTTTAATGTTCTTCTCTTCCGATTGTTAAAGCAGTGGTTATATGGGTGTTGTATCTTATATCGTAGGGATTATGGTATATGAGGATATATATCATTATGCTTCGAGACTATATAAGGAAGCGTGTGTCATTAAGATTGTGGAGAGCTTTTGAAAAAAGTATAATATACGAAATGTGACATCCATTATAAAGAGTTAAATACCCATAAGGATCTTAAAGGGTAACATGTATATGACATTCCATGCGCTTCATTTTATTAGAAGCTTGACATGTGCCTATGTTTATACATGACCATACATTGTTTGTAGTTGGAATGTAATAATAATATCAAAGTAATACAGGATTCAACCACTATGGGCTGCAAGGAAATGGATGAGATATTTTAAGGACACTCAATCACATGCTTATTTATAGACGAGCAGACTGGTAGAAGATTATTTTGATGCTCAGTTTATTCATGTAGTTGATTGTTGAAATCAACATGTTTGTAATCTTCGTGTTCATAGGTTGTGACTGAACATGGAAGAAATGTAAGTGCAGACATAGATAGCTACTTCTATCATGAGACTGAATTTGTCTACTGTTTCGAGGCTACTTGAGATGATGTATGGTTGAAGAGTTTTATTGAGGCTTAGAATTTTGAATTTGGTGTTGAAGCTATTAAGGATGTTTGAGTCAATTCATTTGATATTGTTGGCTAAGATATGACTTAACTATACTGAACGTGTCATGCATAAGTGGCCATGGAACACGTTAGCATCAAATTGATTGTTGTCGACCCTTGACAAAGGCATGCGGCCACCGAGTGTTCAAGGATCATTTGGAAACGATGAAATTGTATCCATCATATAGTTTATTGTATGAAATTGGTTCATACGCGTGAAACTCTTAATGGAAATTGGTTTCGTTATAGGGTTTGAGTTGCATGAAATTTATTCACACATATGAAGACTCATATTTTGTGATGTTTCTCATTTTAAAGTACGCCACATTCGGTCTGAAATAATAACATTAGGTTGAATCCAACATTAAATTTATTTATTAAGTGATGGTGGTATCTAAGAAACTTAAATACATTGTGATACATGGAAGACTACTCGCATGTGTTTGTTTTCTTTCTTAAGTGTAATAGCTAATGAATTTAAGTTCTATAGAGCAATATACAGACCAAGTGCGAGAATGTAAGACTTCCATGTGATGTTTTGTGACTCGTATATCATATAAATAGAACATACTAACTAAATATTGCGGTTACCTCTGTATGACGGTCACGACCATTACATTTGATGGAAACGTTACACATAAAAAACTTGGTTTGGATCCCCATTCTTTGTGGTTCAGAAATCTACACCATCTAAAGTGAATAAGCGGTGAGAGTGGAAGACTCTAAGACTAATCAACCTTGACTGAAGCAGGAATATTCTTGACTCACTTTTGCACATCAACGGATGGAGATAAATTTTTGATCGCTTCCGCAATGGGTGCGTGTATTCGTAGAGCTGTCAAACGGGCGGGTTGGGCAGGCTGAGCCCTTTTATAAACGGGTCCACGCGTAAACAGGCTCAACCTGTCCAACCCGTTAACAAAATATACATCATTTAATTTGGGGGCGGGGGTTAAAATGAGTCCATAAAAATTCGAACCCACCCGTTTAGCCTATTTAGCCAAAACCACAACTAAATGATTCGACCAACTGAAAGATTAGAGGAACATGTTCCATTTTCTTTGCCAAAAATAAATTAAGTTTACGAAAACAAAATACAAGAAAATAACACTAGAAGAAAACGGTACAGATAAGAAAAATATGGCGACTTGTCAGAGTCATTTCAACGATCAAAGAGATGGAAGAGCAAAAATTCACATCACTGGTAAAAGATGAAGCAGTCCATGAGCATTGCCAGGATGCAAGCTGCTCCTCCACCATTACATCATCATATTCCACTCCCCTCCTCTTATGTTACAGCCCCTCTTCCTCCTCGTTCTATGTAAGTTCATTCCCTTATCCATCCTATTTGTTGGGATTGCTTGTAGGCGAATCCCGGTGATTCATACGAGATGAGTACAAAGGTAGGGGTCGGATTTGTTTGCTTGCCGAACTCTTCGATATTAATGGAGTCTCGGCGATTGTGCTGGGCTGCGACGATGGTCGCGCAGAGACCGGGATAGAGAATGGGTCTGGATGTGGAGGGATGAGAACGGGGGTTGAAGGATAAACTAGAGGTCAACCCTAGCAGTTAATTATAGAGGAAGAGATTTAGGTTACCTCTTGTAGCGTGATCGTCCACAGACGACATCACTGATCTTTGTTGCGCTTGTGTTTACGTGCTCCAAGCTCTGACCAATCAGTGTGCATGACATGGACTGACGAACACTATGTTTCACAGCACGTCCTGCTTCTTGGATCTTTGTGAGAGAGATAGAGTGATTCTAGTGTTTCATCACATCTCTCTTGTCATGTATTTATATACCTAATATTAGTTAACTGCAACACACCCCCTTGGAGTTTGTGTTAATTGAAGTACAAACCCCTTGAGCGCCTGTGCAATATTATAACAGGGGTGGTGGTGGAAATGGTTACTGGGTGATGGCGGAGAGAAGAATAAGGATAATGAGAAGAGGAAAAAGGGAGAGATTTTAATCAAATTTTTGTTCATGCATTTATACAAACAAATAGCATGCAAAAAAAAACAAAGTTGCAGAATCACAAGATTACAACGAATACAAATTGGGTAAAAGACATTGACCATCCCTGAGTTTAGGATAAACTCCTCTCAGCTACATTGTGTTTTGAAAAACGACAGTCTGCACCCAATTAACAGAATATTCCATGGACGCTTAGCACCCTTCTGTTATATTCCGTTAGAAAAGTGGTTGATTGAATTTTTTGGGACCATATTACTCCTGTGTATTTTTTTGAACTTTTTTCACCATATTTATCATCAAGAACGCCAAGAACATCAAACCAAGAACATCAAGAACGCCAAAAAAATCTCAATAAAATCATAATAATAGATTGAATTTTTTTTATTGAGACAATTGTACCCTCCACATACTCAATATAAACAAAGTAAAACAAAAACAAACTATCCTTACTCATTTGACTAAATAAGAACCACTAAGAAAAAGTAACTCATCATCAATGTTTTTTTTTTCGATGAATTAGATTTTTATTACCACCAACAAAACTGCTACAGCTTGTCTTTCTCTACCATCTCAACAATGCTACTGCTGAGATCACTAACAACAATTACACCATCAAAGTTATTCTTCCTAACACTTCTGCAAATAGAATCTGCTACTACATTTTGCTTTCTAGGACAAAAATTAAGCTCCACATCTTCATTCTTCAAGAAAACCTGCAAAGCTTTAGCTCTATTCTTCAAGTTTGGATTCTCACAAAAATTCACTGCCATCTGGGAATCAGACTCAATGCTGAACCTGCCACTTCTTCCATTCTTGATCCACTATTTCTGCACATAGACAGTTGCTGCAAGTCTCAGATTTACCTTCGATAAATTTAATTTCTCCCTTATCATCTCTCACCACCATAACATAACCAGCAATTCCATCTTTGAAACTGGCATCAACATTGATCTTATGCCACCCCTCACATGTTTGATCCAACCACCATTAACTGTAGGCACATTCTCTAAATCCTTCTGGTCTATCAACCTTGCATTCCAGTGCGCCCATACAGATTTTGAATTTCATTGCAGATTCTGGCCACATCACTGAGGCCAATTCTGCACTCATGGTCCAGAGCACACTTATTCCTGATTCTCCACAGAGTGTCCATTAAAATACCTGTTACGAGGTGGGGATGAAATTGGCTTTCCGTCCATAAATTGGTATTCTTTAACAGTTCCATCCAGTCTTTAAGATTTAAATATTACAACCAGTTTGAAGATTTGGATTAAGCTCCCGTACATGTACCAACAACAAGCCCAAAAAGGGTTCCGAGGAGGGAAACCCAGAGCTTCGAGCCGAATCAACCCAAAAACTCGCTAGCAATCCCAGTCAGAATCGAGAAGAGCAAACCTCGATTGCGTTTTTCACATTTGACAGGGTAGAAAACCCTTTGATTTGGGGTTTTTTCTTAATAAACCAATATGCACTTTGGTGGTGCATATTAACCATAAGTTCAAAAAGTTGGTGGGAAGTACCCGCCAACTAATAATCATAAGTTAACTTTTGGTTTGTTATAGTTAGTGGGTCTCATTTGATTTTTTTAAAATTTTCTCTATGGTGGGTCTCTCTTTGTTTTTTTAAGGTTTTCCATGTGGCAAGAGGGGGTCCTAACAAATATTTTTTTGCTGAATTTTTTCTCCAAATTTGCATGCATGCACTACTCTCTCTCTCTCTCTCTCTCTCTCTCTCTCTCTCTCTCTTCATCCAACAACAACAACAACAACAACAACAACATCTCCCTCACCCTAGAAAATTAAATTCACTCAACAACATTGTTCAAATGATAAATACATTCAACTACCTAAGATGTCAAACCTTAAAATGTACCTCAGTTCATCAATTTTGACACCCAAAAGTTGTTGTTTCTCTCTCTAGTATATTCCAAAACCTCCATTGTTGGGTTTCAAAACACAAAAAAGTTCGTTCGTTTGAAGACTTCGAATCCGTCGGAAACAAGAGTAAGTTTATCAACCTTAGTATCCCTTCGTTTTATCTTTTCATTTCAAAAGTAGTATTTTGAAAAAATTCGTATATTCATTTTTCAACATTTTCGGAGATGTTCTGAAAATAGTATGAGATTCAACTTGAGGATATTGCGAAGGTCTTTGGAAGCCCTACAAGAAGCCCCAATACGATTTAAGTTCCATTTTGAGCTTGGGCATACAGAGGGCGTCCAGAACCTATAACGGGCGTACAATAACCCGTCATGGGCGCCCACTATATGCCCGAATCTGAAAATGAGATATTCACCCATTGGGGCATCTAAGGGTGCCTACATTAGGGCACCCCTAGAAGCCCATGGATGAATAACTCATTTTGAGCTTCGCGCATACACATAGGCGCCCGGGGGGGTTAAAAACGCCCGTGTGTGGTTTCGGGCGCCTAAGTGTATGCCCCAAGCTCAAAATTGGTCATTCACCTATGGGGCTTCTAGGGGCGCCCTGACCTAGGCGCCCCTAGATGCCCCATAGGTGAAAGACTAGTTTTGAGCTTGGGGCATACACTTAGGCGCCCGTGTTTGGTTTCAGACGCCCCTCTGTATGCCCGAAGATCAAAATGGGTCATTCACCTATGGGGCATCTAGGGGCGCCCTAATCTAGGCGCCCCTAGATGCCCCATAAGTGAATGACTCAGTTTGAACTTCGGGCATACACTTAGGCGCCCTGGGGGGGTGTTATATACGCCCGTGTATAGTTTCAGATGCCCTGGGCATACACTTAGGCGCCCTGGGGGGGTTATATACGCCCGTGTATAGTTTCAGACGCCCTGGGCATACACTTAGGCGCCCTGGGGGGGGGGGTAAAATGGAATACATTTTGACCTCGGACTTTTATAGTTAAATTTCAAGTTGATCGTTCACTTCCAAGTTATGTTTTGCGTTCCCGTTGAAATTTAAGTTGACCTTTGACTTCATTTCACATAGTTGGAGACGTTTAGTGTTGACTTGTGACTTCTTAGTTGACCGTTGACATTATTGACTTTTCGGTTATCTGCAGGAATGGGGAAAATCACTGTGCAACTCATGTGGAATGGAGTTTGGGAGCTCGTCAATGGAAATTTTTTCTACGCACGCGGGGTGAACTACAAATCGAAGACGATGGTGCTGAAACAGGAGGAAATTCCCACACTCCATAGTCTGAAGGAACGAGTTGCTTCGAGAATGGGATTGGACAAGCACCTAGCTCCATTCATAGAGTTAAGTTACATGCGACAAGGGATGGAGCAGTATGAGCCATCAGAAATCACCGACGAAGACGATGTTTTGTTAATATTTGAGACATATGAACCAAAGGAGATCGTTCCCATGTTTGCCAAGTACGACAATGACGGCTCGGTTGCAGCTGGGGGACAGTATTTGCAGAAGACAAATCCTCGCAGGGGAAATTCGGAGCTTCGTGCGTTACTTACTGATGATAGTAAGGAACATGAAGGCCCAACCTGGGAGGCCGGTTTTAACGAAACAGTGGTCTTGGTGGCGAATAACACATGTCAGGATGCAGCAGCGTTGGAAGGACCGTTTGACACGAATGTCGGGGGTGGGGAACATGAAGGCCCAACCTGGGAGGCCGGTTTTAACAAAACCGTGGTCATGGTGGGGAACAACACATGTCAGGATGCAACAGCGTTGGAAGGATTGTTTGACACTAATGTCGGTGGTCCTAGTTACGAGGGTGGAAGTTTGTCGGAGGATCCCGACTTGAACGAAGATCAGAACGCTGTCCCGCACGGGCCATCAAGTGGAGATGACACAACGGACGACGATGTACCGGTTAATAGGGGTCCTTGGGCCACAGGTTTACAGTATCATCCCACACTTGCGATTGAAGCCGACGCTGTTGCCAGTAACAGCAGGCCCGATGGATCTACGTTAAAGCTTGATGATTTGTTTGAATCAGCCAAGGAAATCAAGAATATCCTACGGGGTCCTGCAACTCAACAAGGGTGGCAATGGACAAGTGTAAAGACATAGAGCACAAGGGTCGTTCTCAAATGTCGCGATCCTCATTGTCAGTGGTACATGGCTGCTTATAAAGGGAAACAAGAGAGATTTTTCACGGTTAAGCGATACAAAAACATCCACACTTGTTCCGCGATCACCACAAATTTCAAGCATGCGAACGTGACGGTCGATGACATCGCCTATGGAATGATTGATCGATATCGGAACGGGCAGCCTCGCCCTAGCAGACATGAAATCATCGCGTACGTGAAACTTGCCTTCAAGTGCTCCGTCTCTAAATGGATATGCTACCATTCTAGGCAGAGGGCGTTCCAGATCATTCACGGTATCCGAGAAGAACAGTACCACCAACTCCCTGCATTCTTCTACATGTTGGAGTCTTTGAACCCTGGGTCCTACACGAAGATAGAGCGGGACGAAGAAAGCAGATTCAAGTACTGTTTCATGGGTATAAAAGCTCAGCTGGATGGAATCAACTTCATGCGACCACTAGTGGTCAGAGATGCCGGTCACATGAAGAACGAGCCATTGCAGGTCGTAGTTGCGACAATGGTCGATGGACAGAGGCAGTGTTATCCAATTGCATGGGGCATAATTGACACCGAGAGCAATGATGCCTGGGGGTGGTTCCTTCAGCAGCTGAGGCTTTTCGTCCCGAACGACAAGTATCTCACATTTCTTTCCGACAGGCATCAGGCCATTAAACACGCAGTCGCGACAGAGTACCCAAATGCACAACATGTGCACTGCTGGTGGCACATCAAGATGAACTTGATAAAGCTTTATGGCCCCGGAAAGTGGGTGAATCTCTTCTGGAATGCTGCGGAGGCCGACACTATAGATAAATGCCGCAGTTTTCTTCACACATTGGCAGTGGAGCACCCTGCGAAACGTATTATCCCAAATAATGAGAGATTGTCAATCGCAGAATACCTTATGGAAAAATGTCCTCCCGAGAAATGGAGTCGGGCGTTCGCGGTTGTGCACAAGAGATTCCGGTGGGGAGACCTCCGTGTACACCGTACGTAGTGGATCAAGGATCGCACAGGAAGAGTAGGGGTGTGTGTAGGGAGAGAGTAAGTCAGTAGCTATGTCTGAGAGAGAGACAGAGGTTTGGCAGAGCTTCCGCGTATGGCAATGTGTTCTCTTTTGTATGGAAAGGTTAACGATATATATATATATATATATACTGGAGAACATGACCGTTGTAGTGTGGTTAATGCGCCCATTGATGGCGGCTTAATTAACTTAACCATAACGGCACGTTCGTCCGAGTATATAGGAACCGTTATAGCACGTGGTGCGCGAATACCGGAACCGTTACGAGGTTGACCGGGTTTGACCGGATTGACCGGGTCTAGGGAGCTCGTGCCATAGATCTCTCAAAACAGTTACTAAAGGTCGCGCGCGGGCTTGGCTCGCACGCGACAGGGCTTACTCTAGCCTCCAAACCACTAAGTCCCTACAAGTCCCGTGCAGTGGTATGCGAGGGCTCTGTCTCGCAGCCCCCACATGGATCAGCTCGGCTGGTGATCCAGTGTGTGTGGAGCACAATATGGTGTGCTGGATGGCTGCCACGTGGCCAAGATCTGTCATGTCAGAAAGCAGTATCTACATTAGCCCCCTTTCTGCGCGTGAAGACTCATAGCCGTATAGACTTCCATGCGCGGAAACCAACATACGCGTCGCCGCCACGCACCAATTCAAATACGGGTAGATTCAGCCCCCGTGCGTGTCATTATGACCTAAAACCCCTAGAGTCGTTCCGTCTGACCTTTAGGGTTTTAGGCGTGACGTCAGCTTGTCCTGTGATTGCGCGATTCGACGGTGACGGTTGCGATTCGACTATCGAAAGGACGCAACCCTTCATTGTTTTGGATAAATACCTTGTATCCCCCATTATTGCAAGGCATCACTTCTTTCTCTTAAAGTGAATGGTACCCGGAGATCTTCGAGAGCAGATCCAGATAATCAATCACCAGTTCAGAACTGCAGATCGTATTCTTCAATTGTGCATATCCAAGCAGGCTTCAAGAAAACAAGGTTGGCCTCGTTTACTTTTGATTTAAGATACCAGTGTTTGCCTTGAACTGCGTTGAATCTGTAAACCCATGAAATTTGTGAAGAGGCCTTGATCTTTGAACCCGCTTCGTTTTAATCTTTCAACAATATTGGATCTTGCAACTCCCCAATTTCTGAAATCGGTACCGGAACTGTTCGTTTTCCTTTGCATAGATCTCGAATTCCAAAATTCAAACTGAAGTGTGGTATTTCTCCCCCCTTTTTCTTGCTCTTCCGCAGGAATGGCCAAGACAAGAGTAACCAGACCCGTCAAGGAAGATGAAGAGATACCCGAGCTTCCGCAGGCCTTGTGGCGAAAAGCCCCCTTTTTAGGCGGCAAAGATTTCTACCATGCGAGGGTAAAGGCGAAGAGGATGCCTGATCCTGTTCCAGTTGAGCGATTGCTGACGCTGACTCGCCCAGTTAACTCAGCCTTGCTCGAGTTGGTTGGTTCTGAGGATGTAGTTCGATTAGGGATCGAGAACGGGCACTTCCCATATACTGCGATTTCTACTCAGGCGTTCGTCCAGAAATTGGACTATATGGATGAGTGGATTGACCACGTGTTGGATCATCACGCCGAGACTCTTAACGAAGTCGGCGTATACTTTGCTATCCGTGCTATGAAGGGTGCTGTCGTGAAGTTGGATCAGCACATGCTTCTAGACCTTCTGTCCCGTTACTCGCCTGCGACTCATACATTCCATTTTGCTGAGTTCGAGGCTGCCCCGACACTCGAGGACGTTCAAATGCTGTACGAGCTTTCCCCCATGGGCGAGGTGGACCCTCTGAGTCCCCTTGAGGACATCTGCGGAAATTGCCTTGTACACGCAGATGGAGGAGTGCCTAGCAGAGGTAAAGAAAATCTCCACTAGGTGGACCACTACAAAGCCTCTTCCGAACTGGCAGCTGGTTGATACGTCTGCGAAGAATACCTGGAACAAATGGTTGCAGTACTTCTTCCGAGACTATGCGAACAGCAGCATTACTAAGAAACTTCTGAGTGAGGACCCGGAGGCCGAGAATTACGTAGAGGGCAAGGGTTATCATTTGACCCTTTGTGCTTTTCTCTGTGCCTGGCTGTCGAGGTACTTGATTGATGGTCACCCCCATGACGGAGTCTTCTACCATGTGTTGCCACTTGCTGTGAGGCTTGCTCTTGGCCAGAGAGTCGCACTCGGACCCTTGGTCTTGGGCACGCTGTATCATAGGCTCGATCAGCTGGTTCTGGCTATGAGGGAGTCGCGTGGCCACCTTGATGTTCTGACCTTTGTCAATATTTCCTTTTTGACAATGTGGGTTTTCGAGCGATGGCCGTCTTATGCTCCGACTGCTCTTAAGCTTGATAAGTGGTGTCCCCCAGGCGAGACAGAAGCGCGCAACAGCGGAAGAGCTGCGAGATGGTTTGGAGCAAGCAACACCAAGTGCGCTTGGAGTTTGATATGCGATAAACGGAAGGAGTTTACTGCCAGGCCCTATGCCACGCGTATCGAGAATGTGCGATGGTTTCCAAAGCAATACCCCTCCAAAGGTATGGTCTTCTCAGAAGAACTTCTCTTTGAAAAGGGACCGCATTTCCATGAGCGCTATCGTGAGTTCTTTTGCTGGTGTCTGCGAGGTTCCCTTCCTGCCCTTGCAGAGCATATTCGTGAGCTCGCGCCAAGGTATGAAAAGCTTACAGTGGATGTTGACCCCACTTGGGTTTCTCCTCAGTTTGGTTTTGATGCGGTGGCCCCATCAATCTGGCCCCAGTCTATTATCGGAGGATGCTACAAGCGCTTGCTGACAAAGGAGTGCAAGACGGTCTTCATGAACAATCTTCCCTTTGAGCAGCCTGCGGGAACCCGCGAGGGTGGTTGTTCCCAGAACTGGCTCGCATACTGGGTTTCCCAGCAAACGAGGATTGAGACAGAGGCGGCGGCGCAGCCAGGTAGAGCTCCCTTGATCAAAAGAAACTCTTTTCCGTTTTGCCCCACTTGCAGTCCGAGCGAGTCTGAGTATGGTTGCTACTCAATGTGGGACCGTGAGAACCATTTGTGCCCTGATTTCATTCTGAAGGAGCAAGTCGCCGCAATCAAGAAGGGCGACACGCATGTCGTCAGATATAGCAAGGCGTTTGCCGAGGTAGGCAATTTCTTCGCGTGCGTTAAGTTTCTTGATTTCCTTACGCTGATATTTTCATTTTGTACTGCTTTAGTGTCATGTGCGGAGGTTTGCAGCTGGTGATCGCTCCAAATCGCTGGTTAACACCATTGTTGCCACCAGAAGGCAAGGGGAGTCGTTCCGGCTAGCATGGAGGATGGACGCCGAGGTCGAAACAAAGGTTCGCGCAGTCATGAAGGCTTTCGCCGACTCGCTGATAGACAATCCTC
Organism: Linanthus parryae; assembly: GCA_023055425.1. NCBI lineage: Eukaryota > Viridiplantae > Streptophyta > Magnoliopsida > Ericales > Polemoniaceae > Linanthus > Linanthus parryae. The sequence goes on along the minus strand of JALGPY010000002.1, from coordinate 91,829,400 downwards.
CGGCTCCGTCTCCTCCTAGAGATGACCCGTCCCCTCCAGCGACTGCGGCGCCGAGAGTGAAGAGACCTAGGCAAAAGGGAATTACGATTTCTTTCCCTAGAAGTGCTCCAGCTTCTCCCCCAGTGAGGTCCCTTTCTATCAAGGACAAAGGCAAAGGTCGCATGCCCAGCAAAGTTCGAAAAGATCTCGCAGTTGAGACTTTCGTTCCATTCAACCAAGAGGAAGAGGATGAGAGGCAGGAGCCCCAAGCAAGTGATGAAGAAGAAGAAGTAACAATTGTGATGCACGAGGAAGAATCAGGAGGTACTTCCGTCGCATTTCTTTTCCCGTTATCATAACTTCTTTGCCATTCTTTTCTTTGAACCAATTGTGTATTCACAGATGATGATGAAACCGTCGGTGGCCTTGTGGCCAAGAGACAAAAGAGAGATGCCTATTCTGGCATTTCAGATGATCCCATAAGCGAGGACGTCCTTGCTGAGTCCCGAAAGACAGCCGCGGAGGCTGCTGAAAGAAGAAGGCAGCGAGAGGAAGAGGAGCTCGAGCGTGTGAAACAGCGGAGCCTCGAAGAGCAGCATGTTGACGACTTAGCGCGCCCAGTTGGCGAGGAAGACGAGCTTCCCGAAGAAGTGGCTCCTCATGTGGAAAAGGAAGATGAGGTTCCCGGAGAGGATGCAGCGGCCTTGGAGCAAGTCCAGGCGGATTTCGAAGAGATCGCAGGTGGCGATAAAGGTGAGATCTTCAATCTCGCAGTAACTTATAGAGATGTTATTGTGGGTGCGTTAAAGCACGGTGTGTCAAAGGCTGACATTCGCCGTTGGTTAGTAGGCAAATGCGGAGAACCCTCAGGTAATTATTTGAGTGATATGCACGTACTAGGCTGTAGCCATTTGAGGCAGAATCATGACTGGTTTACTCGCCTCCCAGGTCACGCTTCTCTTAAAGACTTGCTTAGTGAGGACACACTGATAGGGCACGGTTCCACGTCCCTAGTGTATGACGAGGATACCTCAATCCCACCTTCGCGTGGAGGTGCTTACTCTTAGCTTTAGTAAAGATAGCGAAATAACTTATAACACAAGTTACCTCATATCATCGCATTTAATATCGCAGGTCATGCTGAGGAACCTGAGCTGGAGCAGAGAAGTCAGCCTTCTGCATCCTATGTTCCAATTCCGAGCTCCCATACCGAGAAGCCCGTCGCAGCTGCTGGACACGCAAGTGAGCCTCGCGAGGATATCATCGAACTTTCCGATGATGTCGAAGCAGATGCTGCGTTGATGGATGAAGATGTCCGTACCGGCGCTGGGGAAGGAAGGACAAGTGCTGCTAATGTTTTCGCGTCTGAGAGCGTCCTCCGCCAAGCGACTTCGGCTGTCCCTTCGCCTCCGGCCATGACTGAGCCAGAGGCACCTATTCCTGCGTGGAGCATTTGGGGCTCGCAGGTTGGGAATGCAGTCGCAGCTGGTGCGGCCTACACTCTCCCTCCTGACTACGAGAGGTTGGAGCTCGCAGCTGATAGGAGAACCATGGAGCGAGAGCAATCTTCGAGCAACCCGGTAGTCCGCATTCCTTCTCTTCATGAGATTCTGGAAGGAACTGGTAAGTAAAGCTTTACCGTTCGCACATCGCATTACTCGTTTGCGAGTTTTAACATCGTAACTTATTTTGAAATCACTTTAGGTTTGAAGCAAACCGATGTAGACTGGGTGGTTCGAATGCGTCTCACCTACCCCCGATCGTTTGTGAGATCTCTGGAGATCGGGCCTTTTGACAGGAGGCTGTTCCTTACTGAAGCCATTTGGATTCTGGAGCAGCTGTCTGCGGCTACACCTGCGACCATTTCGGTCCAGAGTGCTGAATTGCTGTGCGGCATGTGCCAAAATCTCCTGATCAAAGTCCAGGGCAGACTTGGTTTCAAATTCCTTAAGGACAGAGTCACACTGATTCGCGCAGCTGTAACTTTGAAACTCGGCCACCAGAATCTCGCAGCTGAGATGCAGAAGGTGGAGCAGCAGAAGCAAAAGGTTGATGAAGCTTTGAAGCTGTATCATGAGATGAATGCTAGGTGCGAGCTACTGAAGCAAGAAGTGGAACAGGTGGAGAAGCTGAGTGAGCAGTTCGAGCCCCAGGACTCCTTAATCAAGAATTTGCTTTGACTTTTCGAATTTTGAAAAGAAAACAAGGAAATAGCTGAAACATTAATGTAATGTTTTGAAACATTAATGTAATGTTGCTAGGGTTTCTCCCCCTTTTTTTTTAACAACGAACAATGAATTTGCCCGTTTTGCCCTTTTCGGGATTTGACAGGATATCTTTGTGCATATCCAATAATGACGTCAGCAATTGATGCTTTGCTTGATTTTCGCGCTAATTTCTCGGCAGATAAGCACGCTTTTGTTGGGAAGTCCATCCGAATCATGACCATCCGTCATTTATTAGGGTACGCAACTGAATCGTCGTAGCCTTTAGTAGGGTAATTGATTGTTACCGCTTTTCAAGGCGTAAGTGATTGAACTTACCCTCTTTTTGAATTCTGCTGACTCATCCTTGGCAACTGAAGAGTCTCCACAGGGTCTATATAAACCCTGTCTTTGCTATTTGGGTTCTTCATCCCAAAGATGTGCTTTGCCGTGAGTCTTTACGACTACTGGCTTCAACGCTTGTTTTTCGTTGATTCATGGAAACTTCAAGTTTTGAATCATGAGTTTGCGCTTTGTGCTATAGAAATAGTTTCCAAGATCCACTTTATGAGGCTTATTGCTCTTTATAACCATCATAAAGAAGATGGAAATAACATCTCATGTGTGTTCGAAGAAATTTCTTCGTGTATTATGTGTGCAGGTCATGTTTCCGGCCGCCTCGTGGCGAGGTGCAGCGCCGAAGTGACCGTGCTACCGTCTCGTAATGAACGGCGGAATTCTCCTCCAGCATCCCTGGAGAAGGCTCCGTCGCCCTCACATTTGTGAGCTCGGGGTGCTCGTCAATGCCCTTGTCCAACATGACAAGGAGTCCATCACCAGAGGAATGACTGCTTCGCCTGTTTTGCAGAGTAGCATCTGTCGGCACAGGAGGCTCCTCCGGCGCCTATCTTGATCAGACAGAGGCTTTTGTCATTCCTTGGGGTCTTGGGCGTATCGCATCCCCGACCTTGCTGCTAGGGATGTAGCGAATGACAAGTTGATCTCTTCGCGGCAGCATCCCTTTTGCTATAGATCTTTGGCCGCAGATCTGCGTGTTGCACTTCCGGTGTTAGGACCGGTGGGTTCCTCCTTTTCTTAGTCGGGAGTTCCCTAGTGTGTCTCTGGCTTGTCAGCCATTTTTCGAATGTATTGTAAGCCATATTGGCTGCGTAGTTAGATTCGAGCTTTTCGCTTGTAAGCTGCTATCTAGATAGATAAATTGTAAGTCATTTGACTCATAATGATATATAGCTTTTGTATTATCTGCTGTCTCTTTGCAACAAAATACAATTTCGTATGCGTTTTGGCTTATTTCGCCTTGCTATGTAATGGTTTCGCATCTGCGATATGAATTCGCAGATGTTTCGCTAGATCGTTCGGGATCATATTTTCGCAGCTGTGCCATCTCGGCGGATGGGCTTGTGGTTGGCCGTTGTGGATCACTTGAGATCATTTTCACAACATTGCTATCGTAGCAGATAGTCCTTAGCAGATCAATTAAGATCGTTAAGTGGTGCGGATTGCTATCATAACAGATAGGCTTTATTAGAGAATTTCTTGAGATTGTTTCTCGCATAAGCTGCTATCGCAACAGATAGACTTTTAGAAGATCCAATAAGATCATTTTACGCATGCGTTGCCATCGTAACAGAGGCTTTGGGTGATCAACTAAAATCACTTTGCATATAATTTGCTATCGTAACAGATAGGCTTTGAGAAGATCAGGCAAGATCGTTTTTCTTATGAGTTGCTATCGTAACAGATAGGCTTAGGTGATCAATTAAGATCGCGCCGCTATGGTGAGAGATAGGCTTGGATGATCGATCAAGATCGCATTTGTATAGGCTGCTATCGTAACAGATAGGCTTTATGATCAATTGAGATCGCATTTGTGTTTGGCTGCTATCGTAAGAGATAGGCTTTAGATGATCAATTAAGATCGCATTTGCGTTGGCTGCTATCGTGAGAGATAGGCTTAGATGATCACTTAAGATCGCATTTGCATTGGCTGCTATCGTGAGAGATAGGCTTAGATGATCACTTAAGATCGCATTTACATTGGCTGCTATCGTGAGAGATAGGCTTAGATGATCACTTAAGATCGTATTTGCATTAGCTGCTATCGTGAGAGATAGGCTTAGATGATCGCTTAAGATCGTATTTGCATTAGCTGCTATCGTAGAGATAGGCTTATATGATCACTTAAGATCGCATTTGCACTAGCTGCTATCGTAGAGATAGGCTTAGATGATCAATTAAGATCGCATTTGTATGGATTGCTATTGCAGCGAATAAACCATTGTTAACAGTAATAACAAATTAAATAGAGCAACATAAACAGCTAGAAATATGAACTTCTCGTTTGGGAGAATTCTTTTATTATAACGCTCTCATATGGGAGAGATGGGATTACAATCCTCTCGTATGGGAGAGGAGATTGCGTAAATCATAGCCACATGAGACATTAAGCACGTTATCATAAAACGTATGAAATGAGAGAAGTCAGGGATAGTACTTCTTAATCCAGCGCATGTTGACTGAACTTGGAGTCGAGGTTGTGCCGTGCAACCTTCGTATACTGCAGTAGCCACTATCGAAGACCTCTGTGACTTCGAAGGGTCCTTCCCAATTAGCTGCGAACTTCGGGTGAGTCGCTTCCCGCATACAGTGGTCAGATGCGCGCAAGACCAGGTCTCCGACTGCGAAATCTCTTCGCTGGACTGTCTTATTGTAGGCGCGAGCGATTCTTTCCTGGTACCGCTTGTTGGTCCTTTTGGCTTGTTCTCGCTTTTCTTCCAGCAAGACTAAGTCATGATCGCGTTGATTTTCATAGAGTGCATGGAAGGCCAGTCTTGCCGAATTGACTCTAACCTCCGCAGGTACTACAGCTTCGGCCCCATAACATAGTAAGAATGGCGAGGCCCCTGTAGGTGTCCTTGGAGAAGTTCGGTAGGCCCACAGAGCTATGCTAAGGGAGTCGGCCCACTTCTTGTGGTCATCTGCGACCATCTTGCTCAGAATTCTCAACAGCGTTTTGTTAGTCGCTTCGGCTTGTCCGTTTCCCTTTGGGTAATAATGGGTAGAGCATATCTGCCTGATATTGTACTCTGCTAGTTTTGCAGCTACCTGGCGATTAACAAAAGGAGTACCGTTATCTGAAAGAATGGTATTTGGGATTCCGAACCTGCATACGATGCTTTCCTGGATGAAGTTGACCACAGCCAGCGCGTTTGCCGTCTTCAGTGGTATTGCTTCCACCCATTTGGTGAACAGCTCGGTTGCGGTGAGAATGAAATGGTTCCCATGCGACGTCGGTCGGATGGGACCGATGAAGTCCAGAGCCCATGTGTGAAATGGCCATGGCGTCCCTAATGCATGTAGATCCACGGCGGGAGCGTGCACTAGGTTCCCTTTGAATTGGCATTCTTGGCAGCTTCGCACTTTGGTGCGGCAATCGACTTCCATCGTGGGCCAGAAGTATCCGATTGAGAGGAGCTGCCTGCATAATTTCGCACCTCCTTGGTGTTCCACCTGATGAGAAAGGTCCATGACTTCTTGTGCTTCTCTGCCGTCTAGACATCGCAGCAAGTTGCCCTCGTGACCTCTTCGCCAAAGCAGGTTTTCCTGTACAACGTATCGAGACGCTTTCCTTTTCAATTTTTCGGCTTCTTTTCTCGATTCGGGCACGGTGCCATGGGTGAGGAAATCAAACAGTGGCTACCTCCAGTCCGTGTCGTCATCGGTTAGGGCGACGAGTAGAGAATCTTTGATTAGTGCGCAACTTTCGCACTTCCCTTGTATCAGGGCTGCAGCTGTTGACATGCCTGGCCAATGAATGCCATATCTCTGAGCCTTTCTGTAGATTGACACCTCGCTTTCTCCGCAAGCGTGTTGGTGAATCTTTTCTAACAGCTGTTGTCCATCTTGCTCGGAGACACATCGCATGAGTATTCCTCCAGGACCCTTGTAGTAAAGGGTGTTGTCGTGGATGCAGTATCCTTTTGTGAGTGCCCAGCTTTCGCTGCCGGTGCCTTTTGCAATAGCTTGCAGGATTGCTTTCCGCCAGTCTGCGTCATCCATGTGTTCGTCGTCGCACGGATCCTCTGTTAATGCCGACGATGTTCGCACTTCGATGGAAATCCTTGCGGGGCACTTGTCTATACTGACCTTAGATCCCAAGGTTGCTAAGGCGTCTGCGTGCCTATTGTCTGCTCGGGGCTTGTGCTCGTATTTCACATCGCAGAATTGATGCATCAGCTTTTGTACTAGGGTGCGGTATGACAGGAGGTTGATCTCCTTTAAACCATATTCGCCCGAGGCTTGCTTAACAATCAGTTTGGAATCTCCCATGACCGTTAAGTTGCTCACCTCCAAAGCTTTCGCCGCACGGAGTCCCGCGATGAGAGCCTCGTATTCCGCCTCGTTGTTCGTGACTGCGAAGTTGAGCTTTGCGGACATCTGTATGACTTCCCCGTCTGGCTTTGTCAAGACTATCCCAATGCCTCCGCCTTTTCTGGTTGACGAACCATCGAAGTGGAGGGTCCAATAGGGCACGTCGATCGCGTAGATTTCAGGGCCTTCGAGCTCTTCTTCGATCACGGGTTCGTGGCTGTTGTCAGGAAACTGTGCCAACAGATCTGCTACCGCCTGCGACTTGATCGCTCTTGGTTTCACGCATGTGATATCGTATTGAGAGATGGTCATGTACCATTTCGCCAATCTCCCGCCCGGAGTAGTGTGAGTTAGCAAATATCTTATGGGGTCGCTCTTGGTGACCACCACTACTTTGTGTGATGCAAAATAGTGTCTCAACTTCTCTATCACAAAGAATAAAGCAAGGCAATGACGTTCGATGTCTGTGTACCTTGATTCAGCAGGCTGCACAATGCGAGAGATATAGTAGATGGGCCTCTCTTGGCCTTCATACTCCTGAGCCAAGAGTGCTCCTATAGATCTCCTTGTTGATGTAAGATATAGCAGAAGCGGTGATCCCAGTTGAGGCGCGATCATTATCTTTGAGGACGTGAGTAACTCTTTCAGCTTTTCGAATGCGGCTTCGTGGTCCGGAGCCCAGTTGTACGCGGCGTCCTTCTTGAGAAGAGTGCTGAAACAGCATGTGATTTCTGCAATTGCTGGGATGAATCTCCGCAGATATGACAGTTTTCCCAAGAATGTCTTCAAGGTACTTTGGTTGTGGGGTGGCGTCATGCTGGTGATGGCTGACACTTTCGCAGGGTCAGGCTCGATTCCTTGGCGATGGACTACACATCCCAAGAACTTCCCCGAGGTCACGCCGAACGCGCATTTCATGGGGTTCATCTTCAGTTGGAAGCTCCTGCATCTGTTGAACACCTTTCGCAGGTCTGCAAGGTGATCCGCTTCGTGCTTGGATTTAACCACCAGGTCATCCACGTAGAATTCCACTTCTTTGTGCATCATGTCGTGGAATAGAGCCATCATGGCTCGCTGATAGGTCGCGCCCGCGTTCTTAAGACCGAACGGCATCACTGTGTAGTTGAATACCCCCACAGGAGTGATGAATGCAGTTTTCCGCGCATCTTCGGGGTCCATCTTGATTTGATTGTACCCGCTGAAACCGTCCATGAAACTGAACATGCGATGGCCTGCTGTTGAATCGATAAGCAAATCGATGTTGGGCAGTGGGAAATCGTCTTTAGGGCAGAAACGATTGAGATCTCGGAAGTCCACGCAGATGCGGAGCTGTCCGTTCTTCTTCACCACCGGCACGATGTTGGCCAGCCATGTGGGATGATGATTTGGCTCTATGAACTTGGCATCTAGGAGTTTCACTATCTCCTGCTTGATCTTCACGTTAAGCTCTGGCCTAAAGCTTCTGGTGCTCTGCTTGACCGGTTTAGACCCTGGGATGATGTCCAAACGGTGCATGGTGATGCTTGTATCCAGGCCCGGCATCTCATCGTACTCCCATGCGAACACGTCCTTGTATTCAGTTAGGAGCTGTAGTAGTCCCTGTTCCTCTTCGCTTGTGAGGTCCGCACTCAGGAAGACTGGCCTTTTCTTTTCCTCGTTCGGGCTAAGGAACACTTCCTTTAGTTCTTGCTTTTGTGGTTTTGGCCTGTCTTCCATGCATTCAGGCGCTTCTTTGAGTTTCTCGTCTGGAGTGCCTTGTGTTGGCTCTTCCGTCAGCGCAATTTGCTCGATTTGATTGATTTGCCCAGGGACATCCCCATGCCCGTGTGAGGACATCCCCGCGCACCTTCATATGCGATAGCATTTCTTCCCATTGGCGTATAAGCTCTCTATCTCCTTGCCCTCGGGGTCATGCTTTGCGATCCTCTTCAAAGTGTACACATTCTTTCGATGATATGCGATACGTGGCGCCTCTTCGCGTGTAGGCGGCTTTTCCTTGGCATCTTCCCTTGTCACCATCACGCCCGCAGGTGACTGATCCTTGATGTCCTCCCAGAGAGGCAAAGGAGTAGGGTTGAATGGCCCGGGTGTTTGCTCGTCCGCCATCTCAGTGAACCACACCGCCTCGCTGAGATGCGCTTCGTCCAAAATGAACGGGTTAGTCGAAGCCGGTATCTCGACTATTCTGTCGTTCCAGATAGCTTTCATAACCTGGTGAGCCGTCGAAGGGACTGCGTCGAAGCGATGAATCCAGGCTCGACCTATAATCATGTGGTATGTGGTGTTCGCGTCTATGACATAGAACTTCGCCGAGCACTTGATCTTGCCAATCTGGACGCCCAGGCGGATCCATCCGATCGTCATTCTAGAGTCGCTTCCGAATCCCACCAGTGGAGATGGACGCTTGACCACCTTGTGCTCGGGGATCCCTGCTAGCTTCAGTGTGTGGAGTGGAACAACATTGACCGCTGCTCCTCCATCGACGAATGCTCGCTTGAATTCGACGCCGTTGATGATGGCGGTCACGTACAGAGGCCTCTGGTGACTCGCATCCGTCTTCTTGTCGCTGGCAGAAAAGGTCATGATCTTTTCTGTGGAACGAGACGCCCTGATGACTTTCCCGTTGGAGACCACGAGGTCCTCCTCATAGTCCTCCGCTATCCTTAAGATTGCTTTTGTCATATCAGTCCGGCACTTCTCGGAGAAATTCATCTCTTCGAAGAATTTGTTGAAGCCGTGCGACCCTTTCATGCGGTCGGCGCGTTCATCCTCCGTGTCCATGCTATAATCTTCGTCTTCATGGACCTCAGCAATGATGGGTAGACCATCCTCTGCGACTTCCTCCAAGTCTACTATCGAGATCATGGCGACCTCTTTGCCTTTCGAGCCTGACTCTGTATGGGCAGGAAGCGGGTTGTTGCGCACGTCCTTCCTGTTGTCGTTGACGATTAGCTCGCCGTTCTTCATCTTCTGATCGAACGCGAACCTGAGTTTCTTGCACTCGGCGGTGGGATGCATGATCTTTACGTGGTACTCACACCACTTAGGGTCCCTCACCATCTCCTTGGAGGGTGTTTTCTCGAGTGGTGGCAGGACGCCGTCCTTGCGCCACTGTTTGCAGAGGTCACTTGCTTCCTCTACCGAGCATGGCAGAGGCGGTACATCGAAGTTCGCAACCCTCGCTTGTTTCTGGGGCGAAAGTGTATTGACCTCAGCTTCGCGTCCCCGCTTGTAGCTAAACCTCCCGATCTTGTAAGTGGTGCCGCTCGCAGGTCACTCTGGAGCGCTCTTCTTTTTCTGTCTCTCGACTATGGGCTCGATGTTCTTCGTGCATTCGATTAGCTTTGAAAACGTAGGTGTTTGCAGATTGATGAGCATACCTTTGTATTCATCTCGCATGCACTGCAGGCATATCTCCACGAGCCGGCTTTCGGGCATTGGATCTTTGCACTCCAAGGATTTCGCCCGGAATTTCTTGATGAAGGTGATCCCATCCTCCTCGCGCTTCTGGTACATCCGCGAGAGATGGATCATTGTCACCTTTTCTTCCATTTGGAAGAACTTGGTATAAAACTTCTGGACCATGTCGTCCCAAGTCTTCACGGATCCGGCCTCCAATGTTCGGTACCACTTGTATGCTACATTCCCAAGAGATTTTGGGAATTCTCGCATCAGCAGCTTGGGATCGGCTCCGTACGGACCCATGACATCAATGAAACGCATGACATGCTCATGAGCGTTTCCATTGACGTCCTCGAACTTATCCCATTTAGGAGCCTTGTACCCCGCCGGGTTAGGCATTAGATAGATCTCTCGTGGAATGGGTGGATCGTTGTCTAACTTCGGGATAATAGTATCCGCGAATGACTGATGAGCCAGGATGGTGTCCACGCGCTTCTGCAAAGACGTCATGCATTCTGGAATGCTCCCCTCGGTAGTTGCCGGAGGGGTTGCCGTAGGCGGTGGCGACACATATGCCGCCGGAGGGTTGGGAGCATACTGAGTACCTGCGTTTCCCCAGATCATCGTTGGGGGAGGCAAAGGGTACTGCAGAGTTGGGTTGGACGCCAAAGTCGAGGGCTGAGGAGCGTGAGCAGCAGGAGGCAGCATCTGTGCCGTTGATCCTTGAACCGAAGGCAGCTGCGCAGCCGACGGTGGAGTCTGCAGATGAGGGTTGGGAGGTGTGGCTGACACTCCCAATCCTGGAGCAGTAGGGGTTCCTCCTCCCTGAGGGATAGCGATGGCTGGCGGAGGATTTGGCGCCAGGGTGCCCAGAACAGCCAAGATTTGTTCTAATTGCGCAGATTGAGACTTGAGAGCTTTCGCCTGACTTTGGACAGTGGCATCCAAAGACTCTAACGTTGGTGCTTCACCGGGAGTCGTCGGAGTACGGCGGGTCTCGTCTCCCGAGGGAGTTTCGGTGGAAGGCGATCGGTTGCTGACATCATCCTCCTGAGACATGGTTGCTTTTGCTGGTAAGATTCACGTCGGGTTCACCAAAATGTGCACAAGAGATTCCGGCGGGGAGACCTCCGTGTACACCGTACGTAGTGGATCAAGGATCGCACAGGAAGAGTAGGGGTGTGTGTAGGGAGAGAGTAAGTCAGTAGCAATGTCTGAGAGAGAGACAGAGGTTTGGCAGAGCTTCCGCGTATGGTAATGTGTTCTCTTTTGTATGGAAAGGTTAACGATATATATATATATACTGGAGAACATGACCGTTGTAGTGTGGTTAATGCGCCCATTGATGGCGGCTTAATTAGCTTAACCATAACGGCACGTTCGTCCGAGTATATAGGAACCGTTATAGCACGTGGTGCGCGAATACCGGAACCGTTACGAGGTTGACCGGGTTTGACCGGATTGACCGGGTCTAGGGAGCTCGTGCCATAGATCTCTCAAAACAGTTACTAAAGGTCGCGAGCGGGCTTGGCTCGCACGCGACAGGGCTTACTCTAGCCTCCAAACCACTAAGTCCCTACAAGTCCCGTGCAGTGGTATGCGAGGGCTCTGTCTCGCAGCCCCCACATGGATCAGCTCGGCTGGTGATCCAGTGTGTGTGGAGCACAATATGGTGTGCTGGATGGCTGCCACGTGGCCAAGATCTGTCATGTCAGAAAGCAGTATCTACAGCGGTCAACACTAGATTTGACATATTCTCTTCCAATCACGCAGAATCTATGAACTCAATGTTAAAGGATGCGAGATATCATTGCGTGCTCTCGTACTGTTCGTTTGTGCTCAGACAAATGTCTCAGTGGTTTTACGATAGGCGGATCGAAACTGGCACTTGGAACACAAAGTTGACCCCAGAGCGCGAGGCAATCATGCAGAAGAATCTTAACGACGCAAAAATGCTACACGTCACACAGCTGGATGCACTTGAATTTCGTGTAACGGGTAGGAACCATGGCACTGCCAAAGTGTACTTCTCGCACTACAACAAATACAGCCTCCGTTGACAGCAAAATTTGTCGGTAGATAGCTTAAATTTGTCGGCAGATATTCTACCGACAGAAATTGGTTTGTCGATCCGTAGTCACAATAGCTCCGTCGTTAGAGTGATAGCCGACAAACGTTATGTTTGTCTGCAGAAAGAGTAAGCAGCGACATATATTTCTGTCGGTAGTTTCGTTCTACTGACTATGTGTTTTTGTCACCTTTAAAACTGGCGACAAACATATATTCTTGTTTATTTAGATAGATGACATCCAGAATAGTCACTAGAAGAGAAGTTTGACGGTACTTCATCTTTCTTGTGACCTTCGTGCTTGTCACCTTTATCACAACTTAATAAAAAAAAAATCACTTTTGAAGACCATCCAAACATGCTGCCAAACATAAACAAGATGCCATAAATTGGCATTTTACATAAGAAATAAGTTGGCTACATACACTACTTGCATTCAGCAACATGTCATAGATTGCCAAAACTACATAAAACTTAGCATCGAAACCCAGTTCAAAATATTCAAAGTCGCAGCAGATTTGAGCTTAGTTCAAAAACTAAACAAGTCATTCCAGATTCTAGTCTAGTTAACAGAAATAATAGACATAATAGACATAGTGGATCCAAAACTCCGTGACATGAACTATATATAGCACTCCATTCACGAACATCTGGTCCAAAAAGCTAACGTACTCCATTCACGAACCCCTGCAAATATTCATACATAAAGTCACTGCCTACTTGATTCCTAGATAATGATAGTTATAAATTAAATATAAAAGCATTCATCATAGATAATGATAGTTATAAATTTTACAACAGATCAACATTCTCCATCTACAATATATTGGTAGCAGATTGGTACTTTCTTGCCTGGGAGATATTAGGTACACAGTACCTTTTCAATGGCCAGAATATTAAGTAATGGCAAGTAAACATAAAATTTAGGACACCAACTAGTGAAGACCATTAGAGTCATTGTCGTCTAACTGAAGAAATTAACTCCTGACCAAATAGTACGTACACGACCAATGTTCCTTCTCTTTCTCTCTATGCTAATCGTGTACGAACAAATAGTTTACCTGTTTAGTACTGAATCATAGGATGAGGTACTAAACAGGAGCCAGATACATGCTTATAGAGATATCATTCAGTCTGCACAAGTATATATAGTTTTCTAGTTTGATCATGAACAAGTGGAGCCAGACACTATGTAATTAGAACTTGATAAATACAAGCAGGAAACAGGATATACTAAGTTAGTAATAAAAATTGATAAATATAGCTAATTTTCTTAATTACACTAAACCCGATCTAACTACTTTTATGCAAGTATAGATCAAACTCAATTAAAGTCAGGTTGGGTTCTCAAATTCTTATGCATGATTGATTAAAATATGGGAAAGGGAGTGGCAGAGGGCACTGGGCACGGACTCAGTCTCTCTTTGAAGCAATATCACTTTGAGAGTAGTATCAGACTACTTTAGATCAATGGTGCAAAAGGGAATACCTGTATTTGCCTACGCATATTCACATCAAAATCCCCAAAGCTCAATTTACCGGCATATCAGAGAGCATATCTGCTTTTCATTGCACAAATAGTAGGTTAGTGTATTAAAACACCTTAATCCCCCACATACGATTCAAGAACTATAGTCATAGCTCATTCCCAATCAAATGGTAGATTTAGCATAGGCATGCGATCTTTGAAGTTGGTACAATTACAACACAGTGAGTTCATATCAAAATGGAAAACTAAACCAATACAGAACGAAGGTAGTTGCGTTATTGTGAATAAACAACTACCCCTCTGGCAATGTAGTTGAAGGAAATATCTAAAATTACGCCTACAAATAGATACAATGAGAATAGGGGTTTGTGTACCACATATGTCGCAATTGAGAGCTGAAGCAGTTTGTATTTCAGAACTGACTTTCAGTTAAACCACTAAGTTAAGCTACTTAAAACATACAAAATGCCTAAACAGGGAATCAAATAAACGCCTACAGAACAGGAAGGAGCACCTGCTGCAAAAGTAACATCACAAATATTGGATTGCTTTACCGAAAAAAAGGGACTACATTAGATTCATAAATATCCCCAGATGTGAGAATTAAAAAAAAAAAAAATCACAAAATCATACTACTGAAGCATGATCATAGCTGGGAAACTGACTTTAGAGCAAAAGTGATGACCTCTTATTTGATTTACCCCTTGAAGAACAGAGCATAGAATGATCAATGAGTATAATCAACTGACCTGAGATAATCACTTCACATGAATGGATTTTATAAGCACCTTTGCCAAATACAACCACACTATTCAAGTCCCGGATTTGTCATGAAAATTTCAAATGTTCACTGTTTAATATATATCTATTTTAGTGTTTAAATATAGTCCATTTATTAGTTAGCCCAAAGTAAGAGCCTATGTTTAAAATGAACACACTTAAGATGCTTAAGGGTGATGACCACTGATAAGGATGAATGATTTAGAAGAGCTTGCCTAGTTGAGAAGCAGGAAAGCAACATTTGATTATCAAAATTAACTAACATTACAGAATCTACTAAAAAACTATAACTTTGATACAACATTGCCAAACAATATAAAACTCATAGTTTCACTAAGAATTGGTAATGAATATACATATATACCTGCCACAAATTCAAGCTCTGGGAATTGGATTATGCACTGGGCACTGAATTTGAGACGTTGGCATTGTAGGAGACAAGGTGAGTTTGCATCAACAGTTAACACCACACAACCAAAGAAAGCACACATGAATGATTTGTATAGTCAAACTACATCTTTATTTATGAAGGTTCAAAGGTAAACTAAGTTTATGACAAATCACTGACAGCAAAAACACCACATAGAAAAAACAAAAAACCTTACAAAACGGGAAAAAAGTATCTAATGAGAAATCTAAAATTGATAAGAAATAACATACCCAGCATTATTGATCCAAAAAAAAAAAAAAAAAAACTGGGAAAGACACATACCACAAGATTGATGATCGTCAGGTGTATAAAGGCCAATCAGTCCATTCCCAGAAGCATGTCCATTCTCACAGACTTAAGCTCCAACAACTGGTTCACCATCATCATGAAGCCCATAAAGGAATAAACCCTCCTCAAGCAGAATGCGGAATACAGATCCCAGGTCATGCTTGTGGAACAATTCGAATAGCCCTTAATTCCAAAGAACCATCACGAACACACGCCAATTTCATTACCAGTAGAACAACTCGATTAGCCCGAATTTCACAACCCCAAAAGTTTCAAACATCAACATCATCCAGATTTTATAAGTTACGCATCGATTACAGATTGAGATTACATGTTAACTGGTCAGAGTTGCAACAGCAGCGGCGAGAGAGATCCGAGGGCGAGCGCACATACAACCTCTAAGGAAAGGGAGAACAATCTCGGATCGAGTGAGGAAGAGGAAGATTAAAGAGGGAGAAGATTCAAATACCTGAATTCCGGGATCGAGCCGCAAGAAATCCTTCGAGAGACTGGTCGGAGGAGTTGTTCACAATCATGATGCAGAGGAGTCGTCGAGCCTCTTAGAATCCTTCGGGATCGATTAATTTCAAGAGAGCACCGCGGGATCGAAGATAAGATCGTCGATTGATAGGGTACGGTTGAAGAGAGGATCGCCAATTGAGAGGGAGATAGAGAGGTTACTGAGAGTCCAAGTCTGAGTGGGTCGTGCGAGTTGAGTGTTTATGAGTGCTTCTCGACTTCTTGTATTTTTTTTGAGGAGATTGTTTATCATAATTCGTGTGGTGTGTGAGTGAAAGTGTTTCAAATTTTTTTTAATTCCCTCTCTAAAATTTGGTAGTGCGGGAATATTTTAAAGTTACCTTTCAAAATTTTGTACATTTTTTTGGTTGATAATCGTGTATGTCAACAAAACATAAAGTCTGTCACCTTATTTATTTTTTCGAGATGGAAACCAAGCGCATAACTTATGCTTGACTAATTTTTCATTAAAAATATATAAATAATCACAATGTTGACAAATAATAGCACATATATCGACAAACATAAATATTGTCGATAAATCATACAACTGCCGACACAGAATTGCTTGTCGATAAGAAAATGGTCGGCACAGGTCAGAATTGTTGTAGTGTCGGAGGGGTACTGGGTTTGCGATTGTGGCAAGTTCCAGTTGGACTGGCAACCGTGTGTCCACGCTTGTGCGTGCGCTCCAATACTTAGAAAACAACATCCTCATATGGGTATGGAAGAAGGGTTGCCTCCTTCAGACGGGCTTGTCATGTACAATTTCACGAGCAGAACCTACAGTGCGGACTTCTACAGGAGAGCTTACGCCGGGAAAATTGAGGTTCTTCCTGATCGTGTAGACTGGGATACACGTCGGATCCCACCGGAGATAAGCAACCTTGTCACTCTTCCACCAGTGAAGGTAGTGAAACGTGGAGCACCACAGACAACCAGGATACCGTCTGAAGGAGAAAAACGTAGGTATGGTACTAGGAAGCACAAGTGCTCTCGATGTGATAAGGAAGGCCATAACGTGAAGACATGCCCCACGAGGGCGCATACAAGGGCGCCTAGGAAGATACCAGGCGCCCCTGTGTGCGCCCCTGGGCTTCTGGGTCAAATTTTTTCCTTGTTTCACAGCTAGGGCGCATACAGCATGTTCTGTATGCCCCAACACATAAAAGTATGCGCCCCAGGCGCCCTTCATGATTTTCAGTCAAAATTGATGTTCTTGTATACGCCCTATGTGATTAATCAGTCAAAATTGATGTTCTTGTACGCCCAGTGGTTCAAGAACATGATTTTTACATGAACGTAGCCGTGAAATTTACAGAACAACTTGATTTCATGAACCAATTTTGCACCAAAAAATCAACACAACATCAATTTTATCTAACCCTAGAACATGAGTTTGATGAAGTAAACTTGAAGAGGTGAAAGAAACTCACCTCTTGGTGGACATTGGCCGGTGCAGAGGGAGGAGGCGGTGCCGGTGAAGCCGCGGCCGCAGCCATTATTCCCGTCGGCGCCGGAGAAGAGGACGGAGAGAGAGTCCCTTGGCTCCCGGAGGTGAGATCTCCAAGTACTCCTTCAACAAGGGCAGTCGGAGAGGATTGGGAGGAGGCCATGAGAGCGAGAGAGTGAGAGAATCGACTGAGAGAGGTGTTTGGTGGTGGGAGCGACGGAAAAAATGGAGGAGGAGGAGGAGGGGAAGTCTCGGTGGTGTGAGTGAGGGAGAGTAACAGTGAGAGAGAAAGAGAGGACGTTTGTTGGGGTTCTCGGGTATAATCCCGATGCCCAGGAGAGAGAAGAGAGAAAGTTCTTTTTGAATTTTAATATTTTTTTAAAATGATATATTTTTATTAGTGTAATTAGGTTATTATTTTTTGATTAGTTTCTGAAATAGGGTCAAACTAAAAGACAAGAAGTCCAATGGTTAGTTTGCACCAACAAAGTGATGAATGGTTTTTTCCCAATTTCTTCTTTGATTTGACCTATTGCAGATGCAAACAACACAGTTCACTCCATCATAGATCCAAAATAAAAAGTGATTCACTCCTTCAGATTCAAAATGAAAAATGATTTGACCCAGAACAACATACGAGAGGCTGAGTAGAGAGATCCGTGAGACAGAGACTAACATGGATTTGTGGAACCCTCGTCGAATCGGCTGGGTGGCGTTGGCAGAAACGGCGGAATGGAGTCGCTGGACCTGGGCTCGGTCCGGCGCTGTTAGCGGATGGGTTTGCACGGCAACCTTGCCGAGTCTCGGCCTTCTCCTGTACCTCATCGGATTCATGCTTCCAATCACCTTCTTCTACGTAATTTTCACCGACTTGTCCAGAAGATCGGCGGTGGGAACAATCGCAGAGTAGGTGCGAATTTCGTTATGAATGTCAAAATTTCAGGACTTGGCCATCGGGTCTGACCTTTTCGGAGATTCTACACAAGGGTGCGATTAATTGCGCCGGTAGAACGATTTAGGGTTCTACACATGGGTGCGATGGTGTTAATTTTTGGGTTTTCTGTGGGGTTCCCCTTCTCATCTTCTTCTTCCTCTTCTCATCCCCATCTCTTTGGCGGCTGTGAAATGAGGGGAAGAGAGAAAGAGGGGGAAGAGAGAGAGGGACTAGGGTTATAAATGAAAGAGAGGGAGGGGTTAGAGTAATATATAAGAGGTAATTTTATAAATTTCAGGAGTAAAATTATCTTTTTGCACGAGCTGTTAGTCAACCGTTAGCTTCTATTAGGTGGGTTAGAAGACAAGCAAATGCATGTGCTGACTTGCTTGCTAGAAAGTTGCATTGTAGTAGCAGTGAGGATGGTAGTGAAGTTCTTAGTTGTTCTGAATTTGTTCAAATGTTGCTTAAAGATGGTTGTAATGGTGTTTAGTTTTTAATGAAATTTTGATTGTCAAAAAAAAAAAAAAAAAAGCTTCCATCCAAAAAAAATATGCAAACAGTCTTTTTCCAAAACACAGGGTAGGTGAGAGGAATTTATCATAAACTCAGAGATGGTCACAGTCTTTTACCCATGCAAATTGGGTCGTAGGATAGGAAAGACGGAGACATTAGGCAAGTGAGCAGTACTTGCTCAGAGTAATGCCACGATTGATGACAAGGATCGTATAAAGAGCGTCTTTGACTCCTGGTATGTAGCTGCGGAGGGTCAATACTAAGAAAATGGAACTCAACGCTGCACCAGCGATGCTCGAAGCAAACACATACTGAAAGAAGCAAAATTATGATTAAGATTTATTTGTTGCTGTGAGAGGATAGAGATAGTTTTTTTGTGATCAATATTTTGGTAGTGTACACTAAACCTACGTGCAAAATGCATTTTCGGACACAAAATTCCATGCAATTTGAATTTTTCACTACAAACCCCCGCAATGCACATATGTGGAACACACAACCCCATGCACTTTCAATTTTCAACTACAAACCCTTGCAATGTATATGTGGGACACTTAACACTAAATTGATAACGGAGGTTAAATTTCAAACGAAAACTGAACACGTGATAATCACGTGATGGTATTTGAAATTGTTTTTTTTCATCCATAGTGCTAGCACGTGAATAGCGCGTGATGAATTTCCGTTAGAAATTTGACCCCCGTTATGAATTTGGAGTTAAGGGTCCCACAAATGTATATGCAGGATTTTAGTGAAAAAATTTAGATTGTAAGGGCTTATGTGTACCACGGATGTGTATTCGGGAAATTGTAGTGAGAAATTAAAAGTGTAGGGATTTTTGTGTCCCAAAAATGCATTTTGCATGTATGTTTAGTGTCCATTACCAAAAAAAATAAATGACAAGGATAAAGCGGACATTTCCATAGAACTTTATTAGAAATAAGAATGCATTTTAAATTAACTAACACTACAAGGAATTTGTGTATCAAGGATAAAATTTTAGCCACAAAACGCAATTTGTTGCAAAAAACAGTATATTTAATGAGAAAAACACGCTTTTGTCTCAAAAGATTTCACTGAAGGACTAAATCGCAATGCTACACACACTTTGATGACTAAATGAAAAATTTCAATATAACATTAATTTAAATTTGTCGCAAAAAATTGGTTTCCGGTAGTAAAACAAAACTGTCTCTAGAATTCAGTAAAGGACTAATTTGCAATGTTTTCCAAATTTTAACTGATGAGACAACAACTTAAAATGTTTAACTGGCGTGAACTTCTTATTCGTCGGTTTCTTTCCCTCCAAGCCTTAAGCCCCAAATCGATTACGATCTGTCACTGCAAGTTAGTGCTATGATGAATGTACTCAGCATACTAACTGTATTTAATATCATTTTCCATCATGTACATTGAGTTATTGTTTTGTTATCCTGTGTGTTCCTATTTTTTGGAAGTAGATAGCTGCAATTGTACAAGATGCCAACTATTAACTATTTGATTTCAACTACATCATCAATTTGTATTATAAAGGCATCATATTGTTGTTATTTTGTTTGACTGATAGGTCTATTTGAAGTGCTTAGAGTCTTTTCTTTGCTCTTCTCACAATCAAGATGGAACGAAGGTTGAGTACAGGGTGTGGGGTACTCCTTTGATTAACACCTCTTTCCTATAATTAGGTCTTTTAACTTCCCTTAAGTTTCTCTGTTATTTATGATTGTGTATTATCCTTGAGTTCTGTCTTTCCATTGAAGCCTAATTGTTATCTGTTTCAACTGTAACCTTTTTCTGTTCTTTCTTTGTGTCCAGGGTTCAAGATTTAGTCTTTCGAGTTCGTTCAATTTTGGTACTGAATCTCAATCTATGCATTTGATTACTCTGCATTAAAAAGTTTGGCATTTTGAAGCTGTGAATGTTGTTTATATGTGATTTCAAGTTGTTGAATTTATGACTGCGTGTTTCAACCTGTATGAATGACTTGAAAATCTATGGCATTGACTGTTAGTGTGGCTTGTTCCAACATCATCACTCTGAATTCATGAAGGCATGAAACTCGCGTTGTAGTATATGTTGTTTCACATGCATATCAAGTAAACGAAAGGATTCATTGTGGATTCTTATGTTTTTCCTCTTAATTGTAATTGATTAGTGTGGTTACTCTGTATTGGTTTTCTGTTTGCTATTGTGTTATATCCATGAATGTAGTTATCTTCATCTGTTATCCAAACACTGAAAGTTTGATTATAGTTGTCAACAGTTTCCCATGTTTTTTTTTTTTGCATTGACACTCAATGACTTGCAACTAAGGAGAAGAAAAGTGATGATTTCTTCTTCTTCACTTCAAATTGGTGAATATCCAGTTACTCTAAGCACTCAACATTCAATTGTTTCAAGTTCGTATCTTACAATTACCTTCTTCTATTCCCTATATAAACTAGAATTAAAGTTATTGTTAGGAATTTGACTTGGATCAATTTAGGCAACAAAGAAGAAAAGTCAAAAGCTTGACTTATGGAAACAACTCTTTTAGGAAGCACGGTTGTTTCCTAGTCAACTAGGAAACAAAGTGTCTATGGGTTTCTTTGGCAATATATATAGCCACCATTTGTTTTTGGTTTGAACACACACACGGAGAGTAATTGGTGAGCTTTGAGAAGCTTTTGTGAGTGTGTGTCGGGTGGGTGTTTCGGGTTGCCGTCGTGGCCGTTCTGGCCACGGCGTGCATTGTAATCGGGTTCTCTTCTCAAAAAAATATCTGGTTCTGGCCGTGGATTAGTTAGCGGGTTCATTACAAATTCGTTAGTGAATCACGTTAAATATCTGTCTCGTTCTTGTTTCGCTTTCGTCGTTCTTGCTCAAATACCCCCATGTTATAACAAACTGGTAACAGAGCTCTGAAACAAGAGTTCTGTTACAACAAACTGGTATCAGAGCCAGGTCAGGGGATCACCAGTTTCAACAAACTGGTATCAGAGCCAGGTCAGAAGGAACACCAGTTTTAACAAACTGGTATCAGAGCCGGGGTTCCAAGATCAGGGTGGAGCCAAGAGCTTGGGTTTCACGTTTTGGTGGAACTCAAAGCTAGGGTTTCGTGATTCAGGTGGAGCAGGCTATTCGGAGTAGGGTTTCGAGATTCCACCAAGAACGATGTCTAGTTTGGCGATCAAGATCGATCTGTTCGTGAGAGAGAAGCAGGTACACCCACCATCTGAAGCCCCTTGGACGGGGCTATCTGGGCTCCTGTTGGAGCAATCTGGCGCGCATCTGATTAGGCGTGCAAGGGATCTGGCAAATCCAGCACGCATTCAGTAATGGCGCGAATCTGGCGGTTCACGCGCATCTAGCGTTATGGCGACTGACATTCAGGCGTAATCCGGCTCCCAGCGTGGAGCATCTGGCGTGTAAATTGAATCTGGTTCTGGCTCATGCATTTCAAGAACTCGTTGGAGTTGGAGCAACGGCATGGAGCAACTGGCGCGTGAGATTTCTGGCATGCGCATCTGATTCTGGTTCTGGCGCGCATTATGCACGATTTGTTCTGGCGTGCATCTGGTTTTGCAGCGTGTACCATGACACGCACTGAGCTCGCATCTGGCGCGATCTGTTTCTGGCGAGCATCTGGCGCATCTGAGGCATACGGGGCGCATCGGACATGACAATTTGGGCACTCGTCATCGGTGCATCTGGTCTGGATAACATCTTGGCATTCTGTCATGGTGCATCTGTCTGGCGCAATTGGGCGCATCGGGAATACATTCGGTCCTGTTTTCTCAGTGAATGTATCCGTGTCTGGTTCTGGGTGGAGCACTTGTTTCTGTTTCCGGAAGTGCAACCACATCGGGCGCATTCGTTGCAGGTACGCATGGTAGTTGGAGCAACGATTTGGCGATTCGGGTTTCGCATACGCTGCGGAACATCAGTCTTGGGAGGCGTGCTCGATCTGGTTTTGGGAGACGCATCCGGTTCAGGTTTGAGAAGAGGAGCATCAGGTTCTGGTTTCGGGTTGCTGAGATGATTCAAGTCAAGGTGGAGATTTGTTAAGAATTTGACTTGGATCAATTTAGGCAACAAAGAAGAAAAGTCAAAAGCTTGATGTAGATACTGCTTTCTGACATGACAGATCTTGGCCACGTGGCAACCATCCAGCACACCATATTGTGCTCCACACACACAGGATCACCAGCCGAGTTGATCCATGTGGGGGCTGCGAGACAGAGCCCTCGCATACCACTGCACGGGACTTGTAGGGACTTAGTGGTTTGGAGGCTAGAGTAAGCCCTGTCGCGTGCGAGCCAAGCCCGCGCGCGACCTTTAGTAACTGTTTTGAGAGATCTATGGCACGAGCTCCCTAGACCCGGTCAATCCGGTCAAACCCGGTCAACCTCGTAACGGTTCCGGTACTCGCGCACCACGTGCTCTAACGGTTCCTATATACTCGGACGAACGTGCCGTTATGGTTAAGCTAATTAAGCCGCCATTAATGGGCGCATTAACCACACTACAACGGTCATGTTCTCCAGTATACATAGATCGTTACCCTTTCCATACAAAAGGGGAACACACTGCCATACGCGGAAGCTCTGCCAAACCTCTGTCTCTCTCTCAGACATTGCTACTGACTTACTCTCTCCCTACACACACCCCTACTCTTCCTGTGCGATCCCTGATCCACTACGCACGGTGTACACGGAGGTCTCCCTGCCGGAATCTCTTGTGCACATTTTGGTGAACCCGACGTGAACTTACCAGCAAAAGCAACCATGTCTCAGGAGGACGATGTCAGCAACCGATCGCCTTCCACCGAAACTCCCTCGGGAGACGAGGCCCGCCGTACTCCGACGACTCCCGGCGAGGCACCAACTTTAGAGTCTTTGGACGCCACTGTCCAAAGTCAGGCAAAAGCTCTCAAGTCTCAGTCTGCGCAGTTAGAACGGATCTTGGCCGTTCTGGGCACCCTTGCGCCAAATCGAAGTCACAGAAGTATTCGATAGTGGCTACTGCAGCATACGAAGGTTGCACGGCACAACCTCAACTCCAAGCTCAGTCAACATGCGCTGGATCAAGAAGTACTATCCCTGACTTCTCTTATTTCATACGTTTTATGATAACGTTGCTTAATGTCTCATGTGGCTATGATTGACGCAATCTCCTCTCCCATATGAGAGGATTGTAATCCTATCTCTCCCATATGAGAGCGTTATAATAAAAGAATTCTCCCAAATGAGAAGTTCATATTTCTAGCCGTTTATATTGCTCTATTTAATTTGTTATTACTGTTAACAATGATTTATTCGCTGCAATAGCAATTTATACAACTGCGATCCTAAGTGATCATCAAAGCCTATCTCTTACGATAGCAGCAAATACAAACGCGATCTTAATTGATCATCAAAGCCTATCTCTTACGATAGCAGCAAATACAAACGCGATCTTAATTGATCATCTAAAGCCTATCTCTTACGATAGCAGCAAATACAAACGCGATCTTAATTGATCATCAAAGCCTATCTCTTACGATAGCAGCAAATACAAACGCGATCTTAATTGATCATCTAAAGCCTATCTCTTACGATAGCAGCCAATACAAACGCGATCTTAAGTGATCATCTAAAGCCTATCTCTTACGATAGCAGCCAAATACAAACGCGATCTTAAGTGATCATCTAAAGCCTATCTCTTACGATAGCAGCCAAATACAAATGCGATCTTAATCGATCATCTAAAGCCTATCTCTTACGATAGCAGTCAAACGCAAATGCGATCTTAAGTGATCATCAAAGCCTATCTCTCACGATAGCAGTCAATACGAATACGATCTTAATTGATCATCTAAAGCCTATCTCTTACGATGGCAGCCAATGCAAATGCGATCTTAAGTGATCATCCAAAGCCTATCTCTTACGATAGCAGCGAAATACAAAAACGATCTCAATCGATCATCTAAAGCCTATCTCTCACGATAACAGTTTATACAAATGCGATCTTATATGATCTTCTCAAGCCTATCTGTTACGATAGCAATTTATACGCAAAGTGATTTTAGTTGATCACCCAAGCCCGTCTGTTACGGTGGCAACGTAGGTGCAGAATCATCTTATTGGATTTTCTAAAGGTCTATCTGCTGCGATAGCAATTTATGCGAGAAACGATCTCAAGCAATTCTCTAATAAAGCCTATCTTCTATGATAGGAATTCGCACCACTCAACGATCTTAATTGATCTGTTAAAAACTATCAGTTACGATAGCAAAGTTGTGAACATGATCTCATATGATTTACAACGACCAACTACAAGCCCATCCGTCAAGATGGCACAGCTGCGAAATTACGATCTTGAATGATCTAGCGAAACATCTGCGAATTGACATCGCATATGTGAAATCATTACATGGCATTATGCAAGGCAAAACAAGCCGAAACGCATGCGAAATTGTATTTTGTTGCAAAGAGAGCAGATAATACAAAAGCTATATATCATTATGAGTTAGATGACTTACAATTTATCTATCTAGATAACAGCTTACAAGCGAAAAGCTCGAATCTAACTACGCAGCCAACATGGCTTACAATACATTCGAAAAATGGCTGATAAGCCAGCAGAGACACGGTACGGAAACCCGGACTGCAAAGAATGAACCCCCCTGGCTTCAAACGCCGGCTACACAGTGCCCAGATCTGCGGGTGAACATCTGTAGCAAGGGGGATCTTGCTCTAAAAAGAGCCGCATGAAGCCGTACGCTCGACATCCTGCTATCCGACAAGACCGTTGTCAGATATGCTCCCCATTACATTTGCCCAAGGAACCACCGGTTCCAGCGATCAAACTGCAAGCAGAAGCTCCAAAGGGCAAGGGCTCCTTGTAGACGGGGATGAACACAGCGGTTCGCAACCCTGAGTTCAAGAACGAAGAGGCAAGAAACCCTCCTCCAGGGATGCTGGAGGAGAATCCCGCTGTTCATTACGAGACGGTAGCACGGTCACTTCGGCGCTGCACCTTGCCACGAGGCGGCCGGAAACATGACCTGCACGCATAATACACGAAGAAATTTCTTCGAACACACATGAGATATTATCTGCATCCTCTTTATGATGGTTATAAAGAGCAATAAGCCTCATAAAGTGGATCTTGGAAACTATTTCTATAGCACAAAGCGCAAACTCAGGATTCAAAACTTGAAGTTGCCATGAATCAACGAAAAACAAGCGTTGAAGCCAGCAGTCGTAAGGACTCACGGCAAAGCACATGTTTGGGATGAAGAACCCAAATGGCAAAGACAGGGTTTATATAGACCCTGTGGAGACTCTTCGGTTGCCTAAGATGAGTCAGCAAAATTCAAAAGAGGGTAAGTTCAATCACTTACGCCTTGAAAAGCGGTAACAATCAATTACCCTACTAAAGGCTACGACGATTCAGTTGCGTATCCTAATAAATGACGGATAGTCATGATTCGGATGGACTTCCCAACGGAAGCGTGCTTATCTGCCGAGAAATTAGCGCGAAAATCAAGCAGAGAATCAATTGCTGATGTCATAATTGGATATGCACAGAAATGTCCAATCAAATCCCGAAAAGGGCAAAACGGGCAAACTCATTGTTTGTTGTTAAAAAAAGAGGGGGGAGAAACCCTAGCAACATTACATTAATGTTTCAAAACATTACATTAATGTCTCAGCCATTTTCCCGTTTTCTTTTCAAAATTCGAAAAGTCAAAACAAATTCTTGATTAAGGAGTCTTGGGGCTCGAACTGCTCGCTCAGCTTCTCCACTTGTTTCACTTCTTGCTTCAGTAGCTCGCACTTGGCATTCATTTCGTGATACAGCTTCAAAGCTTCATCAACCTTTTGCTTTTGCTGCTCCACCTTCTGCATCTCAGCTGCGAGATTCTGGTGACCGAGTGTCAAAGTTACAGCTGCGCGAATCAGTGTAACTCTGTCCTTGAGGAATTTGAAACCAAGTCTGCCTTGGACTTTGAACAGGAGATTTTGGCACATGCCACACAGCAATTCAGCACTCTGGGCCGAAATGGTCGCAGGTGTAGCCGCAGACAGCTGCTCCAGTATCCAGATGGCTTCAGTAAGGAATAGCCTCCTGTCAAAAGGTCCGATCTCCAGAGATCTCACAAACGATCGGGGGTATCTGAGACGCATTCGGACCACCCAGTCTACATCGGTTTGCTTCAAACCTGAGACATCAAAAATGAGTTATAATGTAAAAACTCGCAAGCAAATAATGCGACGTGCGAACGGTAAATCTTTACCTACCAGTGCCTTCCAGAATTTCATGAAGAGAAGGGATGCGGGCCACCGGGTTGTTCGAAGACTGCCCTCGCTCCATGGCTCTCCTATCAGCTGAGAGCTCCAACCTCTCATAGTCAGGAGGAAGAGTGTAGGCCGCACCAGCTGCGACTGCATTCCCAACCTGCGAGCCCCAAATGCTCCACGCAGGAATAGGTGCTTCTGGCTCAGTCATCGCCGGAGGCGAAGGGACAGCTGAAGTCGCTGGGCGGAGGACACTCCCAGATGCGAAAACATTAGCATCACTTGTCCTTTCTTCCTCACCACCGGTACGGACACCTTCGTCCATCGGCACAGCATCAGCTTCGACATCATCGGAAAGTTCGATGACATCTTCGGGAGGCTCGCTTATGTGCCCAGCAGCTGCGACGGGCTTCTCGGTATGGGAGCTCGGAATTGGAACATGGGATGCAGAAGGCTGACTTCTCTGCTCCAGCTCAGGTTCCTCAGCATGACCTGCGATACCAAATGCAATAATGTGAGGTAACTTGTGTTATAAGTTATTTCGCTATCTTTACTAAAGCTAAGAATAAGCACCTCCACGCGAAGGTGGGATTGAGGTATCCTCATCGTACACTAGGGACGTGGAACCGTGCCCTATCAGTGTGTCCTCACTAAGCAAATCTTTAAGAGAAGCGTGACCTGGGATGCGAGTAAACCAGTCATGATTTTGCCTCAAGTGGCTACAGCCTAGTATGTGCATATCACTCAAAATAATTACCTGAGGGTTCTCCGCATTTGCTTACCAACCAACGGCGAATGTCAGGCTTTGACACACCGTGCTTTAACGCACCCACAATTACATCTCTATAAGTAACTGCGAGATTGAAGATCTCACCTTTATTGCCACCTGCGATCTCTTCGAAGTCCGCTTGGACTTGCTCTAGCTCTGCTGCATCCTCTCCGGGAACCTCATCTTCCTCCTCCACATGAGGAGCCACTTCTTCGGGAAGCTCGTCTTCCTCGCCAACTGGACGCACTAAGTCGTCAACATGCTGCTCTTCGAGGCTCCGCTGTTTCACACGCTCGAGCTCCTCTTCCTCTCGCTGCCTTCTTCTTTCAGCAGCCTCCGCGGCTGTCTTCCGGGACTCAGCAAGAACATCCTCACTTATAGGATCATCTGGAATGCCAGAATGGGCATCTCTCTTTTGCCTCTTGGCCACAAGGCCACCAACGGCTTCATCATCATCATCTGCGAATACATAATTGGTTCAAAGAAAAGAACTGCAAAGAAGTCATGATAAAGGGCAAGGAGATGCGACGGAAGTACCTCCTGACTCTTCCTCGCGCATCACAACTGTTCTTTCTTCTTCTTCATCACTTACTTGGGGCTCCTGCCTCTCTTCCTCCTCCTCTTGGTTGAATGGAACGAAAGTCTCAACTGCGAGATCTTTTCGCACTTTGCTGGGCATACGACCCTTGCCTTTGTCCTTGATGGAAAGGGACCTCACTGGGGGAGAAGCTGGAGCACTCCTAGGGGAAGAAATCGTAATTCCCTTTTGCCTAGGTCTTTTCACTCTCGGCGCCGCAGTCGCTGGAGGGGGCGGGTCATCTCTAGGAGGAGACGGAGTCGGAGGGTTGTCTATCAGCGAGTCAGCAAAAGTATTCATGACTGCGCGAACCCTTGTTTCGACCTCGGCATCCATCCTCCATGCTAGCCGGAACGACTCCCCTTTCCTTCTGGTGGCAACAATGGTGTCCACCAGCGATTTGGAGCGATCACCAGCTGCGAACCTCCGCACATGACACTGAAACAGTACAGAACGAAAAGCATCAGCGCAAGGGAATCAAAAAGCTTAAAGCACACAAAGAAATTGCTTACCTCAGCAAACGCCTTGCTATATTTGATGACATGCGTGTCGCCCTTCTTGATTGCGTCGACTTGCTCCTTCAGAATGAAATCGGGGCACAAATGGTTCTCGCGGTCCCACTGCGAGTAGCAACCATACTCAGACTCGCTCAAACTGCAATTGGGGCGAAACGGAAAAGAGTTTCTTTTGATCAAGGGGGCCCTTCCTGGCTGCGCCGCCGCCTCCGTCTCAATCCTCGTTTGCTGGGCAACCCAGTATGCGAGCCAGTTCTGGGAACAACCACCCTTGCGAGTTCCCGCAGGCTGCTCAAAGGGAAGATTGCTCATGAAGACCGTCTTGCACTCCTTTGTCAGCAAACGCTTGTAGCACCCTCTGATAATAGACTGGGGCCAGATCAATGGGGCCACCGCATCGAAACCAAACTGAGGAGAGACCCGAGTGGGGTCAACATCCACTGTAAGCCTTTCATACCTTGGCGCGAGCTCACGAATATGCTCTGCAAGGGCAGGAAGGGAACCTCGCAGACACCAACAAAAGAACTCACGATAGCGCTCGTGGAAATGCGGCCCCTTTTCAAAGAGAAGTTCTTCTGACAAGACCATACCTTTGGAAGGGTATAGCTTTGGAAACCACCGCACATTCTCGACACGTGTGGCATAGGGCCTGGCAGTAAACTCCTTTCGTTTGTCGCATATCAAACTCCAAGTACACTTGGTGTTGCTTGCTCCAAACCATCTCGCAGCCCTTCCGCTGTTGCGCGCTTCTGTCTCGCCTGGGGGACACCACTTATCAAGTGGGAGGGGAGTTGGAGCATAAGACGGCCAGCGCTCGAAAACCCACATTGTCAAAAAGCTGATATTGACAAAGGTCAGAACATCGAGGCGGCCACGTGATTCCCTCATCGCCAGAACCAGCTGATCCAGCCTATAATATAGCGTGCCCAAGACCAAGGGTCCGAGTGCGAATCTCTGGCCAAGAGCGAGCCTCACGGCAAGTGGCAGCACATGGTAGAAGACCCCGTCATGGGGCTGACCATCAATCAGATACCTCGACAGCCAAGCACAGAGAAAGGCACAAAGGGTCAAATGATAACCCTTGCCCTCTACGTAATTCTCGGTCTCCGGGTTCTCGCTCAAAAGCTTCTTAGTAATGCTGCTGTTCGCATAGTCTCGGAAGAAGTACTGCAACCACTTGTTCCAGGTATTCTTCGCAGACGTATCAACCAGCTGCCAGTTCGGAAGAGGCTTTGTAGTGGTCCACCGAGTGGAGATTTTCTTTACCTCTGCTAGGCACTCCTCCATCTGCGCGTACAAGGCCATTTCCGCAGATGTCCTCAAGTGACTCAAGGGGTCCACCTCGCCCATGGGGGAAAGCTCATACAGCATTTGAACGTCCTCGAGCGTGGGGGCAGCCTCGAACTCAGCAAAATGAAACGTGTGAGTCGCAGGCGAGTAACGGGACAGAAGGTCTAGAAGCATGGACTGATCCAACTTCACGGCAGCACCCTTCATAGCACGGATAGCAAAGTATACGCCGGCTTCATTGAGAGTCTCGGCGTGATGATCCAACACGTGGTCAATCCACTCATCCATATAGTCCAATTTCTGGACGAACGCCTGAGTAGAAATCGCAGTGTATGGGAAGTGCCCATTCTCGATCCCCAATCGAACCACATCCTCGGAGCCAACCAACTCGAGCAAGGCTGAGTTAACTGGGCGAGTCAGTGTCAACAATCGCTCAACTGGAACAGGATCAGGCATCCTCTTCTCCTTCACCCTCGCATGATAAAAGTCTTTCCCACCCAGAAAGGGGGCTTTTCGCCACAGAGCCTGCGGAAGCTCCGGCATCTCTTCATCTTCCTTGACGGGTCTGGTTACTCTTGTCTTGGCCATTCCTGCGAAAGGGGAAGAAAAAGGGGGGAGAAATACCACACTTCAGTTTGAATTTTGAAATTCGAGATCTATGCAAAGGAAAGCAAAACAGTTCCAGTACCGATTTCATAAATCGGGGAGTCGCAAGATCCAACATTGTTGAAAGATTAAAACAAGGCAGGTTCAAAGGTCAAAGCCTCTTCACAAATTTCATGGATTTACAGAATCAACGCAGTTCAAGGCAAACACTGGTATTTTAAATCAAAAGTAAACGAGGCCAACCTTGTTTCCTTGAAGCTTGCTTGGATATGCACAATTGAAGAATACGATTTGCAGTTCTGAACTGGTGATTGATTATCTGGATCTGCTCTCGAAGATCTCCGGGTACCATTCACTTTAAGAGAAAGAAGTGATGCTTTGCAATAATGGGGATACAAGGTATTTATCCAAAAGAATGAAGGGTTGCGTCCCTTCAGTAGTTGAATCGCAACCGTCACCGTCGTATCGCGCAATCACAGGACGGGCTGACGTCACGCCTAAAACCCTAAAGGTCAGACGGCACGACTCTAGGGGTTTTAGGTCATAATGACACGCACGGGGGCGGAACTTACCCGTATTTGAATTGGTGCGTGGCGGCGACGCGCATGTTGGTTTCCGCGCATGGAAGCCTATACAGCTATGAGCCTTCACGCGCAGAAAGGGGGCTAATGTAGATACTGCTTTCTTACATGACAGATCTTGGCCACGTGGCAACCATCCAGCACACCATATTGTGCTCCACACACACAGGATCACCAGCCGAGCTGATCCATGTGGGGGCTGCGAGACAGAGCCCTCGCATACCACTGCACGGGACTTGTAGGGACTTAGTGGTTTGGAGGCTAGAGTAATCCCTGTCGCGTGCGAGCCAAGCCCGCGCGCGACCTTTAGTAACTGTTTTGAGAGATCTATGGCACGAGCTCCCTAGACCCGGTCAATCCGGTCAAACCCGGTCAACCTCGTAACGGTTCCGGTACTCGCGAACCACGTGCTCTAACGGTTCCTATATACTCGGACGAACGTGCCGTTATGGTTAAGCTAATTAAGCCGCCATTAATGGGCGCATTAACCACACTACAACGGTCATGTTCTCCAGTATACATAGATCGTTACCCTTTCCATACAAAAGGGGAACACACTGCCATACGCGGAAGCTCTGCCAAACCTCTGTCTCTCTCTCAGACATTGCTACTGACTTACTCTCTCCCTACACACACCCCTACTCTTCCTGTGCGATCCCTGATCCACTACGCACGGTGTACACGGAGGTCTCCCTGCCGGAATCTCTTGTGCACACTTGACTTATGGAAACAACTCTTTTAGGAAGCACGGTTGTTTCCTAGTCAACTAGGAAACAAAGTGTATGTGGGTTTCTTTGGCAGTATATATAGCCACCATTTGTTTTTGGTTTGAACACACACACGGAGAGTAATTGGTGAGCTTTGAGAAGCTTTTGTGAGTGTGTGTCGGGTGGGTGTTTCGGTTTTCCGTCGTGGCCGTTCTGGCCACGGCGTGCATTGTAATCGGGTTCTATTCTCAATAAAATATCTGGTTCTGGCCGTGGATTAGCTAGCGGGTTCGTTAAGAATTCGTTAGTGAACCACGTTAAATATCTGTCTTGTTCTTGTTTCGCTTTCGTCGTTCTTGCTCGAATACCCCCATGTTATAACAAACTGGTAACAGAGCTCTGAAAAAGGAGTTCTGTTACAACAGTTAGTAACTTACAATTACCTTGTTTCAAGTTAGAAAAGTCTATTACTACATAGTTTGGAAGTTTCCCCTGGTGCCACTGATAGTTAAGATTCCTGAATAAATGTTGAACCAAAAACCAGAAAATGTGGTTTTTGAGGCCCCAGGCGCTAACAATTGAAATGCCAAATTGGTTTGAACCCAAACAAAACTACCAAACTGACCCTATGTATAATTGAAATGTGGAATTATGCTTGCAGGGAAACCCAAGCGTCACTTTCGGACTACTGGTTGCAGTGCTTTTGTTACTGCTAAGAAATTGGTTGCTGGGGATGCCGTTATTTCCCTAAGGTAAGGTTTCATGTAAACTCATGTCACTAAGCTATTCAAATATCTTAAGAATCCAACTAACTGTTTGTACTCCTTTTTTTAAGGTGTGAAAATGGGGAGCTGCAAGTTGGAGTAAGGAGGCTCATAAGACATCCGAATAACATGCCCTCTTCTGATCTATCCAGCCATAGCATGCATATTGGGGTTCTTCCTGCTGTATCTAATGATATATCTACTGGGACCTTTTTTTCTGTCTACTACAAACCCAGGTTTGTCTCTCTCATTGCTGTATAATGAAAGTATATGTAATTATCGTAGTTGGCCTTGTCTGTTGTTGACCTATGTTTAAGGATTATGGTGGCTACTTTTTAACAGTAATTGTACTCAACATGCTTCATTCCTGTTCTGTTTAATTTTTTTCAATTCACTGATTTTTAAGTGCATTTAACAGGGGTAGAAATTTGGCGTTGCATGAGTAGAAGAGCTTCCTCTACTATTTCTATGAAGTTAGATTGGTCACCTGTGACTTGTTCGGTTGTTTCTTTGAGATTACAAATCTCAAATTGGGGATCTGGTTTTAGTTTGATATAATAACACCATTTGCATATATTGTTTGAAACATCCTCCTTAAATTTGATTTTCTTTGTATCCCACAAAACTCCCCCTGAATGATGACTGTCATGGTTTGTAGAAAGTAGGGCATATCCTTGTCACAGTTCACTTCTGTCTCGTAATAATTTGACATAGGATCCATTTTATTAACAGTTAGTACTTCATTGCAGGACAAGCCGCTCTGACTTCATTGTGAGTCTCAAGAAATACCTTGAAGCTCGCAGTCGTAAGGCTTTAATTGGGATGAGATTTAGTTTGAGATTTGAGGCCGAAGAAGTTCCTGTAAGAAGGTATTTTTGCTGCAAGTCTTTCTCTTGCTGAAAATCGGCATCATGTTCTTTGAGAAATCATCTGTTGGTTTTGTTATGTATATGTAGCTTCAGTGGATATGTTGTCGGTGTTGGACGAAGTAAATCAGCCAATTGGGCGATGTAATGAGAAGTATGGCACTGTCACTTATGCAGGAGACTTGCTTATTGCTTTCAGGATTTTAGTTGTATGTAATGCACTGCCAAACTTATTTGTTTGGTCTCATTTGAATTCAAACTCATTTGAATTTGTAATTTGATTGATACTTTTATGGAAAATTGAAGTATGCACGTTAATGTGAATTTTGGATCTGATTGTAATGCAAATTAATTGCTTATTTCTGGTGTTGTAGATGGTTTTGGGACAATATGTTTTTAAATTTACATCTGTTGGCAGGAAATTTAGTTGTTAAAACTCCTTTTTAAGCACAACATTTTTTTTCAAAAAAATGTACGTTTTAGAGAGGAAATATGTTTTAGGGAGGAGTAAGTTGTAAAAGACTCCTTCAGGGATGAACTTTTTGCCCCAAAAGGTACTTTTTAGGGAAATATTTTTTTGGAAAGGAAATTAAGTTACAAAAATTGATTTTGGGGACAAAACTTTCATCTCCAAGGGTACTTTTTAGGGAGGAATTCTTTTTCGGCAGGAAAGTAAGTTATGCAAAATTTCTTTTAAGAACATGACTTTCCTTGTTAAGATATCTTTTAGGGAAGAAATTTGTTATAAATTTTGCAACAACATATACGATTTCTTGAAGTGACGCCTCTTGGGACAACTTGAAAATTTTGTCCCGAAAAACTTTCCCGGATGGACTTTTGGCCACAAACTGCGCGACAAAGATTTTTTGTCTCAAATTACTTTTACGGAGGAAAAAATGATATTTAGTTACAAAAAATGTTTGTCCCTAATAGCTACATCATTCCTTGTAGTAAGTTGAAGTAAAAAAATAAAATAATCGTTTTGGGTCAAACAAGCCCGCCCATTTAAGTACGGGTTCAAATAGGCAGGGCAATATTAACCCTTTTTTTAGAACGGGGCATATTTAAACCCATTTAAACGTTATGGGCACGGGCGAGCAAATGGGCTGGGCTATTTCTGACAGCTCTATGTATTTGTTTTACACCTTTTTCAAATTTCATGAAGTCTGTAAGTCTTTCTTGTTTTGCTAACTGAATTATAGTTCTTGGCCAAAGATATTTAGGAGAAGTACTACTCAACCCTGTTAGTGCTAAAATCAAAGAATAGGATACCTATCCGCTTCTTATAAAT
Source organism: Linanthus parryae (assembly GCA_023055425.1). NCBI lineage: Eukaryota > Viridiplantae > Streptophyta > Magnoliopsida > Ericales > Polemoniaceae > Linanthus > Linanthus parryae. The sequence continues at coordinate 91,794,719 of JALGPY010000002.1, read as the reverse complement.
CGGAGGCATGAGACAAATTTAAACAACTAAGAAAGCAGATGCCTTGATTCTGTTACACTTGTGGCATCAGATGAAGGAAAGCAAAAGATGAGAAACAAGCCGTTGTTACAAGTAAAGAATGAGAGCTATACTTCATTTCTTTAACCGTGCTAGACACCGTACCCTTTTCAGTAACCTATTTCTCAGCCCCCATTTTCCTCATCTCGAACGGAAAGAAAATTTACCAATGTCAAAGAAGTTCACTGATGATACATCGTCCTCTAAAAGCAACATTCAAAATTCCGCTGACAAAAATGCGGGGAGTGATTTGTCCAAGTTGCTCCGCCAAGACCTTGATTTTGTTAAGAAATCTTTTCAAGCTGTCAAGGATAAGGCTTCTCAAGTGGTATCTCAAGTTGACGAGGCACATGAAAAGTTTGAGAATCTGACGGCCCTGCCTGAAGGTACAGCGGGGAGGGACTACCAACTCCGTGAACTGAAAAAGGAGGTGAGCAAGTTGAAGTTCCAAATTCCATTCAATTTGATCATTCCTCCTGAACAACCCAACCCCCATATACATAGGCGTTCCAGATCTCTTCCCAACAATTTCATGGAGATCATGAGTAGTAATAATAACAGTTCGAGTTCTATAACCTTACCTCACCACAGCCTTGTTTGTCCTTGGATTAATCCTCCCGCGGACCATGAGCTTCTTTCCAAGGTAAATAGAGACTTCTGCTCCTTGAAAGAGCTTGTTATGTTGTGTTTACTAGCTTTCCCTGAAAACGCTGTCATAAAAAGAAGTATTCTCTATAATTGGGTGTACACATTCGAGGCCACGACGAGTAAGGGCTTTGATAAAGCAATAAATGGTCTGATTGCAAAGTGCTACGTCGAGGCAGTTTACAAGCCCAACTTGACCCTGGCGGGTTACCGCGTACACCCTCCAATTTATTCGATTTTCAAGAGGAACAAAAATAGCTTGTTTACTGTTTGGTTATCAATTAGAGAAAATTGCTTTGGGCCAAGTCTTGATGAGGAAAAGGAGGATATTTATTACAGTGAAGAGACTTGTGAAGATATTATAGCTTCCAAGAGCTTGGAAATGCTTTATTTAGGGAGGTGGAACGACTCGAGCACGCAACACACTCATGTTGTCATAGACCCCAAGTTGTTTTTCAAGGATATGTCAAAGTTGGATTTGTTGAAATTTGTGAGCCTCCGTGGGATTTCTATGATCGAAGAACTTCCCGAGTTCATCACAAAACTCAAATGGCTACAAATTTTGGATCTCAAAGCATGTTATAACTTGGAGGTGATTCCATCAAGTATTTCTAGCTTGCAATATTGGTTAATGCATTTGGACATGTCTGAGTGCTACCTTTTGGAACATATGCCCAAGTCCATCGCTATGTTGGTAGAACTCAAAGTTCTTAAAGGCTTTTATGTCGGAGAAAACCAGGACGGGAATTCTTGTTCTGTAGAGGATTTGGTAAGCCTTCAACGACTGGAGAAACTGAATATCTACACTTCTGTGAGAGAATTCCCAAACAAAAGTCAGTTGAAAGCATTACAGAGCCTCCCCAACCTGATTAACCTAACTATTTCTTGGGGAGGATGCTCCACGTTAAATCCAACACAGAAATCAAGCAAAGCAGATGAAGAAACAGCGGGATATGGTTTAAGAAGGGTGTTGACACGAAAGGGATCAACTATGCAAGAAGAGACATTTCATTTTCATTTATGGAAACTTGATCTTCAGTGTGTTCCGGAAGGTGTAACTCGTAGCTGGTTGAAGCCTACAAACTTCAAAGAGGTAAAGAATCTCTACATTAGAGGTGGGCAATTCAATGATCTAAGCAATGGCAACATCCTATCAGAAGAAGGAGAATTTCATAAGTGGAACAATGTGGAGATACTACGCTTAAAGCATTTGAGTAAAGTGAAGTTGGATTGGAGTGAGTTGCGTCGCATATTCCCCAAATTGTCTTGCCTAGAGAAAGTTAATTGCCCCAACCTTGTTGGCTTTCCTTGTGATGACAACGGTGTGTGGCAAAATGAAAAGAGGCTTGATTGTACCACCTTTATTAGTTTTATCGGCGGGGCTTTTCATGATAGCACAGGGAGATGGCTGTCTGGGTATAGTGGAATGGTGGATGAACAAACTTCAAGCCTTAACGCTACCATTTGGTCTGTGCACTGTGGTTTACAAATTATTTTGAGAAATCAGTGGAAGAATGTGAAAGTTTACACAGATTCTGCATTTGCTGTCGAGTGTATTACCCAAGGAGAAGTGCCGGACGACGTTTTGGCCATTGTTAATGAAGTGAGGTTCATTCTGCAAACGCAAGAATGCTCAATCTCCTATATTCCTCGCAAACAAATCAAAATGGCATGTGTGCTTGCTGACAAGGTATTTGACCAAACGGAGCCCCTCTTATTGTGGAAAGAACTCCCTAGAGTTTGGCTGGGATGGTAACGCCAGTTGTTGTTGTAGCCTTGCATCTCGTCACTACAAGACTCGTTCAACGATCTATAGTGTGAAGACATGTGCCATGCCTATTAACGGTAAAGAGATGTGTCATACTTATATGAACTCTCCAACCAATTATTATAAAAACAAGTGTAAATTCCTTCAAATTAATGTGCAACTTGACCATAATTCTCAACAACTCCTATTTGTATGATTAATTTATCATCACAATTAACTAATACATTTCATATCACGAGTTACAAAATATTTAGTACTCCATACATTTAGAAGTCTATTTTTTTTCCTCTTAGAAAGTGTATAATATTTGCTGAAATCAAGTTATTAAAAGTACATTTCTCTAAAGAAATGTTACAAGTTTAATTAAGTTTAGCTGTTGCCGAAGAAAATTGGGGTATTATACCTTAAAAATTATGGTAGTTGTAACAACATAAATACCGTAACAAACATTTTTTAGCTATATGTCATTTCAATTATTATTATGGAAGGGTGAACTCCTTTAGATTATTGTACAAGTTGTTTGAGAAGGTGCATGAGATTTACTGTAAATTATATTTTAAAAAGTACGTTTCTAAAAAAATGTGACAACTTTTCATTATGTATTTGTGTATGGAAGTTGGAGTATTACGTTGTAAAAAACGACGGTAGTTGTAAATATTGCTAATACTATACAGAAAACATTAACTAACTAATGTCATATCAAAATCACTATAAAAGTGAACTTGTAAATTTATGACCTTCTTTGCAGGGACACCCATACATAGCGGTGCAACTTGGGCGGGTTGAACCCGACCAACCCGAGCCCAGCCTGAATTAAAATAGGGCCCGAACACATAGCTTTAGTAATTTGGATGGGCTTTGACAGAAATTATTAGCCCGAATTGCAATTAGGGTTGGGCTTGGGCACAAATATTAAACGACGGGCTAACCCGAAGTGTCCAATTGGTATGATCACTACCTCTAAATATTATATTTTGATAAAATTATGTAGCATATCTACATGAATATGCTACTTTTCATTGATTATTACGGATGTTTTTAATCATTATTTTGTTCTTGAACTAGTTTATTTAGTTTTTTCATTAAAAAAAAACTTGTTTTTTAAAAAATGCATTAAGTTTAATGCCCTAGCCCGAATTCAGCCCGAACTCGAATTGATTTAAACAAATTTTGGCTCGGATGGGCTGGAAATTCTCTGAACTCGGGTTGGGCTTGGGCAGCCTCGACAGAATTCGTCTAGAATCAGAAACTTGCGCGTCCCAATCCCATCCAGCTCTAACCTGTGATGGTTTTCGAAACAAAGAAACAACAGAACCACAGTTTTAAAGACAGTGAAAACTGAGTAAACAAGAACCTAAATATGTAAACTGAGTGGGGGCACAATTTTAAAAGACAATTTATTTACTAAAAGAGCATTGTTTAAAACATCATGTTGATCTAAGTAACATTCAGGAAAACATTTCCCGTTATTAATATTCAAAGTCCATTATATCCAAAACATGATTATTACCAATGTATCGGAGGGCGAAAATAATCCAATCCAATCCAATCCAATCCAATAATAAGGGCATTCCAGGGGTCTGTTAAACCCGCCCTTCCAGGCGTTGCAGAACGGCACCCGAAGTCCGCACCCGCCTTGACCAAACCTCAGCCAACTAGAGCTTAATTGTCATGACACCCTGAGGGAGAACATCAACCCAGAGGGTGAGTACTAGATGCCTTACCGTAGCCAATGGGACGTAGGGCGAAAATAAGACATCATGGGCAATAAATATCCAAGGAACCCATAATGGATTCATAACCAAACCGATACACGGTTCTTACACTTAATGTGATTAATCGATTTAGATACATTATGTAATTCAAATATTTCCAAAAGACATTTACAAAAAGGAGTATTCATTTCATTTAACAAAGTCAATACGAGAGTGACATGTAAAACAGTTAAAAACACATACAGTTAAGAAATAGAGTTTGTGGTATTAAAGATTGAGCATTGAAACTTACCTACGATAGCAATGTAATCCAGCAAACAGGCACGCACGGTACCAAATCTCAAATGTAGCGATTCGCTTAGTCTATGACATGAGAATCTACAATATGCGAGATACGTCTAATTAATATACACACCCAACCTCACATAACTATACATGCAAAATGCTCCTACAAGACATGATCGTATGTGGAACGACTGCTTATATTTTAAGTTATAATGACGTAATAAAATAATTAGAATACTATATTGAATCTTATAAACAAATAAAAGGATACTATAGAAAAAATACAACATTTTATAAGAAATAGTGCTACAATTTATTAAATCAGAAAATTAAATAACTTAGAAATGGAATACCTAGAGATATATTAAAAAGTAGAAGTATACAATAGTCGTCAGAATCATACGTTCGTCAAATAAAAATAATACTTTAACTTTACACAAAAATAAATTTTTTTATTAAGAAACATAATTGATTAGTTTTACTTATTATTGAATAATGAACAAATAGAACAAACAATATACAAACATAAAATAAATTGTAATACTATTTATAAAAGTATAATGAACTTGGAGAAGAGTTCATTTGTAGATGTTTAGAAAAATTAAGATACGGTATACTCGTATTATAAAATATGTATGGTAAAACGACCCATGACATACATATAATTAATATATATACATTTACATATACATATACATATAATACATACTTACAAAATACAATATACACAACTGTCATCATACATTACATATTTCTTCGAAAATAAACATCTATATTCATACATACATACTGTTATGAAATATATATTTGATATGGTGAATATTCACAGTATATTGTACTGCCATATATTGACGATATTGATTGACCCCAACACTCTATATAAAGAGTGCTTGGTGGAGAATAATATGATCTTTTACATTCTTTTATACGTTGTCTCTCTCTACTCTACTCTTGAGTTCATAAGACGTTATCTGCAAGCTCTACCGGAAGAGAAGATCTACGAAGCGAAAATGTACGATTATTAATTATTGTGAATGTTGTCACGAACAAGATGATCAAACGAAAAACTTAATTTTCGATGTTGATGGTCTTATCTCTTTCTTGATTTAAAGTTGATTCAAATCAACGGTACATCGTAACAATAACTTTTCCTTACGATTTCTTATTTGTATCGAAAGAAAAAAATGTCTATGCTATGGGTTCATCGAAAAAAAAAAAAAAATTTGAATCGTACAACTCGATCAATTAAGATCTCGAGAAGCCCATATGATCTAGAGCAATTACGTGCTCCGTCTTGTGCGTTTTGAGGACCTCGATCTATTTAGATCTAGGGATAAACATATGATCTAGAGCAAATACGAGCTCCGCTTCGTGCGCTTTGTGACTTCTTTTGGTAGAAAAAAAAATTGCAAATCTGAAAATAAAAGGAGGTCACATTCGATCTGGAAAAAAGGTTGTTGTAAACTTAAAAATAAAATAAAAAAAGGGGGAGGAAAAACTTTGCCGCCCCAAGAATTGAAACCACAGCTGGCTGGCGGCGCTGGCCAGTGGGCCTGATTTATAGCAATACTGCCAATCGAACTATCATAACTTGCATGTTTAAAGCAAGCCATTTTCATATTTATTGTGGACTTATGCTGCTGTTCTTTTCAGAAAAAAAAAATAGAAACCACAAAAAAACACAAAAAAAAACTCAACCAAGCGAAAAACACAATTTTTGTTTTAGTTGTTCTTAAAAGATTGAATCATGATCTAGCAGCCATTTAGGCTGTAGTAACCAGAATATTGTTATAAACGAATGATTATATAAACGAATGATTTGGTGAACAAGAGGTACAAATAAGTTGTTGATTATGATTTTATTTTTTAGAAGGAATAATGAATCTAAATACAATTTTAATTTTTTTTTTCATTTTTTTTATTCTCGTATGATTCGTACTTGATTCCAAATCAAGCGAATAAAACTGAAGAGGCCACTAGGAGAGTTCATTCGTGGCCCTTAGAGCAAAGTCGCCAATTGTTTGATCCAAAATACATAAACTCTCAAATAGTGAAATTTCTTTTTAATTTTGTATGCTTAGGAAAAAAAGATGTTGATGTTCGAAAAAGAAAAACAGATCCTACCACGGTTTGGAGTCAAAGCTGGCTGGCTAGATTGTTTTGAATACTATGGATTGGTTTGAGTTTATACTCCCAAAAATTGGTTTGAGTACTATACTCCCAGAATGGTTTGAGTATACTCCCAAAAAAAATTGGGTTGAGTACTATACTCCCAGAATGGTTTGAGTACTATACTCCCTATCATAACCGTATGTGATCTTGATGGCTACTTTCTTTCACAGCCACATCTCCCAATGTTTATATCAAAGCAAGTTATTTATGCAAAAAAAGACGACGGTGTTACAGCAGCTTGAGCCTGAGCACTCAGGGCCGCGCATCTCGCAGCAGTTGATCACCTATTGATATTGTGTTTTCATTAGTTTTCTTAAAGGAACTTGCTGCTGCTACGGTTTGGATAAAAAAATGTTGTTGTCTCCGAGTGTTGAACCCAGACGCACAAGCCCACCTACTACCCACAGTCCCCAGTTGTAATATTAATATAGTCTATTGTCTTAAGCCAATGATTCAGTGAACCAAAGAAGAAAAAAGGGCTACCGATGCGGCAATGACTGAGCCAAGTACCAATCTAACGTTCATGCTTGTGAAATTATTTTTATTGTTGCTCTTAAGAAGAAGAAAAAGAACATAAAGCAAGCCGCTGTCAAGCATCACATTGAGCCGCTATCAAGCGAGCCGACGCGCCCAAAGCGTCAATTGAACCGCTTGAGTTACGGCCTTGTTGTTTTCTGGACGATTTCGGATTATATGATCGACTTGTGCATCTAGACGACAAAAAATCATTGATGCTGGGTCTTGAATAGTCAACAACCGGATCAACATGGTTAAAAAAAACTGTTATTGCTGGGGAAAAAACTGCTCGCAAGACTCAAACCCTGTACACATTACATGCATGTTGTGGACTCCGATTTTCTGAAGAAAAAAAAAAAAAAAAAAAAAAAAAAAAAAAAAAAAAACTAGCAGCGCCCACATGATCAAAGCAGGGCATTATGATTCTTATTGTCGTTCTATGGCTGCTACTATGGTTCGACCAAAAACAAATGCGTGCGTGCACTTGTGTTTGAGAACACACAAAATACGTAGAGCAGAGCATGTTATGCCATCTAATTAACGTTGGATTTGGAAATTCTTGCGCATTCAATTTATATGATAGAAAGTTCCAACAGTTGAGAAAATTATATATTTACTGTTGCTGCTGCTAGGTCTTGAACTTAAGCCCGCAAGAAACTACTGCAATGACGTCATTCGAGTTAGTAATTTGCACCATTATGTTTCTAAAGGCCATGTGATTTTTTTTTCATTCCCTGAAAAACAAAATAAAACATTTCTTGAGGCTCAATTCAAGATTTGCAACTGGTATGGGGGCTGCAATGCAAACATCACAACACGTTTATTTTAATCTTTGAAAGAAAAAACATTATTCAGATACTCGAATCCAAAACTCACAAGTGCTATCCTATGCAACGCAAATGCACGCGTTTTGGTACTTTATTTGAAAAAGTATAAAGTCACTAGAGGTTTGAACTCGTGACCAAAAGAGAAAAGTCACTAGAACTTTGAACTCGTGACCAAAAGCGAGAAGTTGCTAGAGTTGAGTTTTGAACTTGTTACAATACCGCTGAGTACTACCTCAAACGAGTTTTTAATGTTATATATTTATCTATTTTTCATGTAAACAAATAAACATCATTAGAGTTTCAACTCGTGAAAATAGAGTTCCTCTCTAGCAAGTTTCTTGCTATATAAATATCTCTGAAAAGAGAAAAAAATGAAGTCACTTGAGGTTTAAATTAAACTCGTGATCATAACTAGCACAGCATCAATAATGTTACTTAGCATTGAACCGTTTATTGCCATAACTATTGGTGAATTGTTTGTGTTACTTAGTTATTGTTATTTTTATTGATTGTATTTATGAAATTAATAATGCGTAGCTTATTATTGACGATATGAATATGAAAGCAATTGTGATGGTTGATGTGATTTTAGCCATAACCTGCAGTTATGGAAGAAGAATAAAAATAATGCACATCATCGAGTTCAAATCTTTTCAATTTTACTTTATTCCCAGGAGTGAATTGTAGCGGGTCTCAGGACCTGATGCTTTATTTTATGCTCGACTCTATTCTTTTAAGCGAAAAGTGAGACATCCCCTGAAGCGAATCTTATAAATTATATGGTTGAAACAATCCGCACAGTCACAGACTTAGTTGCGATTGTTGTATGGTCTTGGTACCATGATGATCCCATATTGATACCCTATAATACTACTTTTTAGTAAAAGACTACTTAAAACAGGGGGAGAAAAAAAAAGTTGCAAATAAGCCCCCCTTTAAGTAGTTATGATCGCATACGTTTCATACGCCGATATGCTTCTACTCATATCTATGCAAATTTTGTTTTTTGGTTGAGTGATCCGTGATCCTCCCAATTCCTTGGCAATTCCAAGACTAACAATGAACTCGCCACGCCATTTTTTTGGCCAACACAATTATATTTGAGATTATTAATTTCTCATTTCAGAAAACTTCAAGGAGTTCTTTGAGAGATATCATATTGTATATGTGGTTCATGTGTTCATTAGTATCAAGTTAGCTACTTCTATTTACTTTGTCTCTTCATCTTGATTTTTTTTTTCTTGATTGTAATGAAGCCTCAATTTCTTCGAGACTCACAAAAGAAGAGAAAAATAGAAAAAAAAAATACAAAAGTCCCCCTGTGTGCTTATTGACATCATATTTCATACTCAAATTTATGAAATATTTGAGTTTATGAAAAGGTACCCTACAAGAGGTAACCTACAATTTTTCGAACTAGAAGTTCTTGTTGGGATTTTGACAAGGTAACGCAGCGGAATAACAAAAATTAATCATACTTCAAAGCCCACCACGGATCGTTAAGAGGAGACATCATAACATGATAAGAGACATAGTATTGTGTACCTTTTGATTTGTGAGATCACACGAAGAATGATGTCCTCGTTTCTACGGTTGATCCACGTCTAGAGGTGAGATATAGATTCTTCCTTCTTTCAAGTGCTAGCTTGAACCGGAGGAAGAGGGGAGAAGAATCAACGCAACAAGGTCAAGAGGAGGTTCGGCCTCCTCTTTGTGCCGACGGGAAGGGGGGCGAACGAGGCCTTGAGGCGTTCGGCCTCTAGGTCTTGTCTTGCTCTCTCTTTTGCTCACTCCCACTCTCTTTGTTATGTCTAATAACAATTAACTTGTGGGAAGGAAGCTAGAGCCTCCTTATATACTCCAACAACTCCTTGTTGTTTCCATAAAGGTGTTTCCTAATTCTACATGAACTAGAATTATTCCCTTCCTTGCAAATTAGTCCTACTAAGTTTGCAAGGTGTTGCACAGTGGTCCTTCTATTAATTAATCAATATTAATTAATCCCAAATCTAGCTCTACTCTATTTGACGTGTGACCCCATAGGTTTCTACTTAGTTGGTAGTAACTCTTACTAACATGGAGCGGTGTCTAGCAACACATCCATGCCAACCAACTAATAGAAATAGTCAGTGATCCCGACAAACCTCTTGTGCCCAATATCTTATATTGCATTTTCCCTTTGTCTCCATATCCGGATTGGACACGAGACATAAACAGTCACACTCGTATATCCAATCCATAGTTCCTCGATTCTAGAAATATGCTTATGCGAACAGATAACATCAATATCTCCATATTGATTTATCTGAGTCTGGCCAGACATTCAATAAGCCTCATCCCTCGAGTGGTCGTGGATATTTACTCACATTATGTAGGAGGGACAAATCCTATCTACATCACTACGATATCTAAGCTTGCTTCCTATCATGCCCGATAGCCATCTTTATGATTACCCAGTTACGGTGTAACGTTTGATAACATCAAAGCACAACATTCCACAACTAGAGTATATAGTGACTTCAAGTCTAAGGATTGCAATTATATTAGCACTACGAGAAGCGATTGTGACTTGACATAATCTAATGTATCCTTCTCGTTATGGGTCAATCCAGTATGTCATTACTCCTAATGCATACCCATGTGTTAGACTTGATATCTCCATATCAATCTACCCACATACTAGTCTATATTTGATCGTCCTATTAATTAATATAGTGGACTAGGTATACTTAATATAAACAACACACTGTATCTAAGGACTTCATTATATTAAGTATCACAATATATAATAAATGATTATTCTAGCCAAAACAATGTTCATACTAAATATAAGATTGCCTCTAGGGCATCAATTCCAACCGTCTCCCACATGCACTAGAACCAATCTGGCGCATCTCGTATGCCTATAGATCTGGCGTGCCTTTCATGCTTTCGCTGCGCAAGAGGTTTTGTGAGCGGATCTGAAACATTGTCATCCGTTGGAATCTTTCACATCTTCACATCTCCTCGATCGATCATATCACGAATAAGATGGAATCTCCTAAGTACATGCTTTGATTTCTGGTGTGATCTTGGTTCCTTGGCTTGTACGATCACCCCAGAGTTGTCACAGTACAACTCTATGGGATCCACGATGCTAGGGACCACACTGAGCTTAGTGATAAACTTCTTTATCCAAACTGCCTCTTTCGCTGCTTCCGCGGCAGCAATGTACTCAGCTTTTGTTGTAGAATCAGCAACTGTCCCTTGCTTGGAACTCTTCCAGCTCACAGCTCCTCCATTCAGGCAAAACACGTATCCAGACTGCGATCTGTAGTCATCTTTGTCAGTTTGGAAGCTTGCATCAGTGTAACCTTTTACACTTAGCTCTTCCTTACCTCCAAATTGTTGGAATAGATGCCCTAGAGGCAATCTAGTTTAGTATGAATTATTTGTGGCTGGAAATTCATTTATTATTTATTGGATATTTAATATAATGAAGTCCTTAGATTTACAATCGTGTTGTTTATCTTAAATATCCCTAGTCAAATATAATGATTAACGGGACAATCATCTATAGACTAGTATGAGGTTGGATTGATATTGAGATATCACGATCCAACACATAGGTGCGCATTAGGGAATGTTGCACTGGATTGACCCATCTCCGAGAAGGCTACATACATGTTGTGTTGAGTCACAACCGCTTCTCGCGGTACAATGGTATTGTCATCCTTAGACTTGAAGTCACTAGATATTCTAGTTGTGGATTATTGTGATCTTGGTAGCGTTAAACGCTACACCGTAACTGGGTAGTTATAAAGGCGTGTATAGGATACAATAAGAAGCAAGCTTAGAGATCGTAGTGGACGTAGATAGAATTTGTCCCTCCCACATAACGGGAGCAAATATCCTAGACCACTCGAGGGATAGTGCTTATAGAATGTCTGGCCAGACTCAAATAAATCAATATGGGATATTGATGTTATTTGCACGAATAAGGCTATTCCCATGGATCGAGAAACTATGGATTGGATATACGAGTGTGACTTGTATGTCTTGTGTCCAATCCGGATATAGAGACAAAGGGATGAGACAATTACTTGTACAAAGGTTGTCAAGATGACTATTCTATTAGTTGGCTAGAATGGATGTTTTGCTAGAGACCGCTCCATATTAGCAAATAGTTGCTACCAACTAGATAGAACCTATGGGGTCACACGCTATATAGAGTTGAACTAGATTTGGGAATTAATTAATTGGATTAATTAATTAGAAGGATCACTTTGCAAAACCTTGCAAACTTAGTAGGGACTAATTTGCAAGGAAGGGACTAAATTGAATTCTAGTAGGACTAGAATAAGTCCTTTAGGTAGTTAACAAGGAGTTGTTGGACTATATAAAGGACCTTCCTTCCTTCCTTCCCAGATAACTTATGCTCATTATTGAACATAACAAGAGTGGGAGAGAACAAAAGGAGAGAGAGCAAGCAACAAGGGAGCCGACCGCCCCCTTGCCGCCGCCCCGTCCCCGTCGGCCAAAGGAGGCCGAGACCCTCCTTTTGGGTCTCGTTTTGCGTGATTCTTCTTCCTCTTCCTCTTCTGGGCTAGCACCAAGGACTTGGGAGATCTAGGATCAACTCTAGGCGTGGATCAACTATAGAGAGCGTGACACAATTCGCGTTTGAAGTCATCAAAGGAGAACCCTAAGGTGTGTTTATGATTTCCATCACTTACCATCGTTATGCCTCTTGACTTGTGATCCTTGGAGGGTTTTGCATGGTTTTATGATTTTTTATGCTTCCGTTGCGCATCCATGAATCAAAACCCTACAGTGGTATCAGAGCCACAGGTCGTAGAGTATAAACGTGGTTTATGTGTTACGTTTTAGTTGTTTTAAACTTTAATTTGATTGCTTATCGCGTAAAACAAGACAAATCAAGCATGGGATGCAATTCGTCAATAATTAATCATAACAAGATCCAATTTTTGCATTGGATGAATGAATTGGTGAGTTTGAGAAATTTTAGGATCTTAGATCTAGGGTTTGGGCATCCTTGAGGAAGAAGGAGTTCTCCAAAAACAAGGAAACAACCAAACTTGGGCACCAAGCAAGGGAGTTGTTTTGGAAACAACTCCCTCAAGGAGGTTCGGCCCCCTAGGGACCGCCCCCCTTGCTTGCCGCCCAAGATTGGCCGCCCTAGGGGCCGGGCGGCCCTAACCCGCGGGCCTAGGCTTGTGGGTTTTGGGCCGGGCCGGCCCTAGGGCCTTGTGGTTCACGGTATTGGGTCCGGGCAATTTGATTGTTGGGCCCATGGACCGTTTTAACCCTAGAAATCCTAAAATCAATTAAAATTGACCAAGCGCGTTAAAATTGGATTTTAACTGTTTATGTGCAAATCGCATGGTGATTGGATATGGCCTTAGGATGTGGTTTGATGTGGATGTTTAATTTTGTGGTTTGGTTTTACGGCCTGCGAACTGATCAATTAATTGTAATAATTAATTAAGGTTTTATGGCCTGCATGCCATTTTTTTCTCAACTCGTGAGATTTATTTTATTTAGTATAGAAGTTAGCTAGTGCTAGATAAAGTAGATTGTTAGCCAATATTGGAGAAAAGAAGCCCAAAAGCCAAAGAAGCCACAAAAGATGGAGCATGGAGCATTCCACAAGACTATGAAGGATGGACCAAAAGATCAAGACGCATGGAGATGTGTTTGCTTTAGGGTTCATAGATAATTCCATTGGCTTGGAATTATCTTAGTCTAGAAAAGGCCATATCCACATCACGTTGCATTTCTGTTTTGTGATTGTTTATTTTATTGTCTTATTATTGTGTGGTTGGTGCATGGATGATGCATGCAATTAGGATAATAAGATAATTAGACAACCCGGATCTATTATTTGGAGTTGTGCCCAAACTCAAATAGATAGATTAGTTGATAATGATCAACAAAACAATTAAGAATTGAATTTAAAATCCCTCAAAATTCAAATATTGTGTTCTTGCCTTCTCGTTATTTAAACACTCATTATCATCATTATTTATCAAGTTCGTGCGTGCCAAAGCATGGCGACTTGATTCATCATGATGGAATGCGATGGCACGTAACAATGTGCAATTGTTTAGATAAGAGGTTGAACACAACTAGGCTATTAATTTGATTAAGAAACCTAGAGGCAATCAATTGGGATTATCCATATGGATGGATAAATAAGGAGTTATTTGCCCAATTGAACCAAGAGTTACATAAGGGATGCAATTGGAATTGTTCCTACCTAAAGTAGTCAAATTATGGGTGACTTGCCAAAGCAAGCTCATAAGGAGATGAAAGATGGATCTTGGCCCACTAGAAAATATAAGGATATTTTCCGCATTAATATCTTGAGGGTTATTAATCCGTAGAAAAATAATGGGAGATATATTTGATAAACTAGCCATTATTGAATATAGTCAAAAATTCACAAATACTAAAACTTGCGTATTTTCCTTTTTGTAGAATTCCAAATGGCAAACAACTCATCGAGTTCACAACATTCCCTACGATCTGTCCTTGAGAAGGACAAGCTCTCTGGAACCAACTTTATTGATTGGTACAGAAACTTGAGAATTGTTCTCAAGCAAGAGAAGAAACTGTACGCAATAGAGGAGCATGTTCCAGAAGGTCCAGAGAACCAAACACATGCTTCCCTAAAGGCGTATCAAAAGCGTGTTGATGACGCTAATGATGCGGCCTGCCTTATGCTTTGCACCATGACTTATGAGCTTCAGAAGCAACACGAAAACATGAATGCTGTCGATATGATCGAACATCTAAAGCAGCTCTTACAAGAGCAGGCGACGGTAGAGAGGTATGAGGTCTCAAAGGCGCTGTTCAAGTGTCATCTGGCAGAAGGGAACCCGGTGGGACCCCATGTACTCCGAATGATCGGATACTTGGAGAATCTCGCCCGACTGGGGTTCCCGGTCGGTCAAGAGTTGGCAACCGATCTCGTGTTGCAATCGTTGACCGAGAGTTATGGACAGTTCATTATGAACTATAACATGAACGAGATCGTTAAACCACTGCCAGATTTACTCAACATGTTAAGGACGGCTGAACAGAGCATCAACAAGGGTAAGGGCAAGGCCATAATGATGGTACAGAAAGGAAAGGGCAAAAGGTTTGCCTCTTCCTCCAAGGGCAAAGGCAAGTCAGTTTCCAAGTCCAAGGAACCTGCCCTTAAGCCTGTTGGTGGCATTTCCAAGGGCATGACTAAAGGTGAGTGTCACTACTGCAGTCAGCCTGGACACTGGAGGAGGAACTGCCCAAAATATCTGTAGGACAAGAGGCTTGGAATAGTGATTCCACCACCACCAGGTATTTTTGTTGTAGATGTCAATTTAACTTTCTCTACATCATGGGTATTAGATACTGGATGTGGATCTCATATTTGTCGAAATATGCAGGATCTAAAGAGAAGTAGGAGATTGGCTAAAGGGGAGGTAGATCTGCGCGTTGGGAATGGAGCAAAGGTTGTTGCGTTGGCCATAGGCGTGTGCGAGCTATCTCTGCCTTCAGGATTAGTTTTAGAATTAAATAATTGCTATTTTGTGCCTGCCATGAGCAGAAACATTATTTCTATTTCTTGTTTGGACAAAGATGGTTTTATTATTTCAATAAAGAACAATTGTTGTTCCTTTTATTTAAATAATATTCACTATTTTAGTGCGCAATTATTTAATGGACTTTATGTCCTTGATCTAAGCAATCCTGTCTACAACATTAATACCAAGCGGATTAAAATAAATGATTTAAATCCTGCTTACTTATGGCACTGTCATTTGGGCCACATAAATGAGAAACGTGTATCTAGACTCCATAAGGATGGATTGCTAGACTCATTTCATTTTGAATCATATGAGACATGTGAGGTTTGTTTATTGGGAAAAATGACAAAGTCCCCTTTCAATAAGAAAGGTGAGAGGACTAGTGAGCAATTGGCGCTCATACATACCGATGTGTGTGGGCCATTTGCCACGCCTGCCAGGGGTGGTTATGTCTACTTCATTACATTTACTGATGATTACAGTAGATATGGATTTGTGTACCTTATGAGGGCAAAATCCGAATCCTTTGAAGTGTTCAAGGAATTCAAGAATGAAGTAGAAAAGCAACTTGGCAAAAGTATCAAGGCTCTACGATCGGATCGTGGAGGAGAATACTTGAACCAAGAGTTTGACGACTATCTTAGAGAGTGTGGGATCGTGGCCCAACTCACTCCACCCGGAACGCCACAATGGAATGGCGTGTCCGAGAGAAGGAATCGAACCTATTGGATATTGTTCGATCTATGATGTGTCAAACCGATCTTCCATTATCATTTTGGGGCTACGCTCTATTAAGTGCAGCTTTCACCATTAACCGTGTTCCATCTAAATCAGTCATGAAGACACCATATGAGATGTGGAGTGGGAGGCGTCCCACACTATCGTTCATGAGGATTTGGGGCTGCGATGTCTATGTTAAACGTTTACAATCAGACAAGTTGGGGCCTAAATGGGATAAGTGTAAATTTGTGGGGTACCCTAAGGAAACTAAGGGTTACTACTTCTACAATCCAACCGAGAACAAAGTGTTTGTTGCTCGGACCAGGGTGTTTCTAGAAAGAGAGTTTGTCTCTAAAGAAGCAAGTGGGAGGAATGTAGAACTTGAAGAGGTTCAAGAACCACAAATCACTGAACCGATTATGGAACATGAACAAGAACCACAAGTAGTTGTGGAACAACCTGTTCAGGTAACGCAAGAGCTTCGTAGATCTAGTAGAGTGCGCCAGGAACCCGAGAGGTATGGACTTCTCGTAACCGATTCCAGTGACACGATGCTCATAGATGATGAGCCTACTACCTATGAGGAGGCCATGAGTGGCCCAGACTCTCAAAAGTGGCTGGAAGCCATGAGATCCGAGATGGAATCCATGTATGCCAACAAAGTATGGACTTTGGTGGAACCACCCGATGGGGCGCGACCCATAGGGTGCAAGTGGGTCTTCAAGAAGAAGATCGACATGGATGGTAATGTGATTACCTATAAGGGCCGATTGGTGGCTAAAGGATTCAGAGCCTCTTTGGTACCAACTTAAAATCTAAATAATGAGCTGAAATGTTTTGGAGAAAATAAGCTGGCTGAAAATCTAAAGTAGATGAAAATTGTAAAGATGTTTGGGATGAGATTAAAATCTACAGAATGTGAGAGAATCTGCAAAATTGGAGATTAAATAATCTGCAGATTATTGGCCCAAAACAGATTTTAATCGGTATTGCAAAATGGTGAAGCAAACGAAATTAAATTAAATTGGCCGATTTTAATCAAAATGGATTAAAATCGGACTTACCAAACATGCACTCAGACAGATTCATGGTATTGACTATGATGAAACCATTTCACCAGTCGCTATGACCAAATCCATCCGAATCCTACTTGCGATTGCAGCATACCACGACTATGAGATTTGGCATATGGATGTCAAAACAGCATTCCTTTATGGGAATCTCCTTGAGGACGTGTATATGATACAGCCGGAGGGTTTTGAGGATCCAAAGCAAGCCAACAAATTCTGTAAGCTGCAACGGTCCATTTATGGATTGAAGCAAGCATCTCGGAGTTGGAATCGACGTTTTGATGAAGTAGTCAAAGAGTTTGGCTTCATCAGAAACGAAGATGAGTCTTGTGTCTACAAGAAGGTTAGTGGGAGCTCCGTAGCTTTTCTGGTCTTGTATGTGGATGACATACTACTCATTGGAAACGACATTCTCATGCTGCAATCTGTTAAAGATTGGCTAGGAAAGTGTTTCTCAATGAAGGACTTAGGGGAAGCAGCCTATATACTCGGTATAAAGATCTATAGAGATAGATCTAAGAGGTTGCTAGGACTAAGTCAAAGTACATATATTGACAAGGTGTTGAAACGGTTCAACATGCAAGATTCCAAGAAGGGATTCTTTCCCATGTCACATGGAATCACTCTTTCGAAGAGTGGTTGTCCTTCCAATGAGATTGAGAAGGAAGGCATGAGTAGAATCCCCTATGCCTCGGCCATAGGATCTATCATGTACGCCATGTTATGTACTAGACCCGATGTGTCATATGCCTTGAGTATGACAAGCAGATACCAATCCAATCCGGGTGAGAGTCACTGGATTGCAGTCAAGAACATCCTAAAGTACTTGAGAAGAACTAAGGATGCTTTCTTGATATTTGGCGGTGAGGAAGAGTTGCGTGTAAGGGGTTACACTGATGCAAGCTTCCAAACCGACAGAGATGACTTTAGATCACAGTCGGGATATGTGTTTTGCCTGAATGGAGCAGCGGTGAGCTGGAAGAGTTCCAAGCAAGAGACGCTAGCTGATTCTACAACAGAGGCTGAGTACATTGCTGCAAATGGCGCAGCAAAGGAAGCTGTTTAAATCAGAAAGTTTGTTTCTGAACTTGGTGTGGTCCCTAGTATTGCGGATCCAGTTGAGTTGTTCTGTGACAACACTGGGGCGATCGCGCAATCACAGGAACCCAGGTCGCACCAGAAGTCCAAGCACGTGCTCAGGAAGATTCATCTGATTCGAGATATTATCGAGAGAGGAGACGTTCGGATATGCAAGATTCCTACAGATGATAATCTGTCAGACCCGCTTACAAAGCCTCTCACGCAGTGGAAGCATGAAGGGCACACTAGAAGTATGGGCATACGAGATGCGCCAGATTGGCTCTAGTGCAAGTGGGAGACTGTTGGAAAAGATGCCCTAGAGGCAATCTAGTTTAGTATGAATTATTTGTGGCTAGAAATTCATTTATTATTTATTGGATATTTAATATAATGAAGTCCTTAGATTTACAATCGTGTTGTTTATCTTAAATATCCCTAGTCAAGTATAATGATTAATGGGACAATCATCTATAGACTAGTATGAGGTTGGATTGATATGGAGATATCACGATCCAACACATAGGTGCGCATTAGGGAATGTTGCACTGGATTGACCCATCTCCGAGAAGGCTACATACATGTTATGTTGAGTCACAAGCGCTTCTCGCGGTACAATGGTATTGTCATCCTTAGACTTGAAGTCACTAGATATTCTAGTTGTGGATTATTGTGATCTTGGTAGCGTTAAACGCTACACCGTAACTGGGTAGTTATAAAGGCGTGTATAGGATACAATAAGAAGCAAGCTTAGAGATCGTAGTGGACGTAGATAGAATTTGTCCCTCCCACATAACGAGAGCAAATATCCTAGGCCACTCGAGGGATAGTGCTTATAGAATGTCTGGCCAGACTCAACTAAATCAATATGGGATATTGATGTTATTTGCACGAATAAGGCTATTCCCATGGATCGAGAAACTATGGATTGGATATACGAGTGTGACTTGTATGTCTCGTGTCCAATCCGTATATAGAGACAAAGGGATGAGACAATTACTTGTACAAAGGTTGTCAAGATGACTATTCTATTAGTTGGCTAGAATGGATGTTTTGCTAGAGACCGCTCCATATTAACAAATAGTTGCTACCAACTAGATAGAACCTATGGGGTCACACGATATATAGAGTTGAACTAGATTTGGGAATTAATTAATTGGATTAATTAATTAGAATGATCACTTTGAAAAACCTTGCAAACTTAGTAGGGACTAATTTGCAAGTAAGGGACTAAATTGAATTCTAGTAGGACTAGAATAAGTCCTTTAGGTAGTCAACAAGGAGTTGTTGGACTATATAAAGGACCTTCCTTCCTTCCTTCCCAGATAACTTATGCTCATTATTGAACATAACAAGAGTGGGAGAGAACAAAAGGAGAGAGAGCAAGCAACAAGGGAGCCGACCGCCCCCTTGCCGCCGCCCCGTCCCCGTCGGCCAAAGGAGGCCGAGACCCTCCTTTTGGGTCTCGTTTTGCGTGATTCTTCTTCCTCTTCCTCTTCCGGGCTAGCTCCAAGGACTTGGGAGATCTAGGATCAACTCTAGGCGTGGATCAACTATAGAGAACGTGACACAATTTGCGTTTGAAGTCATCAAAGGAGAACCCTAAGGTGTGTTTATGATTTCTATCCCTTACCATCGTTATGCCTCTTGACTTGTGATCCTTGGAGGATTTTGCATGGTTTTATGATTGTTTATGCTTCCGTTGCGCATCCATGAATCAAAACCCTACACAAATATCAAGAACACATCCTTAGTTATTCTCAAGTACTTTAGGATGTTCTTGACAGCAATCCAGTGACTCTCACCCGGATTGGACTAGTATCTGCTCACCATACTCAACATGGTGTACAATATGGATCCTATGGCCGAAGCATAGGGTATCCTAATCATGCGGTCCTTCTCAATCTCATTGGAGGGACAGTCATTCTTAAAAAGAGTGACTCCATGCGGCATGGGCAAGAATCCCTTCTTGGAATCTTGCTTGTTGAACCTCTTCAACACCTTGTCTATATATGTACTTTGAATTAGGCCGAGCAGCCTTTTATATCTATCTCTATAGATCTTTATACCAATTATATAGGCTGCGTCTCCTATGTCCTTCATTGCAAAGCACTTTCCTAGCCAATCTTTAACAGATTACAAAGTAGGAATGTCGTTGCCAATGATTAGTATGTCATACACATACAAGACCAGAAATACTACAGAGCTCCCACTAACCTTCTTGTAAACACAAGGCTCATCTTCGTTCTTGATGAAGCCAAACTCTTTCACTGCGTCATCAAAACGCCGATTCCAACTCCTAGAAGCTTTCTTTAATACATAAATGGACCTTTGCAGCTTACCGACTTTGTTGGCATTCTCTGGATCCTCAAAACCCTTCGGTTGTGTCATGTACACATCCTCGAGGAGCTTCCCATAAAGGAACGCTATTTTGACATCCATTTGTCAAATCTCATAGTCGTAGTATGCTGCAATGGCAAGTAGGATTCGAATGGATTTAGTCATGGCGACTGGTGAAAAGGTCTCATCATAGTCAATACCATGAATCTGTCTATACCCTTTGGCTACCAATCGCCCCTTATAGGGAACTACCTTGCCATCCATGTCGGTCTTCTTCTTAAAGACCCACTTGCACCCTATGGGACGAGCCCCTTCGGGTGGTTCCACCAAAGTCCATACTTTGTTGGTGTACATGGAATCCATTTCGGATCTCATGGCTTCTAGCCACTTCTTAGAGTTTGGGCCTTTCATAGATTCCCCGTAGTTTGCAGGCTCATCATCCATGAGTGGTACGTCATCGGGCTCAGTCACGAGATGTCCATACCTCTCTGGCTCATGACGCACTCTTCCTGATCTATGGAGTTCGTGTGTCACCTGAATAGGTTCCTCCACAACAGTTTGTGGTTCCTATTCATGTTCCATCATTGGTTCAGTGATTTGTGGTTCTTGAATTTCTTCAAGTTCTACAGCCCTCCCACATGCTTCTTTAGAGACAAACTCTCTTTCTAGAAACACGCCGGTCTGAGCAACAAACACTTTGTTCTCGGTTGGATTGTGGAAATAGTAGCCCTTAGTTTCCTTAGGTACCTCACAAATTTACACTTATCTGACTTTTTCCCTAGCTTGTTTGATTGTACACGTTTTACATAGACATCGCAGCCCCAAATCTTCATGAACGACAGTGTGGGACGCCTCCCACTCCACATCTCATGTGGTGTCTTCATGACTGATTTAGATGGAACACGGTTAAATGTGAAAGCTGCACTTAATAGAGCATAGCCCCTAAATGATAATGGAAGATCGGTTTGACACATAATAGATCGAACCATATCTAATAGGGTTCGATTCCTCCTCTCAGACACGCCATTCCATTGTGGTGTTCCGGGTGGAGTGAGTTGGGACACGATCCCACACTCTCTAAGATAGTCGTCAAACTCTTGGCTCAAGTATCCTCCACGATCAGTAGCCAAATCTTGGCCCATTGGGAATCCCAGTCTCTCAAGGTTCTCAATGTACCCGGTCACTCGGAGCACATGAGGCCCTACTGGATTCCCCTCTGCAAACTACTCTTGAATAATGCTTTAGACACCTCATAGCGCTCATGCCTAGCTTCCTGAAACAATTGTTTCAAGTGTATGATCATATCTTAGGCTTCCATATTCTCATGCTGCTTCTGAAGCTCAGGAGTCACGGTACAAAGCATGAGGCAAGTCACGTCATTAGAATCATCAATATGTTTCTGACGTGCCCTCACTCCTGCTAGAAGAGACTCATCTTGTGGTGGTTCTGGAATTGGAGTGTCCAAGACGTACAACTTCTTTTCTTGTTTAAGGACAATCCTTAAGTTTCTGTACCTGTCAAGGAAATTCGTTCCAGACAGTTTACCCTTCTCAAGGACAGATCGTAGGGATAAATTCGATGCGTTGTTGTTTGCCATTTGTAATTCTACAAAACGAGAAATGTGCAATTTTAGTATTTTGAAAATTTTAACTATATTCAATAATGGCTAAATCATCAAATATAGCTCCCACTATTTGTCCCGGATTAATATCCCTCACCATTAATGCGGAAAATATCATTATATATTCTAGTAGGTCCAAGACCCCTTTTTCACTGCTTCTTGAGCTTGCTTTGGCAAGTCACCCAAGAATAGGTTATTTAGGTAGGAACCATTCCAATTGCATCCCATGCAACTCTTTATTCTTTATCCATGGATAACACCTAATTGTCATGCCTCTAGGCTCATCAATCCAATTGATTCTTGCCTAGTTGCGTCCAACCTCTCGCTTCAACATACACACATTACTAGCTTGTGTCGTCCGCAACACACCATGGTAAATTAAAATCGTCTTACTTTGGCAAGCCCGAATTTTAATGAACCCTGATCATGAAGGGTGTTTTGG
The DNA here is from genome assembly GCA_023055425.1 of Linanthus parryae. Classification (NCBI taxonomy): domain Eukaryota; kingdom Viridiplantae; phylum Streptophyta; class Magnoliopsida; order Ericales; family Polemoniaceae; genus Linanthus; species Linanthus parryae. The sequence goes on along the minus strand of JALGPY010000002.1, from coordinate 91,771,893 downwards.
CAAGAGAAGGCAAAACGCAATATTTAATTGAGAGATTTTCTTTCTTAATTTGTTTGGCTGATCCCATCAACATGGTCTACTTATTTGGATTGGGCGATCCACAATAAAAGACCAACCTTGTTTATTATTATCTTGTTGTCGTTTTTGCTAGTATCGCCATACACATAAACTTAAATAACAGGACATGAATAATAAACATCCAAAAAATAAAAAACGTGGCATGGATATGGCCCCTAGACTAATGATATTATCAAGCCAATGATAATATCTAATTGCCCTAAAGTGACGAGCTGATCTCCATGTGCTCCACCATAGCCACGCGCCTAGAGGACGTCATCTTTGTCTTTTGGCTCCTTTGGTTCTCCGGTCTTCTTCTCCATGCTCTTGGCTATCATCTAAATATTTCTAATTCAAGCCTAACATATAGAATAAATAAATAACAAAAGCCTCACATTTCGAGGAGAAAAAGACGACTCGCATGCCGTAAAACCTAATTATTTATTACATTAATTTGATCAGCTCGCAGGCCGTAAACCAAACCACAAAGCAATAAACATCCACAATCATAGGCCATATCCATCCACCATGCAACAAAGCACATAATAAAGTTAAAACCAAATTTTAACACGCTTGTTCAATTTTAATTGAATTGGGTAATTAGGGTTACAACGGTCCAAGGAGTTCAAGCAAACAAGGGGCCCGAACCCCTAGGACCGCCGCCCGCCACTAGGCCCGGCCCAAGGTCGGCGGCCCCATTGTGGCTCGCGGCCTTTGCTTGGCGCGCAAGGAGGGGGGCGGACGGCTAGGTTTTCTGCCCTAGCCTCCTTCCCTCTTCCTTGTTGCCCAAGCAAGGTTGTTTCCCTTATGGAATTAATTCCATAATTTTGTTTCCATCATTGAAAACCCCTTTTCAATCATGTGCCCATGAACCCTAATTTTCCAAGAACCCAATTATTCATATCCTATGTGATTAAACTCACCAATTCTAACATCCAATGTTAAATTTGATCTTGTTTATATTGAATCAAATTTAATTTGCATCTACTATGTCAATTATTTTCAGTTTTCGCGTAAAAAACAATAATACGGTGTATAAACTGAAATTGTAACACATAAAATCATGTTATGCTCTACGACCTGTGGCTCTGATACCACTGTTGGGATTTTGACGTAGGTAACGCAGCGGAATATTAAATATTAATCCTACTTCAAAGTCCACCACGGATCGTCGGGAGGAGACATCATAACATGATAAGAGACATAGTATTGTGTACCTTTTGATTTGTGAGATCACACGAAGAATGATGTCCTCGTGTCTACGGTTGATCCACGTCTAGAGGTGAGATCTAGATTCTTCCTTCTTGCAAGTGCTAGCATGAAACGGAGGAAGAGGGAAAAGAATCAACGTAACAAGGTCAAGAGGAGGTTCGGCCTCCTCTTTGTGCCGACGGGAAGGGGGGCGGACGGGGCCTAGGGGCGTTCGGCCTCTAGGTCTTGTCTTGCTCTATCTTTTGCTCTCTCCCACTCTCTTTGTTATGTCTAATAACAATTAACTTGTGGGAAGGAAGCTAGAGCCTTCGTTATATACTCCAACAACTCGTTGTTGTTTGCATAAAGGTGTTTCCTAATTCTACATGAACTAGAATTATTCCCTTCCTTGCAAATTAGTCCTACTAAGTTTGCAAGGTGTTGCACACTGATCCTTCTATTAATTAATCAATATTAATTAATCTCAAATCTAGCACTACTCTATTTGACGTGTGACCCCATAGATTTCTACTTAGTTGGTAGTAACTCTTACTAACATGGAGCGGTGTCTAGCAACACATCCATGCCACCCAACTAATAGAAATAGTCAGTGATCCCGACAAACCTCTTGTGCCCAATATCTTATATTGCACTTTCCCTTTGTCTCCATATCCGGATTGGACACGAGACATAAACAGTCACACTCGTATATACAATCCATAGTTCCTCGATCCTGGAAATATGCTTATGCGAACTAATAACATCAATATCTCCATATTGATTTATCTGAGTCTGGCCAGACATTCAATAAGTGATAACGCCCAAATAGGGGTTATTTTATAGCCTGAAAAGATGTGTATGTGTGCTGGAACGCCGTGTTTTAGCCCGAAATCACCCTCGGAAAGTCTCAGTTTTAGGAACGAGACGTTTATTTGCTCTTCGTGAATTTCTGCATGATTTGTGCTTTTATTGGATATGATCGCTGGTTTTCTCTGCTTTTTCAGGAACAGGTTTGGAAAGTGCATTGGGATGCGTGCCGAGACAAAACCGGGATCGTCTCGGGAAACGTGCAGAAAATGCTCGGAGCAGGATTTGACTGAGACTGGTACAAGGGAGAGCGGAATGGAAAACGGAAAGACCGGAGGAAAAACGAGCAGTGGAAACCGACCGAGGAAGCTGAAAACGCTAAAACCGAGAATCACCGGGATGCGCTCGGTTGACGATATCTTGAGCTTGACTTGGAATTTTGAAGTGAAACCAGGGGCAAAAGAACGGAGACGTCAAGGGCTTTCCGAAAACAGGTTATAATGATGAAACGGAGTCCGGCCGAAAAACCGACTCCCGTCAAGTGTGGGTCCCAGTCTGGCCACGCCCGAGTAAGGAGTCTCGGTTTCCGGTGTCCAGAGTCAGGAGCAACTATTTCATGTTCGTGACGATTTCCGGGACAGTTTTGGCCTAGGGGTATTTTGGTCATTTTGGCACCGGGCCCGGGTTTCCGGAGTCAAGTTCAGATTTTGTCCCCAAATTCAGTCAGCAGTTTTTCTATGGCCAGAGTCAGGATTGGGCAGAATTTGGAGCGGTTTTGACCCAGGGGTATTTTGGTAATTTTGACAAGTTTCGGGTCAAAACGCAAGACGGGAACACGGGAAAGCAGGAAGACACCGAGGAAGGAAAACTGGAGATTTCTGGCAGAAGTGTGGGACCCGGGAGACCCAACCGGGCCCACCAGAGGACCAAGCAGGGCCACCACCACAGCCCCTGCCTGCGTATATACGCAGGGGCTGCGTATATACGCAGCCTTGCGTATATACGCAGGCAGGGAGGTGGTGGTGGGTGGATTTTTTGGGCCCTGGTTGCGTATATACGCAACCCTGCGTATATACGCAGCCAGTTTGGATTTTTTTCCCGAGTCGGTGGACCGATGGCAGATTCCGTAATTTCGGGCGCAAGCGTTTTCGGGAAAAAAGCACTATTTAAAGACTCGTCCAGACTCGTTTTGAGACAGCATACAGAATACACAGAACAGAACACAAGAAGCATTACCGGAGGAGTCGGAGCATCCCGGAGAGCACGGAAACGTGAATCCAGATTCGAAGACCCGTTTGCTCTTCTTCTCTCTTATTCAAAAACTGTGTTATTTACGTTATGAGTTTTAGTAGCTAAACTTTTACCTAGGTTCTCGGTGAACCTAGGGTTTCGTTTCCAGATTAGTTCTACGTTTTGACTATGAATTCATGATCGTGTTATCTTAATATCAGCAGCTTTATCAGTTATTCTGTCTTTGAATTTTACTGTTTATGCATGATCGGAGTAGCTAACCAGAATTGCTACAGACCCGAGCCGGTAGGTGAAAACGTCCGGTTAGGGTTAGGAAGAGAAGACAGAATTTAGCACCTTACCCCGATGGGCCGACTAGCGAAGGGGAGTTAGGACTAGCCTGAAATCGTTGAGACCAACTGTTAGAGAATCTGACCCGGGCCATCAGGACAGGTTAGAAACCCTAGCAGCCTTAGAATGAGACTGCAGACTTAGGCAGCTTAACAGGAATCCGACAGTCTGCAGGATTGTGATAACGTGCAGGAAAAGAAAAGATACTGCACAATTGGTACGTGGCACGGATAACGAGACTGCTGTGTGTTTTCATGTCAAACAAAGAACGAAAATCTGAAGAACCCTAGGGGATCCCGGGACCTAGTATCTCAAACCCTAGTTTTACAACCTTAAGATTATTCAGAAAACTTTCACAAAAATATTTACGTTTCAGTTATTTACGTTCAAACTATCAAAATACTCCTCCTTTTTATACTCTGTTCGTTAAAACTGATTACTAGAAAAACCTGCAAAGTCCCTGTGGGATCGATAAACCGAGTCGAAAATACTCTCTATATTACTTGATTCGTATACTTGCGAATAGCACGCTAAATTGCGCATCAAGTTTTTGGCGCCGTTACCGGGGACTTTTTAGGGTTTATTTAGTAGTCCGAATTAATTTTCAGAGTTTTTATTTTTATTTTATTTTTTATTTTTCGTTATCTCATTGCTCTTGAGATCTCTACTTTTGCAGGATGGGCGACAATACCGAGAGAACGCCAGAACTGCCCGAGACACGTACTCCAGCCGAGATGGCTCGGTACATCGAGGATCTGATCGCAGCAGGATTCGCTGCCCGGAGCAACCAGAGGACATACAACCGGTCTGGGAAGGCGTTGGTGGAGAATTTTGAAGTCCCCACGGGGGGGCATGAGCGAGCTATTGTGGTGCCCGAGATCACCGCAGAACACTTTGACATCAAACCCTCCACCATCCAGACTGTGCAGACCCTCTGCCCGTTCCATGGCAAAGCTGACGAAGACTCGAACGACTTTATCGGGAAGTTCGAGGATTATTGCAACAAGGTCCGGTATAAGGGAGTTAAAGCCGAGGCACTCATGCTAATTTTGTTCCCATACTGCCTATACGGAGTGGCCAACGACTGGCTCGAATCCCGACCACCCAGATCGATTACTACATGGGAGGGGTGTGTCACCGATTTTCTGGCCAAATTTTACCCCGCCTCCCGGGTCATTCAATTACAAAGCGAGATTTTGTCGTTCAAACAGAAGACGGGAGAGACGGTGGTAGACGCATGGGACAGATTGATGAGACTTGTGAAAAGATGCCCGAACCACGGTTTCGGAGACCCGAAGATCCTGCAGGTATTCTACCATGCCCTAGACAGGGAGAGTGCTGACAGGATTGACCGAGAAGCCGGAGGAAATTTTCTGTACCATGTGGACAAGGACGGTGCCTATGAGCTGATGAAGCAATTAGCCAAACAGGATACTCGCCTGTTTGACGATCGCAGGATCACGGCCCGGGCCGAGCCAGTGGAAGACGACCGGATAGACAATCTGGCCAAGATCGTTCAAGATTTGGTCAAGAAAGTTTACTCAACTGATGCAGTAGGAAAAACAGATTTGGACACAGCCATCGAGGGGCTCGGAAACGAAGATTCCAATTACGTACAGCAGCAGTGGGATCCGAGCCGGTACAGACCGGGTACGAGAGACCATCCCGGGTTCCGGTACGGAAACCCGAACGCAGCAGTTTATGCACCGGGGTTCCAGCACAGGCCACCAGCCCAGCAGGCTGCCCCGGCCCAGCAGGCTCAGTCGGGCCCATCTGCACAGCAGTACGACGCTCAGATGAAGGAGATCAAGTCCATGTTCCAGACCATGGAGTCCCGGTTCGAGCACATGGACGCCCTGACAGCCGACGTGCAGATGACCAAAACGTCACTGCGCGCTTTGGAGGTACAAGTTGGACAGTTAGCACAGCAGCTAACGGAGAGACAGCCAGGAAACTTGCCCTCGAATACAGTTAATAATCCACGTGCTCAGGTCAATGCCATCACCACTCGGAGTGGATTAGCACTGCAGGATCTGCAGTATCCTAGCCATGCACGTGCAGAAAATTCGAAAGAAATCGAGCGCGAAGTATTAGGCCAGGATAACAGCTCATTCGACCGCCCCCAGCCGAAGGGCTCGGTTGGGCAGGATGCAGTGCATAAGGAGAAGGAAGCAGAAACGGTACCTGTCTCCAAGGAGGCACCGTATCCTTTGAAGACACGAAAGAGGGACGACAGCAAGGACTACGCCAGATTTCTCGAGATTTTCAAACAGCTGAAGATCAACATACCCTTTGCGGAGGCGTTGGCAAAGATGCCCACTTATGCCAAGTTCCTCAAAGATATTTTGTACGGACGGAAACGTATGAGCGATTTCGAGACTATAAATCTGACGGCAGAAGTGAGCAACTGTGTGAAGAATGGGCTACCGAGGAAGAGGAAGGACCCTAGCAGTTTTGTCATCCCGGTGACCCTAGGTAATGCTTACACAGGAAAGGCTCTGTGTGACCTAGGGGCCAGTATCAATCTGATGCCTTTGTCGATTTTCAAAACTTTGAAAATCGGTGAACTCAGGCCCACCAGAATCAAGCTGCAGATGGTGGACAGATCCGTGAAGCAGGCTTACGGAGTTATTGAGGATATTCTGGTGAAAGTCGGAGAATTAATTTTTCCGGCAGATTTTGTAATTCTAGACATGGAGGCAGGGGACGTACCACTCATTCTGGGCAGACCGTTTCTGGCCACTGGAGAAGCCATGATAAACTGCAAGAGCGGAGAACTGACCATGCAGATCAATGAAGACAAGGTGAAGTTCAACGTTTTCAAAAATCTGCAACTACCGAATTATTACGAGCATGAAGATATCTTCGTAGTGCAGGTAGTCGAAGAAGGCTGGGAAAACGAGGAGATGGACGAGCTATGGGCATAAATTGACAGAGTGGACAGAGAGAACGAGGAGAGATTCCAGGAGGAGCAAGCCATGCAAACTGAAAACCGGACCAGTTTACAGCTGGACGAAAAAGGTGGGCAGAAATTGGCCCTGGTCCCGTCACTCAAAGAGCCACCAACCCGAGAGCTTAAACCGCTCCCGAGCCATCAGACTTCGGCACAACCAAAGCAGTTTCAAGAAGGGCAGAAAGCACTTCACGGCAAGTCTCGGATGCAGCTTGTCCCGGGAAAATTGAGATCTCGGTGGGTGAGCGGAAACCGGGTCAAGCCATATTTGGGCCCGGAAGCAGACGTCAAGGTACACCCTGGCGGTTTTGACGTCCCTTGAGCAAACATGAGGTAACTGGGTCGGGCCGTCGACCGTAAATTACAAGCGCTGGTTGGGAGGCAACCCAACGTAGTAAGTTAGATTAAATTATTTCAGTTTTATTTTCAGTTTTGAATTTTGAGAGAGGTAAGATGAGTGGGTATTGACTTTGAATTGAGCATGTGCAGATACAGCAAAGCAGAAAACGAGGACAGAAAGGAGTAGAGAGAAAAAAATTATGTTTGAAAAAAAAAATTTTACCTGCTGGTTGCGTATATACGCAACCCTGCGTATATACGCAGTCAGCAGCGAAAATTTCAGAACTTAAAAAAAAAAAAAAAAAAAAAAAAAAAAAAAAAAAAAAAACTTTTTCAAAATGCTCCCTGTTTGCGTATATACGCAGCCCCTGCGTATATACGCAGGCAGAAGAAGAAAAAAAAATAGTTTTTTCGGACAGCAGCACGTTTTTGCCTCATTTTTCTCTCTCTACCTCCATACACAGATCCGTGGAGTTTGAAGCGAATTCAGAAAATTTCGTAGAAGGAAAGGCAGATTTTCAAAATCTTGAAGAATCGACCCCGGTGTGTTCTGGCACACTCGACCGTCACAGGGACTCGTACGAGTTGGGGATTTTTCAGGAACATTTTTTCTGTCGAACCGAGCAATCGACCCCGGTGTACGGAAGTATACTCGACCATATGGGAGCACATTGTCAAACACAATGGTGCTCGGGGATTGCACGTTTGAAGAGCGCACATAGAGCCCGAAAGGTTGACAGCTTCCGTCGAGAAATTTTCTGGCGACCGGTCAACGGTCCTGCTCCACCGGATTCTGCACCTGTAAGAACTGACTCCGGGTGCACAGGTTCAATTTCTGTCTCTCGCTTTATTTTTCTGCATATGCTACCAGTTGTTCCCATTCGATGAGGCAAGCCAGCTCATCCAATCCAGATTGTATGCCTGATGATTAGTACCATGAGGGCATGGCACCATCCAGTGTGGGGGTGGTGGCGTTGCAACTGCATTACGTTTTATTAAAAAAAAAAAATAATTATTAAAAAATTGAAAATTTTGAGACTGGGTGAAGGATTTAGCTTAAAACTGGAGAAAGTTTAATGATAGAAAATTTCCCGAAGTGGACGAACTTAGGTGAGGAAGAGCTGCGAGAATCTGTCTAGGGGAGTTAATAGAGCCAATACACTTCAGAAAACGCAAGTAGCTGTCTCCCGAGCAATGTATCCGACTAGCTGCCAGACCACCGTCACCAGGTAGTCGTCAACCCGCCATCACGGTCACCACATCATTTGGTGGAGTGATAGGCCATAGGGGACCTCACGTCCTGTCTCGCGCCTTAGGTCCACTAGTGAGCCCCGTTGATCCATTAACCCTTTTCTTGGTAACCGTTTGACCTAGGAAGCCGTTTTTTGATACTCGCATCATTGTTAGTATTTTTACCTTTCCTATGCGTCATAGCACGAGGGAGTTGAGTTGAGGGGGATTTTCTGGGGTAGAGCAGAATTGTCATATTTGATAGTGGATGAGCTTTATTTTTATATTTGAGGGTGTGTAAGGGTGAGATAGTGACGGCAGCACACTTTGGTGTGGCGGTGACTCACGACATTACACCGTGAGCACAGGAGGAGAGCCGTAGTGCGTAAATTTTCCGCACGACATGGGGGACTTTGGGTTGACAGGGTTATTGGAGGACGCGCTGTGCTATTTAGACATCCTTGGAGTGAGGAGGATCGGTTGGAAAAGCGCGATTATTTTACAAATTGACTACATGGTTCGAAATTAGTGTGGGGGTGGTCGTTTCAGATTATTTCAGTATTTTTCAGCCACCCCACGTTTTTTTGGTTTATCATAGAGTTGGCCTGGTTTATATTGTTTATTGTGTAGCCCTGCAAAAAAAAAAAAAAAAAAAAAAAAAAAAAACCAAAAAACGAGAAAAAAAAACGGAAAAGGTATCAAAGGAAGAAAATTCAGGGTGCTTGATTGATTATATTTCAAAACGCCGGGCCGGCAATTTTTATCACACTTTCACATTCGTTCACAGTTGTGGCCGCGAGAACGGCAGTTACACCGGGACTGGGGAAATTGAGTGTCTAGAATCTTAGGTGATTTGGGTCAGTTTCCGTCATCTTGGTGAGGGAGTTTGAGATTGGGGTATGTGTGAGTGTGCTGTGACGTTTAGGACATCGCTTCAAAATGACTTATCCTACCGTCCCAAAGCCGGCAGATTTACATTACACCCGGAGTAAAAGCACGGAAGGTGTGCGTTAGGGATACACTCGGTTTGCGTGCAAAAGCGGAAGTAAGTGGTGTTCGTGCTTGTTCCTAACCTAGGCTGGCCGCAAGTTCTTCCGATCACCGCAGTTTCTGAAATTTAGGGGAATATGAGAACTTGATGATGTTCAGTTTGAGTTGAAGAGATTGCCCAGTCTCACCAAAAATATATATATATATATATATATAAACTGTTTTTATAAATACTGTTTTTAAATAAGTGCAGTTACACCGCTCTGGATTGATTCGGGATAATATGCATTGGTAGTATAGTGCTGGAGTTTGCTCGGGACGAGCAAAGTTTAGTGTGGGGGTATTTGATAACGCCCAAATAGGGGTTATTTTATAGCCTGAAAAGATGTGTATGTGTGCTGGAAAGCCGTGTTTTAGCCCGAAATCACCCTCGGAAAGTCTCAGTTTTAGGAACGAGACGTTTATTTGCTCTTCGTGAATTTCTGCATGATTTGTGCTTTTATTGGATATGATCGCTGGTTTTTTCTGCTTTTTCAGGAACAGGTTCGGAAAGTGCATTGGGATGCGTGCCGAGACAAAACCGGGATCGCCTCGGGAAACGTGCAGAAAATGCTCGGAGCAGGATTTGACTGAGACTGGTACAAGGGAGAGCGGAATGGAAAACGGAAAGACCGGAGGAAAAACGAGCAGTGGAAACCGACCGAGGAAGCTGAAAACGCTAAAACCGAGAATCACCGGGATGCGCTCGGTTGACGATATCTTGAGCTTGACTTGGAATTTTGAAGTGAAACCAGGGGCAAAAGAACGGAGACGTCAAGGGCTTTCCGAAAACAGGTTATAATGATGAAACGGAGTCCGGCCGAAAAACCGACTCCCGTCAAGTGTGGGTCCCAGTCTGGCCACGCCCGAGTAAGGAGTCTCGGTTTCCGGTATCCAGAGTCAGGAGCAACTATTTCATGTTCGTGACGATTTCCGGGACAGTTTTGGCCTAGGGGTATTTTGGTCATTTTGGCACCGGGCCCGGGTTTCCGGAGTCAAGTTCAGATTTTGTCCCCAAATTCAGTCAGCAGTTTTTCTATGGCCAGAGTCAGGATTGGGCAGAATTTGGAGCGGTTTTGACCCAGGGGTATTTTGGTAATTTTGACAAGTTTCGGGTCAAAACGCAAGACGGGAACACGGGAAAGCAGGAAGACACCGAGGAAGGAAAACCGGAGATTTCTGGCAGAAGTGTGGGCCACCACCACAGCCCCTGCCTGCGTATATACGCAGGGGCTGCGTATATACGCAGCCTTGCGTATATACGCAGGCAGGGAGGTGGTGGTGGGTGTATTTTTTGGGCCCTGGTTGCGTATATACGCAACCCTGCGTATATACGCAGCCAGTTTGGATTTTTTTCCCGAGTCGGTGGACCGATGGCAGATTCCGTAATTTCGGGCGCAAGCGTTTTCGGGAAAAAAAGCACTATTTAAAGACTCGTCCAGACTCGTTTTGAGACAGCATACAGAATACACAGAACAGAACACAAGAAGCATTACCGGAGGAGTCGGAGCATCCCGGAGAGCACGGAAACGTGAATCCAGATTCGAAGACCCGTTTGCTCTTCTTCTCTCTTATTCAAAAACTGTGTTATTTACGTTATGAGTTTTAGTAGCTAAACTTTTACCTAGGTTCTCGGTGAACCTAGGGTTTCGTTTTCAGATTAGTTCTACGTTTTGACTATGAATTCATGATCGTGTTATCTTAATATCAGCAGCTTTATCAGTTATTCTGTCTTTGAATTTTACTGTTTATGCATGATCGGAGTAGCTAACCAGAATTGCTACAGACCCGAGCCGGTAGGTGAAAACGTCCGGTTAGGGTTAGGAAGAGAAGACAGAATTTAGCACCTTACCCCGATGGGCCGACTAGCGAAGGGGAGTTAGGACTAGCCTGAAATCGTTGAGACCAACTGTTAGAGAATCTGACCCGGGCCATCAGGACAGGTTAGAAACCCTAGCAGCCTTAGAACGAGACTGCAGACTTAGGCAGCTTAACAGGAATCCGACAGTCTGCAGGATTGTGATAACGTGCAGGAAAAGAAAAGATACTGCACAATTGGTACGTGGCACGGATAACGAGACTGCTGTGTGTTTTCATGTCAAACAAAGAACGAAAATCTGAAGAACCCTAGGGGATCCCGGGACCTAGTATCTCAAACCCTAGTTTTACAACCTTAAGATTATTCAGAAAACTTTCACAAAAATATTTACGTTTCAGTTATTTACGTTCAAACTATCAAAATACTCCTCCTTTTTATACTCTGTTCGTTAAAACTGATTACTAGAAAAACCTGCAAAGTCCCTGTGGGATCGATAAACCGAGTCGAAAATACTCTCTATATTACTTGATTCGTATACTTGCGAATAGCACGCTAAATTGCGCATCAATAAGCCTCATCCCTCGAGTGGTCGTGGATATTTACTCCGATTGTGTGGGAGGGACAAATCCTATCTACATCACTACGATCTCTAAGCTTGCTTCCTATCATGCCCGATAGCCGTCTTTATGATTACCCAGTTACAGTGTGACGTTTGATAACATCAAAGCACAACATTCCACAACTAGAGTATCTAGTGACTTCAAGTCTAAGGATTGCAATTATATTAGCACTACAAGAAGCGATTGTGACTTGACATAAGCTAATGTGTCTTTCTCGTTGTGGGTCAATCCAGTATGCCATTACTCCTAATGCATACCCATGTCTTACACTTGATATCTCCATATCAATCTACCCACATAACTAGTATATATTTGATCGTCCTATTAATCAATATAGTGGACTAGGGATATTTAAGATAAACAACACACTGTATCTAAGGACTTCATTATATTAAATATCACAATATAAAATAAATGATTATTCTAGCCAAAACAATGTTCATACTAAATATAAGATTGCCTCTAGGGAATCTATTCCAACAGTTCTGACGATTGAAATGAATATATTTAAATCTATTCAAGGATGTGCATGAGACCTTTAAAGCTCCGAATTGTTGCTTTTAGCACGGTTGTGTTCGATTTGACACGAGAAATCCCCTTGAATATTGAGATCCAATGTAATAAAACTAGACGTTCTTCGTAGAGAATTTTGGCTTGATGCATTACATCGCCCATACAACGTAGAGAAATTTGTCATCAAATGGCTTGATGCATTACATCGTCAAATCCAACGCCTAGTTGATGCATTTTTTTCATAAGATGTAGAAATTTGAGTATGAGATTATTTTTACATGATCAATGTTCCTTATAGAGAACATTACCCAACTCATTTTAACCCCATATGAATGAAGAGTATGTATTCGTGTACTCTCATAAGTGAAACTCCTATCCCTAAGAGGATAGTATTTAGAGTTCATGAGAGTCACAAATTTCAAGTATGAAATCTTTTTATCTCATAAAGAAGATACATTATCGCCTACATTCTTTTTGGCTCGAGTATATTTTTAAAAATATGCTAAAAACATATTATGACATTGATCATATGTTTCATGTCATGAGGGGGAGGAGAGGCCCTATTACATGAATTGGAACTTAATTTAAGTGTCGTATTCATAATTGATTTTGTGAAACTTCAACTTCAAATCTAATTGAAGTCTCAAAAATTATGAGTTATGAAGCATGTAAATGTTGCCTATGCAACCTCAACGATCCTCTATAAGGATCATAATCTTTTTAGTTCCATTTTGACAAAAAATGAGAACACGAGAGAATCATCAATAAAAATGATCAAACCAACGTTAGAAAATCAGTGCCCTTAAAGAGGCAAATACTCATGTAGAAGTTAAAACTTTACCTGTATTTGAGTTCATATTATTGATGATGATCATATTTATTTTGAAAAGCGCTTGGAATCATATGATTTCCTTAAATTACTGTAAGTAAAATTTTGTTGACTATATATTGGCCAAAATCAAAGTCAACACTCGTGTGTTCATGTATACACGAGCTGTGCAGTTAAATCATCAAGCCTATATATGAAAGTACTTTAAAGTACTTTAGATTCCGCTAGCATCCATATTCATATAGAACAATATGTTCAAATGTCCGTATCCTAATGGTTGAATGCGTGAGACTAATGAAAGAGAAATATGCTATATTAAAGTGATTCCCAAATGGGGATCGGATTTGCTCCTGTCCTATTTGCTACAGTATGTGTACTGTTGAAATCGTGCGGCTGTTATTGTGCCACGTCGCGATTGTAAAGAAAGTAAAAAATGGCTTCACGTGCCCATGTTTCCTCACATCCCGCTCCACTAAATGTGCCATCAACCTCTCTCTCTCTCTCTCTTTCATTCAGTACACATTTGTTATTTCATCACTTGGTACTCTATTTTTTCTATTTTTATAAACTCACTCTCTCTCCAACTCTAGTTTTTCTATCTTGCTGTGTTAGTGTTCAAAATCAAAAATATTATTGTTTCTACTTTTATTACTAATTCTAACGGTCTTGTGATTTCAAAAGATTTACACAAGTTCTTTTCATTCAATATATAATATTCATAAAAATATTATATTATTGACTTTATATCTTTTTCTCAACCCATCACTATATAAATTTATAAAAATTATTCAAAATATATGACCGGTAATTTATGAGTGGCTTTTCTCTACTTTCATCATTCTCATGCTACAAAGTACTCTACACCGGTTAGGAGCTGCAAATCAACACCAACGTTTGTAAGTATTTTATTTTTTCTACATTTTGTATTAAGAAAATGTACCTTAATATGAATCACTAAGTTACTAACTTATTTTTGATTACTTTTGTTTAGTTATCGGACATGGAAGAACAAGGAAGAGTGTCGCGCAGGCTAAATTTTGATGAAGACGGACACGATGAAGGTGGACAAAGTGTTGCACAAACTAATTCAACCACCATTGTGCCCCACATCGGTATGTCTTTTGATTCTGAAGTTGATGCATATGATTTTTATAAGAAATATGGTGGATCAGTAAGTTTTGGTATTCGTCGAGATTGGCTAAACAGAAATAAAGACGAATTCATAACTTCTAGAAAATTTGTTTTTGCAAAAGAAGGTTTTCAAAAATTAAAAAAGAACAATCCAAAAGTGAGATATCCTTGAAAAGATAAAAGAACGGGTTGTCTAGCACATATGACAATTTATCTTCAAATAAACAATAAATATCATGTCACCAGTTTCATAGAAGAGCACAATCATAAATTTGTTAGTCCAAGCAAAATTCACATGATCAGATCTTTGCGAAAAGTAAATGAAGTTCAAGGTATTGAAGCAAGTTTGGCATCAAGTTCTGGGATAAACCAAAAATAAATTTATGAATTTACGAGTCGACGAGCTGGTGGAAGGGAAAATCTCGGGTTTCTTCGTACAGATTTAAAAAATTATTTGTTTGCAAAGCGTAAAAGGGATATGGTATTAGGAGAAGCAGGAAGTTTGTACACTACTTCCAAAATAAGCAATTGGAAAATCCTGATTTTCAGTACGCAATACAACTTGATTCGGAAAATCAAATTGCTAATATATTTTGGACAGATGCAAAAATGAGATATGAATATGAGAAATATGGTGATGTGGTATGATTTGATACTACGTTTAGAACAAACAAAGAATTTAGGCCTTTTGCGCCATTTGTTGGAATAAACAATCATAAGGAGACTGTGGTTTTTGGTGCTGCCTTAATGTATGACGAAACTATTCCATCTTTTACATGGGTTTTTCAATCTTTTCTTCAAGCGATGAATAACAAAGAACCAAAAACTATTCTTACTGATCAAGACTCGGCCATGGCTCATTCTATTCGAGAAATTTTTCCTAACTCATATCATCGATTGTGTGTATGGCATCTTCATCAGAATGCTCTAAAACATCTATCTCATGTATATAGGCGTTCAAATTCTTTTGCAAATGATTTTAAAAGATGCATATATTATTATGAGGAAGAAGAAGACTTTTTGCAAGCGTGGGAGGATTTGTTAAGAAATTACGACCTCAAAGAAAATACATGGCTTGAAGGAATTTTTAAGGAGAAGAAAATATGGGCATTGGTTTATGGTAGACATACATTTTGTGCCGATATGAAAAGTACACAGTTAAGTGAAAGTTTTAATAATACATTAAAGAGATATTTAAGTTCGAAGTTAGATGTTCTTCAGTTTTTTAACCATTTTGAAAGAGTTCTAGATGATGTAAGATATAATGAATTGACAAATAACAATGAGATGGACCAAACAATACCAAGGCTAAAAGTCGATGCTATTTTATTGAGGCAAGCTAGGGACGTGTTCACGCCAAAGGTATTTGATTGGTTCCAGATTGAGTTTGAAAAAGTTGCGAATCTTGTTGTGGGAGAAGCTAAGGAAGATGGGTCACGAACTATTTACAAAATTGGAATATATGGTAAACTTCGCGAGCATGTGGTTACATTTAACAACTTAGACGATACTTTTTCTTGTAGTTGCATGAAATTCGAGTTTGTAGGGATCTATGCTCTCATGTGCTTAAAGTATTTGATCGTCGAGATATCAAATTTCTGCCTGTCAAGTACATCATGAGACGGTGGACTAAAGATGCTTCAACAAATAGAACAAGTCCTTGTGAGAAAACTGTTGAGTAAGAGAATCCGAAACTGGAGAAATTAGCATGGTACAAGAACTTGTGTCGAGAAGCAGTCAGTATCTCTGGAATGGCAGTTGAGACAAAAGAAGATTATGAATATTTTCGAGATGTTTTGCAAGAAGCAAAGGCTTATTTAAAGAGCAAGCCAAAACATGTTACGATCTCTAGTACAGCACCAAGTTCCCTAGCTTCAGAAGACAATATAGATGTCACACAAGCGAAAGGCTTAAATAAAAAACAAGGGGGTGTTCGAGCTGGATCTCGGATTAAAAGTTGTATCGAGCTAAACACAAAGAGAAGAAGAAAACAAAATTCAAAAGTACAAAGCTTGATACCATCGTCCTCGAATCGAAGTGAAGACACTCAGGTACTATTTTATTCATATCTTTTATCAAGACTCGACAATGTTTATTTTATTGACTCATTTATTCATGCGTAATTTTGTAGATGTTGATCCATGCGAGCAGAAACGTGAACTCAAATTATTATCAAGCTCAAAATATGATACCTAGTTCAACATATTCTATTCCTTCTTACTATTCTCATGTACAATTTATATTTTTATATCTAAACTCCATTTGTCTCAATTCTAAATAACTGATAATTTAACCGCAGGCACTTTCACAAGAACAAAGTCAGTTTTCAAGTCACACTCAATTACAGCAAGTATGTTCTTGAAACTTTTTATATTTTATATATTATCAAATGAAAGTTTTATAGTATATCATTTCTAAATTCTCATTTTGAATTTTATA
This sequence comes from Linanthus parryae, assembly GCA_023055425.1. NCBI lineage: Eukaryota > Viridiplantae > Streptophyta > Magnoliopsida > Ericales > Polemoniaceae > Linanthus > Linanthus parryae. The sequence goes on along the minus strand of JALGPY010000002.1, from coordinate 91,755,355 downwards.
TAGGTGATTGATAACGGCATGCGTGTGGATGAAATAAGTGAAAGTTCGAGATATTTCTATTAGTTTGAAAAATAAATAAAATGCTAGCATGAGGCTAGAATTTCTTTCATCGTCAATTTGTAATAAGTTTGTACAATCCTGATTTATGATTATCCCAATATTATTATTGGCATGACAAGATCTAAACAAAGTTGTAGTATTTATAATTTTTGTTTGAGTATAATATTTCTACTTTTGTATTTAACTGTGCCTCTTTTTCATTGAGCAATTGTGTCTCTGTAACTATTATGTTTTGGTCACAAATGGAGTTAGAGTAAAAGAAAACAAGTGAAGTGAGGGAGAGAGTTAGAGAGAGAGTGAGTTTATAAAAATAGAAAAAATTGAATACCAAGTGATGAAATAACAAATGTGTACTGAATGAAAGAGAGAGAGAGAGAGAGAGAGAGAGAGAGAGATAGAGAGAGAGAGAGTGTAATTTGAGAGAGAGAGGTGGATGGCACATTTAGTGGAGCGGGATGTGAGGAAACATGGGCGCGTGAGTCATTTTTTATTTTCTCTACAATCGCGACGTGGCACAATAACAGCCGCACGATTTCAACTGTACAAATACTGTAGCAAATAGGACAGGAGCAAATCTGATCCCGCCCAAATGATAGCAAAAAATTTCTCATGGTTATAATTATAACCATTAGTCCTCTATTTTAAAAGAGTGATTATGATATTTCGTTTAGTCTACAAGAATACGAATATAAAAGTAACTAATTACACAAAATGATCGTACGAATCACTATATGTGAAATCCATGGAGGCGCCCATGAGATATACTTCTTTGCTAAAGCAAATTGAAGATACACACTCGCTAGTAGTTTAGGTGCATATGCATATTATGTAGTATGACAAATGTCTCATGAGTATATAACATGTCATGCTTATTAACTAATAGTTTTTATTACTATATTGAATAATCATGTAGTTATGTCAGACATTGTGAATTTTCCATGAGTTTACTTTTCAAGTCAGAAGTTTGAGATAAAGTTGATGCAAAGAGGGGGAGATTAAAAAAATGAAGGCGATGTACTCTTTTTCCTTAGCTGAGGTTTTTTTTATCCCACGGGGTTTTCTAAGCAAGGTTTTAATGAGGCATGCAGCCATGAACGAGTGCAAGACTACACCAAATCTCCGCAAACAAGACGCACTTTTTTTCCTTCGTCAGAGATTTTGTCCCAAAGGATTTTGCATGACAAGGTTTTAACAATGCATCATATTAGTGAATATTCAAGGGGGAGTGTTATGAAATATATATTTGATATGGTGAATATTCACAGTATATTCTACTGCCATATATTGACGATATTGATTGACCCCCACACTCTATATAAAGAGTGCTTGGTGGAGAATAATACTGTCTTTTACATTCCTTTATACCTTGTCTCTCTCTACTCTAATCTTGAGTTCATAACACATACATATAAATCTATATATGTATATAATGAGAAATAAAAGAAAACGAAAACGGGAGAGAGAGAGAGAGAGAGAGAGAGAGAGAAATGAATTGCCCGAGAGAAATAGTAGAGAGAATGAGTGAGAGCCGAGAGTCTAACAGCTTCTCGACGGCGACGGGGTGGCGGGAGGAAGAAGAAGTCGAGGACGAAAAGAATCGGTTGCTTCACCGGAAACAATGGCAGACAGCGACGAAGGCGACCATGGCATTTCACAGTTTGTCTCTGCTTGAATGGAGCAAAGAGGTCGGAGAGAATTCAGACTGCGGGGAGGAAACGACGACGGCGGTAAAAGAAGGACGAAAACATGGGCGATGAATTTCTGGGCAAGTTCACCGTAAATGGTGGTTGACGATTTAGTGATGGTGGTGTTTTGGTTGGTTGCGTTTCTCTCGACTGTGTGTTGTAGAGAATGAGACGTTTTCATGTCCTGGAGAAGAAGAATAATAGGAATGGTATTTAAATGTTTTTATCCTCATCATTAGATGGAGTGTTGTTGGATATGGTGATCGTGATCGTGGGTGAGGTTGAGGGAGGCATGGAGATGGTTGTTTTGGTTTGTTGTGTAACAGAGGTAGATAGGGAGAAGATGGTGGGAGAGTATTATTGTGTGTGTGAAGTATAGGGTAGATACCATAAAATGCAAAAAAAAAAAAAAAAAAAAAAAAAAAAAAAAAAAAAATGGTTACAAGTGATGTAAGATAAGTTGGAGAGGAAAGTTTACTTAAAAAAATACATAAACCATTGTTATTTTATCATACAATAAAAAGTCATTTTCTATTAGGTAAAATAAACACATAAATATATAATCTTATAAATTGATACATAAATATATATATATATATATATATATAAATACATAAAAACTTATAAATTAATCAAATAGCTCAAATATTTCCATGTATTACAGTCTTGAGGCGACCCTCAATGCCGTAGATGTGAAGATTGTGAAACAAATCCCTTTACCGGTGACACTGCAGGGTGATATGTGGCCGTGGTGTTTTTGACGAGAGAGGTCAATATTCCGTGAAAACGGGATATGTTGTGGCCGGAGGTTTGCGTGGGGAAAGTCGGAATGATATAGGGGCAATCGTCATCATCATCCCATAAACTCTTCAACAAACTGTGGAATACCAAAGTGCAGTGTTATGACAAACCACCTCACGAACAATGAAAGAATAAAGAAGAACACGAGTATTTTACGTGGTTCGCTAGCAAAATATTTTCTAACTACCTCCACGGAGGAAAATCACCATTTATTCACTTAAGAGGAACAAGACTACAAGAATGTTTTTGCATGCCTAATAGTGTGACTACTAGGTTCTTTATATAGTGCTAGGAAAATCCCTAAAGTTTCCAAATCCGATTTGGAAACAAAGTTTTTTCCTAACTAATCCTACACCGCCTTTGACTTCGAATGTTTCCTAATCAAATTTGGAAACAAAGAGTTTGGCCGCCTTTGACCAATTCAAGGCACCAACTCAACAAATCTCCACTTTGACTTGAATTGTCTCGTCAACAGCAGCTACTCCTCTTCTCGTAAATAAAGCTACGTCTTCTGTGCACCATATGTCTCTCGTCACGAAGACTCACTGGACCTCCACCGGGTCTGACATGCCCCTAAGGGTCTCACTGGATCAAGATGTTGAGCAATTCCGGACAATGATGGAACTTGCTCTCCGGAACCGGCTTGGTGAACATATCCGCGGGGTTGTCAGCAGTCCCCACCTTCATCACCTTGATCCTACTTTCACTTCTCAGAAAATATTATATGCGTCAATATGCTAGGTCCTTTCATGATGAACCTAGTCTTTAGTCAAGCAAATTGCACTCAAGCTATCACAGTAGACTATCGCCTGATCTTGAAGTAGCCCTAGATCATTGACAATTACCTTAAGCCAGATTGCCTCCTTTGCTGCTTCCGTTAGAGCCATGTAATCCGCCTCCGTGGTGGACTGAGTCACCGTCGGCTGTAGCATAGCCTTCCAACTCACAACAGATGCTCCCAGAGAAAACACATAGCCTGTCATTGATCTTCTACTATCAATAAACCCTGCATAGTCTGCGTCCAAGAACCCAACTACCAAGATGTTTTCACTAGACGCATAACATAGGCCAATGCCTGACGTACCCTTAAGGTATCTGAATATCCGCTTCACCGCCTGCCAATGGTCCTTCCCCGGATGAGCCATAAAAAGACTAACCACACTAACAACGAATGATATATCTGGTCGAGTACAGACCATAGAATACATGAGACTTCCAACTGCGCTAGCATATGGAACCTTGGACATGTACTCCTCCTCCTACTCAGTCTGAACGGTGTACATTCCCAGCTTGCTGTTAGTTTCCATAGGAGTATCTATAGCTTTAGTTGATAACATCCCGAATCTTGTCAAGATCTTCTTGATGTATCCATGCTGTGATAGGAAAAGCTTCTTCCTATCTCTATAGATCTCAACTCCAAATATCTTCCTAGCAGCTCCCAGATCCTTCATCTCGAATTTCGCGCTAAGGGACCTCTTCATCTCTCTAATGGCCTTGATATTCCGAGTTGCGATCAAAATATCATCCACATATAGAACTAGGTAGATATGTGATCCACTTCGCAACAACTTGTGATACACGCAGCAATCATACTCGCACCTGTGGTAACCAATCTTCATCATGAAGCTGTCAAACCTCTTGTACCATTTCCTCAGTGACTGCTTAAGTCCATAGAGAGATCTTTTCAGCTTGCACACGTGTTCTTCTTTTCCGGGAACTTGTAACCCCTCCGGTTGGCTCATGTATATTTCTTCCTCCAAAACTCCTTGCAGGAAAGCTGTCTTGACATTCAATTTCTCAAGCTCTAGGTCGTGGTGTGCCACTAAAGCTAGTAACACCCTGATAGAAGTATGTCTGACCATCGGTGAGAAGAACTTGTTGTAGTCAACTCCCTCTTTCTGACCGAACCCTCTTGCAACTAGCCTTGCCTTATACATGATGCCCTCTCCAGATGTAGTTCCTTCCTTTCTTCTGAAAACCCACTTGCAACTGACTATATTCCTTCCCGCTCGCAATTTAACAAGCTCCCAAGTCGATTTCTTACTAAGAGACTCCATCTCTTTTCCCATTGCGGCAATCCACTAGGCTGACTCAGAACTAGATGTAGCGGCCTTGTAGGTGGACGGCTCGTCCTCTACCTCTTCCGCTACCTGTAATGCATATCCCACCATACCATCATCCCTGTATCTCATTGGAGGCTTTATGACTCTCCTTGGTCTTCCTTCAGCAATACATTGATGAACTAGTTCCTATAGTGTAGACGCATCCTCACTATGAGACTCTTATGCTTCTTCATCTTCGGCTTCCGGCGGCAGTATAGGGATTTCAGAATCCTTAGGATCAATAGGATCCGACTCTCCCTCCATCTTCATCTCTTCATCTCCAAGCTCCATGTTAACGACATAAAACTGCATGTTTTAGTATGTTAATGAACTCTTCATAACTTGCTAATATGTGTAATTTATCTATTTTATCTCTCTTTCTAGACTTATGCTTGTTTTCGTAGTTTTGGTTGTTTTTTATCTTATTTTGTAGGCAAAGACGTGATTTAGAACGCAAGAGGCTAGTTGGGAGAGCTTGAATAATTAAGACGCTTTAGAGGGGCCAAGAGAAGTGAAAAAAGGATTTAGATGGGCTTATATTGAAGAAATCAAGTTGAAAAGATGCCAAAATTGAAGAAAATGCAAGTTAAAGTCTAGATTGCAAGTCAAAAGTGATGTCAAAGGGAATATTTGAGAATAAATTAACGGAAGGGGGGCGCTAAGTGATGCTTTCTAAACGTTCAAAGGACTGTAATGAAGAGTATTTAATGGGATGGGGGTTCAAATGCCATTTTTAGAACTTTCTAAGAAGTGTTGGGGCCTTTTAAAGCCCCCAGCAAACAAAGGAGGGCGAATCTGCAATATTCGGACAACAATTAGGCACCAGCTGTGCATTTTTCTCTCTCCCCGACATTAGAAGCGGATGACACACAGAGAACAGAGCCTCTCTATGGAAGCTCTTCGAAGCTTCGACCAAGGCTCCGAAACCAACCCAAATCAACACCAAATCACTTCAAAACGGTCCCAATTTCATCCCTAGCCCACGCTCCATCTCATGGTACCTTCAATTCGGACCAAAAAGTATCGAAGATAAAAGCCCCAAATCGTCTAGGGTTCATGAAGTTCTACAAATCGACGAATGGGATGGTTTGAGACGAATTGGAAGGCTAGGATCAGTTCTTGGAGGCCAAGTCACCTAGAAGAAACGCCTATTTACACATAGATTGAAGAAATTTCAGACTCTTCTCTCTCACACAACCGACGGCTCACAGTGCTCTGTTTTGGGGTTCTTCACTCTCCTCTCTCTCTGATTTCACCCGTTTCTGGGCTTCTTCTTGCGATTCTCCAAGGAGAAGAGAAAGAGGAAGAGAGGGAGAGAGGAGATCAAAATAGGGTTGTCCTTAAATTAGTGCTCTGTTTTGCTGTTTTTGGCTCTGTTCGTTTGTGATTGCAGCAGCAGCTGCAGAGATAGCAGCAGCTAGTTTGCCAAATTTCTTCATTAGTTTCTAGCTTAGTTTGTGTCTGTGGCTATTTTTCTCTTGGTTATGTGTAGTTTCTAGAAAGTGTTGATGAAGAATTGATGAACAAATTGTTGAAATCAAGTATTGATAATGAAAACATCATTTCTCTCTCACTCTCTTGAATCTATAATGACTAGCTAGTTTAGTTTGTTGGGTTAATTGATGAAGCCGGATGGCTTGTTGTGAGATTTTCAATTGTTCTTCAATTTTCACAAGTTTGGATGTCGAGTTCATTGAATTCGTGTGTCGAAAGACAAATCCGAATTGTGGCTTGATCTTGTATGTGGACTCACTTAGATGAGTACATATCCTTGATGCTTGACATAACTCGATTTTGGGTTTCGCTCTTGAATTCATGAGCTAACATTCATCTTTGCTTTAGAATCCATGCTTCTTCACTTGATACAAGTTTTGGGTGTTGAACTTCATTTACAAGTTCTCTAGCGAAATCAATTGACCCAACTTCACTTTCATAACCACTAGCTCTATCGAATCGTAGTAGTATTATTATTCGTTTACTTTGTTTCTTACTCGCATTCTCAAACTTGCTCCATCACTAGTGGTGGATTTGATAGCTTGGAAAGCTCTAAAGCCATTGAGAATTTGTTATTTTCTTAGTTAGTCGCTTACTCTAGTGATAGTAAGTCATTATCTAACCTCCCTCTCCTTGTGGATTCGACTCCGGACTTACCGAATTATTACTTGAGACAATATCCTATACTTGGGATTTCGAATGAACAAGTTTTTGGCGCCGTTGCCGGGGAGAGGCTAGGTTTTAGATTTGATTTGCTTTACTTTTCTAGTATTTTTCTTGACATTTTCTCTAGTTGCTTGTGGTTAGTAAGCTTGTGAGATTCAAGAGGGCTTGTGAAATTAATCAAGTACCTCTCATCTACTTGCTTGAAAAAAAAATGTCTCGTGAACATTTTGGACTTGGTGAGAGGCCTAACGTTCCTTACTACTATGCATTTACTAGTCATGGAAATCATTCTAAGGAATCAATGCGCTCCATACGTGAACGTGCTATTAAAAATGGTGAGTATTTTCCTAAGAATGATTATTATTGGCATGGTAGTATGACACTAGATTGCACATCTCATGCTTCTTGTGCATAATCACCTCCCTCAAACACTTGCATGTTTTTGAACTCTCATGATTCTTGCACTTATCAATATAATGATATGATGTGTGAATCAAGAGAAGTTAATCATTTTGAGAGGGAATCACTTGTGAATGATGAGCTAAATACGCCTATAAGTGACTCTCTAGAGGAGACATTTCAAAAATATCTCCAAGGCACAAAAGAACTAAGAGATTCACTAAGAGAACTAAGAGAATCACGAAGTGAACTTGTAGAATCATTTTCTCACTTGGTAGACAAAGTTGAATCCTTAAATTCACAATCACAAGATGATGAGTCTCTTGCATATAGTTCTCAAGATCAAAGTTTGGATGATGTGTTTGATGATGGAGTTGTTGCCACTAGGATAGGTGATTTTATTCATTTCTCATTTGCACAATCTAAAGAAGCATGTGATAGTGATATTGGTAGTGAGATTGATATTTTTGATGATGACTCTTCAACCCATGACATGAGTGAAGCCATTTTGGATGATTCACATAGTGACACTTGTGAGGAGGAGTCGCAAAATGAAAATCACTCATGTGATGAGTTCGAGGTCAAATTTGATGCTACCACTAGTGAAGGGAATGTAGACTTGTCTTGTGCTCTAGAAGATCCTAGTACTTACAGGAGTTCCTATGATCTTGATTGTGATGAATTTGAAGTTTTATTGGGAGGTACTCCGGTTATTATTGATATGTCTAATGAAGATCCGGGGAGCTATACTCGTATTTGTGACGAAATTGAATTTTACTTGAATGCTCCCTTGGATTCTATCATTATGGAAGATGTGCCTAAGGGTTTGGATGAGGCTTCAAGTTCTCAAATTATTTTAACTCCCACTTGTGAAGCCCCATCCCCAAATCCATATGACTTATTTAAAGGTGATTAGATTGAGGATTCACAAGTTGCCACCATCTCTCAAGTTTTGATTTCAAGTAAAAATTTGGCAACTTATGAAGACCCATTCTATGATTCAATTCATTTGAGGATTTCAAACCCTTTTCTTAAGATGATGCATGACATGAACACTTTCTCTAACTTTATTGTTAGATTTTGCTTGCATCTCTTATTCATCTTTTGTGTCTTGCCCCTACTTCTCCTTTCTATTCTAATTGATGAATCAAACCTTTTAAAGGAGAAGTACTTTTCTAAGAATGAAGTAGGGGCATGGCATGGAAAGGAATTTCCAAGATTGGGAGTGGTATAACATCATTTTCTTTGTTCCACCTCCCTAGTTGTAAATAAATAAATTATTTTATCTCTATTACTTGCATTTTCTTTTATTTTACCATTTTTTAGGTTGCTCTTGGAGGGGGACTTCTGCTTGGTGGCCAAGAAAGCTAAAATGAGGTCTATCTATCCCTTATCTCTTATATGAACTTGTATGCTCTTCCATTGTTCTCACACGTTGAGGACAATGTGACATTTTAGTTGGAAGGTGGAGTAGATTTTATTTCTTGCTTAAATAATTACTAGCATGCTTTTTCTTCATTAGTAATTTACATGAAAAATACAAAAAAATGAAAAAATTGAAAAAATCACAAAAATTAAAAAAATTGAAAAAATGTGTGAACCTTTCATGAGAAGCATCACTCTTTCCCCGTGTCAAACCATAGATTTTGTTTCTCTTTCTTTGGTAGTTTTATTTATTTTAACCTTTCATCTTGAGTCTAGATTTTGTTTTCTTATTTGATAGATTTATTCAGTCTTAGGAAGTTACAGTTGAGTCACTTATTTCAAAAAAATGAAAAAAAAAATGAAAAATGAAAAAATGAAAAAATGAAAAAAATGAGAAGAGTTAAAAGGGGGAATTTTAGGAAACTAAATGTTTTCAAAGAATGAAATCTCTTAGTCCATGTTCTTTTTATTTTTATTTTAATAAGGAATTCTTTGTTTATACTCAATACATCTACACTAATATCCCACCTTCCGCGATATCATGCGTTCTCACAAAGCGACACACTAAATTTATGTTTCATGTTTAAAGTCCTTCAAGCTAAGTTGATCACATAAACTTTGACGTCTTACTACTTTTGATAAAGGGTGCATTTCTAAAGCTATTTGAACTCTACAAAAAGGATTTAATTCTAATCGTTTTTGCGGTGGAAACTTGTAGCCCATTGGAGTGGTGGTTACCAATGACACCCCATGCGATGTCTAAGAAATAGAGGGGTGTCCGGGGATAATGTTACGTCACCACCTAGATAGCTCCCTTGGTTTAGCTTAAAAATCTCACTCGCTTGTATATTCCCCTCTTTTGTTGTGAGTCTTGGATAGCCTTGGATTGGAGGTGAAAAAAAAATGTTAATGCTATATACCTCGGAAAAAAATGAAATTATGATAAATTGCACCACCTCCCAAAAATCCACAAAAGGATCATACAAGCCCACAACCACATCCCCCACTCTAAAACTTGTTTTTGTTCAAAGCTTTGGAGGTCCATCCTACATGGGTGCTTTTGAATAAGTATGAGAATGTCTAGTTTCATGTGATCCTTATTTTTGAAGGAATACTTTCTCGCAAATTGGACTTAATTTAACAAGTTTTGTGGTTCGCATGAGTCACCTTCTACCAAACACCGCCCACATTTGTATGAGTATATGCTTAGTCCATAGGCTTCTTTCTCTATCTTCTTGGACTTTGAGAATTTATTCGAGGAGACATTTATGCATTCTTCTTTTTCCCCCACCAAAAAAAATCACTTAGGATTGATAATGTGTTAGTGTGTTTGTGAATATTTGAGTCTAGTTTAGAATTGAGTCAAGCCTTGCTAGTTGAGTGTGTGTCTCTCATGATTGGTTTTTCACTAAATTTCAACTCATATCGCTCTCTTTGCTCGAGAACGAGCAAAAGGCTAGTTGGGGGGTGTGTTAACGACATAATATTGCATGTTTTAGTATGTTAATGAACTCTTCATAACTTGCTAATATGTGTAATTTATCTATTTTATCTCTCTTTCTATACTTATGCTTGTTTTCGTAGTCTTGGTTGTTTTTATCTTATTTTGTAGGCAAAGACGTGATTTAGAACGCAAGAGGCTAGTTGGGAGAGCTTGAATGATGAATTGAGACGCTTTAGAGGGGCCAAGAGAAGTGAAGAAGGATTTAGATGGGCTTATACTGAAGAAATCAAGTGAAAAAGATGCCAAAATTGAAGAAAATGCAAGTTAAAGGCTAGATTGCAAGTCAAAAGTGATGTCAAAGGGCATATTTGAGAAGAAATTAACGGAAGGGGGGCGCTAAGTGATGTTTTCTAAACGTTCAAAGGACTGCAATGAAGAGTATTTAATGGGATGGGGTTTTAAATGCCATTTTTAGAACTTATTAAGAAGTGCTGGGGCCTTTTAAAGCCCCCTGCAAACAAAGGGGGGCCAATCTGCAATATTCGTACAACAATTAGGCACCAGCGGTGCATTTTTCTCTCTCCCAGACGTTAGAAGCGGACGACACACAGAGAACAGAGCCTCTCCATGGAAGCTCTTCGAAGCTTCGACCAAGGCTCCGAAACCAACCCAAATCAACACCAAATCACTTCAAAACGGTCCCAATTTCATCCCTAGCCCACGCTCTATCTCATGGTACCTTCAATTCGGCCCAAAAAGTATCTAAGAGAAAAGCCCCAAATCGTCTAGGGTTCATGAAGTTCTACAAATCGACGAATGGGATGGTTTGAGATGAATTGGAAGGCTAGGATCAGTACCTGGAGGCCAAGTCACCTAGAAGAAACGCCTATTTACAAATAGATTGAAGAAATTTCGGACTCTTCTCTCTCACACAACCGACGGCCCACAGTGCTCTGTTTTGGGGTTCTTCATTCTCCTCTCTCTCTCTCCGATTTCACCCGTTTCTGGGCTTCTTCTTGCGATTCTGAGCTCACTGTTGAGCAAATTCAGGTCCAAGGAGACGAGAAAGAGGAAGAGAGGGAGAGAGGAGATCAAAATAGGGTTGTTCTAGGTTAAAGTAGTGCTCTGTTTTGCTGCTTTTGGCTCTGTTCGTTTGTGATTGCAGCAGCAGCAGCAGCTGCAGAGATAGCAGCAGCTAGTTTGCCAAATTTCTTCATTAGTTTCTAGCTTAGTTTGTGTTTGTGGCGATTTTGCTCTTGGTTATGTGTAGTTTCTAGCAAGTGTTGATGAAGAATTGATGAACAAATTGTTGAAATCAAGTATTGATAATGAAAACATTGATAATGAAAACATCATTTCTCTCTCACTCTCTTGAGTCTATAATGACTAGCTAGTTTAATTTGTTGGGTTAATTGATGAAGTTGGATGGCTTGTTGTGAGATTTTCAATTGTTCTTCAAGTTTCACAAGTTTCGATGTCGAGTTCATTGAATTCATGTGTCGAAAGACAAATCCGAATTGTGGCTTGATCTTGCATGTGGACTCACTTAGATGAGTACATATCCTTGATGCTTGACATAACTCAATTTTGGGTTTCGCTCTTGAATTCATGAGCTAGACATTTATCTTTGCTTTAGAATCCATGTTTCTTCACTTGATACAAGTTTTGGGTGTTGAATTTCATTTCCAAGTTCTCTAGCAAAATCAATTGCCCCAACTTCACTTTCATAACGACTAGCTCTATCGAATCGTAGTAGTATTAGTATTCGTTTCCTTTGTTTCTTACTCGCATTCTCAAACTTGCTCCATCACTAGTGGTGGATTTGATAGCTTGTAAAGCTCTAAAGCCATTGAGAATTTGTTACTTGCTTAGTTAGTCGCTTACTCTAGTGATAGTAAGTCATTATCTAACCTTCCTCTCCTTGTGGATTCGACTCCGGACTTACCGGATTATTACTTGAGACGATATCCTATACTTGGGATTTCGAACGAACACTCCACCTCCACGGAATTCTTCAACATAGGACTCTCATCAAAGACTACATTCTGCTAAGTATAATCTTGTTGTCTGCCCATATCTTGTATCCCTTCACACCAGTTCTGAATCCCATGAAGACTCCCTTCTTAGATCTCGGTTCTAGTTTGCCATCATCAACATAATAATAGGAAACACAGCCAAAAACTCCCAAGTCTGAGTAATCCACTGCTCTATTGGACCAGACCTCCATAGGAGTCTTGCATCCTATATCTGTGTGCGGGCTCCGATTTATGAGATAGCATGCCATGGAAACTGCCTCTCCCCAGAAACCTATAGAAATACCTGTATTCGGAAGAATGCACCTTGCTTTCGCTAAAAGTGTCTGATTCATTCTCTCAGCTACACCGTTCTGCTGCGGTGTGTGCCGAACGGTGCGATGGCGGGCTATTCTCAGATCCTTGCAGAATCCTTCAAACTCTGATGAACAAAACTCTAAGCCGTTTTCCGTGCGCAGCCTCTTCACCTTCTTTCCCACCTGATTCTCTACTAGTGTATTCCACTCCTTGAATCTTTCGAAGGATTCACTCTTGTGTTTCATCACAAATATCCAAGTCATCCTAGAGTAATCGTCTATGATGCTTAGAAAATACTTGTACCCGCCAATCGCCTCGACTCGAGATGGACCCCAGCAGCCCGAATGGATATAATCAAGAGTACCTTTCGTTCTATGAACCGCCTTCGGGAACTCGCTACATTGTAGCTTCCCATACACGCAGTGCTCACAAAACCTAAGGATCTTGGGCGCATGCCCGGTGGTATATCCCTTCTTTTGAAATTCCTGCATTCCACGTTCACTCATATGACCGAGCCTCATATGCCACAGCTTAGTTAGATCAGCTTCCTTAATCTCGGCTGAGACAACTCCAGCAGAACCTGTGATCTTCGAAACTTGCAACATGTACAAATTCCCGTTCTTGACTACCTTCAGAATCACCTTAGAACCCTTGCAGACTTGTAGATCTCCACCTTCACCTTTTAAACTGTATCCCTTGCTTTCGAGTAGACTCAAGCAGATCAAATTATTCTTAATAAGTGATACATGTCTGACTTGCTCCAAAGTACATAACTTACCTTCATTCGTCTTCAATCTAACTGAGCCGCTCCCAGTCACCTTACAGACGACTCCGTTTTCCATGTAGACAGTTCGCTAGCATAGAGCGTCGATCTGACCTCGTCAAGGGATAAGTCGTCCTTGTTCACAATGAACGACTGCATGAAATTCTCATATGATGGAGGTAACGAGATCAATAACAAAAATGCAGCATCCTCATCGCCCACTTTCTCGCCAATATTACGCAAATCTAAAAGAATTGTATTCAATTGATCAAGATGGTCCTTGAGAGTCTTACCTTCGATCATCCGCAAATTGAAGAGCCTTTTCTTTAGCATCAACTTGCTAGTGAGACTCTTCGTCATGTAGAGACTCTCCAACTTGAGCCAGAGCTTCGCTGCTTCCTTCTGATCTTCGACCTCTATGATCACGTCATCCGATAAGAACAACATAATGTTTGAACGTGCCTTCTCCTCCATCGCCTTTAACTCCGATAATGCAACATTTATGCCTCCTTTGTCTACAGTCAAAGGTGCCCATATGCCTTGCGATTTGAGCAAAGCCTCCATCTTTATCTTACACAAAATGAAACTGTTCCCTCCTGTGAACCTCTCGATCTTCAACATCGATCTGGACATCGTTCATGGTGGATCTTGAACCCTAGTCGCGTGCTCCACCTAGATCGCAAAACCCTAGCTTTTATTTCAATAAGTTGTGCAACCCTATCTTTGCTCCGCCTTGATCTTGATCTTGAAACACCGCCAACCTTGGCTCTGCTACCAGTTAGTTATGACAAACCACCTCAAGAACAATGAACGAATAAAGAAGAACATGAGTATTTTACGTGGTTCGCTAGCAAAATATTTGCTAACTACCTCCACGGCGCAAAAGCACGCCCTTTATTCACTTAAGAGGAACAAGACTACAAGAATGTTTTTGCATGCCTAATAGTGAGACTACTAGGTTCGTTACATAGTGCTAGGAAAATCCCTAAAGTTTCCAAATCCGATTTAGAAACAAAGTTGTTTCCTAACTAATCCTCCACCGCGTTTGACTTCCAATGTTTCCTAATCAAAGTTGGAAACAAAGAGTTTAGCTGCCTTTGACCAATTCAAGGCACCAACTCAACATGCAGGATAAAGTTATCTTCACAACTTGGCGTGCTCTCCATGTTTCTCTTCGTACACGAGTAAATTTAGTGAAACGTGGTATTAAAATCGCAACAAATTGTGCGTGGTTAGGGAGGAGCGAGGAAACTGAGGAACACATCTTACTCAAATGTAAACTAATGCTGCCAATATGGGAGGTTTTTCTGGGTCATCGCTCATGTCATCGTGATCACTCAACCGTTAAAGAATGGATCCTAAACTCCATCGACGAGTTGACTGAGGATGAGCGCGCCACTTTTGTTACTACGGTGTGGGTTGCGTGGAGAAGGAGAAATCATCGCATCTTCGACAACAAAGAAACTTCCCCTAATGATATGATTGTCCAGATCGTACAAGCTAAAGAAGAGTTCAAAATAGCCATGGGTTTGGGACCAGCTACTGGTATGGGGGGAAATGGTCAATTATTCGACTGTAATGTAGCTCCGTTAACGCAAGGGGAAAAGGTCTAGAGGCATCCGGATTGGGTTGGTGGAAGGTAAATTGCGACGGCGCGTGGATTGGAAACGAAGAGGAGGTTGCGTTCGGCGTGTCGATACGAGATCATACCGGTTCCACTATAGCGCATGGCAAGACGGCTACCTTTTGATATTTCTTCGAAAGTGGCAGAATGATTGGCGGCGCGTGAAGGCCTCCTGCTTGCGCGGTGGCGTATGGGAGGTTGACATGTGATCCTAGCAGTCGATTTGAAAGGAATATCACAACAGCTACTGGAAACACAGGATGGTTGCAAGAATTTGTCTCCCTTCGGAGCTTTAATGGAGGATTGCAGAAGGATTTTTCGTCCCTTTGTTGCAGCTAGGGCTGTGTGGTGTCCGCGATCAGCTAATAAGCTGGCTCACTATAAATGTGAAACCAAACGGGTCAAGCATGTATTGACATTCATTTATAGAATTTTCGAGTGCCAACAATGTAGACAAATTGATTAATCCTACTACCTATATAAAAGAAGTTAAGGCCACATTACGTGGCAGGGGTGGCCCAATCATGTGCTGCCAACTCGGTCAAATTGCCAGCGAAATAGTGACGTGTAGAAAATGTCGGTTATGCCCTTGCTGATGTGAACCATGGACGTTGTGGTTGAAGGGTGATACGGTCATTTGGGATGTCCGCGCTTGGTTTGGGCTGTGGAACATGAACTTCGTAGTCGGTGTTCTTCTTGGTGGGACAGGTGGCTATGCTCCGAGCAGCTGCGCTTGGTTGCCGGCACTCGTTAGTGGGACAAGTTTCGACCTCTCGCCATTCATTCTTAGAATGTGGGAGAATGTTCTTCTGATGTTGGTGCCATTCGCTGATCTATTGTCACCGGGTCAGTTCTTTCGTCTCTCTCCCTCTCTGTATTTTCTCCGGTTTATGGGTTTTGTTTTCGCCGGCAGCCGGAAATTGCTCAGGTGGTTCGCGGGCTATCCGGTAGTTGGTGTGTCCAATGGTTTCTCAGATTCTGTTGGGATGCTGAATTGGGTTTTCTAATTTGGGTTTTTTTATGGTTCGAGGGTTTTCTAAATTGGGGCTTCAGGCAGGTAGTGGGGGGATTGTATTTGATTTTTTGTGAATTGAATATTTACTCTGTCATGTGGGTTGTTGTGATACCTTCCTGCATGTGTGTTCTTATGATAGTTAATAAATTGGTATGTATCTGTGGTTTGATTGCTTGCATGTGTGTGTTGTTGGGTCTCTTTGTTGCCTAATGGTGTTATTACTCTATATACAAGTGTGCTATATACGTATGGGCTCAGCAGGTGGTGGTTGTAGCCAGTCGATAAGATGATGCTTGGTTAGTTTGACTCACATTTGCTTACATTTAGTGTTGGTGTTTGCAGGTTGATCTTCCGCTACCTGAGCAAGGAATTTGTTGTGTTGCCTTATCTGGTACGTTCACCTCTCTAACAGTTGGCAGTATATACATTAAAAATATAAATGTTGTTGTAAGAAGCCTGTGTGGTTTGTTTTACGCCTGTTGTATGTTGTTGTGTTGCTGTTTTGCTTTGCTAACCTGTGGGATTTGTGTCCCCCCCCCCATCCCTTTGGTTTTTTGTTTGTTTGTTTGGCTTAATTACTTTTGACTGGTTTACTGTGTAATGCTGCTTCAGTGTCTTGAACTGGTATTTTAATTATGAGGCATCTCGGTCAGGTTGGAATCGGTATAAATCATGTATAGGCTGAGTTGATGATGCGACCAAAAATTTGCGATGGAAATATGGTTTGTCTACTGCTTAGTTAATTTGGTATAGACCTTATGTCTGTGATGTTGTTGCCGTGGTTGAAAGTAATTGATGTTTTTGGCCTTGTGTAGTGTGTGGCCCGTAGTTTGTAAATGCCTACAGGTAGTCTTGGGAAACGACTGCGTCGGGGTTTAGTGGGGGAGCAGCTAGCACGCGGTACAGGATTATCTTCAGGAGCTAACACTTCTGCCCCGGCTCCGCGGCCGTCGGGTAGACCGCGGGGGGGTAATGCGAATCCCGGGCCTTCATCTGCAGGAGCTAACACTTCTGCCCCGGCTCCGCGGCCGTCGGATAGACCGAGGGGGGGTTATGCGAATCCCGGGCCTTCCGTGTACAATGCAGATGTAAGGGGTTCCGTTACCGGTCCTCTTGTCTATACCGCGACGCCAGGTAGTAGGGTGCAAGCACCTGGGTATGCTTTCCCGTATCTCATGCCCCTTGGCTCCATAGCTATTAGGGGTTCTGGCCCGAATAGCCCGTCTGTTGGTTTTGCCGCCGGATGTGGTACTGCTTTGGATGTGTATAATGGTTTACCAAATACTGTGCTGTCATACATGCCAGCTGTGTCATCTGGGTTGCCCAATATTGCTTCAGGCGCGTCAGGTTCATCTTCATCGGGTTCATTACAACATCCACCCATCGTCAATGCGTCTTTTGGGAATAGAGGCAGCTCCGTCGTACCTTCTACTACATCTGTGGGTGAACGTAATAGTCATGCTGGCGGTGCTGCTCGAGTTCCCCAACCACCCCGTGAGTCTTCTTTCCCCACTATGGCTTCATTTGTAAATATATGTGTGTTCAGTTATGGTTTCATATCTGTTAATCGTTTTTTATTCGGTTATGCAGGGCAGAGGCGTACGAAAAAGTGGGAGCGGGGCGCTCCGCCCCCGCCTATGGAGCCAAGCATGCTGCCACCTCCACGGAGATGTCCGCACTGTGATGCTAAATTATTTGCATACGAACCAGATGGCTTTTGTTGCAGTGAGGGGTGTGTATTCCTTTCTCCTCATGAGATCCCAGATTCGTTGGCGGAGTTGCTCCTGTCCGACATTGTGACTAGCGAAGATTTCCGGAATAATATTCGTGCGTACAATTGCCTGTTCTCCTTTACTTCGATGGGTGTGAAGGCTGATCCTGACACGAAGAATAAAAGTAAAGGGATTTACACATTCCGTGTCCAAGGGCAGATATACCACTACATTAATGATATTGATCCCGGCCAACAACCTCCTAGATATCTACAAGTTTATTTCTACGATCCAGCCTTCCAGCTGCAAAGCCGAGTGAAAGCTTTTGAAAATCTTGATCCGGCTGTTATTTCATGCTTGACTAATATTCTAGAGGCCAATCCTTATAACCAGTCATTTCAGTCTATTAGTGCAAGCCCCGAATTTGCTGATTGTGATGTGCGGATTAAATGTGATCCCGGACTTGATCAACGAACGCACAATTTACCTACATCTGATCAGGTTGCGGCAATTTGGATTGATGATGAGTCGCGTGCTGGTAAATATGTCCGTGATATTAGGGTGAGGCATAAGGGTGGTGAAGCAAAGAGTATTCAGTATCACCTGGGTTGTTTTGATCCGCTTCAGTATCCTATCATGTTTCCCCGTGGGCAGCCTGGATGGCATCCTAGAATTAATAAAAAGCCTCCGAAAAAGAAGCCACGAAAAGGTAGTTTCACGTTGTTACTTAGTATGTGTGAGTTCATATTATCAATGTCGTTGTGTATGATGTGTTGCTGAATGATTAGCTTCTAATTGCAGGGCCAAGTGATGCAGAATCCGATAGTGCAACTGTTAGCTGTCGTCAGTATTACTGCTACCGATTACAAATGCGAGATATACGCCGGTCATCGTTGTTGTTCTTTGGGCGTCTGCTTCAGCAATACATGGTCGATATGTATGTGAAGTTCGAGACAAGCAGGCTAGATTATGTGCGTCAGCATCAGGATACTATCCGGGCGGAACTTTACCAGGGAATACTGGATAGCATCAATGCGGGTGAAATGAACCCAAATAATGTTGGGCGTCAAGTCGTTTTACCACCGTCTTTTGTGGGTGGGCCCCGTGATATGAAGCGTCGTTACCAGGATGCAATGGCTCTGGTGCGTAAATACGGCAAACCTGATTACCTTGTCACGATGACATGCAATCCCAATTGGGCGGAGATTCGTGCAGAGCTTCTACCATTTGAGCAACCTCAAAACCGGCCTGATTTAATAGCGCGAATTTTCCGGGCGAAAATAGTTGAGCTCAAGCGGGATTTGATTGATATGGAGATACTTGGGCCAATTGGTGCTTACACCTACGTGATCGAGTATCAGAAGCGGGGTCTACCACATGTGCACTTCCTACTGATTCTAAAGAAATTTGCCAAGTTAATGAGCCCTGATAGAATTGACAAATACATATCTGCTGAAATACCTGATCCGCACGCAAATCCTCATTTACGTAATGTAGTGAAGAAACATATGATGCATGGTCCATGTGGTGAGTTTAATCGACGGTGCTCTTTTATGCGCCCCAAAACTGGCTGCAAGAACAAATATCCGCGGGAATTCGCAGATGTTACAAGAACTGGTGATGATGCATTTGCATTTTATCGCCGACAAAGAAATGGCCGCACTGTTGATGTGAGAGGACAAACATTGGACAACAGGTGGGTTGTGCCATATAACCCTTACTTGCTTGCTAAGTATGACTGCCACTTAAATGTTGAAATATGCTCAACCATAAAAGCTGTTAAATATCTGTACAAGTACATATACAAAGGTCACGACAGGGTTGTGTTCCAGGTGATATCGGAACAGAAGGGTTGTGTCGATGAAATAAAGGCTTTCCAGTCTGCCAGATGGATTTCCCCGCCTGAAGCTGCTTGGCGTATCTTCAAGTTTCCTTTGAATGAGATGTCCCCTCATGTCACTACCCTGCAACTTCATCTTCCTGGAATGCAATCAATTGAATTTAATAAATATACGAAACTCCCGTATATTGCGACAGATAAGAAATATAAGAAGACGATGTCAACTGAGTATTTTGAAACAAATTAACGGGATCCAGGAGCTAAGCGGTGGCTCTAAAGTGAGTCTCCTGAACATTATGTATGGAATTATACGAAGTCAGAGTGGACACCTCAGAAGATAGGTCATGCTATTGGTCGTATAGTGGCTGCTAACCCTGCGGAAGACGAACGTTTCTTCTTACGATACTATAAATGCATGTCAGAGGTGCGGAATCATTCGAGCATCTTCGCACCGTTGGTAATCATGTGTGTGAAACATATCGCGAGGCTTGCGAAAAGCTTGGGCAGCTTGAGAAAGAAACTGCATTGGAAGATTGTCTAGAAGAGGCTACAACGTTCTAGATGCCACACACTTTACGACGACTGTTTGCAACCATTCTGGTGTTCTGCCAGCCAAGTAATACACTGCAGCTGTGCGAACGATTTTATACTAAGCTTTCCGAAGACTATCGCCGTGGAGAAGCCAACAGTGAAGGTCAGATCCTTTCAAGAACCCTAAGACATGTGAACATGGTTCTTGAGTCAATGGGAAGACAGCTAAGAGATTATAACTTGCCAATGGATACCAATGGTTCCGATGAAGTTGCACCGCTCAATCGAGAGATCGATGAAGAGTTAGCAATTCCTATCCCTACTGAAGACATTGCAGCATCGAAGCAACTCAATGGGGACCAGCAAACTGCATATGATGTAATCATTGATCATGTTTTGCGGAAGAAAGGTGCGTGTTTCTTTGTTGACGGGCCTGGTGGCACTGGGAAGACATTCCTTTACAGAGCTATCCTCGCTCGCGTTCGTGGCATGGGTTATATTGCATTGTCCACTGCCAGCACAGGTATTGCGGCATCCAATTTGCCTGGGGGGCGAACAGCGCATTCTCGCTTCAAGCTACCTCTGGACAAAAGAGAGAAGAGTAGCTGCAACATTGGAAAGCGGACTACCTTGGCAGAGCTGATTCGACAATCAAGTGTAATAATATGGGATGAGGTCACAATGGCGAAGAAGCCGAATATTGAGGCTTTTGAAGCTATGCTCCGCGATATATGCTCAAGCAATGAATTATTTGGAGGGAAGGTTGTGGTTTTCGGTGGTGATTTCAGGCAAGTTCTCCCTGTGACAGTGCGAACAACGAAGGAAGAGTGCATATGTAACAGCATTGTTGATTCACACCTGTGGCCCCATATGCGTTTATTGCATCTAACGGAGAACATGAGGGCAATACATGATCCGTGTTTTGCGGAGTTTCTATTATCGTTCGGGGATGGCAGCTTACAAGAAAATGATGAATCCTTATTAAAGCTACCGCAATCAATGGTTGTGCCTTTTGTAAATGAGAGAACATCGATTAACACTTTCATTGACTGTGTTTACCCTAACTTTGAAAGATATTGCTTGAAGTCTGATTACCTCGTCGACCGAGCCATCTTGACACCAAGGAATGACTGTGTCGATTTACTGAATCAAATTTTACTTGATAGATTCCCTGGTAACACACACGTCTACACAAGTTTTGACCACTGTCTTCCTGGCAGCCGAGATAATCATTCTTTAGAATTTTTACACACCCTTAAACCTAATGGACTGCCTCCTCATGAGCTGCTCTTAAAACGTGGTTGTCCTGTGATGTTGTTACGAAATTTAGATCCATCCGCCGGGCTGTCTAATGGTATTAAACTTATTTGTAAAAATCTTCTCCCTAATGTCATACATGCTGAAATAGCTATAGGTCATAATAAAGGCAAGGATGTCTTTATACCCAGGATACCACTTAGGCCATCTGAAACAGATAACTACCCAGTTGAGTTTGAAATAAAACAATTCCCAGTCCGACCATGCTTTGCGATAACAATTAACAAGTCCCAAGGCCAAACTTTGCAGTATGTTGGTATTTATCTTCCCCAGCCAGTATTCTCACACGGTCAGCTCTATGTTGCATTGTCTCGAGCAACGTTGTCTGCGTCTGTGAAAATTTTAATACACCCACTTGATAATATCCAAACTGTTGACAGTACCCAGAATGTTGTGTACAAAAATCTGCTGCGTCGAGCATCGGGGCAACAAGAATAGTGATTCACAATAGGGTCAGCAGATACTGACTAATATATGTGTATGTGTGTATATATATATATATATATTATGTATGTATGTGTGTGTTTGTGTATATATATGTATATATATATATATACACACACACACACATACATATATATATATATATACACACACACATACATATATGCATATAATACTTACATATATATTTATATATACCACTTTTTAACATATATATATATATATGTGTGTGTGTGTGTGTTGTGTGTGTGTGTTTGTTTGTTTAGTTTTTTTATTTGTTTTGTCGTGCCTACGTCTGTGTGCCTGGAATACCATACATGAAATTATGGCTCCGAATATGTGCTTGCTATAACCTTGTCTGACTGCATTATTGTGATTTAAATTTGTTGTATTCATGGCATTTTGCTAGATCAAATGTACTTGCTACAAGGTTAAATGCTTGCGTCATTATGCATCAAATTTTTTTACCACCTGGATAGCATGTAACCAAAAATGTGATGCTTAGATATGTTGTTCGTGCGTTGCTGTTGTAAACTAGGGATGGAAACTGATATGCGGAAGCTGTCTGCCTTAACTGATCAATTGAAAGAATGGAAGCTTAAACTTCGGGTCATTGAGAAGTACCGTGCAACAACAGCTCGATTTTGCAACACAAAATATCAGCGATATGTCCTTTGCGACAGCGAGGTTAGTTAACGAGTAGTACACCCACATCACCGATATGTGAGCCATATTTATCGTTTCCTGCTTTGTCCTCTGCAGGGCAAAAAAATACAGGCTACAGCTTTTGACGCTGAAATTGAATCGTTTGACAAACAGCTACATCCATATCGCGCATACTGGTTCAGTGATGGGGTTGTACGCCGTGTTAACCCGCAACATCGCTACATTGATCACGATTATGTCCTTGTTATGGATCCTCAGATGAAACTTGTACCAGTTGAAGGTGCCGCAGATGAAACAGCAAGTACTGCGTACAACTTGAAGACTCTGACTGAGGCCCGCGACTTCATCGGGAAACCTGATAAATTTGGTAGTTTTCCCCAATGTTTTAGTACTGCATCGCTTGCTATGTTTTTTATGAGTTGCTCTTATTTAATTATGTTTGTTATTGTTTTCCTTCCCGTGGCTGTCTTCCTTCGTTCCATTAAAAATTACCTACTCACAAGATATATATCCATATGCAGATGTTGCAGTGATAATCATAGCTGTCATGTCTCCGAAAACAGTGCCATGGAAGGATTCGACTGCTCGTTCGAAGGTTCGAGATATAGTTGTTATTGACGATACGTAAGTTCTCCCATGCGCCTTGCTTACTTCTAATATATTGTTCCGCGTCTATTCCTATCAGTTAGATGTGGCCAAATTATAGCCAGTACAAGTTCTTAAATTAATAGTAGATTTATCTACTGTCGATTACACTGCAAATATCATTTTGTTATGATCTGGAAAATAATAGAAGAATGAAAGCATACTAAATCAATATTAAGCTTGCGTAATGTGACTTGCCAGCGATAAACCATCAATGTACGCAAGCCAGAATCTTGATTTTGCTGATGAATTAATACGAGTACATATATCCACTTGTTTGTTTCTCGGCTTCATCAATTGGAGCGTGCTGTATAGGATTGTGTATAAGACGTTAACCTATAAAGTGAGCTCAAAACAATTCACTGGTTTATATTGCCAACCAAAATTTGGCTGAGTCTTTGTGTAGGTTCTTGACATTGTGTTTTGTTAGATAACTGTGGGAATTATAGATGCTTTCATGGGTAGGGGGCCAAAAAGGGGTAAGTTTTCCTACTTTATAAAAATGGAGCTCAATGTATAATTTTGCTCCCTTTTTTCCTGGACTTCGTAATTGTATTTATGTTTCAGAGATATACATACTTCTGGTATAATTTATGAACTGTTGAATGATTGCAGTGCAGAAAGAATCATGCACGACGATTATTACGACCACAGATTCGCGCGAATTTGACCCCGTTTTATACCAGTATAGAATGCGGATACCAAATATATATGTTATATATATGTAGGATGTATTTATTTATTTATGATGCTGAGAATTGTCATATAATCGATGATATCCTCTGGGCTCTTTTCCCTCCCCCTCTCTCTCTCTTTGCTGTCTTCTCTAACTCTCTCTCTCTCACCAAACAGTTTGAATCCAGTGTGTCTGTCGGCTTGGGATGACATAGCAACCACTGATGCAGAAAAACTAGCCAAATCAGCAAAATCTCAGCCGGTTGTCGTCGTCACTAATGTTGTGGCATCAAAATACTCCGGTATCAACATGATTCTTTTGCTGAAATGTTGACATATGATATGTTATGCATGTTCCAACTACTATGTTCATAAATGGTTTTGCCCATGTCTCCCAGGATTCTCCTTGAAAACTACCATGTCTACAATGTTCTTGTCGGATGTTCCCGATGCACGGGTTGAGGAGTTGTTGGATTGGTAAACTGCTTTCATTATCTACTTGTATGTACTTCATAACCTGTCGTTCACTGGTATATGTTAACAACCTAAAGATCTTGCAGGCGCGATGCTAACTACGAGAAAATTGATGCTATCAGTGACCCCGAGATGCTACTGAAGAAGAAAGTTGCCAATACTTCTACATCTGAGTTCAAACTTGTCAGGATTGCAGACTTACCAAGTACTGCGGTAATTTGTGATATCTAGCATTGTAACCGCAGGCAAGTTTATCCATTATATTCCCGCTTGAATTAATGTTGTTCTGCATTGCAGCAGAGTGGTTCCGATGAAATCTGGGTGAGGGTGTCTGTTGTTGTAGCACCATGTAGTCAGCGACCGTGGTATACCGCTTGCAACAAGTGCAACCGGGCTACCAACCACGTGCTAGGCGAAGTATTTGCTTGCTCAAGTTGTGAAAAAAATGACTGCGTTTCTGCTCCATGGTATGCCACATCCCATCTTACATAATTCTTCTGAAGTTAATGTTTACCATTCCAATAACTCGTACCAAATATGATTTTACACGCAACAGTTGATTTTTGAACATCTATGTGTTCCTCAAGTAAGTATGTGATTTGTAATTGAGATGTAAATAAATTGATTTCGTGCAGGGGACGCCTCGGAGTTCGAATTGGCAATGGCAGTGGTGAACTCGAGGTTGCTATATTTGGACATGCTGTTGAAACTGTGTTAAACAAGAGTGCGGTTACCCTATCTGCAATGACTCCAGACGTAAGCTAACTACACCCATATTTCTCACGATTTCGAGTTGAAATGCAGCTGACTCCATGGGATCTTGATTAATGTAGTCATCTTATATTACCATGCAGGAACAAAGCGATGTTTTGTCAAAGGCAAATGATGCAGCGGTGAATAAACGATTCTACTTCCGCATGGCTCCATCCTACAGCAAGAATCCACGCTGGCTTAACAAGTGGAGTGTTCGCCAGGTTGAGATTGCATCATATTAACTCTGTAATGAAGGCTTGTAAAACTATATGATCAAATATGTATGTACATATAAGGACTACACTTAGCAGCGAACCATGGAGACAGCAATGCATAAAACTAACAACTTGTGCTCATACAGTTGTTACTTTTATGCCTTTTGCTAATATTTTTTGCGCAGTTACAAATCAACAAATGGCAATCACTTTATGCAGGTGAAGATGCCATACTTTATAGTTTCCTCTTCTGTTGTAGTTGCGAGGATAGGGTAATGTATCCGAACGCAGCAGACACTTGGGTATTTTTTGGTACACTTTTGACGTATGTCTATATAATAAAAGAGGACGGTTGACTCTAAAATGTCTTGTAGACCGTTAGATTGAATTAACCCCAGCCTTAGATCTCACCCACCTTATTAAAAAAAAAAAAAAAAAAAAAAAAAAAAAAAAAAAAAAAAATCCGCACACAAGAACTCAGAGAATTAACACACGATCAACTCAATTCTCCACCTTTTTCCCCTCTCTCTCACTTCGTCTCTCTCCCTTCCCACTCCCACGACCGTCCACCATCAAAGAACAAGCACGAGTACGACGTTCCAGACTTCCTCTTCTACGACTGTCGCCGCTATCCACCGTCCGACCGTCGCCGCTATCCACCGTCTGACCGTCGCCGCTATCCACCGTCCAACCGTCGCCGCCCCTTGGCTCGAGAAATCAATTGGGAATTGCTCCAAACGTTCCGATTCGCCATAGCCTCTTCAAATACGCGTTTGAAGCGCTCTTGCAGACTCCCTCTTCTTCCACCGCCGTCGCTATCCAACGTCACTGCCCACTCGCTGGAGATTTCAATACTCGGGTTCGATTTTTTCCATTGCAATCGTTTTTTTCCCTTCGTTGGAGCGACCGGGTTTGATTTTATTTCTTCCCAATCAGTTTTTTCCCTTCGCTGGAGCGACCTGCACAAATTCGATTAGGGCACCGTTCATCGATAGTTCATGCTTCTTCTTTAATTCTTCGTTTAAATATGGGTTAGGGTTTGCAATAAATGTCTTTTGCAATTGGGAATCCTGTTTTCTTCGTATGGTTTAGTGTGTTTGCTAATGAGAGGAAACTTAATAGCTTGAATCGCAGCGACAAACCCCAGCCAATTCGTGGTTTTGAAGTTTACGTAGCTACAATATTATGTGGTAAGCAATCTCATAGTTCTGAGAATTGGTTGAATTATGTTTGTGTTTTGTTGGACAGGTAAATCGATGGATTTGTGTTGAATCGATGGATTTGAATTCTGTTTGTGTTTCAGGGTTGATTTTGAAGCTCTTCACATAGGTAAATCGATGGATTTGTGTTGTGCTAATACCAGTTGCTTCAAAATCAATATAGTTATGCATCAATACTGATTTTTGGGTAAAAAGAAAGCTTTGTTGGCAACTTCGAATCCTGGATTTCTATGCCATTTGCTATCTACTTTTTTTTAGGGCCAAGTGTTTGGATGATTTACTTGAATGAATATAAATGATTCACTTATTTAGTGTCTTTGTGGACTTCCTATACATGATTTTTTTTAATACTATGTGTGTGCAACTAATAAATCTATTCATGTTGCTGCAAAAAGGAATTTGTTCATGTGTACTAGCAGGGTAAAATAAGCCGATACATTTGGTCAGCGGAGATATATAGCTTCTGATTAAGAAGATCAAAAGAATCAATCCACAAAATGTTTTCTGGGGATGTTGGAGGAAATTCTGATATGTCTTGGTTCGTAATTTTTGAGTATTTTTTTTTTTTGTTACTTTGTTCGCTAATTTTGACTTTTACGGTTTGAATGTCTTGGTGGTGGTGGCTTCCGTGAAGGTGGCTCTCTCAAAGCCAGTGACTATACTCTTAGTTTAATATAATTATGATTCTGGACCTTTTAGTTATAACTAACATATACCCTTTACAGGTTAACAACCACAGAATTGATACTGTTAGTGTTTTAGGATCTGGGGTAAGTATTATGTTTGAGCTTTCTAATTTGATTCAAGAAACCGGGATGTCTTGGGTCATAAAATTTTATTAGTTTTTATCCTAAGTCAGTTCCTGTTGCAAGTGTAATGTCGGACTCCTACTACAATCCAGTTTAACATACTTATGTTGTCCAGTTTGTATTCAAGGGGAGTTATGTTTTGGAATCTTTAAAAATACCTTATTTTTTTACTATATAATTACTTTATTGGTTGCTTTGTGGGAAAGGTTGGCAGAAGATCTGCAGAGATGGGATGACCGACTTGGATGCTGTAATTGATGCAGGTAATGCCTTCTTTCAGTAGTTCGGTCTATTCAAACTGCAAGTTTCAGCGAATTTCAGAACCTAATTGTTGTTGTTTTTGTTTCTAATGTTCTTGGCAATGAAGAAGGATATTTTGCCATTGTAGTGTTATAGCAACTACCAAGTTTAAATTAGATGGCTTATGTGGAAGCAATTCAGGGTTTGCAATTAGTTGATTCTTGATAGGTTTGTAAACATGAGTTCTGGAATGAGCCAAGGAAACAAATGCATACTCTCTGTCGTGGGTTTGTAGTCGAGAGAAAATAATTATGGTGGCTTCAACTTCAAATCAGAAGCTTTAGTTGAGTCAATGCTCAAAAGTTGTTATGGTTTCGTCCTCACTTCATCGGAATGATTATGAAAGATCACAAGTTGTTGCTGGGTATGCTCTCGCAAGGAATTTGACACGATAGTATGTTCCAAATGTAGTCGTTCTTGCCTTCACCAAGATCACACCCTTTGGAATGATCGGCTTTGAATTCCCCATCATTCGCATGAGCTGCTTCACGAGATTCTCTCAAGTGGTTACAGTTTCTTTCAAGAATAGAGAACATGAATGGTGGAGACTCAGGTATTTGTAGTCTTAATTGTGTGTTTTAATTTTTCATACAGTTGTTTATTAGGTGATTTAGGTTTGCGAATTCAGGTATCTCACAGTAACGTTCTATGACAATCAAATTCCGCCTCTTTGTCGTCTCTACATATCTTAGATTAATGTTCTCTGACAATCGCAGTAACATTCTCTGTTTGTACCCTGCATATTTCTCTAAATGGTATTCAACCCTTTAGTAGCTCAAACTTCAGTGAGAACACTTGCATTGTTATGAAGGGTAGGTTTTATGGTGATTTACTCAATTGCAAATCACATACAAAACACCATTTGGATGCATTTTTGCAGTCATGGTGATGGTGATGGTGGTGATTGAATTGTAAAGGAATGGAATCTGATTGCATAATTGGATTACAGGATTTGTTGATTTGAATTCGGGGTTCCAATAGATGAATAGAAACAGTGTAGAGCAGGTTTGAAAATCAAAACCGGGGTTCAGTAGCTTACGTGGTTTGTTGTGCTCTATGTGGCAACTATGGTCTCTTCTGTCATGATTATGCATAATTTTCGTTTTTCTTTTCAATACCGAAAATAGTGAGTTGTTATATATCTCCAAATACTCTTGGCCACTTGGGCTCGACATTCTTCAATTTCCTGTAATTTATCTCCCAATCTGAGAATCTCAAATGTCTTTTGAATTTCTTTAACAAGGAAACTGTAATAAACTTCTTTTCTTTTTCACTGACATTTCTGTGGCTTCCTTTGTTGTAGGACAAAATGAAGATGAAGATAGTGAACACGTGAAGAAAAGGTAGTGTTTAAAATTATAGATTTGAAGGATAGTTGATAGTAGGGTGAACTCTCAATATGAGATTTGATTATAAATTAAACTGAGTGAAGTACTTTTCTTGCAGAGGTTATGAAGTTATGGAAAATTCTGTAATTGTGGTTGTGCATATTGTGAAGTTCTTCAAATATAGCTCATATAAGCTGGGTGATTAAAGATCATGAGGGAAAGTTCTGAAGTGGGGTTGCAGCTCTGAACCTGCCTTTTCTCCCCTTACAGCAGAGGCTAAGATATGCTTTGAAGGTGATAATCAAACTTTGATTCATGCTATCCAGAAGAATGGCACTTTGTAGGAAGCTGGAATTGTGTTCCATGACATTATGTTCTTAAACAGGAGAAAGAGCTACACTTTCAAGTGGGTCCCTAGAAGGTTAAATAGGTTTGCTGATAGTATTGCTAAGATAGTTAAGGGTGTAGAAGGTCTTGCTGTGATGGCGCCGATTTCAGTTTCAGCCACTTTCTAAACTGTCCACCTTCTTTGCTTTTGATTGCTCTCGCTGACACACCCGTGACCTGATTCAGTCCCTTCCCGATTCATTTTAGTCTCTCTCTCCGGTGGTTTTGTGAATCCAGAATTTTGTTCTTATTCATCGAACTCATTACCCGCATCATTCGACGGTTAACCCTCTGACCCACCTCAAACAACCCCAATTCCTTTCGCCTTCCAGGTTTGTTTCATTCTTGGTTCCCGTATATTTCATCGTACTTCTCCTGTTCTTATTCATATGGGAATTGGATTCATTTAATTTTATTTATTTTGTTTCACAATTGGCTCGATCTACTAATTCCATGGTTCCGGCAGCTGAGATTTTGATGTTTCCCTGTTTTTGCAGCTTGAGCCTGTTCAGTTCGGCAGTTTCTCTCAGTTTATGCATTCAGCAATCTATGAAATCAGAAGTTTAGCTCGATCTTGTGCACCCCTTTTAAGCGTACATTGATGGTATGTATATTTAGGGATTCTATGAGTGCAAGTCTCATGATCTTTTGTTTGTTCATATCTCATTTTATGCATCGAAAAATCTATGAAATCGGACTCCATTTGTCCAGTTTGTAAGGTTCCATATCGTAGCCGAGGTTCTCCCTCTCAGCCCTTGAACTGGTTGTAGAATCTTCAATTTAACGATATCGAATTTGGGCATTATTGATTTGGTTTTGAAGAGGGCATGACTGCAGTGGTGAAGGTTAAGTGGGAGTTTTAGGGGGTGTATTAAGCTAAGAGCTGGGTATTTTGATTTTGCAATGACTTATCTTTTGTGCATCATCAATTCCCTTACTTCCACAACTACTATGTCTGCACTTGGCATGGAATAATCTTTCTGGGAGGACATCTGTATCCTCAGTTCACTCGCTACTCTAAGAAATAGGACAACTACGAAAGGATAATTTCACCACCCATCATGGCTTTACACGCACGTTTAATCTTACTGTCATTGTATCCTCATATCACTCGCTACTCCCAAGACGTATATACTGAAAAAGTTAAAATAGGAGGAGAAACAGTATTTATCGTGTTTCTCAACAACCAGAAGCTGTGGATTGTGATAATTTCAATGGAAGACGGTCTTTCTTGGAGGCACTCAATTTCTGAATCAATTTGTAACCTTTAACTTGAAGTGTGTAATCTGTTTCGTCTATGAATCCATGAATATGAAAACACCTTAATTTGTTGTAGTTATGAACTAAGTACAATCTAATTTAGGGATAGTGCCCTCGGGCACGGGCAATACCCTAGTATAATATAAAATATAACATTTTGTTTGTTTCATATCGCTGCTTTTCCTTTATACATTTTCCTACGCCACTGCTTATATTTATTTCTCACAGATTCATCTCTTTGGCACGTCCAGTGTGACATTGTTTGCCAACAATTCAATGTTATTTGACATCAACAATTTTCGATGATGCATGTAATTGCATCCACTCATCGACTTGGTGTCTAATTAATTTCATAGCATTGTAAAATAAACGTCTTATCCAGACATCGATACGAAACTTATCCACATTCACATTGTTTTGCTGCATTGAGCAGTTAGTCAAATAAACATGCGCTCAAATCAGGCCAGTGTGATAGATAACATAGTAATTTAAACTTTGATAAATACAAAATCTTAATAAGATCAATTATTAGTCAGGTTCCAACCTCAGGACAATGCAAGACTATACTCCAATGTATATATAATAATATTTTGTCTAATTTTTAAATATCAACGCAGATATATTAATTACTAAAATGAAGTTTCAATTAGTATCCAAAAAATAAACTATTACGTATTA
The DNA here is from genome assembly GCA_023055425.1 of Linanthus parryae. Lineage (NCBI taxonomy): Eukaryota > Viridiplantae > Streptophyta > Magnoliopsida > Ericales > Polemoniaceae > Linanthus > Linanthus parryae. The sequence goes on along the minus strand of JALGPY010000002.1, from coordinate 91,724,293 downwards.
CTTCATGATTAAAATCCGGCCAAGCATATGCATAATATTAAATATCTACTCACTGGAGGGCTTGCACTGCAATTTTAGTCAAATAGGATAAATTAATCGTGCACAACTTCGTTGGGTATTCATAACCACTCACCGCTCCTCCCACCTAACCCTTCAGATTGCAAGTCTTAGGTATCGCCGCCAAGCTTCTCTTGCTCCAGGTACGTTTCGTTTAGGGTTTTCTTCCCAATCTGTAACTTCATATACAAAAAAAAATTTGCACAAATCCATAAGACTACACACTTATTTTTGTGTGTACAACTCATTGAAATCAATTATCAGTTGTTTGTGTTGTTGTATTCAATAACTTCAGTTTGCAATGTTTGCAATTGCGTGGCAATAGTGACAGTTTGTTTCACCCCTTCGACATTGCTTTCGTACTTTTACTCGTATGTACTGTTTGATCAAAGTATGCATACTCAAGATGCACATGCAATTTTTCACTGAATTAGTTCTTTCGAAGATTCTAATCGCGTAAATAAATAAATACAGAATACACCGATTCTTGGACACTTTGAACCGCGTTATGTTGGTGTTACTGTGACAATGCGAAACTATGATATCATCCCTTCCATTTTTTTCACTCTTTCTTTTTATATATATATTTATTTTTAATTCAATATGAACTTCTTAAACAACTGATATGGTTGCCATTTGTATACACAGCCTACATTCTATGATCAAACATTAGCAGTTAAGACTTCAACTCTGGTATCAGTATGAATTTCTTCAAAGTTATCGTATCCAGTGCTTCAGAAAATGACAGACTGGTAAGCCTATATGTAAACCACCTAATACCAGTATATGATTGAGTTCAATCATAGTTACTTATTACATCTTCTGCATAGAAGCAACTCAACGACATTACTTCAAGCAAACAATCTAATCACACGTTGTTCTGCTACCAGTCCTTGCCTCGCATCTTTGTTGTTGTGTACAAGAAAGATGTTGGAAAGATTGTCCAGCTACGAACTCCCAACGGGGCAATCTTCAACACTACAATTCTTGCAGACAACAATGTACTGTACCTTACCAATGGGTGGAAAACTGTGGTCAAATGCAACTCGATATATTTTGTCTTCTTCAAATTTCGGGCCAATCTGAGCTATGATATAAGGATAATGGATCCCACGTGCACCGAAATCAATTACCGCAGTATTGTTAAGCAGGAAAACAACGCTGCTACTGGCATAAAAGAAGTAGCACCTCGCTTCTTCAAGCTTTACGACCCATTTAACACGAAAGATACCACACTGGTAACAATGTCATGCAAGTTATGTATATGTTCCCCTTAATTACAATTTATCGCTTAGCTACATTTGTTGAATAACCATGTCTTTGTGCAGAGGATCCCTCCAAAGTATGTTTCTTGTCACCACCACAGCATCGCACCCATCATTCGCCTACATGTGCCCAACGGGGCATTGTGGAATATCTGCATCGATCAAGTTGATAACGACTATTACTTTGGCATGGGATGGCTTCAATTTACCAGTGCTTATCGCGTCCCCCCTAAGGTTGTACTTATGTTCAAATATGAGCGCAATTTGAATTTCAAGATCCGCATTATGGATGAGTCTGCTGCGGAGATCAACTACGGGCTCAATTCTTCCGCCTTTCCGATAGGTCCACAGGAAAATCATGCTTTGGCTCGTGCGCAAGCTCACAACACTAGAGCGCCATCCTTTGCATTCCGTATCATTCATTCCCACACTACGAAGAAGGGTGGAGTTGTAAGTACCTAACTTCCAATTCCTTGAGACATCTATATGCATGCATCATATCAACAGGTTATTTTAAATCATGCAGAACATACCTACATATTTCGTACGGGATTACTTGATTGGCACTCCGAAAGAAGTATGGCTAGAAACATCGGATAATGGCTATATCAGATGGGAAACAACCTGTGGTTTCACGCATGCGGGAAACCCTTTCCATCGTCGTCTCGCTTGGTATAAATATGTGTTGCACTCTCAGCTAGCGCTTAATGATGCATGTGTGCTTGAATTAATCGATCCAGCGATTCCAATGTTTCGGGCAACAGTCTTCCGCCAGTAATTTGTCCCGCATAACAAGTCTCTGTACTATCTATGTAGGCTCTCTGTTATATTATGCGTGTTTTTGGCATTTTCAGACCTGCATTGCTAATGTAGTCAGAATGCAATTAACTGTTGCCTGTTTTGTTAGGCTTTTGTGAACAAATGTTTAGTACATGTGTGGTACAAATCATCTAATTCAGTAAAACTTGATGTCCACCAGGTATCTACACTCAATTTATATTGAGTTTTATTTTTGATGAGTGTTGCTCCGCCAGTAATTTCCCCCCACCTAATTTTCCCCGGGACATATTTGATAACGCCCAAATAGGGGTTATCTTATAGCCTGAAAAGACGTGTATGTGTGCTGGAAAACCGCGTTTTAGCCAGAATTCACCCTCAGAATGCCTCGGAAATTAGAACGAGATGTTTATTTGCTCTTCGTAAATTTCTGCTTATTTCACGCATTTCGAGATATGATCACGGGTTTGTTCATGTTGTCTTTACAGGAACAGGTTCGGGAAGAGCATTGGGATGCGTGCCGAGACAGAATCGGGTTCGCCTCGGGAAACGTGCAGAAAATGCTCGGAGCAGGATTCGACCGAGACTGGTACAAGGGAGAGCGGAATGGAAACCGGAAAGACTGGAGGAGAAACGGGCAGTGAAAATCGACCGAGGAAGCCGAAAACGCCAAAACCGAGAATTACCGGGACGCGATCGGTTGACAATATCTTGAGCTCTATTTGGAATTTTGAAGTGAAACCAGGGGCAAAAGAACGGAGACGTCAAGGGCTTTCCGAAAACAGGTTATAATGCTGAAACGGAGTCCGAGCGAAAAACCGACTCCCGTCAAGTGTGGGTCCCAGACAGGCCACGCCCGAGTAAGGAGTCTCGGTTTCCGGTATCCGGAATCAGGAGCAACTATTTCATGTTCGGGACGATTTCCGGGACAGTTTTGGCCTAGGGGTATTTTGGTCATTTTGGCACCGGGCCCGGGTTTCCGGAGTCAAGTTCAGATTTTGTCTCCCAATTTCAGTCAGTAGTTTTCCTATGGCCAGAGTCAGGATTTGGCATAATTTGGAGCAGTTTTGACCCAGGGGTATTTTGGTAATTTTGACAAGTGTCGGGTCAAAACGCAAAACAGAGCAGAAAAGAGCAGTTTTTCTTGCTGTCTGCGTATTATACGCAGGATTCTGCGTATTATACGCAGACAGCAAGCCAGAGGGAGGGTTTTGGACAGAGTTTCTCCCCTGTCTGCGTATTATACGCAGAAAATACGCAGAAAATACGCAGCCAGGGGGAGAAATACGCAGAAAATACGCAGAGTGAGGAGTTTGGAAAGCAAGATGGGTCCCTGTCTGCGTATTATACGCAGAAAATACGCAGAAAATACGCAGACAGCAAGCACAAAATGAAGAAAAATCAGCAGGAGAGGACCCTGTCTGCGTATTATACGCAGCAGGCTGCGTATTATACGCAGACAGCACAAAAACTGGGGCGGTTTCGGGCAGTGGCAGTTTCGTAAATAATGACAAGTTCCAGAAACTTCGCCAGCACTATAAAAAGACTCGTCCAGACTCGTTTTGACGACAATCAACACATATCAACACATCCACAGAGAAGTCGGAGCATCCCCGGAGAGCACGGAAACGTGAATTCAGATTCAAGACACCCGTTTGCTCTTCTCCTCTCTTATTCAGAAACTGTGTTATTTACGTTATGAATAGTAGTAGCTAAACTTTTTACCTAGGTTCTCGGTGAACCTAGGGTTTCGTTTTCAGAGATTAGTTCTACGTTTTGACTATGAATTCATGATTGCAATATCTTAATATCAGCAGCTTTATTCGTTATTCTGTCTTTGAATTTTACTGTTCATGCATGCTCGGCTTGATCACCCAGAATTGCTACAGACCCGAGCCGGTAGGTGAAAACGTCTGGTAAGGGTTAGGAAGAGAAGTCAGAATTTAGCACCTTACCCCGATGGACCGACCAGAGAAGGGGAGTTAGGACTAGCCTGAAATCGTTGAGACCAACTGTTAGAGAATCTGACCCGGGCCATCAGGACAGGTTAAGAACCCTAGCAGCCTTAGAACGAGACTGCAGACTTAGGCAGCTTAACAGGAATCCGACAGTCTGCAGGATTGTGATAACGTGCAGGAAAAGAAAAGATACTGCACGATTGGTACGTGGCACGGATAACGAGACTGCTGTGTGTTTTCATGTCAAACAAAGAACGAAAATCTGAAGAACCCTAGGGGATCCCGGGACCTAGTATCTCAAACCCTAGTTTTACAACCTTAAGATTAGTCAGAAAATTCTCACAAAAATATTTACGTTTCAGTTATTTACTTTTAGTACTTAGTTCGTTATCAAACGCTCAAAATATTCCTCTTTTTTTACACTCTGCAACTTAAAACTGATTACTAGAAAAACCTGCAAAGTCCCTGTGGGATCGATAATCCGAGTTGAAAATACTCTCTATATTACTTGATTCGTATACTTGCGAATAGCACGCTAAATTGCGCATCAAGTTTTTGGCGCCGTTGCCGGGGACTTTTTAGGGTTTATTTAGTAATCCGAATTAATTTTCAGAGTTTTTATTTTTATTTTATTTTTTATTTTTATTTTTCTGTTATCTCACTGCTCTTGAGATCTCTACTTTTTCAGGATGGGCGACAATACCGAGAGAACAACAGAACTGCCCGAGACACGTACTCCAGCCGAGATGGCTCGGTACATCGAAGAGCTCGTCACAGCAGGCCTTGCTGCCCGGAGCAAACAGAGGACATACAACCGGTCTGGGAAGGCATTGGTGGAGAATTTCGAAGTCCCCACGGGGGGGCATGAGCGAGCTATTGTGGTGCCCGAGATCACCGCAGAACACTTTGACATCAAACCCTCCACCATCCAGACTGTTCAGACCCTCTGCCCGTTTCATGGCAAAGCTGACGAAGACCCGAACGACTTCATCGGGAAATTCGAGGACTACTGCAACAAAGTTCGGTATAAGGGAGTTAAAGCAGAGGCACTCATGCTAATTCTTTTCCCATACTGCCTGTACGGAGTGGCCAACGACTGGCTCGAATCCCGACCACCCAGGTCCATCACAACATGGGAGGGGTGTGTCACGGATTTTCTGGCCAAATTTTACCCCGCCTCCCGGGTCATCCAGTTACAAAGCGAGATTCTGTCATTCAAACAGAAGACGGGGGAGACAGTGGTAGACACATGGGACAGAATGATGAGATTAGTGAAGAGGTGCCCGAACCACGCTTTTGGAGACCCTAAAATCCTGCAGGTATTCTACCATGCCCTAGACAGGGAGAGTGCTGACAGGATTGACCGAGAAGCCGGAGGAAATTTTCTGTACCATGTGGACAAGGACGGTGCCTATGAGTTGATGAAGCAGTTAGCCAAACAGGACACTCGCCTGTTTGACGATCGCAGGATCACCGCCCGAGCCGAGCCAATGGAAGATGACCGGATAGATAATCTGGCCAAGATCGTGCAAGACTTGGTTAAGAAAGTCTACTCAGAAAATAAGACTGTTGCAGTGGTGGACGGGCCAGATTTTGACGCAGTCATGGAGGGGCTCGGAAACGAAGATGCCAATTACGTACAGCAGCAGTGGGATCCGAGCCGGTACAGACCGGGCACGAGAGATCATCCCGGGTTCCGGTACGAAAACCCGAATTCTGCAATTTATGTACCAGGATTCCAGCACAGGCCACCAGCCCAGCAGGCTGCACCGACGCAGCAGGCTCAGTCGGGCCCATCTGCACAGCAGTACGACGCTCAGATGAAGGAGATCAAGTCCATGTTCCAGACCATGGAGTCCCGGTTCAAGCACATGGACGCCCTGACAGCCGACGTGCAGATGACCAAAACGTCACTGCGCACTTTGGAGGTACAAGTTGGACAGTTAGCACAGCAGCTAACGGAGAGACAGCCAGGAAACTTGCCCTCGAATACAGTGCATAATCCACGTGCTCAGGTCAATGCCATCACCACTCGGAGTGGATTAGCACTACAGGATCCGCCGTATCCTAGCCATACACGTGCAGAAAAGTCGAAGGAAATCGAGCGCGAAATATTTGGCCAGGATAACAGCTCAGCCGACCGCCCCCAGCCGAAGGGCTCGGTTGAGCAGGATGTAGTGCAGAACGAGAAGGAAGCAGAAACGGTACCTGTCTCCAAGGAGGTGCCGTATCCTTTGAAGACACGAAAGAGGGATGATAGCAAGGACTACGCCAGATTTCTCGAGATTTTCAAACAACTGAAGATCAACATACCCTTTGCGGAGGCGTTGGCAAAGATGCCCACTTATGCCAAGTTCCTCAAAGATATTTTGTATGGACGGAAACGTATGAGCGATTTCGAGACAATAAATCTGACGGCAGAAGTGAGCAACTGTGTGAAGAATGGGCTACCGAGGAAGAGGAAGGACCCTGGCAGTTTTGTCATCCCGGTGACCCTAGGTAATGCTTACACAGGAAAGGCTCTGTGTGACCTAGGGGCCAGTATCAATCTGATGCCGTTGTCAATTTTCAAAACTTTGAAAATCGGTGAACTCAGGCCCACCAGAATCAAGCTGCAGATGGCGGACAGATCCGTGAAGCAGGCTTACGGAGTTATTGAAGATATTCTGGTGAAAGTCGGAGAATTGATTTTTCTGGCAGATTTCGTAATTCTGGACATGGAGGCAGGAGACGTACCACTCATTCTGGGCAGACCGTTTCTGGCCACCGGAGAAGCCATGATAAACTGCAAGAGCGGAGAACTGACTATGCAGATTAATGAAGACAAGGTGAAGTTCAACGTTTTCAAAAATCTGCAACTGCCGAATTATTATGAGCATGAAGACATCTTCGCAGTGGAGGTAGTCGAAGAAGGCTGGGAAAACGAGGAGATGGATGAGCTTTGGGAAGAAATTGACAGAGTGGATAGAGAGAATGAGGAGAGATTCCAGGAGGAGCAGGCCATGCAAGCTGAAAATCGGACAAGTTTACAGCTGGACGGAAAAGGCGAGCAGAAATTGGCCCCGGTACCGTCACTCGAAGAGCCACCGACCCGAGAGCTTAAACCGCTCCCGAGCCATCAAAGTTCAGCACAACCAAAGCAGTTTCAAGAAGGGCAGAAAACACTTATCAGCGATTCTCGGAAGCAGTTTTTCCCGGGAAAATTGATATCTCGGTGGTCTGGACCGTTTATCATCAAAGAGGTACTTTCATGGGACGCTGTCGAATTGGAAAATCCGCGTGATAGTACAACTTGCAGGGTGAGCAGAAACCGGGTCAAGCCATATTTGGTCCCGGAAGAGGACGTCAAGGAAGGCGGTTTTGACGTCCCTTGAGCAAACACGAGGTAACTGGGTCGGGCCGTCGACCGTAAATTACAAGCGCTGGTTGGGAGGCAACCCAACGTAGTAAGTTAGTTTAAATTATTTCAGTTTTATTTTCAGTTTTGAATTTTGAGAGAGGTAAGATGAGTGGGTATTAACTTTGAATTGAGTATGTGCAGATACAGCAGAGCAGAAAACGAGAAGAAAACGGAGCATGAATACGGTAGAGAGAAAAAAAAAATCTATGTCTAGGCTGCTGTGTGCGTATTTTACGCACATTGTGCATATTTTACGCACACCGCAGCCCAGTTTGCCAAACTTTTGAAAAAAAAGAAAATTGAAAATTTTATTTTTGCTGCTGTCTGCGTATTTTACGCAGGTTCTGCGTATTATACGCAGCCAGCAGTAAAAATCCCAAAAAAAAAAAAAAAAAAAAAAATGAAAATTTATTTTTTGTTGCTGTCTGCGTATTTTACGCAGCTTTCTGCGTATTATACGCAGCCAGCCTGAAAAACTTGATTTATGAAAAAAAAAAAAAAATATTTTTGAAAAATTATTTTAGCTGCTGTCTGCGTATTTTACGCAGCTTTCTGCGTATTATACGCAGCCAGCAGTGTAAACTGGATTTTTCTGAAAAAAAAAAGTCATCAATTATACCTGCTGTCTGCGTATTTTACGCAAGTCCTGCGTATTATACGCAGTCAGCAGGTAAAATTGCAATTTTTTTTTATCACTCCAGATGGCCCTGTGTGCGTAAAATACGCACAGTATGCATATTATACGCACAAAACTTCAGTTTTTTTTTCAAATTCTACATGAAGGGCATTTTCATAATTTTGGCAAACGTAGGGTTTTTAAGGACCGACGGGTTGGAGCCATTTTTGGCCTCTTTTTTTTTTCTCTCTACCTCCATATACAGGTTCGTGGAGTTTGAAGCAAATTCAGAAAATTTCGTAGAAGAAAAGGCAGATTTCCGAAAACTTGAAGAATCTACCCCGGTGTGTTCTGGCACACTCGACCATCACAGGGACTCGTACGAGTTGGGGATTTTTCAGGAACGGTTTTTCTGCAGAATATTGCAATCGACCCCGGTATACAAAAGTATACTCGACCATATGGGAGCACATTGTCAAACACAATGGTGCTCGGGGATTGCACATTTGAAAAGCGCACATAGAGCCCGGAAGATTAACAACTTCCGTCGGGAAATTTTCTGGCGACCGGTCAACGGACCTGCTCCACCGGAATCTGCGAACAATTCCGCACCTGTCAGAACTGACTCCGGGTGCACAGGTTCAATTTCTGTCTCTCGCATTATTTTTCTGCATATGCTACCGTATGCTACCAGTTGTTCCCATTCGATGAGGCAAGCCAGCTCATCCAATCCAGATTATATGCCTGATGAATTGTACCATGAGGGCATGGCACCATCCAGTGTGGGGGTGGTGGCGTTGTAACTGCATTGTAACTGTTTAAAAAAAATTTAAAAAATTTAAAAAAAATGATAAAAATTAAAATTTTTGAGACTGGGTGAAGGATTCAGCTTAAAACTGGAGAGAGCTTGATGATAGAAAATTTCCCGAAATGGACGAACTTAGGTGAGGAAGAGCTGCGAGAATCTGTCTAGGGGAGTTAATAGAGCCAATGCACTCCCGAAAACGCAAGTAGCTGTCTCCCGAGCAATGTATCCGACTAGCTGCCAGACCACCGTCACCAGGTAGTCGTCAACCCGCCATCACGGTCACCACATCAATTGGTGGAGTGATAGGCCATAGGGGACCTCACGTCCTGTCTCGCGCCTTAGGTCCACTAGTGAGCCCCGTTGATCCATTAACCCTTTTCTTGGTAACCGTTTGACTTAGGAAGCCGTTTTTTGATACTCGCATCATTGTTAGTATTTTTACCTTTCCTACGCGTCATGGCACAAGGGAGTTGAGTTGAGGGGGATTTTTTTGGGGTAGAGCATAATTGTCATATTGATAGTGGATGAGAGTCATATTTTTATATTTGAGGGTGTGTAAGGGTGAGATAGTGACGGCAGCACACTTCGGTGTGGCGGTGACTCACGACATTACACCGTGATCACAGGAGGAGGGCCGTAGTGCGTAAATTTTATGCACGACATGGGGAACTTGGGTTGACAGGGTTATTGGAGGACGCGCTGTGCGATTTAGACATCTTTGGAGTGAGGAGGATCGGTTGGAAAAGCGCAATTATTTTACATATTGACTACATGGTTTGAAATTAGTGTGGGGGTGGTCGTTTCAGATTTTATTTCAGTATTTTTTCTGCCACCCCACGTCTTTGGTTTATCATAGAATTGGCCTGGCTTATATTATTTTTGATTATTGTGTTGCCCCGCAAAAAAAAAAACGACAGAAGAAAAAAAAAACGACAGAAATAAACAGAGAAAAAAAAACACGAAGAAAAAAAAAAGTATCAAAGGAAGAAAATTCAGGGTGCTTGATTGATTTTATTTCAAAACGCTAGGCCGGCAATTTTTATCACAGTTTCACATTTGTTCACAGTTGTGGCCGCGAGAACGGCAGTTACACCGGGACTGGGGAAATTGAGTGTCTAGAATCTTAGGTGATTTGGGTCAGTTTTTGTCATCTTGGTGAGGGAGTGTGAGATTGGGGTATGTGTGAGTGTGCTGTGACGTTTAGGACATCGCTTCTAAATGACTTATCCTACCGTCCCAAAGCCGGCAGATTTACATTACACCCGTAGTAAAAGCACGGAAGGTGTGCATTAGGGATACGTTCGGTTTGCGTGCAAAAGCGGAAGTAAGTGGTGTTCGTGCTTGTTCCTAACCTAGGCTGGCCGCAAGTTCTTCCGATCACCGCAGTTTCTGAAATCGAGGGGAATATGAGAACTTAATGATGTCCAGTTTGAGTTGAAGAGATTGCCCAGTCTCACCAAAAATATACGCTGTTTTTATCATAGTATTACTGATATTAAATTAGTGCAGTTACACCGCTCTGGATTGATTCGGGATAGTATGCATTGGTAGTATATTGCTGGAGTTTGCTCGGGACGAGCAAAGTTTAGTGTGGGGGTATTTGATAACGCCCAAATAGGGGTTATCTTATAGCCTGAAAAGACGTGTATGTGTGCTGGAAAACCGCGTTTTAGCCAGAATTCACCCTCAGAATGCCTCGGAAATTAGAACGAGATGTTTATTTGCTCTTCGTAAATTTCTGCTTATTTCACGCATTTCGAGATATGATCACGGGTTTGTTCATGTTGTCTTTACAGGAACAGGTTCGGGAAGAGCATTGGGATGCGTGCCGAGACAGAATCGGGTTCGCCTCGGGAAACGTGCAGAAAATGCTCGGAGCAGGATTCGACCGAGACTGGTACAAGGGAGAGCGGAATGGAAACCGGAAAGACTGGAGGAGAAACGGGCAGTGAAAATCGACCGAGGAAGCCGAAAACGCCAAAACCGAGAATTACCGGGACGCGATCGGTTGACAATATCTTGAGCTCTATTTGGAATTTTGAAGTGAAACCAGGGGCAAAAGAACGGAGACGTCAAGGGCTTTCCGAAAACAGGTTATAATGCTGAAACGGAGTCCGAGCGAAAAACCGACTCCCGTCAAGTGTGGGTCCCAGACAGGCCACGCCCGAGTAAGGAGTCTCGGTTTCCGGTATCCGGAATCAGGAGCAACTATTTCATGTTCGGGACGATTTCCGGGACAGTTTTGGCCTAGGGGTATTTTGGTCATTTTGGCACCGGGCCCGGGTTTCCGGAGTCAAGTTCAGATTTTGTCTCCCAATTTCAGTCAGTAGTTTTCCTATGGCCAGAGTCAGGATTTGGCATAATTTGGAGCAGTTTTGACCCAGGGGTATTTTGGTAATTTTGACAAGTGTCGGGTCAAAACGCAAAACGGAGCAGAAAAGAGCAGTTTTTCTTGCTGTCTGCGTATTATACGCAGGATTCTGCGTATTATACGCAGACAGCAAGCCAGAGGGAGGGTTTTGGACAGAGTTTCTCCCCTGTCTGCGTATTATACGCAGAAAATACGCAGAAAATACGCAGCCAGGGGGAGAAATACGCAGAAAATACGCAGAGTGAGGAGTTTGGAAAGCAAGATGGGTCCCTGTCTGCGTATTATACGCAGAAAATACGCAGAAAATACGCAGACAGCAAGCACAAAATGAAGAAAAATCAGCAGGAGAGGACCCTGTCTGCGTATTATACGCAGCAGGCTGCGTATTATACGCAGACAGCACAAAAACTAGGGCGGTTTCGGGCAGTGGCAGTTTCGTAAATAATGACAAGTTCCATAAACTTCGCCAGCACTATAAAAAGACTCGTCCAGACTCGTTTTGACGACAATCAACACATATCAACACATCCACGGAGAAGTCGGAGCATCCCCGGAGAGCACGGAAACGTGAATTCAGATTCAAGACACCCGTTTGCTCTTCTCCTCTCTTATTCAGAAACTGTGTTATTTACGTTATGAATAGTAGTAGCTAAACTTTTTACCTAGGTTCTCGGTGAACCTAGGGTTTCGTTTTCAGAGATTAGTTCTACGTTTTGACTATGAATTCATGATTGCAATATCTTAATATCAGCAGCTTTATTCGTTATTCTGTCTTTGAATTTTACTGTTCATGCATGCTCGGCTTGATCACCCAGAATTGCTACAGACCCGAGCCGGTAGGTGAAAACGTCTGGTTAGGGTTAGGAAGAGAAGTCAGAATTTAGCACCTTACCCCGATGGACCGACCAGAGAAGGGGAGTTAGGACTAGCCTGAAATCGTTGAGACCAACTGTTAGAGAATCTGACCCGGGCCATCAGGACAGGTTAAGAACCCTAGCAGCCTTAGAACGAGACTGCAGACTTAGGCAGCTTAACAGGAATCCGACAGTCTGCAGGATTGTGATAACGTGCAGGAAAAGAAAAGATACTGCACGATTGGTACGTGGCACGGATAACGAGACTGCTGTGTGTTTTCATGTCAAACAAAGAACGAAAATCTGAAGAACCCTAGGGGATCCCGGGACCTAGTATCTCAAACCCTAGTTTTACAACCTTAAGATTAGTCAGAAAATTCTCACAAAAATATTTACGTTTCAGTTATTTACTTTTAGTACTTAGTTCGTTATCAAACGCTCAAAATATTCCTCTTTTTTTACACTCTGCAACTTAAAACTGATTACTAGAAAAACCTGCAAAGTCCCTGTGGGATCGATAATCCGAGTTGAAAATACTCTCTATATTACTTGATTCGTATACTTGCGAATAGCACGCTAAATTGCGCATCAATATTGTATAGTCAGTTGTTTGGTTCATTCCAGTCAAATTTAGGTTATCGTCATTGTTTACGCAGTGTGATATTTATTCGTGGTATTTAATGACACATATGTATCTGATTAAATTTTATGTACTCTACTTCCGTTCAATTGGTAAGGCATGATGAAATTATGAGCAGACTACTGTTTGTGGTATCATACAGTACAACAAACATGCTTTCATATAAAAGACGTTCGAAAGGGAAGACAAACAGACTATTAATTTTGGGTGTCTATGTTCAAAGCATATCTGTAGTAACATCCGTTCCATGTGACAGAAAAATATTGCCTGCGGTACAACGAATAATAGACAACAGTAACATTAAATGTACCATTCATAACATACATTGGATTGCATAGAATTCCAAACATCTGATAGTTCAAGATGCAGCAGTACTTCTGTTCATATTTTCTCACGTAATTCCTATCTTGTGCATTTTCGTCATATTATTATCCGATAACAAGTAATAAGTTCCCATGATGAAATCAACGAAATAAAACATCCTTAATATGAACTTCAAAATTTACATTATCCATCCATAACCAAGTGATGGTTCCATAATTTAAATTATATGACATACTACAAATAAAGATCTAACAGTCAATTTATTTTCTACGCTTTTTCTTCAAGATTTTTTCATTAACATCGTCGGTTTTCCTTTTCAGTTGTTCCCGTCGCTCTGCTCTGCTTTTACGTCCTGCCTCCCTCTGTCGCCGCAGGACAGCTAAAATAGCCTTCGCATTCCTTGAGTAAGAGCTCGCCGTATCACTGTCGCATCCATCGTCTTCGTCATCTCCTCCTGAATAAACTGTTGTTTCAGATCCTTTGCCAACAACATAATCGTGCTGATGCCAGCTTTCCAATTCAGATTCGCTCTCGCTGTCAGTATTTTCCATGCTTTCAGTATGCTTCAGCTCGCTCCCCTTCCTGACTTCATCATGGCCCTTCCTCTTGCTCCTCAATTTGTTTTCCGCAATTTCTGAAGGCCTACTTACAACTTTGTCTTTTTTGTCCATAGCTATTCTGATATAATAGTGTTCAAACCTTTATGAATGCTTTTATAGCCACAGCATCATATTGGAAGATGAAGAGCCCATCAACTGTTCTAATCTGCATCCACTGTATGCATTGCATTAGATCCTTTTTATGTTGTATTTACTGTTCCATATAGATAGATACAATTCCCACCAGAGGTTAAATTAAAGAGTTACATGCTATCATATAATGTACCACAAATAACTGCAGCAGTTTCAGAGTACAATGTATCTTTATTTTTCATCCATATATGAAATAAAGTTCCGATTGAATAATATTCCGTGCTGGTATTGTCCGCAAACGATACAATCTAACTTGCTATTGTTACTTTCTACATCTATTCATAACACCATTAGCAATTCAAAAAATCACAATACAAGAACAAACTTAAACATTAACAAGAGCTCATAAACGTGGACAGCCAATTAGCTGCTCTATATTTATTCAATCTATGGTTAACCAGCTGCTGATGTAGGAGACAACCATAGATAAATTGCATATAGAAAATAGATAATCAGCAATCAGAAACATAGAAAAGTGGGGATGTCTAGCTGGTAAACTTTTATCATCCAATCCACGATTCGTGCTTGCATCCTTCAGCTCAACGTCCCTCGGACAATTCAATATATCTATGGTGTCGTAGCAGGAGAAGTTGAACTAGCTGTTGTGAACCCCCAACCATCGTCATCTTCGCTCTCATCATAGTATAATGTTGTCTCCGAACCTTTACCCAGCATGTAGCCACTTCCACATGTACTTTCTTCTTCAGATATATCCTTGACCGCATTTACATTTTCTTCCTCTGTCTCAGTTGCTTCACCAACATCCTCGGAACTGCCTTCTTGTTGTTGTTCTTGGTGTTCATCATCACTGGATGCCATCTCAAGTTCTGTCGACTGACAGTTATCTGCCATCCGATAGAATGCTCTTCCTGGTGCAGCTGGACAGAGGAAGATGTTAAACCATATAAACACTTATATCGATAGAAAAAATACAATACTACTGTGTAAGCCAACAAGTGTATCAAATGAATATCAACTCCATTATATATACTATCTACTATCACTATACCTACAGTAATTGAACAACTCATCCAAATCTTTGAGTAGCATCCCAATAAGCTTAAAATGTGTGCCAAGATGTGGTCAGCTTCGATGTGCTCAATCTGTAAATTGCACTGCATACAAGGACGTCTGCTTTTCCTCCTTCACAACTCAGTGTCATCACATGCAACCTCACAAAGCTGTTATTTCATATACGGAACAAACACTTGGCATACAACATTATTGTGTACAGCCCTTTGGTGGAAATAATGCACTTGCTGCTCATCGCATTTATGCTGCTGATAGAGTCATTTTGTGACATCTGATTTAGAGGATCACATAAGCGTATACCAATACGCATGCTGCGAATACGTATGTTGCGTATTTGTAACAGTTTTTAACTCCTCCTTCCAGACTAAGATATGTCCAGGAATTCAAAGCTGGCATCGTGAACTTGCAAACCGAGAGTCTAGCAATACCATTCTATGCCAGTGCTCTCCAATGTGCCGAACAACCTGGTCGCATGATAACTATATTGATAGTGTACCATATGAATAATGCATGACCAAAGATGTCCAGCAGCAAGTGACATGAATAAAATTTGAGTATGCATCAGCGTAGAAATATAATACTATCAATATATATGTCGCTTATCTTATGTCATTGTGTTATGTAAATGGTGATGTAATTCTGCTATTACGACATTTTGCGCATGTTAAATAAAGTTTGCTGTATGTTCAACCATGTAAATACTGTTGCAGAAGGAAATATTAATCGTTGGACATTTATAGTTATAGAGGCGCACCAAATGTACTTGAATGCCAGTGCACTCATATCCAGATCACATGTATCAATGTAAACACAACTGAACATGTCCAGATTTATATACACGGTCAGAATATGTGAGCACCAGACGACACACCAACATATCCAAGTGGTACTATTGAAATGCGTGCCAATATTTGTTAACTATATAACTAGATCTTACCCCCCCCCCCCTCCAAAAATAACCAATGTAACTCCACCACAACAACCAGCCAGACAAATTTAAAAAAGTAAACAATCACTGCCTTCAATGTCAACACCAAAGGAGGACTCATCAGACTCATCTGCTACGTCCCGAACTTTACTCAGTGCAACAACTTTCCGAAGTGAAATCTCTCCTAGGTGCGCGCCCAATTTTCAAAGTAAGTACTAATATATTTACTCATGTTAGTCGCTGATAAAATAAATGTGGACAAGTTTTATAATTTCTGGTGTAATTCTGTGCATAATATATCATGAACACAGGGATTGCCAGAATAAGTGTGCATGGCTTTGCAGCTTCTGCGACCAGCAGTGGTGGTATCGGTGCAGTTTGTCGAGACGATGAAGATAACTGGTTGCTTGGTTTCATAGGAAAATTAGATGCAACAAATAAAGTGGAGAGCGAACTTTGGGCAATCTATCACAGCATTCACTTAGCTTACGACAAGAACTGGAGTAACATAGAAATACAGACTTCATGCTATGAAGCAATAAAAATATTCCACTTTGTGAGAAATTATCCCCCAGGTATGAGAAATGAAATCAATCAGGTACATATTCTGCTACGAGATATGCACATAGCATTAAATCATATCGACTACATAGAAAACAGCGTTGCCAAACAGCTTGCAAGTATGGGGGCACAGCAATCAGATGAATGCAAAATCCTGTATGAAGCCCCAGAAATAATACAGGATTTAATTAAGGAAGACAAGTTAGAAGCCTGTAGTCGTTACGTGTCACCCAGTGATACGGTTTAGCTGCATAATTCTAGCTATTTGTATCGCAGCTTGCATAAATGTTCATCATCTGATTGTTTAACAATTCACAATTTTTGTAGCTGATGCTGCTTATTTTATATCGTTACAACCACATGTACAAGCAAGTGGAAAGGTCCGCCATGCTTCAAACATCCCAGTGACCCGATGCACAATGCTTCTTCGCCCAGATCACATCGCACTAACTATTACATTCAATATTTATACTAGCTTAATCTAAGTCAGATGTCGTAGTTTATTCAGTACCGCCACGTGTAGTCACTGTATCCTATCTATCTTGTTCACTGGGATGGCAACATCTAACTTTTTACATTGTAAATAGTAGGAGCATGACCACACAATTTTATCCACCATCGCAGTATGCTCTTTCGCAACTATCTGACAGCCAACTTAAATGAAAGTTAAAATTAAGGTGCCCATAACTAACCCCATAACAACCCTGCCACCTACCGCTATCCGAAATCCTGACTTAGTTCAAACATTAAAATACGTGCCCTTACTACATTCAAACTGAAACCTAACTGACTGCATCCACTTTATTTCAAGCATACTATAAATGCAAACCACCCATGTCACATACTAATTATCGTTTCAGTTTCCCTTCCTAATCCCCTCCCAGCAAGGCTAACTATGAAGGCGATGGCATGCGATAGACCTCTATCCGAAGATGAGGTCACAAGTAACTCCAAATAAAAAACTGCCCCAGTTCATCTGCTATCTTATCCAATTCCGACTACGATCCAATAGTCCTCGGTGTACCGCCTCCGGAACTGGTCCCTACTACCATGCGTTAAAGATATTATATGATGCTCCTGAAATAGTACGCAACTTAATACTTGAGGAGAAGTTGTCTGCTCGTGGGTTTAAATCATGTAAATAATATTTCGTACTACTACAAGCTTCATATAATACCCTTCGATTGCTGTATTAGGTGTCCATTGAATGCATTATACTGATAGTGTCCTCCGTAGCAATTCTTTCACATATACTTCCACCCCTAACTACAACTTGTTATGTTGCCAGGCCTTAGCAGCCTGCAAAAATTTTAACTATTTTGAATATGAATATAGACACTCTTCTATAACGGACTAATACTGCCAACAATAACTTGATGCAGTCGTCAGATATAGCATACAGCTTGTGCATTCATTCACATAAACAGATTAATGCCAGCTTTGAATAGCTATACAACATATTTGTATACTGTATTATCACAACAACACATTTGTCATCTGTAATATGTAGATTACCTTTTCCCTGTTTGGTTTTCACTAATTCAGAAGCTTATCTAACACGATGTCTAGCTTCCCAAGTAGACTAGATATGCGTGCCAGCAAGTGAATAAATCAAACAAGCTGAACCTGACACTTTCAGCACAAACATTAAGAGTTGCTATTCAACTCTAGAAACATACTAACATCACATGCAGACTTAGAAAATTCGCATCCAACATGCAGCCTAAACAGTTGGCGCATAACAGTATTGTAGCAACGCCACATATGCCTACAAATTCATGTCAGACGCAACTTGTAGTAAGCTTGACTGTAATTAATAGTTTACAACTGTGTACGTTCATCTAAAAAGAAAATCAGTATAACAAACTGATACATTTGAGCTACTTATAACTGTTAACTTATACCAAACTCACCTCCCAAAACGCATTGTATATTTGGCAATAATTCAATTTTTCATTAATAACCATTAGTACAAATGCTTATACTCACAACTCTTATTAACTTGCGCAATCTATACTATCCTGAATCAGAACCTGCAATTTCCTCATATATTCAACCTAACCCACTAAAGATGAGTTTGTAGAATCGTCAGATATAACATGCAACTTACACATTGATTTGCATAAATGCATTGATATGAACTTTCAACAACCATACAGCAACCTGGTCGCATGATAACTATATTGATAGTGTACCATATGAATAATGCATGACCAAAGATGTCCAGCAGCAAGTGACATGAATAAAATTTGAGTATGCATCAGCGTAGAAATATAATACTATCAATATATATGTCGCTTATCTTATGTCATTGTGTTATGTAAATGGTGATGTAATTCTGCTATTACGACATTTTGCGCATGTTAAAGTTTGATGTATGTTCAACCATGTAAATACTGTTGCAGAAGGAAATATTAATCGTTGGACATTTATAGTTATAGAGGCGCACCAAATGTACTTGAATGCCAGTGCACTCATATCCAGATCACATGTATCAATGTAAACACAACTGAACATGTCCAGATTTATATACACGGTCAGAATATGTGAGCACCAGACGACACACCAACATATCCAAGTGGTACTATTGAAATGCGTGCCAATATTTGTTAACTATATAACTAGATCTCCCCCCCCCCCTCCAAAAATAACCAACGTAACTCCACCACAACAACCAGCCAGACAAATTTAAAAAAGTAAACAATCACTGCCTTCAATGTCAACACCAAAGGTGGACTCATCAGACTCATCTGCTACGTCCCGAACTTTACTCAGTGCAACAACTTTCCGAAGTGAAATCCCTCCTAGGTGCGCGCCCAATTTGCAAAGTAAGTACTAATATATTTACTCATGTTAGTCGCTGATAAAATAAATGTGGACAAGTTTTATAATTTCTGGTGTAATTATGTGCATAATATATCATGAACACAGGGATTGCCAGAATAAGTGTGCATGGCTTTGCAGCTTCTGCGACCAGCAGTGGTGGTATCGGTGCAGTTTGTCGAGACGATGAAGATAACTGGTTGCTTGGTTTCATAGGAAAATTAGATGCAACAAATAAAGTGGAGAGCGAACTTTGGGCAATCTATCACAGCATTCACTTAGCTTACGACAAGAACTGGAGTAACATAGAAATACAGACTTCATGCTATGAAGCAATAAAAATATTCCACTTTGTCAGAAATTATCCCCCAGGTATGAGAAATGAAATCAATCAGGGACATATTCTGCTACGAGATATGCACATAGCATTAAATCATATCGACTACATAGAAAACAGCGTTGCCAAACAGCTTGCAAGTATGGGGGCACAGCAATCAGATGAATGCAAAATCCTGTATGAAGCCCCAGAAATAATACAGGATTTAATTACGGAAGACAAGTTAGAAGCCTGTAGTCGTTACGTGTCACCCAGTGATACGGTTTAGCTGCATAATTCTAGCTATTTGTATCGCAGCTTGCATAAATGTTCATCATCTGATTGTTTAACAATTCGCAATTTTTGTAGCTGATGCTGCTTATTTTATATCGTTACAACCACATGTACAAGCAAGTGGAAAGGTCCGCCATGCTTCAAACATCCCAGTGACCCGATGCACAATGCTTCTTCGCCCAGATCACATCGCACTAACTATTACATTCAATATTTATACTAGCTTAATCTAAGTCAGATGTCGTAGTTTATTCAGTACCGCCACGTGTAGTCACTGTATCCTATCTATCTTGTTCACTGGGATGGCAACATCTAACTTTTTACATTGTAAATAGTAGGAGCATGACCACACAATTTTATCCACCATCGCAGTATGCTCTTTCGCAACTATCTGACAGCCAACTTAAATGAAAGTTAAAATTAAGGTGCCCATAACTAACCCCATAACAACCCTGCCACCTACCGCTATCCGAAATCCTGACTTAGTTCAAACATTAAAATACGTGCCCTTACTACATTCAAACTGAAACCTAACTGACTGCATCCACTTTATTTCAAGCATACTATAAATGCAAACCACCCATGTCACATACTAATTATCGTTTCAGTTTCCCTTCCTAATCCCCTCCCAGCAAGGCTAACTATGAAGGCGATGGCATGCGATAGACCTCTATCCGAAGATGAGGTCACAAGTAACTCCAAATAAAAAACTGCCCCAGTTCATCTGCTATCTTATCCAATTCCGACTACGATCCAATAGTCCTCGGTGTACCGCCTCCGGAACTGGTCCCTACTACCATGCGTTAAAGATATTATATGATGCTCCTGAAATAGTACGCAACTTAATACTTGAGGAGAAGTTGTCTGCTCGTGGGTTTAAATCATGTAAATAATATTTCGTACTACTACAAGCTTCATATAATACCCTTCGATTGCTGTATTAGGTGTCCATTGAATGCATTATACTGATAGTGTCCTCCGTAGCAATTCTTTCACATATACTTCCACCCCTAACTACAACTTGTTATGTTGCCAGGCCTTAGCAGCCTGCAAAAATTTTAACTATTTTGAATATGAATATAGACACTCTTCTATAACGGACTAATACTGCCAACAATAACTTGATGCAGTCGTCAGATATAGCATACAGCTTGTGCATTCATTCACATAAACAGATTAATGCCAGCTTTGAATAGCTATACAACATATTTGTATACTGTATTATCACAACAACACATTTGTCATCTGTAATATGTAGATTACCTTTTCCCTGTTTGGTTTTCACTAATTCAGAAGCTTATCTAACACGATGTCTAGCTTCCCAAGTAGACTAGATATGCGTGCCAGCAAGTGAATAAATCAAACAAGCTGAACCTGACACTTTCAGCACAAACATTAAGAGTTGCTATTCAACTCTAGAAACATACTAACATCACATGCAGACTTAGAAAATTCGCATCCAACATGCAGCCTAAACAGTTGGCGCATAACAGTATTGTAGCAACGCCACATATGCCTACAAATTCATGTCAGACGCAACTTGTAGTAAGCTTGACTGTAATTAATAGTTTACAACTGTGTACGTTCATCTAAAAAGAAAATCAGTATAACAAACTGATACATTTGAGCTACTTATAACTGTTAACTTATACCAAACTCACCTCCCAAAACGCATTGTATATTTGGCAATAATTCAATTTTTCATTAATAACCATTAGTACAAATGCTTATACTCACAACTCTTATTAACTTGCGCAATCTATACTATCCTGAATCAGAACCTGCAATTTCCTCATATATTCAACCTAACCCACTAAAGATGAGTTTGTAGAATCGTCAGATATAACATGCAACTTACACATTGATTTGCATAAATGCATTGATATGAACTTTCAACAACCATACAGCAACCTGGTCGCATGATAACTATATTGATAGTGTACCATATGAATAATGCATGACCAAAGATGTCCAGCAGCAAGTGACATGAATAAAATTTGAGTATGCATCAGCGTAGAAATATAATACTATCAATATATATGTCGCTTATCTTATGTCATTGTGTTATGTAAATGGTGATGTAATTCTGCTATTACGACATTTTGCGCATGTTAAAGTTTGATGTATGTTCAACCATGTAAATACTGTTGCAGAAGGAAATATTAATCGTTGGACATTTATAGTTATAGAGGCGCACCAAATGTACTTGAATGCCAGTGCACTCATATCCAGATCACATGTATCAATGTAAACACAACTGAACATGTCCAGATTTATATACACGGTCAGAATATGTGAGCACCAGACGACACACCAACATATCCAAGTGGTACTATTGAAATGCGTGCCAATATTTGTTAACTATATAACTAGATCTCCCCCCCCCCCCTCCAAAAATAACCAACGTAACTCCACCACAACAACCAGCCAGACAAATTTAAAAAAGTAAACAATCACTGCCTTCAATGTCAACACCAAAGGTGGACTCATCAGACTCATCTGCTACGTCCCGAACTTTACTCAGTGCAACAACTTTCCGAAGTGAAATCCCTCCTAGGTGCGCGCCCAATTTGCAAAGTAAGTACTAATATATTTACTCATGTTAGTCGCTGATAAAATAAATGTGGACAAGTTTTATAATTTCTGGTGTAATTATGTGCATAATATATCATGAACACAGGGATTGCCAGAATAAGTGTGCATGGCTTTGCAGCTTCTGCGACCAGCAGTGGTGGTATCGGTGCAGTTTGTCGAGACGATGAAGATAACTGGTTGCTTGGTTTCATAGGAAAATTAGATGCAACAAATAAAGTGGAGAGCGAACTTTGGGCAATCTATCAAAGCATTCACTTAGCTTACGACAAGAACTGGAGTAACATAGAAATACAGACTTCATGCTATGAAGCAATAAAAATATTCCACTTTGTCAGAAATTATCCCCCAGGTATGAGAAATGAAATCAATCAGGGACATATTCTGCTACGAGATATGCACATAGCATTAAATCATATCGACTACATAGAAAACAGCGTTGCCAAACAGCTTGCAAGTATGGGGGCACAGCAATCAGATGAATGCAAAATCCTGTATGAAGCCCCAGAAATAATACAGGATTTAATTACGGAAGACAAGTTAGAAGCCTGTAGTCGTTACGTGTCACCCAGTGATACGGTTTAGCTGCATAATTCTAGCTATTTGTATCGCAGCTTGCATAAATGTTCATCATCTGATTGTTTAACAATTCGCAATTTTTGTAGCTGATGCTGCTTATTTTATATCGTTACAACCACATGTACAAGCAAGTGGAAAGGTCCGCCATGCTTCAAACATCCCAGTGACCCGATGCACAATGCTTCTTCGCCCAGATCACATCGCACTAACTATTACATTCAATATTTATACTAGCTTAATCTAAGTCAGATGTCGTAGTTTATTCAGTACCGCCACGTGTAGTCACTGTATCCTATCTATCTTGTTCACTGGGATGGCAACATCTAACTTTTTACATTGTAAATAGTAGGAGCATGACCACACAATTTTATCCACCATCGCAGTATGCTCTTTCGCAACTATCTGACAGCCAACTTAAATGAAAGTTAAAATTAAGGTGCCCATAACTAACCCCATAACAACCCTGCCACCTACCGCTATCCGAAATCCTGACTTAGTTCAAACATTAAAATACGTGCCCTTACTACATTCAAACTGAAACCTAACTGACTGCATCCACTTTATTTCAAGCATACTATAAATGCAAACCACCCATGTCACATACTAATTATCGTTTCAGTTTCCCTTCCTAATCCCCTCCCAGCAAGGCTAACTATGAAGGCGATGGCATGCGATAGACCTCTATCCGAAGATGAGGTCACAAGTAACTCCAAATAAAAAACTGCCCCAGTTCATCTGCTATCTTATCCAATTCCGACTACGATCCAATAGTCCTCGGTGTACCGCCTCCGGAACTGGTCCCTACTACCATGCGTTAAAGATATTATATGATGCTCCTGAAATAGTACGCAACTTAATACTTGAGGAGAAGTTGTCTGCTCGTGGGTTTAAATCATGTAAATAATATTTCGTACTACTACAAGCTTCATATAATACCCTTCGATTGCTGTATTAGGTGTCCATTGAATGCATTATACTGATAGTGTCCTCCGTAGCAATTCTTTCACATATACTTCCACCCCTAACTACAACTTGTTATGTTGCCAGGCCTTAGCAGCCTGCAAAAATTTTAACTATTTTGAATATGAATATAGACACTCTTCTATAACGGACTAATACTGCCAACAATAACTTGATGCAGTCGTCAGATATAGCATACAGCTTGTGCATTCATTCACATAAACAGATTAATGCCAGCTTTGAATAGCTATACAACATATTTGTATACTGTATTATCACAACAACACATTTGTCATCTGTAATATGTAGATTACCTTTTCCCTGTTTGGTTTTCACTAATTCAGAAGCTTATCTAACACGATGTCTAGCTTCCCAAGTAGACTAGATATGCGTGCCAGCAAGTGAATAAATCAAACAAGCTGAACCTGACACTTTCAGCACAAACATTAAGAGTTGCTATTCAACTCTAGAAACATACTAACATCACATGCAGACTTAGAAAATTCGCATCCAACATGCAGCCTAAACAGTTGGCGCATAACAGTATTGTAGCAACGCCACATATGCCTACAAATTCATGTCAGACGCAACTTGTAGTAAGCTTGACTGTAATTAATAGTTTACAACTGTGTACGTTCATCTAAAAAGAAAATCAGTATAACAAACTGATACATTTGAGCTACTTATAACTGTTAACTTATACCAAACTCACCTCCCAAAACGCATTGTATATTTGGCAATAATTCAATTTTTCATTAATAACCATTAGTACAAATGCTTATACTCACAACTCTTATTAACTTGCGCAATCTATACTATCCTGAATCAGAACCTGCAATTTCCTCATATATTGAACCTAACCCACTAAAGATGAGTTTGTAGAATCGTCAGATATAACATGCAACTTACACATTGATTTGCATAAATGCATTGATATGAACTTTCAACAACCATACAGCAACCTGGTCGCATGATAACTATATTGATAGTGTACCATATGAATAATGCATGACCAAAGATGTCCAGCAGCAAGTGACATGAATAAAATTTGAGTATGCATCAGCGTAGAAATATAATACTATCAATATATATGTCGCTTATCTTATGTCATTGTGTTATGTAAATGGTGATGTAATTCTGCTATTACGACATTTTGCGCATGTTAAAGTTTGATGTATGTTCAACCATGTAAATACTGTTGCAGAAGGAAATATTAATCGTTGGACATTTATAGTTATAGAGGCGCACCAAATGTACTTGAATGCCAGTGCACTCATATCCAGATCACATGTATCAATGTAAACACAACTGAACATGTCCAGATTTATATACACGGTCAGAATATGTGAGCACCAGACGACACACCAACATATCCAAGTGGTACTATTGAAATGCGTGCCAATATTTGTTAACTATATAACTAGATCTCCCCCCCCCCTCCAAAAATAACCAACGTAACTCCACCACAACAACCAGCCAGACAAATTTAAAAAAGTAAACAATCACTGCCTTCAATGTCAACACCAAAGGTGGACTCATCAGACTCATCTGCTACGTCCCGAACTTTACTCAGTGCAACAACTTTCCGAAGTGAAATCCCTCCTAGGTGCGCGCCCAATTTGCAAAGTAAGTACTAATATATTTACTCATGTTAGTCGCTGATAAAATAAATGTGGACAAGTTTTATAATTTCTGGTGTAATTATGTGCATAATATATCATGAACACAGGGATTGCCAGAATAAGTGTGCATGGCTTTGCAGCTTCTGCGACCAGCAGTGGTGGTATCGGTGCAGTTTGTCGAGACGATGAAGATAACTGGTTGCTTGGTTTCATAGGAAAATTAGATGCAACAAATAAAGTGGAGAGCGAACTTTGGGCAATCTATCACAGCATTCACTTAGCTTACGACAAGAACTGGAGTAACATAGAAATACAGACTTCATGCTATGAAGCAATAAAAATATTCCACTTTGTCAGAAATTATCCCCCAGGTATGAGAAATGAAATCAATCAGGGACATATTCTGCTACGAGATATGCACATAGCATTAAATCATATCGACTACATAGAAAACAGCGTTGCCAAACAGCTTGCAAGTATGGGGGCACAGCAATCAGATGAATGCAAAATCCTGTATGAAGCCCCAGAAATAATACAGGATTTAATTACGGAAGACAAGTTAGAAGCCTGTAGTCGTTACGTGTCACCCAGTGATACGGTTTAGCTGCATAATTCTAGCTATTTGTATCGCAGCTTGCATAAATGTTCATCATCTGATTGTTTAACAATTCGAAATTTTTGTAGCTGATGCTGCTTATTTTATATCGTTACAACCACATGTACAAGCAAGTGGAATGGTCCGCCATGCTTCAAACATCCCAGTGACCCGATGCACAATGCTTCTTCGCCCAGATCACATCGCACTAACTATTACATTCAAGATTTATACTGGCTTAATCTAAGTCAGATGTCGTAGTTTATTCAGTACCGCCACGTGTAGTCACTGTATCCTATCTATCTCGTTCACTGGGATGGCAACATCTAACTTTTTACATTGTAAATAGTAGGAGCATGACCACACAATTTTATCCACCATCGCAGTATGCTCTTCCGCAACTATCTGACAGCCAACTTAAATGAAAGTTAAAATTAAGGTGCCCATAACTAACCCCATAATAACCCTGCCACCTACCGCTATCCGAAATCCTGACTTAGTTCAAACATTAAAATACGTGCCCTTACTACATTCAAACTGAAACCTAACTGACTGCATCCACTTTATTTCAAGCATACTATAAATGCAAACCACCCATGTCACATACTAATTGTCGTTTCAGTTTCCCTTCCTAATCCCCTCCCAGCAAGGCTAACTATGAAGGCGATGGCATGCGATAGACCTCTATCCGAAGATGAGGTCACAAGTAACTCCAAATAAAAAACTGCCCCAGTTCATCTGCTATCTTATCCAATTCCGACTACGATCCAATAGTCCTCGGTGTACCGCCTCCGGAACTGGTCCCTACTACCATGCGTTAAAGATATTATATGATGCTCCTGAAATAGTACGCAACTTAATACTTGAGGAGAAGTTGTCTGCTCGTGGGTTTAAATCATGTAAATAATATTTCGTACTACTACAAGCTTCATATAATACCCTTCGATTGCTGTATTAGGTGTCCATTGAATGCATTATACTGATAGTGTCCTCCGTAGAAATTCTTTCACATATACTTCCACCCCTAACTACAACTTGTTATGTTGCCAGGCCTTAGCAGCCTGCAAAATTTTTAACTATTTTGAATATGAATATAGACACTCTTCTATAACGGACTAATACTGCCAACAATAACTTGATGCAGTCGTCAGATATAGCATACAACTTGTGCATTCATTCACATAAACAGATTAATGCCAGCTTTGAATAGCTATACAACATATTTGTATACTGTATTATCACAACAACACATTTGTCATCTGTAATATGTAGATTACCTTTTCCCTGTTTGGTTTTCACTAATTCAGAAGCTTATCTAACACGATGGCTAGCTTCCCAAGTAGACTAGATATGCGTGCCAGCAAGTGAATAAATCAAACAAGCTGAACCTGACACTTTCAGCACAAACATCAAGAGTTGCTATTCAACTCTAGAAACATACTAACATCACATGCAGACTTAGAAAATTCGCATCCAACATGCAGCCTAAACAGTTGGCGCATAACAGTATTGTAGCAACGCCACATATGCCTACAAATTCATGTCAGACGCAACTTGTAGTAAGCTTGACTGTAATTAATAGTTTACAACTGTGTACGTTCATCTAAAAAGAAAATCAGTATAACAAACTGATACATTTGAGCTACTTATAACTGTTAAATTATACCAAACTCACCTCCCAAAACGCATTGTATATTTGGCAATAATTCAATTTTTCATTAATAACCATTAGTACAAATGCTTATACTCACAACTCTTATTAACTTGCGCAATCTATACTATCCTGAATCAGAACCTGCAATTTCCTCATATATTCAACCTAACCCACTAAAGATGAGTTTGTAGAATCGTCAGATATAACATGCAACTTACACATTGATTTGCATAAATGAATTAATATGAACTTTCAACAACCATACAGCAGACTGATGCTCTGTATTACAATAACAATATGTTCATCACCTGTGTAGCTTGTGTAATGTTATTGTCAGCTTCCCCATAAAGTAGAAATGTGTGCCAACAAATGGACAACTTAAACGTGCAAGACTGACAATTGCAGTGCAAGGATGATGAAATGCTCTGAATGCTTTACAACCTAGCATCCTCACATGCATTCTAAACATATACTTACCTACCATGCAACCCAAACACTTGGCATACAACAATATTGTACCCACACACTTGGAACAAATAATACCATAACAACTTTAATGATCTGTAAAACTATATTGCGACCATTTCACAAAAGATTACAATGATGATACTACAATATACAGCAGTGTGCTATACTACTACCCTGTTATTGGTGAATTG
The DNA here is from genome assembly GCA_023055425.1 of Linanthus parryae. Taxonomy (NCBI): domain Eukaryota; kingdom Viridiplantae; phylum Streptophyta; class Magnoliopsida; order Ericales; family Polemoniaceae; genus Linanthus; species Linanthus parryae. The sequence continues at coordinate 91,695,856 of JALGPY010000002.1, read as the reverse complement.
ACAATTAGCAAACTACACTACATAACTGAATTTATATAGAAATACACCTCCTCCACTAATTGCTAACTATCAGCATGGAGACAAAACAATCTTTTAAGCCCTGACTGACAATACATATAATTCTTGCTAATAAGAGCATATTACTCCACATCATATGCTTAATATACTTCATAAACAATTTCCCAGCTACCAGTGATGCACTATATAAACCATTACCTCTTCAAACGAGACCTACATCCAAAACCATTCAACGCATCTTATGTTCCAACAATTCCACCACCAGCATTCAATCACCAGACCAAACATCATGACACCATCCACGATTGCGGAACTTCGATCGTCATTGGTATCATTATTTCGCACGATACTGCTGTTATATTACTTTCCAATATTAGGTTGTGTAAACCCTTACTTTACAACAATGTGATATTGAATTGAATCACTTCCACATTATTCTCAGGAAACATACAATGAAGCTTGGATAAGAGTCTACATTCGCATCATCCCAACAACACAGCAGGGATGGTTCAATGCATGTGACATCTGCCAGCGAGAGCGTATTCATTCAAACTGTTCCACCTGCAAGAGCTCTCAATCTAAGACTACTCCCAGGTTAACCAGCTGTAGCATATGGAATTTCACACTACAAGATGTTTAGATCAATATTTTATGTACAAATACTTATTTCGATACAGGTGTCGTCTCATGGTAGAGCTTAAGGATGACACCGGCATACTGGATGTTACGCTGTTTGGGCAGGCTGGAGAAACTGTGCTAAACACAACAGCTGCAACCTTGGCACGAATGACGCTGGAGGTATGAATATAGTTCCCACAAACAATACACCATATAACTACATAATAAAACATGCATAACATATTTACAATGAAGTTTATGTCTCACTTCAACCTGATAATGTAACACCAGGAATGCCAGTCTCTCATCATCAATGTCAACACAAACAGTGCATCAAGACCTTTCTATGTGCGTGTTCTGAAGTGCACCCAACAAACCAATCACAGAATAACTAGATGGGTGGTCCGCCAGGTTGATATTGCATGAATGCAACGAGGCAACGGCAGCAATAATGAATAAGATCCAGTGATGCATCTGTACCAAAATAAATTCCTCTCATTATGTACTTTCTTATATTTCATTTCCCTTTGTTGTACGATATGTGGTGTAGTACCATGTTTCCCCCCAGTTTTGTTGCATTAAATAAAGTTTGCTATGTTTTATACTGTGCCATTATTGTTGCGTGCTGCGGAGTGTACGGAATCCTACGATTGATTAAAATCACGACAACACAAACAGACGAGGATTACTTGTTCCATATCTACTCCGGCTATAAACAAATCCCAACTATATCCAGCATAGCGATGTTGTTAGGCGTCCCAGTCCTCATATTGTATATATGCTCTTCTATCGAGTAAAAAGACAGAATCAAAAAACAATATACACAAACAATTTTTGGCAATGTGACCACGTAAATGAAGTTCGTCGGCTACCCCCGCAAAGTACCTAAGTAAACTCGTGTAAACAATTCCGTTGAATAATGCACGCCTACCTGAATTCTATTGTTCATTTACAACAAACACAGGAATTGCACAAATAAATTTTCATGGCTTTGCATCCTCTACAGCCAATAAAGTTAGTGTCAATCCATTATGCCGACACTACGAAGATAATTGGATGGTTCGTTTCCTTAGGAAGATAAATTAGGCAACCAAACTGGAAAATGAATTTTGGACAATATACCATACCATTCACTTAGCTTATGATAACACCTGTAATAACAAATGAATAGAGACTTCATACTATGAAGCGGATAAAGTCTTCCATCTACTAGAAAATTATTCTCCACTACTAAATATGAAATCAATCGAAACCGCATCCTGCTACAGAGCATGCATATATCACTAAGTTACATTGACACTATAGCAAACAGCACCGCACTTAACATTTGTATCTAAGTTCATCACAACTTTGCTGAACATGCTTCATTTCATTGACATGTGGCAGCCTCGGAATACGGTAAACATTGTAGTGCGTGCCATTCTATCACGTACAGCATAGTTCAATCGACTAAATAGAGCAAGCATGCTATATAAGCAGTAGCTACACAATCCAGACTATCATCAACATACAGAATTGGTGCGACGGCTTTCAATGGAACCCAGCAACATATCAGTTGCTAGGGCAACTTTGGTAAGTTATTTCTTCCATTCAATTGTCTCGTCCACAGTATAACATTTGTCAAAAAAACTATCACCTATTTAATTGTATGACAGCCCTTATACAGAGAAACATGGATGAAGGTATCAATAACTGCAATACCAACAACTCAGCAGCCATGGTTCAATGCATGCCGAAACTGCAAAAACGAGTGCTTCTGACAAATGTGCAATAGATGCGGCAATGCTACTCACAATGCAATCCTATGGTTAGAAAAATATTCAGCATACAATATGTGCAACAATTCTTCTGCTGCATACTACATCTATTCCTTACACACACATATGTACTTCTGTATTTCAGTATCGTTACACTAAATATATGCAAACTAACAACCACACAACCCTTCGCTGCAGTGGCCGCCTCTATGTCGAGCTACAAGATGAGACTGGGATCATGGATGCCACAATATTTGGGCTACCTGTTGAAACTGTCTTAGACAGCACCCTCGTCACAATGTCAACAATGTCTGAACAGGTATTCTTATGATTTGAAATATGAAACATCTACAAAATCCATAACAACACCAATTACAACTTCATTTTCGGGAACAGCAAAATCTCCTTCTAACCGAAAATGCAAGAAGCACAGCAGAAAAATTCTACGTCCGCATACTCAGATGCACACAAAACAGGAACCCAAGGTTAACAAGGTGGGTGGTTCGCCGAGTCCGAAGAGCACAATAAACAACGATAACAATCATTGCCGAAGGCAATTATGGTGCAAGCTCCTATCGATGCCACGCATGTTCACTGCTCCTATACTTTCCTCACTGCGATGCTGCAATATCATATGTCTACCTTCCTGTTGTTCGAATGTAATATCTACAAGTTTTAATCTACTTATGTTATAAAAAGACTACTATCATCTATGAATCCAATTTCTCTAAATATAATGTATCTACAAATCTTAAGACTATTTACAGTATCCTGCAATGACAAATATATATCTCCGCCCATCTGACAGGCAAATATGCGAAGGGCGTTGTTAATATAGTAGTCGGACTGGGAATTGTTTTAGTTCAAACTCAACTGGGTAGTTATCTGTTCCGGATGGCCTAAGTGGTATCCTGGGTGAGAAGACATCATTGCCTTTATTATGATGCACACAAAACAGGAACCCAAGCTCAACAAGGTGGGTGGTTCGCCGAGTTCGAGAAACACAATAAGCAACGATAACAATCATTGCCGAAGGCAAGTATGGTGCAAGCTCCTATCGATACCACGCATGTTCACTGCTCCTATACTTTCCTCACTGCGATGCTGGAATACCATATGTCTACCTTCCTGTTGTTCGAATGTAATATCTACAAGTTTTAATCTATTCATGTTATAAAAATGCTACTATCAGCTATGAATCCAATTACTCTAAATATAATGTACCTACAACTCTTAAGACTATTTACAGTATCCTGCAATAACAAATATATATCTCCGCCCATCTGACAGGCAAACATGCGAAGGGCGTTGTTAATATAGTAGTCGGACTGGGAATTGTTTTAGTTTAAACTCAACTGAGTAGTTATCTGTTTCGAATGGCCTAAGTGGTATCCTGGGTGAGAAGACATCCTTGCCTTTATTATGACCTATAGCTATTTCAGCGTGTATGACATTAAGGAGAATATTTTTACAAATAAGTTTAATACCATTGCACAGCCTGGTGGATGGATCTAAATTTCGTAGCAACATCACAGGACAACTGGTCAAAACTTGTGTAGATGTGTGTGTTACGAGGAAATCTATCAAGTAAAATTTGATTCAGAAAATCAAATCTTTCTGACCCACATGAATCCAAACCCTCCATTTCAATCACACAGCCAAGAGGTATTAATGACCCTTAGATTTGGAGATGCATGTATAGCTTCCCTGTATTCCTCAACCGTCCTTTTGATACTGTCTGAACTTTGGATTCAAAACACAATGCTGTTTTGATCCCACTGGCACGACACTCTTTTTGGTTGAGGCATGCTCTGATATCGCATGTTGCTTGCTCCCACCACCAGCTTCAAGACAAGGTGATCTTAACACTCTCTCTGTCTCACTCACTGAATTACGCATACCCAACCCGAATCCACGGTTTCATTATAATAGAAACTCCGCAAAACACGAATCATGTATTGCCCTCATGTTCTCTGTTAGATGCAATAAACGCATATGAGGCCACACGTGTGAATCAACAATGCTGTTACATATGCACTCTTCATTCGTTGCTCGCATTGACACAGGGAATTTGACTCGCACATGTTGAGACTATTTACAGTATAATTCTAATCAAATAACACCCAAACACAATGCATACATGAGGATGCCTCCTCTGAATCATGTAACAACAGCAACAGCAAGAACAATCAAATCAACACTAGAACCTTCCACCAGAATCAATACAAATCATGATTAACATGGTATAATAAATCATTCTAAACGAACATTAGATCATCACAAAACAAACACTGCATTGATAGACAAAACATAAACCAAGATTACATCAGTTCATAACCCCATTACAAGATAAACATAAGCAAACTCGACATTACTGCTCATAAGGCGTAACATGAAACTACGATTTACCATAACATAACATAAAAAAACCTAGACACTCTAGGATCTTGGTTTCTTCTTGGACGACTCTTGAACATCTTCCTCGGTGTTCTTCCTCTTGCTGCCCTTATCTGGTGTCGCATCCAGCGGAGGAATTGATTTCTTCTTTTGCGAATCTTCGCTACCTTTGGCTGTCACTTTTTCCTTCTTCTTTCTACTTGAACTGGAAGAATGAGAGACAGAATGCTTCCACTTCAGCGGATACGAAGAAGCCGTGTCAGTTCCCCAGAATTCATCTTCTTCTTCCGCGTCTGAGTACATTGTAGTTTCCGAACCCTTGCCCACCGCATAACCATGTTCAGGCCAACTCTCCCATTCAGACTCACTCTCTGTGAATTCTTCCTCACTCTGATATTTTTTACTTTTCCTCATCTTCTTTTTGCTCTTCTTCTTAGCAATCCTACTACATTTGTCATCGGTATTTTCCTTACCAAGATCCATTGAGTCACAGTATGTTGTGACTGAGGCCAACTGCTTATGCTTTTATACCAGAAGTAAGGAGGGAGGTCAAAACACCATAGCAACTGTTCATGTCCTTTCATTAAACTGGTTAACATGATTACTTGGACAGACACATCCATCTTCAGTAAATGTAATCTGCAAGACAAGTCAATCAAGCACCAGATAATGCAAACCCTACTCAATTTACTTAAGAAATCTTCAATTCACATCAAGCAATGCATCTAAATGATGAAACCTAAAGCAGAATGAGAGAGATGGCGGCTGATTGGGGAAGATAATAGGCGTTGACAATGGACTAGATTATACATGAACTGGTGATACATAGCAACTGTTCATGCCCTTTCATTAAAATGGTTGACATGCATATTCAAACAAACACATCTTCAATAAATGCAATCTGCAGGACACATGAATCAAGCACAAGATACTGCAAACCCCACACAATCTGCTGAATAAATCTTCAATTTACATGAAACAATGCATCTAAATGATGAAACCCAAATCAGAAGGAGAGAGATGGTGGGTGGTTGGGGAAGGTAATAGGCGTTGACCATGGATTAGATTGATAGGTTACGAGTATGATTTGGTTAGGCTCAAAGAGCTCATGCTGCTCATAAGGAAGCAAAGTAGGCTAATTATATATATCAATTAAAGAGAGAAAGAAAATTTCCAATGCCTATTTCAAAAACATTGAATATCTGAATGCACTGCATTATACCAACTAGACATGAACTGGTAATACTCTATCAAAAGTATACCCAATGAACATTACTTACCGTTTCCTATGCAAGACTGTTTAACGTTTCAAAATCAACACACAAAGACAGCACGATTGTGTCATGTACAAAACATCACTAATAACCCATTCAAATATAAGAAGATAGTTAATAACTCTAACTCAATCAAATCCGCCACTAGAAGTTTCCCAATTTTGACTGCAAAACCCATGTATTACGTAATTACAGTTCGAGAATAAGAAAGATTGACAAACTATACCATTAATTGTAAAACAAAGAAGTTAGGAAAGATGAACTCTGTTAAATCAACCACTTCTACATAATGCGAATATAATGTCGTTGTAAAACATAACACTCGATATATGTTCCCAAAATAACATAAATATGAATTGCAATGGCAGTCAGACAACTATCAATTTCAAAGCAAGAATACAACACCTGATTCAAAGGCAGGTGCAACCAGTATCTATATAGCCAATTGAAGCTGCCATCAATGACACGCATGTGTACTACTCCAGTACTACCTGACTACGATGCTGAAATGTGATTCACTCACAGATGTTGAGGCTATTTAGAGTATAATTCCGATAAAATAACATCCAAACGCGGTACATAATAATCCTGCAGTAGCAAATGTATATCTCCGCCAATCAGACAAGCAAACATGCCAAGGCCACACCGCGCACAACGCGCACGGGGTGAACCTAGTTAAAATCAAAAGGGTTAATGTTTATGGACATCATTTGTAAATCTATTATTATTATTTTTGGATTTTGTCCTGATTGACATTTTGACAGAAACTTAAGTGTATATGTAGCAACAAAACTATCGTTCAAATGAAAAGAAAAATATGCCAAAATCATAGTAAAATAGATAAAAACTAAACTTTATTTATCTTTTAATGAAATTATTTTGGGGTTAAGTGAAAAGTGCATAACTTAATGCTTATTCAATAATAATATTATTAAAATAAAACTTCTAAATTCTCTTATAGAATATATGACGGTTAATTGTATCCCATTGCAATATTCACCAGGTCACCTGAACCCGGTGATTTGGATTAAAACGATGCATGAGATGTGAACACAATGATTTACTCTTGTAGATAGTGCTTTTTAGACAGGCAGATCTTAGCCACGTGGCGATCATCTAGCACACCTAGCTGTGCTCCACACACACTGGATCACCACCCGCGCTGATCCACGTGGGGGCTGCGAGACAGTGCCCTTGCATACCACCACACGGGACCTGTAGGGACTTAGTGGTTTGGAGGCTAGAGTAAGTCTTGTCTCGCGCGAGCGACAACCAAGCCCGCGCGCGACCCCTAGTAACTGCTTTGAGAAGATTTATGGCACGAGCACCATAAACCCGGTCAACCTCACAACGGTTCCGATGTACGCGGTTAACGTGCGTAACGGTCCCTATATACGCGGACGAACGTGCCGTTGTGGTTAAGCTAATTAAGCCGCCATTAATGGGCGCATTAACCCACTACAACGGTCACATTCTCTGTTATATATAGGATCGTTAACCCTTCCATACAAGGGCGAATCACCTGAGATACGCGGAAGCTCTGCCAAAATCCTGTCTCTCTCATACAGTACTATTGTCTTACTCTCTCCCTACACACAACCTTACTCTTCATTTGTTCTTTCTATCCCCTACTCTTGGTGTATATTGAATTCTCTCTGCAGGATTCTTTCGTACACATTAGGTGAACCCGACGTGAATCTTACCATTGCAAGCAACCATGTCTCATGAAGATGATGTCAGTAACAGATCGCCCTCCACGGAGACCACCTCGGGAGAGGAGGCCCGCCACGGTTTTGCGGTCGCCAGTGAGACTTCGACGTTGGAGGCTCTAAAAGCCACCATTCAGAATCAGGGAAAAGCCCTTCAGGTTCAATCCGCATAGATGGAACGGATAATGGCCATCCTGGGAACCCTTTCCCCGAATCTTACATCGGGCACTGCTGTCTCTCAGGGAGGGGGAGCCTCTACCACCCAAGGGACTGGGGTGATACTGACACCACCTAACCCTAATCTGCAGACTCCACCGGCAATGGTGCAGTTTCCCTCAGTTCAGGGGAAAACGGCTCAAATACTGCCTCTTACCACACGCATTCCTCAACCACCAACTGTGGCACCCAACCTTTCGTCACAATACCCCTTGCCTCCTCCGCCGGCACTGCTGGGCAACGTGACTTCACAATACACTCCTGACCCGACCACGGCATATGTGTCACCACCGACTACAACAACCCTTCCTCCTGCTGCTGGGGGAAGTGCACCGGAGTGTATGATGTCGCTGCAGCGGCGCATAGAAACCTTCTTGGCTAATCAACCGTTCGCAGACACCATTATTCCAAAGGTCGACAACGATCCGCCCATCCCAAGGGAAATCTATCTCATGCCTAACCCCGCGAGGTATAAGGCTCCTAAGTGGGACAAGTTCGAAGACGTTAACGGGAATGCTCACGAGCACGTAATGCGTTTCATTGATGTGATGGGACCATATGGGGCTGATCCCAAGTTGCTGATGCGCGAGTTCCCGAAATCTTTGGGAAATGTGGCCTACAAGTGGTATAGGACGTTGGAGGCCGGATCCGTAAAGACCGCGAACGACATATTTCAAATAGCCACGGGTTCGCAAATCCAATACAGTTCAAAGCATATTTTAGGACACGGAATTGAGCAAAGCCAACCTTGTTTTGGTGAAGCTTGTTTTGATGAAGCAAGTTGAAGGAGACGATTGACAAGGAAGAACTGATGATTAATCACTTGAATCTGCTCTTGAAGGCTTCCGGGTATCATTCACTTTAGAGAGAGAAGTGATGCTTTGCAACAATGGAGAGCACAGAGTATTTATCCAAAAACAATGAGGAGTCGCGTCTTTCAGTAGTCGAATCGTAACCGTCACCGTCGAATCGCGCAATCACAGGACAAGCTGACGTCATGCCTAAAACCCTAAAAGACCAGACGGCACGACTCTAGGGATTTTAGGCCATAAGTGAACGCAAGGGGGCTCAATTTGCGTGTATTTGTATTGGTGCGTGGCGGCGACGCGTACATTGGTTCCTGCGCATTGAAGCCTATCCGGCTATGTGTCTTCACGCGCAGAAAGGGGGCTAATGTAGATAGTGCTTTTTAGACAGGCAGATCTTAGCCACGTGGCGATCATCGAGCACACCTAGCTGTGCTCCACACACACGGGATCACCACCCGCGCTGATCCACGTGGGGGCTGCGAGACAGGGCCCTCGCATACCACCACACGGGACCTGTAGGGACTTAGTGGTTTGGAGGCTAGAGTAAGTCATGTCGCGCACGAGCGACAACCAAGCCCGCGCGCGACCCCTAGTAACTGCTTTGAGAAGATTTATGGCACGAGCTCCATAAACCCGGTCAACCTCATAACGGTTCCGATATACGCGGTTAACGTGCGTAACGGTCCCTATATACGCGGACGAACGTGCCGTTGTGGTTAAGCTAATTAAGGCGCCATTAATGGGCGCATTAACCCACTACAACGGTCACATTCTCCGTTATATATATGATCGTTAACCCTTCCATACAAGGGCGAATCACCTAAGATACGCGGAAGCTCTGCCAAAATCATGTCTCTCTCATACAGTACTATTGTTTTACTCTCTCCCTACACACAACCTTACTCTTCCTGTGTTCTTTCTATCCCCTACACTTGGTGTATATTGAATTCTCTCTGCAGGATTCTCTCGTACACAACTCTCAACTAATGGTAATCTATATATCCATGGTGTTGTGGAGTATAATCGGTTTCTTTTGATATATAACATCAAATATATTCATTGGTGATATAAAATCCAACTAATGAATTACAGGACTACTTCCTTTTACAAAGATTCCACGACTAATATGAATGTATCATTCTTTTTGTTGATGCAGAGCTGTGAACACAATAATTATACTCACAATTTTTGTTTTTATTTTTTGACATGAAGTTCTAGTCTGTTATTTGTTTATCACCATTTACCTCATGCTACTTTCAGAGCAAAATCAACACATAATTTATTGATACAACTATTTACCTTCAATTGTTTTTTGTATTTCCATCATATGGATGATACAACTATTCATTTAGCTATTTAATAGCAACCAGTAAAAAAATCCTTCTTCAACATATCATTTTTAGGAATAATTTAATAAAACATCATTAAAAGATGTCCACTTAAAATTCATTTATTTTTGGATCAAATTCGACTGCTAAAATATTTGGGTTCGATATTTTCCTTTAGTTTTTCTACAGAGAAATGATATGCTATACACATTTTTCTTCACCCCTAAAATTCACGAAATACATGGTTGAATAGTTGGTTGATTATTTAATCTACAAATATTATAACTTAATGATCTCTTTATTTTGTGTACATTTCTTTCCATGCTTCATTAAACTTAAGGTTGGGTTTGTAGTCTTTTCTCAGTCAATGCCTTACGCAGAATTGGGGCGAAGAAGTCAAGGAAGAAAATACCAACCTTCAATGTATGTTGGTTTAACACGCAAAATTATAACCAAGTGTCTCTAGCATTTTTTATTTAAATTTAATTGAATAATAATTTAAAAAAAATTCTCAAATAAAATGAAAAAAATTACATGTTTGATTATTTTTTAATTTAACTATGAAAGTTAGTTATTTTTTTATTAACATTAAAAATATTCGGTAATAAGACTATAAAGGTCATGTTTTGCACCTGAGTACAAACATCGAATGTGTCAAACTCAAAGGGTCTTCTTTGTTAAGAATGTACTTTTACTTTGTTATATACATAAATAAAATCTAAGTTAATCAAGTTGTCGAAAATATAAAATTTTATATTTCAATCATATTATGCGACATTCATTTGTTCACTTATCCAAAAGTGCGGGTTCTCGCCTAGTTTGTTTAGCAGAGAAAAAGCACGTTGTTGGAACCTAAATAGATTTAGTCCAAAAATATATTTTAAGTTCATAATTGATATTGTACTAGAGTTAAAAGTTCCAAAAATTATTTTATTAATTAATGGGAGAAGAAATAAAATATATCTTGTTGTTGTTCTCTAATAAGATTGAGTATGTAAAACAAACGTAATATGTGCAATCTTTCTGCCACTTCAGGAAGAACACAAGCCATGTTTTGACAATGACATATAAGAAACCATGCTCAACATTTCACATCAGTTACTCTTTGCAGTTCGTATAGTGTTTGGTTTTAAGAATAGCAAGAAGAATTATGAATTATCAAGATACCCATTAAGTACTAGTGCTTTGTGTTATAACAGGAGTATTGAGACAAGAACGAATAAACGAAAATCAATAACGATACAGAAATAATGTGATTCACTAAAAAATCGTTACCTACCTCCATGGCCTGAAAATTGATGTTTATTACTGAGTGAGAAACCCAAAATACACCGCACACTACTTGCTGGGATTGTCTCAACTTCCGCAAGATGCATCGGTGTGCCCGATACGTCTGATTACTCTTCTAAGGCAGTGATATCTAAGGAGGTGATAGCTAGGGTCGGCTTGGCTGATTTTTTCCACATCCTCTTGTTTAGTATAAATAGAGGTGTCAACTATTGTTTTATTTAAAAGTTCAACTCATAAGTGACACATAGTGTTAGTGTGTAGGGGAATTGAGAGGCTTGTAAAGAGAAGTGGGTGTACAAATTTTTTGTACTAGTGAAATTCTTTCTCGACCCGTGCATGTAGGCAACTTGCCGAAGCACGTTAAATTCTCGTGTTCTTTATTTTCTCGTCCTCCATATCCCGTGTTTGTGTAGTGATCGTTTTTCATTTTCCTTTGCGTGGGACTTCGATGTTATAAATCCCAACAAGTAATATCAGAGTCAGGTTACGATACGGATTATACACGCGACAAGAACAGAGATCCGATTATAAATCTTGCCACGACGGTAATCAAAGGTTGCGATGAATGTGAATGAAGACGAGACATAAGGCGCTTGGATTAGGAAGAACAGAGCAACTATGGTAGAGTAGCAGGGGTGACCCCAGTGAAGGAGATCACATCGGAAAGAGTTTGGGTCGCTGTTCTTACTTGGGGAGAAAGAATAACAATCAAGGTAACCCTGCAGCTTTTATTTATTATTAGTATAATTATTAAATTTTAGTTGGTTTGCTTTGATTGCCGAGAGCACCAAGTTGGATGTTGGTGGTGTCTGTTTCGACCAGTCTGTTCCCTCTCTTTTTCTCCTGGGGAGGGCACAGGGATCAAGGAAATTATCTTTTTGACTGTTTTGCCCCTAACATTCCACAATAACTTCTTTTATGTCCTCCTCCTCTCTCACTCTTCTATTTCTGTGGTCGATAACACCCAAACACCACCACCACATCACAAGAAACCAGCAGAACCACCAATTTACAAATCTTGTATAAAAATTGCAGATCAAGAAACTAAAATTTGTTTAAGCAAAATCACGGATTGAATCCAAAAACTTAAATATGAAATAAAAAAATTACAGGGGATAAGAAAAGACGATAGGAATAGAAGAAGAAACTAAAAGATGAAGCATCACCTGAATCAGCAGCACCACCTGCACCAACAGTAGCACCATCACTACAGCCTTACCACAACACTTCCATGGAACAGACCTACAAAGGGGAGAGACAAAAAGATGAAAAAATAGATCTTTAGAAGAAGAAGAAGAAGAAGAAGACAGATCTCATACATCTACCACGTCGTAGCCTCCGCCTCCAACCTCTGGATCGGAAGAGCCTCCCCGCCGCCGCGTCGAACCTTTGGATCGGAAGAATCAAGGACGTTGCTCCAGATTGTTTCTCTTTTCCTCTAGCCTCCGCTTCCTCCTCCACAGTATCCACCTCCTCCGCCTCCCCTAGATCGTCTCTTTCCCCTTATTTTCTCATCCCCTTCTTCTTCCTCATTTTCTCTCTCTCCATCTCTCCCTATAACCTAAAACATCAGTGGTAAGAGTTGAAATGTGAAGTTAATGGGTGGGGTTGGGTAGGGTAAAATAAAAAACTGTGGTATTATTTGTAAGGGTAAATTGGTCATTTTCCAGCATTAAACATGCCAGAAGAGGAAATGGGGACAAAAGAGGGAACGTCCCAAAATGGCAATTGGGGAAAAGGGAGGGAACCGAGGGGTATTCACGTGAGGATAAAAACACCCCATGTGTGCTTGGTGAGGAAGAAAAGGAAATAAGTTGGTAAAGTGATCCACCGAGTCACGCCTACGATGCTATAGTGTCCAAATGCGCATTGTGTGGTCCAAATTTTTTTGGACATATCTTCGGTTCCAGAACCCGTTTGACAAGAGTCAAGACCTAGGTTTATGGACGTTCACTCATTGGCGGAGTCGGTTTCTACATATTGTGGGAAAAATTATATTGGTGTGACGGCATTGATAAATTAAGTTTCGTTATTGAACAATTCAACGGTCACAAAGGTTTCACTATACAGCAGCATACAACAGCAATGAGTGAAAAATAGACTGACCATAGAAGGCATTATCAAGGCTCTCACGAAGAAGAAGCACAAAAATTCAATTGGGTGACAGATGAAAAGAGGGAGGAGATGCGAGAGATGGCAAATAGCACGATTCAGCTAAATTTCGACAATAGTACACTCCGAGAAGTCATCAATGAGAATGATCCATATGAGCTATGGATGAAGTTGGAGAGAAGGTATAAGGTGAATTCATTACCAAGTCAAATGTTCTTGAGGCAAAAGGTGTATGCACTTCATATGGTTAAACGGGAGGATTTTATGGAACACTTGGATGAGTTCAATAGGGTTCTAACAAAGCTGGGTGCAATCGATGCGAATATTGATGAAGAAGATTAAGCAATTATCTTGTTAGTTACCATACCTCCTTCGTACAAGTACATCAAGACTACGTTGATGTATGGGAAGGATGTTATCTAGTTAGATGAGTTGGTTGCTACTCTTAAATCCCCATGAATTTGTAATGAAGAAGGAAAGAGACTAGACGCAGCTTAATGGTATCATGGCTACATTAGAGGGAAGTCAATCTCTAGGAAGGAGGCAACCTAAAGAAGCTCATAGGAGGGAACGTTTCACATCCAAGGGTGATGACTACAAGCCGCGATGTTGCTTCTGTAGTCAAAAAGGCAATATTCAGAAGTATTTTTAGAAGTAAAAAGCGGCGAGGAAGATGAATCAACCATCAGAGGCAAGTCATTCAGAATTCCAACAATGATGAAGATCCAATGGATATGATGACAGTCACTCCAGTTAATGAGAACGCATATTGGATTTTGGATTTTGGATGTTCGTTTCACATATGCACAGCCAGGGAGCAGTTTTGCAACTTATCAAGCTTGTGTTGGGGGTACTGTCTGGATGACTAACAACTCGTCTAGTAAAGTTGTTGGTATGGGTACAAATGAGCTTCATTGGTGTGTCCGATGCGTATGATTACTCTTTTGAGGAGGTAGGATATGAGGAGGTGATAGCTAGGACTTGGTGGAATTTTATCACCTCCACTTCTTTAGTTAAATAGAGGCGCTAGCTATTTTTTTATTAACAAGTCCAGCTCATGAGCGGCACATAGTGTTAGTGTGTAGGAGTGCTGAGAGTCTTGTAGAGATAATTGTGTGGGTACGACTTTTCGTACTAGTGAAAAAAAATTCTTGCCCCGTGCACGTAGGCAACTTGCTGAATCACTTCAAATTATTGTGCTCCTTTTTTTCTCATCCTCCATACCATGCGTTCTTGTAGTGATCGTGTTTTATTTTCTGTTGCGCAGGATTTCTAGTTTATAAATCCAAACACTACTTAGGCACGTCCTAGAACTCTTTTATAGACATAATGGAACATAAACTTGCTGCCAAAGTAACCCGGAACCGCCCCAAAATAACAAGGAAACCACCAAAACCCTAGCAACCCAGATCCTGCTCAAACGATTTCCTAGTATGCTCGTGCAAGCAACCACTTGCTTGTGCGAGCTCATGTGTGCTCGTGCAAGCATCAAGTTGCTCGTGCGAGTTCGTGCAAGCTCCTTCTTGCTCGCACGAGTTTCTAAAATTCCCGAATGCTGTAGCTTTGTCTTCATCGTCCTTCTTAGGAGAGTCTTATTTGCTTTGATTTATGGGACTCTAAACTCTTTGTATTAACTTAGTTCAACCTACTTCAGAGACGAATTGACTGCCAATCAATCATTTAGTTCAAGGTTTTGGTTTTAGTCAGCATCATACTAACATTTTTTAAAAAGTTGGGGAAAGAACAATTTTCTATAGATATAAGGGGGGGGGGGCAAAGACTTTTTGTGAAATAAACAGCTTTGGTCTAGTAATTCGGGTTGGAATAACTCAAATTTCTATTAAATCGGGCAATAAACAAAGTCAACGAGCCAAAGAGAAGAAGTTGCAGGTCATGGAGGGAACAAGACTTCGCAAAAATTCCAAACCATGTTTTTTTTGGCCAAATAGTATTTCATTTCACAAAAAACAACACCCAACAGAAACACCTCCTCGTCCTCAATACAAATCCTCATCACATCAGGGGGTCTATCTAGCCCATTTCCAGAAATAAACTTCTTCTTGGCTACTTTGACTAATTTGTCTACTACCTGATTAGCTGACCGAGGAATCCATTTAATGGAATTCCTCTGTTGGTCTAAGAAGACAATAATGTCCTGACATATTTGCCAAATATCCCATTACTTAGTAGTTGGAGAGCCAATTTGGTTCACCACTTCGTGACTGTCACTTTCTATCACACTATCCTTCAGCTCCAAGTAATGCATATCCACACAGGTTATCCTCACTGTAAGAGCTTCAGCTTGTCTTGCTGAATCAGCTTCAAATTTAAACCAAGCACCACCACTAAATTGGCCTTTTCTACTTCTTGTAATCCAACCTCCAAAAGCTTGATTTGTATTTCTATCCATGCAAGCATCACAATTGGTTTTGAAAGATTCTGTTTGGGGGGTGCCATTTGACACCAGTATTGTCACTGGACACAACCTTTATATTTTTAGGTACCTTAGCATTTGCTTGACTAAATTCAAATCTATGCTTTTTGAAATCCTTCACTGCCATTTGTGGGTCTGGAGCTCTGTCTTCAAAGATGAGGGAATTTCTCTGTAAACATATGGTCCAAAAGCCAGATTTACCTCTTCATTGAAGTTCATTGGTATTTTCCCAGTCTTTTTCTCTTCCCATATCTTAAGTAGCCACTTATTGATGTTACCACTTTTGAGTAATTGATCATGAGAGATGAGCCCTGTGCCAAACCAAAAATTCATCGCCCATTTACAGTGAAGGAAGCAATGTTCTAAACTCTCTTCTTCTTCATCATAAACAGGGCAAGTCTTTGACAAACTGCAATTTCTGATGACTAGCTTCACTTTTTTGGCTAAGGCATTTCTGCATATCTTCCAGCAAAAGTGTTTCACTTTTGGAGGAATGTTGGCCTTCCAAATAAAGTTCCAGTAACTTTGAGGCCAAGAAAAGGAGGTACTTGCTTGTTGGCCATTTTCTTTGAATCTCCCAGAGTCTCTTTCTTCATTTTAAGCTCTTGATAGTAACCACTCTTTGAATCTCCCAGACCATGTTTGCACGAATACATTTTGTTCGCACGAACAGAATTGGCTGGACGGGGTGTTTTCGCACGACAAACGAGTGTTCGCACAAAGACAAGTCATGTTCGTGAAAACATGATCTGGTCCGGCAATGGTTTAGTTTTTTCCTTATTCTCTTAAGGCGGTTTAGGGTTACTTGGGAAACAAGTTTAAAGTATCCTAGGACTATATATGTGACACGTAATTTACGAGCAATTTTCGCAAGTTTACGATCCAAGTAATAGAGTAGAGTATTTGCGACTCAGATTATCGAACCCACTAGAAAAGTTTTAGGTCATCTTTTGTAATCAGAACCAAATTATCAAAGTTGTAGAAGAGGAGGCGTATTTGGTTTTGTTGAATAGGATTTAAACTAAATGTAATAACCCGTAAAATGTAAGTCTTTTTTAATATAATTTTATAGAAATAACTTGAGTTTGTAACTATGGATAAAGAATTTAAGTTTCGGGATCCCATAGGGTTATTTTCGGCTTTCTAGCTTGTGATCCTGAAATACACAATGGGTTTGTTTATGCCAGCACATCAAGTGGCGCAATCTCTTCTCAGTCTCATGCACCTGTCACAATCATGTAGATTGTTGGGTCCTTCTGTGCAAGGTTGGTTCCATCAATTTCTCCTTTTTGCAGCTCCATGGTGGCCTCCCCGATGTTAATGTCATCTTTCTTCCCCCTTTCTACATCTTTCCTTCTTTCGATTAGATATCAGTTCAGAAACCCTACTAGAGCATCTCTCTACTAATCTTGATTGATACTGATTTTCTCAATCCCTTCAGATTTCTCGTAATTGTCAATGTGCCAATGAATCCACAACGTCTAAAATTATGGGGTTAGACTATTGACTCAACCAAATTCGATCTACTAACACATTGTAACCACCCGAAAAAGTCTTTACCGTTGATTCTTCTAATCACACTGTCACGTCGGCAATCTGCAAATCTTTGCCCAAAATTTATGAAAAAAGCATGACCATTTCGAGCCGGAATGTCCAAAAACCTAGAATTTGACTCTTGTTATAGACCGCGCATATTTCCATGCAATTGAAACTTATCGATCAATTTGGACCATGGGATCACGTGTTGGAGGAATGGACCACCGCGGAACTACAACACTAGTTGGTGCTCTCTTGTTGCTATATTTTTTTTTTTTTGGTGATTGCAGAGGGGTCAAACCCCAGAACAAAACTAAAACAAAACCTGTCTAATACTACCAATCCCTTGTCTATCATCAAATAAAATTGAACAACAAAATTCAGGAGTCTCTTGCAACATAACTGCAACTAAAGAAACACATCTCTTAGCCAAAATATCTGCAGCTTGATTCTCCTCCCTCCACATTTTAATCAGCACACTGTTTGTCTGCATCAACAGCTCTCTAATCTGGCTCACCATCAAACAGAAAACAGATGCTTGTGCATTATTTTTCACCAAATTCACAGCTTCTTTAGAATCAGATTCAAGAATAGCCTGTTTACCTCCTTTGTTAATCAAAATCTTCAAAGCTGCATAAATGGCCCACATTTCACAATTTACAACAGAGATTTTGCCTATACCCTTCTGGCAGCCCCATAACCAACTCCCCGCATGATTTCTGCAAATTATACCAATGGCCATACCATTAGCAACTTCTGCACAATCAACATTGATCTTTACATTTGGAAAAACAGGTTTTGTCCAACAAACCCAGATGGGCTTCCTCCCAACTTTGTGGACTTCTAATTTCGGAATCAAACCAATCTGATGAGCTTAATGATGAATAGCAGCCACCAGATCCAATGGAGGTTGATAATTTGCATCATGAACTCTTTTATTGTGCCACATCCAAATAAGAGAGATAGCTGACAAGAATAACAGTTGCCAAGAAATATTTGCAGTATAACCCCAATCTTGTTGCTGGATATTGTTATCCACCATATTGTAAAATCTACTCCAAAACTGAGATTGCACCAAATTTTTTCAAATTTGCGCAACCCAAGGACAGTCTCTTAGTGCATGCAAGGTATATTCACAATAATGACCACACAAAAGACATGTAGAGGAAGAAATGTTACCTCTATGTGCTTTTAGATATTGTGTACACAATCTGTCATGTCTGATTCGCCAGAGAAGAGTCTTCCACCTTTGAGTACCCTCTACCTTCCAAATCTTCTTCCAAGCTTTAGACTCATTTTTCTGCGCCTTGTGCCCAGTAATAACTTTATAAGCTGAGGCTACAGTAAATTTCCCATAACTTGTGGCTACCCAGATCTACTCATCCAATTCTTCATCATCATTATGAACTTCAGTATTCACCATCATTTCAATCATAGCTTGTGGGATCATATCTTTCAAACAGTCAACTTTCCATCTCAGCTCAGAATCCCAGTAGTCAGCCACAGACATCATAAGCATATCTTTTGTGACTTCAACTTTAGCAAAATCCACAAGTTTCAACTGACCAAGCCAATTATCCAACCAAAATAAAGTTTCTCTGCCATTTCTTACTTTACTTCCAATCCCATTTCTTACTGCCTTCACTGCAGTGTAGAGATGCTTCCATACTCTTGAGTAATGAGATTTCACAGTCTTACCACCATATTTCTGAGAAAATATTCTTGCACAAAGAGAGTTCTCTTTCTTGATCCTCCAACTGGTTTTACCCAACATTGCTAAATTAAAATCAACTAAGTTCTTGAAACCCAACCCTCCCATCTCTTTTTCTGTACTAGCTTTCTTCCAACCAATGAGAGCGAGTTTTGCCTTTTCAATGCTTCCACCCCACAAAAATCTTTTACAAGCTTTGTCAATATCACTTATCACATCTCTAGGCAATAAGGTGGATTGCATAGCGTAGCATGGAATTGCTTGAAGCACTGTTTGGATGACTGTCACTCTGCCAGCTAGAGATAACTGACTAGCCATCCAACCACTAAGTTTAATTATTAATTTATCCACCAAAAACTGGAAAGTGGCAGCATTGAATTTTTTATGGATAAGTGGCATCCCCAAATGAGAGCCTAAAATATCAGTGAGTCCAATACCAATAGTGTTGCTAATTTCAGAAGCTTTCTCCTTGCTTATCCCAGAAGAGACAAAAAGTTTAGATTTATCAAAGTTTATAGACTGATCAGAATCCTCACAGAATTCCTTGAGAACTCTCTTCATTACTTTTATTTGCTTGGTAGTGGCTTCTCCAAACAAAAGCAAGTCATCCGAAAAAAATAAATGGGTCACGGCTTGACCCCCTCTAGAAAAACACACCCCCTTCCACTGACCCTTAGCCACTGAATCTTATTTTTTTGGGCTAATAACTCCATAGTGAGTAGGAAAATGTAAGGAGAGAATGGATCTCCTTTCCTAACGCCTCTTTCGGGTTTAAAACTTTTCTGTTTTTCACCATCCAAATAACACTAAAGCTGGTAGTAGTCACAGACTCCATTATAAGAGAAACCCAATTTGAAGGTAGCCCCAGTTGCCGCAAAATATCTTCAATCAAGCTCAACTTCACCTTATCATAGGACTTAGCTAGGTCTATTTTAATAGCCACCCCTCCCTTTCTTCTCTTCATCTTACCCAAAGTGTGTAAGACTTCTTGTGCTATCATAATGTTATCACAAGCATATCTTCCGGGGAGAAAACTGAATTGAGCTGGATGTATCACTCTCTGAAATACTTGTTTTAGCCTATGAGTGACCACCTTAGTAATGATATTCAAATCTACATTACATAATCTTATTAGTCTTAATTGGCCATAACTCTCTGGTTTATCAACTTTTGGGATCAAAACCAAGAGTGTATCATTTATACCAGATGGCAATTTACCTTCAACAATAGCTTCTTGAACCATTTTAATCAAAGACCGGCCCACAGTGTTCCAATGCACCTGATAAAAATAAGGGATGACACCATCCACCCTTGGACTCTTGTAGCTGCCCATAGAAAACATAACCTTGTGGACCTCAGCTGCAGCCATTGATTGACCTAGCTCTATTAGCTCTCTAGCAGTCATAACTCCACCACACCACTTAAAGTTTTGAAGAGTGGGATTAGGATCTGCATACAGTTTTTGAAAATGAGCAGTTACTCCTACTTTAAGAACCATCTCATCTTCACACCAATCACTACCATTCAATTTCAACATTGTGATCTTACTTTTTCTTCTCCTAATCACTGTAGTCAAGGGAAAAAAATATGGATTTTCTGTCACCTAACAAAATCCAATCCACTCTAGACTTCTGAAACTAGAAAAGTTCTTCCTGGGCTACCACTTTATTGAATTGATCTTGTAGATCAATCTCTAGCTTCCTAAGAAACTCTCAGTCCCTGATCGCTAGGGCTTTCTGAATGCCAAGAAGCCTATCCAAAAGCCATTTCTTTCTGCCAAAAACATTACCAAAATAGGCAACATTCCATTCCTTCATCTGTTTAGTAACAATACTTATTGCAGCAGCAATTTGCACATCATTCCTCCAATGATTCTTAACCAACACATTAAAACTTTCTTTTGTGAACCAGGCCCATTCCATTCTGAAGGGTTTTTGAGAGGGGGAGGGAATCTGACCACCTTACAAGCTCATAAAAAGGGGATGATGATCAGAATTTATTCTTACCAAATGCTCACAAGCTTCTGGAAATAAGAGTCACCATTGTTGATTACAAATAGCTCTATCCAATCTCTGTTGGATTATGGTTCCTCCTTCTTGAGAGTTTGACCAGGTGTATTGAGGTCCTTCAAAAACCCATGTCAGCCAATTGACAGAATTGCATACACTCCACCATTTTATCATACCTCTGGAAATTAACTGGTTTACCACCCCCCCCCCCTTCAGCAGAGGAGACTACCTGATTAAAGTCTCCAGCCACTAACCAAGGAAGATCATGGCATTTGGCAAGCTCACTCAAATACTTCCATAAATCTTCCCTAAAGAAAGGAACAGGACTAGCATACAAAGCTTAAAACAACCAAAGAGCTTCATTACTTCTTCTAACAATGCCAGTAATTACCTGATTTGTCTTTGAGAGAACCTCCACTACTACTTCATTGATGTTACAAAATTGCCATATGCCACCCGAGAAACCTTGAGCCTCCACCACACTGACCTAATCGAGGTTAGTTCTTCTACAAATAGATTCAGCAGCACTTTTCATAACCCTTGGTTCAACAAGAACCATCATAACCTGATTCTTCATCCTACACAGCTCAAAAATTGCTCGAACTGTTTCCTCATTCCCCACCCCCCTATAGTTCCAGGTTAGGATCTGCATTGGACTATTGAAGTGAGGGATGCCATTCTTCTGACTAATTGAACCCCCCGGCAACGTCGCCGACCAAACCCGTTCGAAAATACGAACCAGCATTCTTTCCTTTATCGGAATTGAAAGCCTCATCTCTATTGATTCCCCCGACTCACATATTGAATCCCAGAATTTATGCAGGGAAAATTGCACCACATCGATCCCCGGACCTATTGTTGTATTGACCGGTTGGTGCCATCCATATCCCACCAGTAGTTCCACCTCGTCGTACACCAGTACCTTTTCCAAAAATCCAGTTTGTCGAAGCCAGCCGTCCATTGTTTTCCGGCGAATCACTTCAAAGAAGCGTTCTCTCGCTTCTGTTCTGATCAAGATCGCCTAATAGCCGACGAAAATTAGGGTTACGCAAATCCCTTTTTGCAGATCCAGTTTCATCTGACGCATCTGATCCACGGTGGCATTAACCTTTCCTTTGCCATGTGGATTCCTCCTATTAGCTTCACCTCCGTCACCAATTGGATGAGGCTTCGATCCAGTGTGCCCAACTGCACTAAAATCCTGCTGTCGTGCACTGCTCTCAGCACCATTATCCACATCATCACTTTGTTGAAATAGATTCCCTAGAGGCAATCTAGTTTAGTATGAATTTATTTTGGCTATAACATTCATTGTATTATTTATTGGATATTTAATATAATGAAGTTCTTAGATTTACAAATGTGTTGTTTATCTTAAATATACCTCGTCCAGTATAATGATTAATAGGACAATCATCTATAGACTAGTATAGGGTTGGATTGATATGGAGATATCATGATCCAACACATGGATGTGCATTAAGGGTAATGGCGTACTGGATAGACCCATCTCCGAGAAGGCTACATACACGTTATGTTGAGTCACAAGTGCTTCTCGTGGTGCAACGGTATTGTCATCCTTAGACTTGAAGTCGCTAGATATTCTAGTTGTGGATTATTGTGATTTTGGTAGCGTTAAACGCTAGACCGTAACTGGGTAGTTATAAAGGCGTGTACCGGATACAATAAGAAGCAAGCTTAGAGATCGTAGTGGACGTAGATAGAATTTGTCCCTCCCACATAACGGGAGAAAATATCCTAGGCCACTCGAGGGATAGTGCTTATAGAATGTCTAGCCAGACTCAAATAAATCAATATAGGATATTGATGTTATTTGCACGAATAAGGCTATTCCCATGGATCGAGAAACTATGGATTGGATATACGAGTGTGACTTGTATGTCTCGTGTCCAATTCAGATATAGAGACAAAGGGATGAGACAATTACTTGTACAAGGTTTGTCGGATGACTATTCTATTAGTTGGCTAGAATGGATGTTTTGCTAGAAACCGCTTCATATTAGCAAATTGTTGCTACCAACTAGATAGAACCTATGGGGTCACACGTTACATAGAGTTGAACTAGATTTGGGAATTAATTAATAGGATTAATTAATTAGAAGGATCACTTTAGTAGGACTAATTTGCAAGGAATGGACTAAACCGAATTCTAGTAGGACTAGAATAGGTCCTTTAGGTAGTTGGCAAGGATTTGTTAGACTATATAAAGGATGCTCCTTCCTTCCTTCCCACACTTATGAGCCTTTAGTTCATAACTTGAGTGGGTGAGAACAAAAGGAGAGAGAGCAAGCAAGCAAGAGGAGTCGTCCGCCCCCCTTGCCGCCGCCCCTTCCCGTCGGTCCAACAAGGAGGACGTCACCTCCTTGTTGCCTCGTGTTGCGTGATTTCTTCTTCCTTTTCCTCCGTTACGGGCTAGCACTAGGAGAAGGAAGATCTATATCTCAACTCTATGCGTGGATCAACTTTAGAGAACGTGACACAATTCACGTTACAAGTCATCACAGGAGAAACCCTAAGGTGTGTAACTTGGTTGCTTCCCTTACCATCGTTATGTCTCTTGCCCTGTGATCCTTGGAGGGTATTGCATGGATAAAAAAAAATTCCGCTGCGTATCCATGATCAAAACCCTACAGGGGTATCAGAGCCACAGGTCGTAGAGCATAAACGTGGTTTATGTGTTACATTTTGATAGTTTTACACTTTAAATTTATTGTTTATCGCGTAAAACAAGACAAATCAAGCATATGATGCAATTTGTCAATAATCAATCATAAAAAGACCTAGTTTTTGCATTGAATGCATGAATTAGTGAGTTTGAGAAATTTTAGGATCTTAGATCTAGGGTTTGGGCATCCTATGCAAAGAACGAGTTCTTTTCACACAAGGAAACAACCAAACTTGGGCACCAAGCAAGGGAGTTGTTTTGGAAACAACTCCCAAAGGAGTTTCGGCCCCCTTAGGGGACCGCCCCTCCTTGCTTGCCGCCCAAGCAAGGGACGGCCAAAGGGCCGGGGCAGCCCTAGCCCACGGCCTAGCCGTGTGGGCTAGGGCCGGCCGGGCCAAGGCCTTGGCGGTCCTCTTTTGGGGTCCGGTCAATTTGATTGTTGGGCCCCATGGACCGTTTTAACCCTAGAAACCTCTAAAATCAATTAAAATTGACCAAGCGCGTTAAAATTGGATTTTAATTTTTTATGTGCAAATCGCATGGTGATTGGATATGGTCTTAGGATGTGGTTTGGTGTGATTGTTTAATTTTTGTGGTTCGGTTTACGACCTGCGAGCTGATCAATTAATTCTAATAATTAATTAGGGTTTTATGGCCTGCGAGCCATTTTTTCTTAACTTATGAGATTTATTTTATTTAGTATAGTTATTAGCTAGAGCTAGATAGAATAGATTGTTAGCCAAGATTGAAGAAAAGAAACCCAAAGCCAAAGGGAGCCACAAAAGATGGAGCATGGAGCATTCCGCATGACTATGAAGGATGGACCAAAAGATGAAGACGCATGGAGATGTGTTTGCTTTAGGGTTCATAGATAATTCCATTGGCTTGGAATTATCTTAGTCTAGAAAAGGCCATATTCACATCACGTTTTATTTTTGTTTTGTGGTTGTTTATTTTATTGTCTTATTATTTTGTGGTTGGTGTATGGATGATGCATGCAATTAGGATAATATAATAATTAGACAACTCGGATCTATTATTTGGAGTTGTGCCCAAACTCAAATAGATAGATCAGTTGATATGGATCAACAAAACAATTAAAATTGAATTTGAAAAATCCCTCAAAATTCAAATATTGCGTTTTTGTCTTCTCGTTATTTAAACACTCATCATCATCATGATTTCCCAAGATCGTGCGTGTCAAAGCATGGCGACTTGGTTAATAATGATGTGGTGCGATGGCACACCTCGTGCAGATTGTTTAAGTAAGAGGTTGGACGCAACTAGGTGTTTAATAGGATTAAAACCTAGAGACAATCAATTGGGATTATCCATGCGGATGGATAAATAAGGAGTTATTTGTCCAATTGAACCAAGAGTTGCATAAGGGATGCAATTGGAATTGTTCCTACCTAAAGTAGTCAAATTATGGGTGACTTGCCAAAGCAAGCTCATAAGGAGATGAAACATGGATCTTGGCCCACTAGAAAATATAAGGATATTTTCCGCATTAATATCTTGAGGGTTATTAATCCGTAGAAAAATAGTGGGAGCTATATTTGATAAACTAGCCATTATTGAATATAGTCAAAAAATTCACAAATACTAAAACTTGTGTATTTTCCTTTTTGTAGAATTCCAAATGGCAAACAACTCATCGAGTTCACAACATTCCCTACGATCTGTCCTTGAGAAGGACAAGCTCTCTGGAACCAACTTCCTTGATTGGTACAGAAACTTGAGAATTGTTCTCAAGCAAGAGAAGAAACTGTACGCAATAGAGGAGCAAGTTCCAGCAGGTCCAGAGAACAATACCCCTGCAGCCCTAAAGGCGTACCAAAGCGTGTTGATGACGCTAATGATGCGGCCTGCCTTATGCTATGCACCATGACTTCTGAGCTTCAGAAGCAACACGAAAACATGAGTGATGTCGATATGATCGAGCATCTGAAGCAGCTCTTCCAAGAGCGGGCAAGGTTTGAGAGGTATGAGGTCTCTAAGGGATTGTTTAAGTGTCATCTAGCAGAAGGGAACCCGGTGGGACCCTATGTACTCCGTATGATCGGGTACTTGGAGAATCTCGCCCGACTGGGGTTCCCGGTCGGCCAAGAGTTGGCAACCGATCTCGTGTTGCAATCGTTGCCCGAGAGTTATGGACACTTCATCATGAACTATAACATGAACGAGATCATTAAACCACTGCCATATTTGCTCAATATGTTGAGGACAACTGAACAGAGCATCAACAAGGGTAAGGGAAAGGCCATTATGATGGTGCAGAAAGGAAAGGGCAAAAGGTTTGCCTCATCCTCCAAGGGCAAAGGCAAGTCAGTTTCCAAGTCCAAGAAACCTTCCCTTAAGCCTGTTGGTGGCATTGCCAAAGGTGTGACTAAAGGTGAGTGTCAATACTTCAGTCAGCCTGGACACTGGAGGAGGAACTGCCCAAAATATCTTGAGGACAAGAGGCTTGGAATAGTGATTCCACCACCACCAGGTATGTTGTTGTAGATGTCAATTTAATTGTCTCTACAGCATGGGTATTAGATACTGGATGTGGATCTCACATTTGTCGAAATGTGAAGGATCTAAAGAGAAGTAAAAGATTGGCTACAGGGGAGATAGATATGTGCGTTGGGAAAGGAGCAAAAGTTGATGTGTTGGCCGTGGGCGTGGGCGTGTGCGAGCTATCTGTGCCTTCAGGATTAGTTTTAGAATTAAATAATTTCTTTTTTGTGCCTGCTATGAGCAGAAACATTATTTCTATTTCTTGTTTGGAAAAGGAAGGTTTTATTATTTCAATAAAGAACAATTGTTGTTCCTTTTATTTTAATAATATTCACTATTGTAGTGCGCAATTATTTAATGGACTTTTTGTCCTTGATCTAAGCAATCCTGTCTACAACATTAATACCAAGATGATTAACATACATTATTTAAATCCTGCTTACTTATGGCACTGTCGTTTAGGCCATATAAACGAAACGTGTATCTAGACTCCATAAGGATGGATTACTAGACTCATTTGATTTTGAATCATATGAGACATGTGAGGCTTGTTTATTGGGAAAATGAAAAAGTCCCCTTTCAATAAGAAAGGTAAGAGGACAAGTGAGCAATTGGCGCTCATACATACTGATGTGTGTGGGCCATTTGCCACGCCTGCCAGGGGTGGTTATGTCTACTTCATTACATTTACTGATGATTACAGTAGACATGGATTTGTGTACCTTATGAGGGCCAAATCTGAATCCTTTGAAATGTTCAAAGAATTCAAAAGTGAAGTAGAGAAGCAACTTGGCAAAAGTATCAAGGCTCTACGATCGGATCGTGGAGGAGAATACTTGAGCCAAGAGTTTGACGACTATCTTAGAGAGTGTGGGATCGTGTCCCAACTCACTCCACCCGGAACGCCACAATGGAATGGCGTGTCTGAGAGGAGGAATCGAACCCTATTAGATATGGTTCGATCTATGATGTGTCAAACCGATCTTCCACTATCATTTTTGGGCTATGCTCTATTAAGTGCAGCTTTCACCATTAACTGTGTTCCATCTAAATCAGTCATGAAGAAACCACATGAGATGTGGAGTGGGAGGCGTCCCACATTGTCGTTCATGAAGATTTGGGGCTGCGATGTCTATGTAAAATGTTTACAATCAGACAAGCTAGGGCCAAAGTCGGATAAGTGTAAATTTGTGGGGTACCCTAAGGACTAAGGGTTACTACTTCTACAATCCAACCGAGAACAAAGTGTTTGTTGCTCGGACCGTCGTGTTTCTAGAAAGAGAGTTTGTCTCTAAAGAAGCAAGTGGTAGGACTGTATAACTTGAAGAGATTCAAGAACCACAAATCACTGAACCGATTATGTAACATGAACAGGAACCACAAGCAGTTGTGGAACAGCCTGTTCATGTAACACAAGAGCTTCATAGATATAGTAGAGTGCGCCAGGAACCCGAGAGGTATGGACTTCTCGTGACCGATTCCGGTGACACAATGCTCATAAATGATGAGCCTACTACCTATGAAGAGGCCGTGAAAGGGACAGACTCTGAGAAGTGACTAGAAGCCATGAGATCCGAGATGGAATCCATGTATACCAACAAAGTTTGGACTTTGGTGGAACCATCCAAGGGGGCGCGACCCATAGGGTGCAAGTGGGTCTTCAAGAAGAAGATCGACATGGATGGTAATGTAATTACCTACAAGGGCCGATTGGTGGCTAAAGGATTCAGACAGATTCATGTTATTGATTATGATGAAACCTTTTCACCAGACGCTATGACCAAATCCATCCGAATCCTACTTGCAATTGCAGAAAACTACGACTATGAGATTTGGCAGATGGATGTCAAAACAGCATTCCTTTATGGGAATCTCCTCGAGTACGTGTATATGATACAGCCGGAGGGTTTTGAAGATCCAAAGCAAGCCAACAAAGTCTGTAAGCTGCAACGATCCATTTATGGATTGAAGCAAGCTTCTAGGAGTTGGAATCGACTTTTTGATGAAGTAGTCAAAGAGTTTGGCTTCATCAGAAACGAAGATGAGTCTTGTGTCTACAAGAAGGTTAGTGGGAGCTCCGTAGCTTTTCTGGTCTTGTATGTGGATGACATACTACTCATGGGAAACAACATTCCCGTGAAGGACTTAGGGGAAGCAGCCTATATACTCGGTATAAAGATCTATAGAGATAGATCTAAGAGACTACTAGGCCTAAGTCAGAGTACATATATTGACAAGGTGTTGAAGCGGTTCAACATGCAATATTCCAAGAAGGGATTCTTTCCCATGTCACATGGAATCACTCTTTCAACGAGTGGTTGTCCCTCCAATGAGATTGAGAAGGAACGCATGAGTAGAATTCCATTTGATTCGGCCATAGGATCTATCATGTACGCCATGTTATGTACTAGACCAGATGTGTCATATGCCTTGAGTATGACAAGCAGATACCAATCAAATCCGGGTGAGAGTCACTAGATTGCAGTCAAGAACATCCTAAAGTACTTGAGAAGAACTAAGGATGCTTTCTTGATATTTGGGGGTGAGGAAGAGTTGCGTGTAAGGAGTTACACGGATGCAAGCTTCCAAACCGACAGAGATGACTTTAGATCACAGTCGGGATATGTGTTTTGCCTAAATGGAGAAGCGGTGAGCTGGAAGAGTTCCATGCAAGAGACGGTGGCTGATTCTACAATAGAGGCTGAGTACATTGCTGCAAATGGCGCAGCAAAGGAAGTTGTTTAGATCAGAAAGTTTGTTTCTGAACTTGGTGTGGTTCCTAGCATTGCGGATCCAGTTGAGTTGTACTGTGACAACACTCGGGCGATCGCGCAATCAAAGGAGCCCGGGTCACACCAGAAATCCAAGAACTTGCTCAGGAAGTTCCATTCTATTCGAGATATTATCGATAGAGAAGACGTTCAGATATGCAAGATTCCTACAGATGAGAATCTGTCAGATCCACTTACAAAGCCGCTTGTGCAGTGGAAGCATGAAGGGCACACTAGGAGCATGGGCATACGAGATGCGTCAGATTGGCTCTAGTGCAAGTGGGAGACTGTTGGAATAGATGCCCTAGAGGCAATCTAGTTTAGTATGAATTTATTTTGGCTAGAACATTCATTGTATTATTTATTGGATATTAAATATAATGAAGTCCTCATATTTACAAATGTGTTGTTTATCTTAAATATCCCTAGTCCAGTATAATGATTAATAGCACAATCATCTATAGACTAGTATGGGGTTGGATTGATATGGAGATATCATGATCCAACACATGGGTGTGCATCAAGGGTAATGGCACACTGGATTGACCCATCTCCGAGAAGGCTACATACACGTTATGTTGAGTCACAAGTGCTTCTCGTGGTGCAATGGTATTGTCATCCTTAGACTTGAAGTCGCTAGATATTTTAGTTGTGGATTATTGTGATTTTGGTAGAGTTAAACGCTACACCGTAACTGGGTAGTTATAAAGGCGTGTACCGGATACAATAAGAAACAATCTTAGAGATCGTAGTGGACGTAGATAGATTTTGTCCCTCCTACATAACCGGAGCAAATATCCTAGGCCACTTGAGGGATAGTGCTTATAGAATGTCTGGCCAGACTCAAATAAATCAATATAGGATATTGATGTTATTTGCACGAATAAGGCTATTCGCATGGATCGAGAAACTATGGATTGGATATACGAGTGTGACTTGTATGTCTCGTGTCCAATCCGGATATAGAGAAAAAGGGATGAGACAATTACTTGTACAAGTTTTGTCGGATGACTATTCTATTAGTTGGCTAGAATGGATGTTTTGCTAGAAACCGCTTCATATTAGCAAATTGTTGCTACCAACTAGATAGAACCTATGGGGTAACACGCTACATAGAGTTGAACTAGATTTAGGAATTAATTAATAGGATTAATTAATTAGAAGGATCCCTTTGCAACACCTTGCAAACTTAGTAGGACTAATTTGCAAGGAAGGGACTAAACCGAATTCTAGTAGGACTAGAATAGGTCATTTAGGTAGTTGGCAAGGATTTGTTGGACTATATAAAGGATGCTCCTTCCTTCCTTCCCACAATTATGAGCCTTTAGTTCATAACTTGAGTGGGAGAGAACAAAAGGAGAGAGAGCAAGCAAGCAAGCAAGAGGAGCCGTCCGCCCCCCTTGCCGCCGCCCCTTCCCGTCGGCCCAACAAGGAGGACGCCACCTCCTTGTTTCCTCGTGTTGCGTGATTTCTTCTTCCTCTTCCTCCGTTCTGGGCTACCACAAGGGAGAAGGAAGATCTAGATCTCAACTCTAGGCGTAGATCAACTATAGAGAACGTGACACAATTCACGTTACAAGTCATCACAGGAGAAACCCTAAGGTGTGTAACTTGATTTCTTCCCTTACCATCGTTATGTATCTTGTCCTGTGATCCTTGGAGGGAATTGCATGGATAAAATTTGGTTTTTCGCTGCGTATCCATGATCAAAACCCTACACACTTAGCGTATACAATACGCTGAATTTCGAATGAACGGCTTGGATTTCATCTAAAAACTTACCAGCCAACTCAGTTCTCCGACTCGGATTTGAATCACCCCGCTGATTTGACTCATCCGACCCTCGCTCCTTCTGCTCCGAGCTTGACCTAGAACCAGAGTCCTTCCTACTCCGGCGAGGCTTTGGAACCATCCATTCACCAAATTACGGCCGAACAGCTTTCTCCTGCACCGAGTTCACTCCCTTCTCATCCTCTCCGTCCACCATATCCACCACCTCTGTGTTTCTATTCTGATTCAATCCACACGGATATCGTCTATCTCCAAACGTTCCACACTAGAAGCAGATCTGAGTTAGCCCTTCGTATTCAACCAGAAATTCCTTATTGTTCACCCATATCGCCGGCAATAATTGCTCCGCCAGATTCACCTCCACGCAAATCCTGGCATACTTGCCTCTAGCCGCCGCCATCATCGTCAAATCGACCTCGATTGAAAGGCCAAACGCCATTCCCACCCCCATAAGAGTTTCTTCATCGAAATACTCAACTGACATGCCTTTTAGCCTGATCCAGATCGGTAACACCTTCATCATCTCAGCATATAGATCGAAATGGGGAATCCATTTCTGAACCAGTAGATATTGCCCGAAGATCATCCATGGACCGTTTAGCAAAACACGTTCATAATCCCCCTTACAGTAGAAACGAACGCAGTAATAGCCATTTTTTATGTCAGTGAGCTCAAAACCTCGAAATAATTTCCACTGCGCCGTTAATCGATCATGAAGATAACGAAATTCCGGTGACTTACCCCCATAACACGAACGATCAACGCTCGACTCCATAGTCAGTGGAGCTTCCGAAGAGCTGCACCTTCAATCCGAATGGTCATTCATCCATTGGCGAGTTTTTCTCTAATCACACCGTGCTCTGTTCTGGTTCAGCACCGTCTTCAGCTCCCGCCTCCTCCATATACAGTCCAATTGGAGGACGAGCAAGGGTTTCAGTGAATTTCCTTGTTCCCAGATCTGTATCAGATCCATTCTCATGGGACACAAACCTCCGTTTGAAATTGCTCTGACTTCGTCGCATGATCTCCTCCATCCCTGCGTCGATTACCGGCGATGGTGCCGGAAAGTGCGCTTCCAAAACAACTTTTTCCGTCAACTTCTATTTTAGAGAGAGAGCATTTTTCCCTCAAATCGTGACTTGACTCTTGTTTCTTTTCCTCCTGTTGCTATCTTCACATTCTCACAGAAGCACCTCTGGGTCCATGTGGCGTCATGCACATGTTCATAAAAGCATGCATAAATCTAATCATCTGCCATTACTGCTTACGTTTCTTCTGTTTCTTCGTCAATCTTTTTTATTTTTTATTTTTCATTTTTCAATAGGTCACTCTGTTTTGGTCATTTGATTAGCAAAGCGATACAAAAAATTAATAATATTGCATGGCATAGTAGAGTAAACTTTACTCTACCACATTATGGAATAATTGCCAACAAATTAAACTGTTTTGATATCAAACTCACCCCGTCAAAGTGACTCAAACAGGTTGAAGAGCAGAACCATGAGAAAATAGAAGAAACGAAGGTAGTAAAAAAACAAAGAAAGAACCCATGCCCTGCATGTACATGCGGTGTGTTCTATTTTCCTCTCAGTGGCAATTGCGTCTTTCTTCTTGGTCTCGCCTTTTCACCCCATGCGCGAAATGGATCGTAAATTTGACTCTGCTACCACTAGTTGCGATTTTTTAACGTCGAAATTCCGCGGAATGGAAATAAAAAACGATCAAAACCAAACACACAATATAGGAGAACGAGAAAATAAAAACATGAAATTAAGGTGCTTCGGCAAATTGCCTGCGTCCATGCGGCGAGAGAGAGAATTGACAAGTAAGAAAACCATACACACCAATATCTCTCTACAAGCCATTCAACTCACAAAACTCATAGACACACAAAAACTCTCAGAGAATAAGCTCCTGTGCCTCTCACAATGAGCATCTTGAGTTTAATTGTAACTAAGACAATAGCTTTCACCCCTACTTATACTAAATATGAGAAGGCGGAAAAAGGCCACCAAACTCGAGACTA
This sequence comes from Linanthus parryae, assembly GCA_023055425.1. NCBI lineage: Eukaryota > Viridiplantae > Streptophyta > Magnoliopsida > Ericales > Polemoniaceae > Linanthus > Linanthus parryae. The sequence goes on along the minus strand of JALGPY010000002.1, from coordinate 91,662,859 downwards.
TCACCTCCTTAACTTGAGTAATCACCTACATCCATCCTTCACAGCGACTCTTTGCATAATTCTAAGCAAATCCCAACGGAAAGTATGTCCCTATTAGACTAGACATGTCACCAACGGCAGAGCCACACTCAAAGTGCCCTTCGTCTGAGAATTTCCAAGCTACTCGCAGTTCATAGCTAATGAACACTCTTCGTTTGAGAAGGCTATGCCAAATACTAATGGATTCGGTGATATCATGTGATGCAATTTTGGGGTCCTGGGACATGTAAAATGAAGAATTGTGATTTTATGTACCATTTGCATTATTCTTTTGTACATAACATTGCTCGAGGTGCTTAGAGGAATTATGATTCAACTGCTGTGAACACTATTGAATCCACAGGATCAACAAAATTGACCGCTACTGTCGTGCGTTGTTTCTTTTTCTGTGCTGGAGATGGATCGGAGCTAGAGTACAATCATCATCCTTGTAACCTACTCCTCTTCCTCGTCAGCCTGTCGCTCGCCAACTCCTTCTGGAGTTGCCCAACTTGCTGAGTCAGCGAGTTGATCAGCCGGGTTTGCGCCCTCATGTCCTCAGCCATCTTCTTGACTGCAATTTGCAAGTCATGGTTGTGGTTGCAAGCTTCTCTTCTTTCAGCAGGAAATGCAGCAGTGCGGTCGGCGTTAGGGTTGCGGTTAAGGTTTCGAGCTTCTCTTCCTCCATTAGCATCCATGTTGTTAAAGTTAGGGTTAGGGTTAGGGTTATGAGCTTCTCTTCTTTCAGCACCAATGTGAATGTGATTGGTGTTAGGGTTGCGGTTAGGAGCTCCTCTTCTTTCAGCAGGGATGCGATTGAGGTTGTGATTAGGGTTAGGGTTAGGGTTAGGGTTGTGAGCTACTCTTATTCTCTTTCTTTCAGTTGATTTTATACCGTCGACTCTCTCCTGCAACGCGATGGCCTCTTTTATAGCGTCTCTCCTGAAGTCCCTAACGCCAGGACCTACCCCGGGAACCGAATCCAGCCTCAAGAGAAGAGACATGAGCCCCTCGTTCAACATATCCTTCTCCTTGGGTTCTCTCCGAAACAGATCAACGGTATCTCTTTGTGAAATCTTCTTCTTAACGTCTTCGATGACACGCCTTATGGGAACTATCTTTTTGATGCCCTTGCGGACCAAGTAGCCTCGGCAGAGCTTCTGAATCTTCACAATCGACCGGTATATTTCGCTTGCGATGAAAAAGTGATCCGGAACTGAGACCACCTCTTTACGTGACTGGGACGGCTTCTCTTCCGTCTTTATAGCTTCATTGGTATTCGAAGAAGCAACCATGGTTTCTGTCTGAATAGCTTCATTGGTATTCGAAGAAGCAACCATGGTTTCTGTCTGAGGGAGCAGGAGATCAAGAAGTTGTAAGCTGTTTGGAGATAGAGCGAGAAAAGAGCTCAAGAATTGTGCTGTGGACTTGTGATGATTTTGGAGTGAATCCGCACACCTAAATATTTATATATACTACTTGAGAGGCACCGTCCGATTGGACTCTTGTCACTTATTGGGACTAAAAAGATACATTGATGGATTTCAAAATATTTGATATTATTTATAAAACTAAGGTTAACAAATAAAAAATAAAATATTTTAGAGATTTATTAAAATTATACATATAATATTTATTAGTACGCTGGCGAAAGTGACATGTAGGTACAACATACAACAAGGATGTAGCGACATGACGTCTGAGTTACAATACAATAGAATTGAAAGTTGCTGATAAGAAGGGACGTAAGAAAAAACGAACAAGCCGGCCAAACCGACCGAACCAAACTGAATGTTGTAATTTTGGACGGTTTCAATAGAGTTGAATTGAAAGTTGCAGATAAGTAGGGGATTTGGTTTGGGTCAAACTCTATTTTTCTAAGGGCCAGTTTGGTAATGCTGTGGCGTTTTAGAAAGTTGTTGTGTAGGAAATACTGTGAGAAAGATGTTGTGGACATCTACGCGAAAACTGTTAGGTAAATTCTGTATTTAAGTTGCTGCGGGAAAACACTTTGACATATTGTGTTTGGTAATTAGTGTTTTTAAGTTGTTGTTAATGTCGAAATGACAATGTGAGACATGATATACATAAATAGTATTATTACAATAAATAATTATTAATAGTTATTAATTGATAAGAATGTCAAATATTACATTTTTCGGAAAGCATGTTCTGGAAAACAACCCCTCCCATACTTTTCAAAAGCTGCTGTGAGGAAGCAACTGCCTTCTAGAAAGCAGACAAAAATAAAATTACCAAACACATTAATGCTGCTTTTAGATTCGAAAAGCAGTGTTCTAGAAAACAAAAGCATTACGAAAGAGGCTCTAAAAGGAGGTTGTAAGACTCGTCAGTTGATTAAGAGTTAAAGGGACTCGTCTGTGTAGTTGTAACAGAACTATGTAATAGAGGAATTAGGCTGGTAAGGCTCGTCTCCTCACTAGACCGAGGTTTGGGTTCGAGTCCCGCTGCTGGCGGTCTCTCTTGGTGAGTGATCTGTAATTCTCTTTTTAAGCCCTCAAAGAGGTATAAGGTCTGCCAAGTCAAGCCTGTGATGGGGCAGCCTCCCCCCCCCCCCCCCCTGAACTTTTTATTACAAAAGAAAATGGAAAAAGAATTAGCTTGAGGTCAGTAGGTAACCGCGTACTATTTTTGTAAATATTGAGAGTTACTTTGTGATTAATTATCCTGTCAGTATTAAGGGTAATATGGACATTTTCTACTATCATTTCAGAGAATGTGAAAGGACACGGCTAAAATTGTCAGAAACCACAGTTTGCAAACAAATTAGTAGTTCAGGGTCGCCTTTGACCAAATTAAAAGTTCAGGGTTGATTGACTTTTGAGTAAAAGTTTAAGGGAGTAAATTATTTTTTGCCTTTTTTCGCTTTCTCATCATTCCTACGCACGGTCAGAACTGTACAATCACGGTACATATCGAAACTGCAGCAAATCCGAACCCAAAATTCGGCTACCTTGGCTAGCCAAGATCAGCAGTCAATCAAAGTGTTGTTCGTTTGAGTCAGTCGAGCTTAATATATAGCCGTTGGAAGTAGGGATGACAACGGATCGGGTTCAGATCGGATCCACCTATGTCCATATCTATATCCGAATAAGAAAGGTATAACCATATCTGATCCAGACCCAATCGGATCTTCAGAGGATTCGGGTCAAATTCGAAACGGATTTAAAATACAAGATCCATATCAGGTCTAAAGATCCACGAGACAAAAATCAGATCGAATCCGTATCGGATTTTCGAAAGAGCCCAAAAATAAAAATAGAAAAACATAAAAAATTACGACAAGGTCAAATCAAGATTTACCTCCATATCAACGAGACCTTCACAACTTCAACTCCATAAATATAAAATATAATGTCGCAAAAATATTAATACACCGCTTCATCCATAAATTTAACCAAAATTAACACACAATAAATTTTTCATAATTTATTGGTCATTTCTCATAAGGTCGGGTGATTTATGTTAGACTAGGGTTAATAGCACTATGGAGGAAATTGAATTTATAATTTGATATAGTAATATATATATATATATATTTATATCATTAAATGGACATTTTGTAAAATATATAGTATTCGGATTGGATCGGACAGGGTATCCAATGAATATGCACTGTGATCCAAATCCGGACACATATCTTTTCAGATCTTGCTTTCATAATCCATATCCGATCCATTTTAAATTAGATCGGAATAGGACTTGATCCATTCGGATCAGATCACGCGGATCTCGGATCGGATCGGACCGAACCAAATTGACATCCCTAGTTGGAACATAATAATATCGAGAAACGGTGAGAAGAAGTAACTGGGCGCTTCTTGTGATTTTGCTGGAGATGGTCCCCTTTTGGAGCATTAAAAAATTACTCGTGGTGTAGGAGCTGATGAAGTGGCTGTTGGAATAGGTGCCCTAGAGGCAATCTAATATTTAGTATGAACAATGTTATTGGCTAGAATATTCATTTACTGTTTATTGTGATATTTAATATAATGAAGTCCTTAGATACAATGTGTTGTTTATCTTAAATATCCCTAGTCCATTATCTTGATTAATAAGACGATCAAATATAGACTAGTATTTGTGTAGATTAATATGGAGATATCAAGTCTAACACATGGGTATGCATTAGGAGTAATGGCATACTGGATTGATCCACAACGAGAAGGATACATTAGATTATGTTAAAGTCACAATCGCTTCACGTAGTGCTAATATAATTGCAATCCTTAGACTTGAAGTCACTAGATACTCTAGTTGTGAAATATCGTGCTTTGATGTTATCAAACGTTACACCGTAACTGGGTAATCATAAAGATAGTTATTGGGCATGATAGGAAGCAAGCTTAGAGATCGTAGTGATGTAGAGAGGATTTGTCCCTCCCACATAATGGGAGTAAATATCCACGGCCAATCGAGGGATGAGGCTTATTGAATGTCTGGCCAGACTCAGATAAATCAATATGGATATATTGATTTTATCTGCTTGCATAAGCATATTCCCAGGATCGAGCAACTATGGAGTGGATATACGAGTGTGACTATTTATCTCTCATGTCCAATTCGGATATGGAGACAAAGGAATAGTGCAATATGAGATATTGGGCACAAAGGTTTGTCAGGATCACTGACTTATTTATATTAGTTGGGTGGCATGGATGTGTTGCTATACACCGCTCCATGTTAGTAATAAGTTACTACCAATTAAGTAGAAACCTATGGGGTCACACGTCAAATAGAGTGGAACTAGATTTGGGATTAATCAATATGATTAATTAATAAGAAGGATAAATTTGCAACACATTGCAAACTTAGTATGACTAATATGCAAGGAAGGGACTAATCCAAGTTCATGTAGAACTAGGATGGGCATTTATGTAAACTAACAAGAGTTGTTGGTCTATATAAAGGAGGTTGTAGCTTCCTTCCCAAAAATATTATTAGACATAACATAAGTGAGTGGGAGAGAAAGCAAGAGAGAGAGCAAGAACACAAGGGGCCGAACACCCCTTACGTCCGCCCCTTCCCGTCGGCACAAAGAGAGGGGTGAAACCCCTCTCTCCTTCATTGGTTGCTTGATTCCTTCTTCCCTCTTCCTACAGTCCAAGCTAGCACTTGAGAAGGAAGAATCTAGATGTCACCTCTAGACGTGGATCAACAGTAGAGACGAGGACAATATTCTTCGTGTGATCTCCCGAACCAAAAGGTACACAACTACTATGTCTCTTATCATGTTATGATCTCTCTTTCTGTGATCCTTGGTGGGCTATGAGTAGGAATTAAATTTTTGTTATTCCGCCGAGTTACCTACGTCAAAACCCAATAGTCGTATCAGAGCCACAGGTCGTAGTGCATAACATGATTTTTTGTGTTACGATTTCAGTTTTTACACCGTTATATTCATATTACGCGAAAACTGAAATTAATTGGCATAGTAGATGCAAATTGAATTTAATTCAACATAAACAAGATCTAATTTAACATTTGATGTTAGAATTGGTGAGTTTAATCACGTAGGATGTGAATTATTGGGTTCTTGAAAATTAGGGTTCATGGGCACATAGTTGAAAAAGGAGTTTTTCAATTATGGAAACAATTTTATGTAAACATCCATAAAGAAACAACCAAGCTTGGGAAACAAGGAAGGAAGGGAAGGAGACTAGGGCAGAAACCCCAGCCGTCCGCCTCTCTCTCCTTGGGCGCCAAGCAAGGCCGCTGGTCACTAGGGCGGCCGGCCTCGGGCCGGGCCATGTGGCGGGCGGCAGTCTTCCTAGGGGTTCGGCCCATGAATGGGTTGGACCCCTTGGACCGTTGTAACCCTAATTACCCAATTCAATTAAAATTGAACAAGCGCGTTAAAAATTGGTTTTAACTGTATTATGTGATTTTTTGCATGGTGGATGGATACGGCCTAGGTTGTGGATGTTTATTGCTTTTTGGTTTGGTTTACGGCCTGCGAGCTGATCAATTTAATATAATAATTAATTAGGTTTTACGGCCTTCGAGTCGGGTTTTTTCCTCGACATGTGAGGCTTTTATTATTTATTTATTCTAGATGTTAGGCTAGAATTAGAAATATTTAGATGATAGCCAAGAGCATGGAGAAGAAGACCGGAGAACCAAAGAAGCCAAAAGACAAAGAAGACACCCCCTAGGCGCGCTGCTATGGTGGAGCACATAGAGATGAGCTTGTCACTTTAGGGAAATAGGATATTATCATTGGCTTGATAATATCTTAGTTTAGTGGGCATATCCATGCCACGGTTTCTTTATTTTGTGGATGTTTATTATTTATGTCTTGTTATTTATTTTTGTGTGTATGGCGATACTAGCAAAACGTTAACAAGATAATAATAAACAAGAATGGTCTTTTATTGTGGATTGCCCAATCCAAATAAGTAGATCATGTAAATTGGATCAACCAAACAAATTAAGAATGATTAAATCCCTCAATTAAAATATTGTGTTTTGATTTCTCTTGCAAAAACGCCCTTCATGATCAGGGTTTATGAAAATTCGGGCTTGCCAAAGCAAGGCGATTTTAATTTACCACGGTGTGTTGCGGACGACACAAGCAAGTAATATGTGTATGTTGAAGCAAGAGGTTGGGCGCAACTGGGTAAGACTCAATTGGATTGATGAGCCTAGAGGCATGACAATTAGGCGTTATGCAAAGGATAAAGAATAAAGAGTTAACCTAATTGGACCAAGAGTTGCATGAGATGCAATTGGAATGGTTCCTACCTAAATAACCTATTCTTGGGTGACTTGACAAAGCAAGCTCAATAAGAAGTGAAAAAGGAATCTTGGACCTACTAGAAAATATAATGATATTTTCCGCATTAATGGTGAGGGCTATTAATCCGAGAAAAAATAGTTGGAGCTATATTTGATGATCTAGCCATTGTTGAATATAGTTAAATTGTTAAAAATACTAAAATTGCACGTTTCTCGTTTTGTAGAATTCCAAATGGCAAACAACAACACATTGACTCCATCCCTACGATCTGTCCTTGAGAAGGATAAACTGTCTGGAACAAATTTCCTTGACTGGTACAGAAACTTAAGGATTGTCCTTAAGCAAGAAAAGAAGTTGTACGTCTTGGACACTCCGATTCCAAAACCACCACAGGATGAGTCTGTTCTAGCGGAAGTAAGGGCACGTCAGAAATATATTGATGATTCTAATGACGTGACTTGCCTCATGCTTTGCACCATGACTGCTGAGCTTCAGAATCAGCACGAGAACATGGAGGCTTATGATATGATCATACACTTAAGACAATTGTTTCAGGAACAGGCAAGGCATGAACGCTATGAGGTGTCCAAAGCATTGTTCAAGAGTAGTCTAGCAGAAGGAAATCCAGTAGGACCTCATGTACTCCGAATGATCGGGTATATTGAGAACCTTGAGAGACTTGGATTCCCTCTTGGACAAGATTTGGAAACTGATCTTGTCTTGCAATCGTTGCCTGACAGTTATAATCAGTTCATCATGAACTATAATATGAACGAGATCAGTAAGACTCTGCCAGACTTGTTGAACATGCTAAAGACAGCTGAACAGAGCGTGAATAAAGGCAAGGGCAAAGTCATAATGATGGTGCATAAGAAGAAGGAAAAAGGAGTTGCCTCTACTTCCAAAGGAAAGAGCAAGAAAGTTGTGAAATTCAAGGAAGCCATAAAGCCTAGTGGAGGCGTGCCTAAAGGTGAATGTCACTACTGCAGCCAGCGAGGTCACTGGAGGAGGAATTGCCCTAAATATCTTGAAGATAAGAAGCTTGGAATAGTGATTCCGCCACCACCAGGTATTTATGTTATAGACGTCAATCTTTCTATTTCTTCATCTTGGGTATTGGATACTGGATGTGGTTCTCACAATTGTCAAAATGTGCAGGATATGAAAAGAAGTAGAAGATTGGCTAAAGGGGAGATAGATCTGCGCGTCAGGAATGGAGTAAGAGTTACTGAATTAGCTGTAGGCGTTTATGAGCTATCATTGCCTTCTGGACTTATTTTAGAATTAGACAATTGCTTTTATGTGCCTGCTATGAGCAGAAACATTATTTCCATTTCTTGTTTGGACGAGAAGGGTTTTTCTATTTCAATAAAGGACAAGTGTTGCTCCATTTATTTTGATAGTATGCAATATTGTAGTGCGCATTTGTCTAATGGATTGTATATCCTTGATCTAAATAGTCCAATCTATAACATAAATACTAAAAGGATTAAAACTAACGATTTAAATCTCACATATCTATGGCACTGTCGTTTAGGCCATATAAATGAGAAACGCATATCTAGACTCCATAAGGAACGACTTGTAGACTCATTTGATTTGGAATCATATGAGACATGTGAATCTTGTTTATTAGGAAAAATGACAAAGTCCTCTTTTAATAAGAAAGGTGAGAGGACTAGTGAGTTATTGGCACTTATACATACTGATGTATGTGGGACGTTCCCCACGCCTGCCAGAGGTGGTTACACCTACTTCAACACGTTTACTGATGATTTCAATAGATATGGATTTGTATACCTTATGAAGGCCAAATCCGAATCCTTTGGATTGTTCAAAGAATTCAAGAATGAAGTAGAGAAGCAACTTGGTAAAAGTATTAAAGCTCTACGACCGGATCGTGGAGGAGAATACTTAAACCAGGAGTTTGATGAGTATCTTAGATAGTGCGGAATAGTATCCCACCTCACTCCACCCGGAACGCCACAATGGAATGGCGTGTCCGAGAGGATGAATCGCACACTATTAGATATGGTGCGATCTATGATGTATCAAACGGATCTTCCGATATCATTTTGGGGACATGCTCTAATGAAGGCAGCTTTTACCATTAACCGTGTTCCATCCAAATCAGTCATGAAGACACCATATGAGATATGGACTGGGATGCGTCCCATAGTTTCGTTTATGAAGATTTGGGGTTGCGATGTCTATGTAAAGTGTTTACAAACAGACAAGCTTTGGCCAAAGCGGATAAATGTAAATTTGTGGGATATCCTAAGGAAACTAAAGGATATTATTTCTACAATCCCACCGAGAACAAAGTGTTTGTTGCTCGGACCGGCGTGTTTCTAGAAAGAGAGTTTGTCTCTAAAGAAGCAAGTGGGAGGGCTGTAGAACTTAAAGAAATTCAAGAGCCACAAATCACTGAACTGATGATGGAACATGAGCAGGAACCGCAAGCTGTTGTGGAAGAACATGTTCAGGTAACACAGGAACTCCGCAGGTCAGGAAGAGTGCGTCATGAGCCAGAGAGGTACGGACTTCTCGTGACTGCGCTCGATGATGTACCACTCATGGATGATGAGCCTGCAACCAACGGGGAAGCCATGAAAGGCCCAGACTCCAAGAAGTGGCTAGAAGTCATGAGATCCAAAATGGATTCCATGCACACCAACAGAGTATGGACTTTGGTGGAACCACCCGAAGGGGCTCGGCCCATAGGGTGCAAGTGGGCCTTCAAGAAGAAGACCGACATGGATGACAAAGTAGTTGCCTATAAGGGGCGATTGGTAGCCAAAGGGTATAGACAGATTCATGGTATTGACTATGATGAGACATTTTCACCAGTCGCCATGACTAAATCCATTCGAATCCTACTTGCTATTGCAGCATACTACGACTATGAGATTTGGAAAATGGATGTCAAAACAGCGTTCCTTTATGGGAACCTCATCGAGGATGTGTACATGACACAACCGGAGAGTTTTGAGGATCCATAGAATGCCAATAAAGTCTGTAAGCTGCAAAGGTACATTTATGGATTAAAGCAAGCTTCTAGGAGCTGGAATCGGCATTTTGATGACGCTTTCAAAGAGTTTGACTTCATCAAGAACGAAGATAAGTCTTGTGTCTACAAGAAGGTTAGTGAGAGCTCTGTAGTATTCTCGTCTTGTATGTGGATGACATACTAATCATTGGAAACGACATTCCTACTTTGCAATCTGTTAAAGATTGGCTAGGAAAGTGTTTTGCAATGAAATACTTAGGCGATGCAGCCTATATACTTGGTATAATGATCTATAGGGATAGATCTAGAAAGCTGCTCGGCCTAAGTCAAAGTACATATATAGACAAGGTGTTTAAGAGGGTCAACATGCAAGATTCCACAAAGGGATTCTTTCCCATGTCGCATGGAGTCACTCTTTCCAAGAATGACTGTCCCTCCAATGAGATTGAGAAGGACCGCATGAGTAGGATACCCTATGCTTCGGCCATAGGATCAATCATGTATGCCATGTTGTGTACTAGACGAGACGTGTCCTACGCGTTGAGTATGGTGAGCAGATATCAGTCCAATCCGGGTGAGAGTCACTGGATGCTGTCAAGAACATCCTAAAGTACTTGAGAAGAACTAAGGATGCGTTCTTGATATTTGGAGGTAAGGAAGAGCTAAGTGTAATAGGTTACACTGATGTGAGCTTCCAAATAGACAAAGATGACTACAGATCGCAGTCTGGATAAGTGTTTTGCATGAATGGAGGAGCTGTGATCTGGAAGAGTTCCAAGCAAGGGACAGTTGCTGATTCTACAACAGAAGCTGAGTACATTGCTGCTGCGGAAGCAGCAAAAGAGGCAGTTTGGATAAAGAAGTTTATCACTGAGCTCGGTGTGGTCCCTAGTATCATGGATCCCATAGATTTGTACTGTGAAAACTCGGGGGCGATCGCACAAGCCAAGGAACCAAGATCACACCAGAAATCAAAGCATGTACTTAGGAGATTCCATCTTATTCGTGATATGATCGATCGAGGAGATGTGAAGATGTGCAAGATTCCAACGGATGACAAACTTTCAGATCCGCTCACAAAACCTTTTGCGCAGCAAAAGCATGAAGGGCACGACAGATCTATGGGCATACGAGATGCACCAGATTGGATCTAGTGCAAGTGGGAGACTGTTGGAATAGGTGCCCTAGAGGCAATCTAATATTTAGTATGAACAATGTTATTGGCTAAAATATTCATTTATTATTTATTGTGATATTTAATATAATGAAGTCCTTAGATACAACGTGTTGTTTATCTTAAATATCCCTAGTCCATTATATTGATTAATAGGCCGATCAAATATAGACTAGTATATGTGTAGATTGATATGGAGATATCAAGTCTAACACATGGGTATGCATTAGGAGTAATGGCATACTGGATTGACCCACAACGAGAAGGATACATTAGATTATGTTAAAGTCACAATCGCTTCTCGTAGTGCTAATATAATTGCAATCCTTAGACTTGAAGTCACTAGATACTCTAGTTGTGAAATATCGTGCTTTGAAGTTATCAAACGTTACACCGTAACTGGGTAATCATAAAGATAGCTATCGGGCATGATAGGAAGCAAGCTTAGAGATCGTAGTGATGTAGAGAGGATTTGTCCCTCCCACATAATGGGAGTAAATATCCACGACCACTCAAGGGATGAGGCTTATTGAATGTCTGGCCAGACACAGATAAATCAATATGGAGATATTGATGTTATCTGCTTGCATAAGCATATTCCCAGGATCGAGGAACTATGGATTGGATATACGAGTGTGACTATTTATGTCTCGTGTCCAATCCGAATATGGAGACAAAGGGATAGTGCAATATGAGATATTGGGCACAAAGGTTTGTCGGGATCACTGACTTATTTCTATTAGTTGGGTGGCATAAATGTGTTGCTAGACACCGCTCCATGTTAGTAATAAGTTACTACCAGCTAAGTAGAAACCTATGGGGTCACACGTCAAATAGAGTGGAAAAAGATTTGGGATTAATTAATATGATTAATTAATAAGAATGATCAATTTGCAACACCTTGCAAACTTAGTAGGACTAATATGCAAGGAAGGGACTAATCCAAGTTCATGTAGAACTAGGATGGGCCTTTATGTAAACTAATAAGAGTTGTTGGTCTATATAAAGGAGGCTCTACCTTCCTTCCCAATAATGTTATTAGACATAACATAAATGCGTGGGAGAGAAATAAAGAGAGAGAGAGAGAGCAAGAACACAAGGGGCCGAACACCCCTTGCGCCCGCCCCTTTCTGTCGGCACAAAGAGAGGGCCGAAACCCCTCTCTCCTTCATTGGTTGCTTGATTCCTTCTTCCCTCTTCCTCCGGTGCAAGCTAGCACTTGAGAAGGAAGAATCTAGATCTCACCTCTAGACGTGGATCAACCGTAGAGAACAGGACAATATTTTTCGTGTGATCTCCCGAACCAAAAGGTACACAACTACTATGTCCCTTATCATGTTATGATGTCTCTTCCTGTGATCCTTGGTGGGCTTTGATTAGGAATTAAATATTTGTTATTTCGCTGCGTTACCTACGTCAAAACTCAACAGTGGCCAGCGCAATGGTTTAACCAACTAGCCCCAGTCATAGATACGTTGGTTAGTGACTCGGCTCCATTCATAAGACATGTCACCTATAAGAGAGCTCTACTTAGTGCTGAATCCACTCTACAGCCCGGTGTAACAATGAAGGAATAATCAGGGAGAGAGAGAGAGACTACTTCACCAGCCAGGGTACCTCAGAGTGTCAACTTGAGGCTAACTGGAAGCAACATTAATGAAATCTCAAGTTCTGGACATCGAGAAGGAAATTGAAGGGAATTGCCCATCAGGCGTAGACACAACCCCGAATTGGACAATTTATGGAAGGATAAATGATACTTCCACCCCATGTATTTTGACATAACAACACAGACAGCGTAGTTATTTGGAACATAACAGTTTTCCCCTTACTTGTTCCAAACTTGTGGATACTTGACCCCTCCATTTCACTCCATCTAGACTGTTAGTGGCGGCATTAGGTTCTAACATGACAGGACTATTTAAGAACGATAGAGAAAGCAGAAGTGGACTGGAAATCTGACGACTGAGGATAGATCAGAGCTAAAGATAAGTGTTTGTCTCGCATTCGCAAACATCGGAGTCTTGTTGATCCCTTTTCAATCACCATTAAGCCACAAGACTATCGATCGTATTTTTGTATCCTCCAATTATAACTTTGGCATGACTTTAATCCACAAATTTTCGGAAATTTCAGACAAGAATATTGTCGTAAATTGGTCAATACATTACGAAATGTGAATGTGGAAAATCTCGATCATACTAGTAAATCAAATCAGTACACAAATGCGTACTGAGGTTCAAGTCGAATTGCAAAAGGCCAGTTAGAAGTATTTTTTCAACATGAAAAAAGGAATTGTAATCAAATGAGGCTTCTATCTGAAGCAGAGCAGGAAATTTGGAAGCAAGTCTAACCAGGTAATAAGAAGATCTCATGAATCACGCCCGACAATGGAGCGGCACAGATCCTCCCATGGTGATGTTTATGAAAGGCACGTGCTGAATCTTGTGGAAGTCGTCTCCTCCCTCACGAAGCCTGTCTTTTAATATCTTGGTTTTCTCCTGGACCCAACCGTGTTTACGGTTATGAATCTCAAGCCATATGGAATTCTCTCCAGATAACTACAGGAGTATATGTTCAGATATTAAAAGCACAGCATGGCTCCTTCCTCCACCAACCACTCAGAGATGACAAGTTCACAGTAATAGCAGCTAATGGAGTCTTGGGCTTCACATATTGGATCAGCCCTCCGCTTGTATCAAGTCTTATTTTCATTGGGTTATTCACTTGTATGTTTGGGCCTTATTATCAAAGCCCAAACTCATTTCTGATGTATTATTAGCCCAACAAGATTAGGGTTAGTAGGACTTTATTTCCTACCGTCGGATTGCAATCCAACGGTCACATTGTTGGTTCAGTGTATATATACTCTCTTCTGTATCTGATTCATTTATCAATTAATATACGAGTTATTCACTCGCTGTTTCATTTCATCTTCCTCTTCTCTCTCACTAACCATAATTGCTCTATCATGGTATCAGAGCCAGGTTGACATGATGCAATCACCTATCTCCGGCATGTCTTCACTGGCACCGCCGCTTTATCTTTTGTCCAATATACATAATCTCTTACCATTTAAGCTCGATTCGAGCAATTTTATGCTTTGGAGACATCAAATCTCCTCCATCTTCAAAACCCACAGTTTATTTGGTTAAATAGATGGCTCTGTCGCTTGTTCCGTCGGAGTTCCTTACTCATCCAAACGGATATCTCTCTCCGACCCCAAATCCGGCCTTCCACGCCTGGATCTTGACAGATCAAGCCGTTCTTACCATCATCAACACCACCCTTACCACCGAGGCGTTAACCCTGGTCCTTGGTGCCTCTTACGCTCAATCTGCGTGGGAAACCCTAGAGCGCCGCTATGGCTCCTTGACCAGATCTAATGTTCTACAGCTCAAATCCGAGCTTCAGAACATCAGAAAGGATAGTGATTCCATCGATCTATACATGCAAAGGCTCTCTACCCTCCGAAGTAAGCTTGCTGTTTCCTATGTTGCCATTGATGATGAGGATATGCTGTTATACACTCTTAACGGCCTCCCGGTGGAATACAACCCCTTCCGATCCTCTCTTCGCATCAACTCCACCCCGGTCACTTTTGAAGAACTTCACGTCCTCTTGCGAGCCGAAGAACAGATGCTACAATCCCAGGTTCCGATGATCGATCACCCTTCTCCCACCACTTTCTTCGCCAACCGCGGCGGCGGCCGTGGCGGTCGTTACCCTAACAACTACCGAGGCAATGGCCGGTATTGTCAACGTGGGGGCGCACGATTTGACCATTCCAAAGGAGGTTGATCTTGTTTCAGTGGATCTGATTCTTCAACCGGGTATGGATCAAAGTTCGGATCCGGATCCGGGTACGGTGGTGAAAACGGATCCGGGTCTGGGCACGGATACGGTTCGGGTCGTGGTGGTGGATCTGGTAGAACCGGTTCGGGTTATCAGCGAGGCCGGTCTGGTGGTTCGGGTCGTTCAACGCCTGTAAACTGTCAAGTATGTGGAAACGATTACCATTCTGCTCTTGACTGCTACCGCCGTATGGACTATGCTTACCAGGGTAGACACCCACCTGAGCATCTTGCTACACTTGCTGCTACATCAACTTCAAATCAATCTTCTTCTGAGGTATGGCTTACGGATACTGGAGCTTCTAATCATATGACTGTAGACTTGGCCAATCTCTCTCTCTCTGAAACCTATTATGGCCATGATCAAGTTACTGTTGGTAACGGTTATTCGTTACCCATTCAAAATGCTGGTACCGCCTTATTAACTACTGCTTCTCACTCCTTTATTTTAAATAATACACTTCATGTGCCTCAACTTTCTGTGAATTTAATCTCTGTTAATCAAATGTGTTTTGATAATAATGTTCGATTTATTTTTGATAAAAACTCCTTTTATATTCAGGCTATGGATACGGGTCGAACTCTTTATCAGGGTCAAAGTAAAAATGGTGTCTACCCCTTGTCCTCCATGTCACTCAAGACTGGTCCTCAAGCAAACTTGGGTCAATATGTTAAATTTCCTTTGTGGCATTCTCGTTTAGGCCACCCAACAAACTCTGTTTTGTCTAAGTGTTTAAATTGTTCTGATTTATGTTCTGTTTCTGCTTCTAGCTCTCTCTGTGATGCATGTTTAGCTGGAAAAATGCATAGACTTCCTTATAATTTATCTAAAACAGCTGTTACTGATCCTCTTCATATGTTACATAGTGATGTTTGGGGTCCAACTTCTAGTCTTTCTTTTAATGGCTACAAATTTTATGTGTTATTTATCGATGATGCTTTTTGTTTTACCTGGCTGTTTCCACTCAAACATAAATCTGAAGTTACTAGTGTGTTCATAAGATTCAAATTTTTCATTGAAAAACTGCTTAACTCCTTTATTAAAATCATTCGAACTGATGGTGGTGGAGAATTTACTTCTTTTCTCTTTCAAAAAGTATTAACTGATAGTGGGATTATTCAACAAAAATCTTGCCCTCATACACCCCAACAGAATGGGGTTGCTGAGAGGAAGCACCGTCATATTACTGAAACTGCAGTTACATCGCTTCACAAAGCTTCTCTTCCCAAAATTTGCTGGTATCATGCCATTGCTACTGCAACTTATTTGATAAACCGATTACCTAGTTCTAACACTTCACACAAATCACCTTTTGAGCTATTGTTTAAATCCAAACCTGATTATTCTCATCTCAAAGTCTTTGGTTGTTTATGTTATCCATATCTTAGGCCTTATATGTCTTCCAAATTGGATCCAAAAACTAAAAAGTGTGTTTTCCTTGGCTATGCTGATGGTTATAAAGGTTATTTATGCTTTGATCGTATTGCACACAAATTTTTTATTAGTCGTGATGTTATTTTTGATGAGTTTACTTTTCCTTATGCACAATCATCTACTTCAGTCTCTACTGATTTTACTCCTACTTCTGTGATTGCAGGAGATCACCCCAGAACTATTTCTTTTGATCCTCATAGCGTTGCACCTCCTATATATATGCAACAGTTTGAAGATCCAATTACAGATACTGCACCTGCTTGCCAACCTGATGCACCTCCCATATATGTGCATTCACATGGCCTTTCTGAGGGCAATGAAAGAGATCTGCAGACTGCTGCTACTGATGTTCTTCCTGATCCCAGGTCTACTGCGCCCCCAATAGCTTCTGGACAGCAGACATCCAGTTCCAGTCTTGGAAACTTCTCCGAGCCCAATGATGACAAACCCCCCCACCCCATCCATCTCATCATATGAAGACTCGTAGTAAGTCTGGTATCAGTAAGAAAAAGCAACTTTATTACACTTCTACTTCTTCTCCTCCTCTTCATGTTGGGTTTACTGTCACTTCACCCACTGCACCATGTGATCCTCTCTCTTATTATGAGGCTTCTAAATCTTCTCAGTGGCAAAAAGCAATGGTTGAGGAATTTTTAAGCCTCAAACAGCAACAGACTTGGTCTTTGGTGCCTTTACCACCAAACACAAATATAATTGGGAACAAATGGGTCTTCAAAACTAAGTATAATCCTAACGGCACTATTTCCCGCCACAAAGCTCGTCTTGTAGCCAAAGGGTTTCACCAAACCCATGGGCTAGACTACGATGAAACTTTTAGTCATGTCGTTAAACATGCCACTGTACGCACTATTTTGGCATTAGCTGCCAATTTTTCTTGGCCATTGCAACAATTAGACGTAAAAAATGCTTTTCTTCATGGGTTTCTTCGTGAAACAGTTTACATGAAGCAACCTGCTGGGTTTGTTGATCCAAAGTTTCCCAAACATGTGTGTCTTCTTCACAAGTCGATATACGGTTTAAAACAAGCCCCTAGGGCTTGGTTTGAACGATTTACTACTTATTTGTCATCTCTTGGTTTTAAATCTGCACATTCATATTCTTCCCTTTTTCTTCGACATCATAATAATCGTTTAACTGTTTTACTCCTTTACGTTGATGACATAATTGTTACGGGCAATGATACACTTTATATTTCCACTCTTGTCTCTTTACTCAACAAAGAGTTTCAAATGACAAATTTAGGCCCTCACATATTTCTTAGGCCTTCAGACTTATCGCAACAAAACTGGTATCACAATTACACAAGAAAAGTATACTACTGATCTTATTGTCAAGTTCAACATTACTCACTCTAAGCCTTGTTCTACTCCCTTGGCTTGTGGGGTAAAATATCACCTCACACAATGCACTTTATTGCAAGAACCCACTGTTTTTCGTCAATTATTGGGTGGTTTACAATATTTAATATTCACCAGACCCGATATCGCATTCGCGGTGAATCATTTGTGCCAATTTATGCACAACCCTACTGACATACATCTCAGCGGTGCAAAACGTATTCTCCGCTACTTGAATGGTACAAAATCACATGGGTTATACTATTCTGCTAATTCTTTACCTATTAATATTTATTCCGACGCCGATTGGGCTGGTAACCCAACGGATCGTCGTAGCACAACGGGCCTTCTAGTTCTTCTTGGGCCCAATCCAGTTCACTGGGCCTCCAAGAAACAGGCCACAGTAGCCCGTTCATCCACCGAAGCAGAATACAGGGCTTTAGCCACTGTTGATGCTGATTTATCTTGGTTCAAGTTGTTATTCTTTGATTTACGTATTCACATTTCTATTACTCCAAAAATTTGGACTGATAGCCAATCTGCCTTAGCAACACATCGAAATCGACTACCACTACGTGCGTGAAAAGCCTATTAACAAAGAACTTATAATTTCGTTTGTTTCCTCTACAGGTCAGTTGGCAGA
The DNA here is from genome assembly GCA_023055425.1 of Linanthus parryae. Classification (NCBI taxonomy): domain Eukaryota; kingdom Viridiplantae; phylum Streptophyta; class Magnoliopsida; order Ericales; family Polemoniaceae; genus Linanthus; species Linanthus parryae. Next base: position 91,644,607 of record JALGPY010000002.1, on the reverse strand, counting down.
TTTCTTCACCAAGGCTCTTCCAGCACCTCAATTTCATGCGCTCAAATCTAAAATAATGTCGGCTCCTCCGCCATTACTTTAAGAGGGGGTAATAGCAGCTAATGGAGTCTTGGGCTTCACATATTGGATCAGCCCTCCACTTGTATCAAGTCTTATTTACATTGGGTTATTCAGTTGTATGTTTGGGCCTTCTTATCAAAGCCCAAACTCATTTCTGATGTATTATTAGCCCAACAGCATTAGGGTTAGTAGGACTTTATTTCCTACCGTTGGATTGCAATCCAACGGTCACATTGTTGGTTCAGTTTATATATACTCTCTTCTGTATCTGATTCATTTATCAATTAATATACGAGTTATTCACTCGCCGTTTCATTTCATCTTCCTCTTCTCTCTCACTAACCCTAATTGCTATGTCACACAGATCCATAAACTACTGAGTTGAGGATCCGAATCCGGAGCAAGACAGGCCATCTTATTCCCAACATACGACCCACTAGAAACTGAGAGTTTCCTTAAGTAGGGCATCTTTCCCAGAACTGGTGTCAGATCCTCTTCCATCGACATCCCTGTAAAGTTAGACATGTGATATTCGAATTCAATCTATGAAGAAGACAGGTCTCGCTGACCAACACCTTCTTTCACACTGCAGATCAGGATGTGGAGACAACTGAAGACTTGACTGAGGATGATGTGTTCTTCTTGCGTCTCAGCAGCTCCCAATATTATTAACTTGCAATGCTGCAGAAAGTTGTTTGATGATTCAGTGAACATGGATGAGGGCACAAATATCTTGACCAACACCTTCTTTCACACTGCAGATCAAACTTAGTTTCCGAAGGTTTGGTAGTCCACCTTCCTTAATAAATGGGCCATGTTGCCCTTCGCCTAGATAGTAGTTCACTGACGTCTCTAGATTACTCAGACCATCCAAACGTAACTCGTAGAAGTTTAGATAGTGGTATTGAGGAAGATAAAGATGTCTTATGTCAGGAACTAGTAGTTCCTGACTTGAATCGGAGAATTGCTCCGGCGAGAAAATGGAGATTTCATTTCATGCCCTAAATCAGAAACAAAAGTCCCTTTTATCTACAAGGGTGCAAAACAAGAATATGAGAAACAGTAGGGCCAAAGTACAATAAACAAAAATAGGTAACGGCCTCTCCCACGTCACCACAGGGTGATGACACGCCTGGACCAATCACCGCCCTCCGTCTTTGCCAGCTGGACGCCAGCTCATCATCCTCCTACCCGCCATGAGTGGAACGACAGCGTTCCACTTATGTTTTAAAAACCCAACGGCATAATCAATCGAACGGCCACCATTCTTCCGCTCCTGTGATCCAACGGCTACTGCTATACTAATTTCATGTCATTAGTTTTCATCCTCTTTCACTTCAGTCCTAATTATAGGTCATCACTTTGCAATTCCTTTTACTTTGGTCCTCACCTCCTAACATCTTACCTCTTTCAACTTCCACAAGACATCAGGCACTTTACACATCGAGCCCCGTAAATCAAGGGTCTGGAGTAAGATCAAATCTCCTAAAGCAGAGGTCAATCCTAATCTTTCTGAAATTTTTAACCTTAGATATTTGAGATGGATGAGCTTTCCTATCAAAATAGCCATATCCTACCAGAGAAAAAACCTTGAGAAACTTGAACGCCTTTATGAGTGAGTTTATCTTATCCAAACATGCAATTACCTCTTGCTACGGCAAAATTCATGCATGAGATCATGGAGGAAACAAGACTGCGCTTTCTTGGTGAACGTTTTGATTTTGGCTTGGACCAAAGATCGATTCACCCACTCATACAAGTAACTCAACCCAACATCTAACATAGTCTGCCCTCTAACTGCAGGAGGCACCACAAACCCTTCAGCAAACCACTTTTGAACCAACAGTTTAGCCTCAAGGCGAGTATCTTCTGGGAAGAGGCTGAAGTACACAAATCACGCTTTGAGATTGTAAGGCAAGTCTTGGTAGCTCAAGTACAGCTAGAGTTGCACTCGGTTCCGGTGGTTCTCGGTTAAACCGAACCGAGTTAACCAAAAAAGGGGGACCGAGAACCGAACCGAAGGAAGCAGAACCGGAACCGAACCCATACCCGTATAATGTCGGTCTCGGTTCGGTTCTGGGTATTTGATAACCGGACCGGAACCGAATTTAGGACCGAGTTCGACTGAACTGGAACCGGAACCGCCGGTTCTGACCGAATTCTTTGGCTAATTTTATATTTTTAATGATATTTTACACCAGAAAACAAACTGAACAAAAAGAATACAAAAACTGTTGAAAATTAACCGAACGGAACCGGTTAACCGAACGAATCGATATACCGGTTCGGGTCCACCGGTTCGGTTTTAGATATGGGAAAAATATCGGTTTCGGTTAAACGAACCGAAAGAGAGTTCCTACTGGTTAACCGAACTGAGATCCGACCGGTTAGGAAAAAACCGGTTCGGTTCCGGTTAACCGAACATGCAGCACTAAGTACAGCACATCCCATACCCCCAATTGATACCATTGTCTTTGTTTAAACAGTTGCTTAGATCCTTGCTCACCTTCCCCGATCCCTCCTATCTTTTTTCTTTTGTCAAAAGCCCTCCTACCAACATAACCGCCAAAGGCAGACCCCCATGCGCCACAATTTCCTCTGTTAACTTCTTCATTTCTTCACTCACTCTAAATCCTGGTAATTGAAATAAATTGCATCAACAGAGCGCACACTAGTAACTTTAATTTGGTACCTTACACGCAGTGTGTGTTCTCTGAATAGAGGACCATATTTGATGTTCCTCCTTCAACTCGTCTTCCATCTGCATCGATCAAGAACCTCTGCATCAGGTTTGGTTCTGTTTCATTTCCTCAACTTGTCCCCCTACTGCACCCAAGAACTTGCCTAACTTTGCACCGTAAATGATATCAGTGGTTCCGGCACAGCCATGATCACCAATTAAAAAGAACAAAAAGGCGAGCTTGGTTAGCAGATCATTAGCAAATCCCAAGTTTCACAATTACAAAAAAAAAAAAAAAAAAAAAAAAAAAAAAAAAAAAAAAAAAAAAAAAAAAAACAGATCCTAAGACACACATGGTTGGTTCCTTTTTTATGATAAACATTTTTTTTCTGAATCAGACAAATCATTCACAACAAGAGCCATTTTATAACGTGCTATATTACAGTTAAGAAAATGGTGGTATTTGTTGGAAAATATCGATTTTGGGTCGACTTTGGACCCGATTTGTGAAGAATCGGGTTATCGATTCGTCGAGGTGAAAGTAGTTTTGGAAACCTTATGTCGAGGTGATCGTCCTACTACTTTATTTCGACCCAAATCGAGTTCGGGTGAATGAAAAATTCATAGGTGAAGATGGCACCTCAAGAAGGTGAAGAAGGCAACTTCAAGTGGGAAAATTAATTCATCCCACATTGGAGGGAAGAACAAACTTGTTCACCTTATGTAGTTCAAGTTTGCACTATAGGGCACGCCCTTTGGGTGGTACACATTTTGTGTAGGAGAGAGGACCTAGCTATGGTCCGAATCACCACACGCGCGCGCGCGCGCGCAGCCGGACGGCCGGCTCGGCTCGGTCTCGGGCACGGGCACGGGCCGGGCCGTGACGTGGTGTGGGCTTGGGCCTGATTAAATGACAACTTAATCTTTTTGGGCCAGAAACCAACTCCTTCTGCCATTAATATCAGCCCGGAAATAATTCTTCACCAGACCGTTTTTGTAACTGCTTTTTGAACAGTTACAACTGTTTTCGTTACCCAACCGTTTCCAACTGTTCCTAACGGGTGTCTGTCTTCTTTAAAAGGCAGACACCTTCCTCTGTTTTATTCATTCCGAAATCCAGTTCTCTTCCTCCTTCAAACACAGAGAGATATTCACACCAGTTAACAGGTTCGAAGGGTGCAATTCCAGACGGTACTTCTGCTTGCACGGTGAGAGGCGATTATCCTGGGAGGCCTTCGCTCCGGATCAACAGTACCAATTGGGAGCGAATAAAGCCTTAAGGCCATCGTGTCTATGCACGAGATCGTCTCTGCTTTACTGCTGCAATTCTCCAGACTCTGTAAGTTTTGTTTATTTCAGTTTATTTGCTTTTTCGGGTCAGATTCTTGAACAGGTTCCAACAGTATTTGCATAGTGAGATTGATGGAAAGTCCCAACCCAAGAGAAGACACATCAAGAACCAAGGCCAATCTGCAAATCATTAACAGCAAAAAGAATATTATTTCATAATATATTATACAGTAGGTTCGGTTGTTACAGCTAAGAAAATGGTGGTATTTGCATAGTGAGGTCGAATTTGAAACAACAAGAACCAAACAATTTTCTTTCAGCCATTTCAACAAACCATATATTTACAGTAAGAAGTAAGAACCATATATTGTTTAACTATTATGTCCCCTTTTGATAACATATTATTCTGCAAGTAGAACGGTTGCTACAGCTAAGAAAATTGTGGTACTGCATAGAGAAGTCGAATTCAAAACAGGATACACATGGTTGTGCAAACCCAACTTCAAGTTAATCAAAATGATGTAGTAGAATGGTATTATATAATGACAAAATGTGCCAGGATCAGTGCACGTTATTACTTTATTCGTTCTTGAGAAACTCAAACTATTGATTACGCTCCACCTTAATTAAATATCAACGGTCATACATACTGGCAAAAGATATAATTTAGCATGGGTTAGCTAACAGAGCCTGTTTATTTTTTTAGTCTGGGTAAGATCTCGTTTGTTTTTCTTCTTGTTTGGCAAATTAAGCTTGTTATCCTGATCAAGGTTGATTGGAAAACTACTCCTGGTAAGTTTTGAATTTAATAATTTGGCCCTGCACATTTGGTTAGGAAAGGGTTCTGCAATTCATTGTTCATTTGCACAGACATCCCGGACCACAACATAATTTAGTAGTACCAATACATGTCTCGGCTACCTCTGTTCCACTGTGAAGGGAAAGCACACATCAAGTTTGTGTACTTCAATAACTCATCAAACACCCTCCTGTAAAAAGAATTTCTATTCTCATAACATATATACACAGTGGAGAAACAAGCCATGTCTCAAGCTCGCCTTTGCAGAACCCTCATCCACTGTAAAGCAATTAACAATTAGGCGACTCACAAAACCAACAAACTTGTCAAAAGCATGTTAAACCTAAACACAATATACATCTGTTGTGTTTTTGAAGAAGATCACTCATGTAAAATCCCCCTGGGACACAAGACCCATAAGTGCAATAATTTTTAGCTGAAACGATTGGATACTGTTAATCAGGAACAAAATTCATATTGCATGGATTAGATCATATTAATAACAAATTAACACAATCAGATGTATAAGAATACAGACAGGATGATGCAGACCAAATAACCCACATGTTGAAAGAGCATCTCACTTGAACTTCAAACTTGAGCCAAGGCATTCACTAGTCGTGGTGGACGTACTAATTGTTCTGCAAAACAAGACAAGAAAAATCTCCACGAGGATTGGAACTCAATGCTCCAAAAAAAATTCAACCGCTGCATAACCTGCACCATATTAAAGGAAACCGGAGAAGGGATTTCTGTTGGCAGCAATAAATAGTCATTGTCGATGTTGGCACCTAAATTTCGACAGCGTAACTGTCATTCGAAAATCAAAATAAATGTCAAAACTTTGAATTTCAAGACGCGCCAAATGTGACTAAGCCCCAAGTAAATTCAAAATCAAAAAGCCTATCTGGATAAGATATCAGATACGCTGACAAGTTTAGCATCAGGAGATAAGTTGATCTCCAAAATATTTTCAAATCTGGATAGATAAGATATTATCTCCAGATCCACCAAATATCAGGAGATCACGTACGTATCTCAAATCAGTTGACTGGAGCCTCTACATATAGGAGGTTCATCACAAGCAAAAGGACTTCTTTTCGGAGGAGGAGAGACACAGAAAAAGAGAGAGAAGAAAGTAACGACGAGAAGCAGATCACCCACTCCACACGCTACAAACTTCGATTCCTACGTCGGAGAAAGCCGAGGTCGGAGTCCCAGGAGGCAAGGACCCAAACACCGGAGCCAAGTCTTCCAAGACGATCAATGGCGTCAAACTGGTAAAGGGTTCCAAAATCCCAAAATATCCCTCTCTCTCTCTCTCTCTCCCTTTCGTATACTCTGTAAATCAAATCCTTCAAAGGAAAATCTACAAGTATTTGTTTCAATTCATATAAGTTGTATCAATTTGGGTATCAAACCCGTACAAATTTAATAAAATTGTCGATTATGTTTCTTTCTTGTTCTTGCGTATTTGTTTAATTTTTGTTTCATTAATCAGGGATTCTTTTAGATAAGGTAAAACTTAGGAAGTTAGGATCCACTCAAAACAAAAAATATTTGTTACACAGATTTTTAAACCAAAAGCTTATAAATCAAAGCTTCTTAAAAATCTGTGTCAACAAATTGGCACGCCCAGTGGGACCGTTTCCTCCCCTCATCTCTTGAAACAAAATACATACGTAAGAAATTTATGCCTTGCGCTTTTCTGTGACCTTACTAATAAATTTTTGTTTGGGTCTCAGGTTACAGAGTGCTAGCACGGGAGTACCACCAAGGCCAGTACTCGGCCTCTGGAAGGAGAAGCTCCTGACACCCGCTCCAACTATGCAACAAGGGCGAAACCCTTACAGGCCCTGTGTGCCCATGGGGGTGGCGCCCGTCCAGGAACCAACCTGTAAGCAGGCTCGTGCACAGGGATTGGTCACTCAACGCGTGAGGGGTTCTCATGAACTTTCTCCCCACCGAGTGGCTTCTCCTGGTAGAAACGAGACCTTGCTTAGAAGGATTGAGTCTTTGGTCGAAGAGGTCAACTGCCTGGTTGAGAGTGCCAAAATCCTTTCTGGGTTCTGGAAAGCAAAACGAATTAATGAATTCTTGACCCTAGCCAAGAGGGCTGAGAAGGCGGTTATCTTCGCCATGGAGATAACCGTTGTTGGCACCATGCCAAATACCGCTGCCAACATGATCAAGGAGGCAGAAGAGGCCAAGGAACTCGCCGCAAAAGCAGGAGAAGCGGCCTCCGAAGAAAACTGCAGGATCATAAGAGGAATCGGAAAGAAAGTGATGCCCCGTGAAAATCCACTGGCGATCAAAGATTTACCATCGCCGGTAAAAAATTACGAGGCTTCCAAGGGGCTGTCTACACCGGATTCCCCCTTGTTGGTCAAATCTCCAAAGGCTTTCAAGGGCCTGTCCACTCCGGATTCGCCCTTGTTGGTTAATAATACCACAGCTTCCAAAGGCTCGTTGGGCATAAGTCACTCGACTCCCAAGAGTTCAGCCTCCCGAGGCTTAGTTCCCGGGGTAATGAATTACCCGGCGGCACTAAAGAAGCCATTGAAAGAAAATTCAGTGCCGATAAAAAGCACTGCATTTGAATTTGTCTCGGCCATGCCTGTAGGCATACGCGCCAAGCATGGAAAAAACCATGCTATGGGAGAAGACCTCCGAGCTCTGGAAGCTGAAGGTCTAGGAGACCGTGAACGCGAGTCTCCTGTTTTTACCCTACCTGGAGAGCGCAATAAAGACAAAGTGAAGGGGGTTCAAAATTCAATCTCGGCTCCAGTTGGGGGACAAGTGGTGTCGGTAAAGTCAGGCCGCATCACGAGATCCATGACCCAAAATATGGAGGCACTAGACCTAAATGGTGTAACAAATCCCTTATATCAGGAGGGAGACGTTAGTTCGTCCACGCTTGCACCAAAGGAGGCTGTATCCGTGATGATGACGGATGTGGAGGATGATCTAATCTCTCGGGCCGTGGAGGAGAAATTCGCTATCTTCCAGGCGCAAATGGAAAAGAAAGACAAAGAAATCGAGGCTATGTCACAGCAAATAAAAACTCTGCAAGCACAACTCTTGGAAGCCGGAAGTGCAACAAGCCAAGGGGGCGCGAGACCGCAGGAGATACCACCCATGACCTCGGGACCAACACTCAACAATACACCGACGAATAGTCACTTGGGGGTACCTCCCGTAACAGCAAGAGTGCCACAAGCCAACACACAGTCTGGGGATGGTGGTGGTCTCCAACAAGGACTACAAGACTTAAGTCTTAATAGTCTCAACCCGACCTTACTATCACTGATCGGAGAAATGGTAGAAAGTCAGGTCCAGAAAGCTAAAGAGAAAGAAGATGGACTCTCCACCGTGATCACAAAGCCTTACCCATCATGGGTGGATAAGGTGACGCTCCCCATTGGTTATCCCCAACCCGAGTTTAGGATTTTCAATGGAACCGGAGATCCAAGACAACATTTGGCACACTTTCTCTCCAGGTGTGGGCCTATAGCACAAAATGAAGCCTTTTGCTTACAGCTATTCGTCCAATCACTGGAAGATGCTGCCTTCACTTGGTACTCGCAGTTACCCGAAGGCTCCATACCGAGTTGGGACTCGATGACCAAAGAGTTCCTGAAACACTTCTGCAACACCCAAAGACGGGTGGGGGTTCCAGAATTGATTGAGACGAAACAACGTGACAATGAGACGGTCACTGACTTCATTGCTAGGTGGCGAGCATTGACCTTTGCATGCCCTCAGAAGTTCACCCAGAAGGAGCTCATAAGGATGTGCCTCAACAATCTCAGGCATGAACTATCAACATCGTTGATGGCTCAAACTTTTAGTGGCTTCAACGATCTGTGCACAAAGGCACATGACATGGAGCTCCATCTCAGCAAGAGAAGAAGGTCCAGGTTCTCAGACAAAATTGAGTCCTCAACAACTGCGTTGGTGGAGATGAAGAAGTCTCCAGTAGTCATTGGGACAAGGAAACCCGAAATCAATAAATTTTCCATAAAGGAAAGGTTGGAAAAGAAATACTCCTTTTCCGATGACTTGGTGGATGACTTATTCGAGGACCTTGTTGAGCAAAATTTGATCTCTCTTCCAGAAGCCAAAAGGCCTAATGAAGTAGGGAGAATGGACAATCCCAAATATTGTCCCTACCACCGCTTAATTGGTCATTGCCTGAAGGACTGTTTCGTACTCAAAGACAAGATCCAAGAGTTATTGGATTCAAAGACAATTGAGTTGCCTCCATCAGAAAGGGTGAGTTCAAATCCGATCAGTGTCAATGAAGAAGGCTGGACTGTTTGTCAGCCAAGAAAGATGAAGAAGAAGCAAAATGTCGGGTTAAAAACAGAAACAGTTCCCTTAGTCTCACGAAGAAAGGGACGCTCCAAGAAAGTTAACAGGGTTGAAACTCACCCAGAACCCGTGGAGCAGTATGAGCAGACGCCTCCGGCTCCAATTGTTCTGGAAGAATTCATGCCATCCAAGTACCATACATCTGAGAGAGTAAGGAACTTGGAGGAAAAAATGAATGCTCCAATCGTAATGTCCTGTTTCACGATCACGACCAAGGACAAGACTCCCAAAGAAGTAGGTCGGGAGTCCAAAAAAGGTGTTCCAGACACTCCTCTTGAGCTCAAGCATGTTCATATGGATTTTTGCATGAATGCCCCGAGGCGGCTTCGCGCCCCTAGTGGCAATAAGATGGGAAACCAAAATAAAGTTCGAAGACGCTTATGGTTTGGGGAGGAAGAACCTAAGTCTTCTCCAAACTCCAGGAGGCAAAAAGTGCTCTCGGAAGGTACAGCCTCGAATGATGGAGGGTCAGAGCTTAATTACTCTCCAAGAGTACTAAACCCAAGCGACACCTCCAAGGTTTGTCCATGCAATGTCATAACCGTTGGTGTGAACTTCGTTGGGAGGACTGTTTGTGTCGAAAGAGATCCGGAAGACTACGATAAAACAATTGTGGATTCGTGGACCGGAGACGATGTGGTTCAACTATCCATAGCTCTAAAGGAAGATCTCTTCGAGATACCTCACATTCCAAGAGGAAACCCGTATCCATGTTGGGTGGATCAAGTCCCATTCCCAGTTGGGTATGTGATACCCATCTTTCCAACCTACCGCGGAGTCGGATGCCCGAAGCGTCATCTCACCCGTTACCTCGCTGCATGTGGGAACACAGCAAGCAACCAGGCTTTGCTCATGCGACAATTTGTCCTCTCTTTGGAAGCGCGTGCCGAAGATTGGTAATTTAGTCTCTCAAGAAATTCCATCCCGAACTGGGACACCATGGTGAATAAGTTCTATAAGAGGTTCTATGACCCCGGTCGGCTGGATGATGCCCAATCTTCAACTGGGTCCATGAACATGGTGCAAATCAGTGAGGAAACCAAGGATGAGAAGCAAGTTATTGCTAGGGCATGCCCCGCGTTTCTCACATACAAGAGGCGTGTGCAAGTCGGTCCATCCAAGGATACCCAAGAGCCAAAGATAAGGGAAGTCCAAGGTGAAGAGGAACAAGTGAAGTACGACGTCCTCTCACACCTCAAGAAAATCCCAGCACTTTTGAGTGTGTATGACGCCCTTAGGATGTCGCCTGAGTTGCGGAAATCCCTTATATACGCCTTGTCCAAGCCAGAAGACTTCCATGGAACAGTCGCCGAGGCTCAAGAAAGGGTGACCGCGTGCATGTCCACTATTTCATTTGGAGATAGTGACATGTGTGCTGAAGTAAGGAAACACAATAGACCATTGTTCATTACTGGGCATGTATCAGGTGTCAGCATCTCACGAGTCATGGTGGACGGAGGGTCCGCGGTGAACTTGTTACCAAAAAGAGCTCTAACTCTTATGGGCATTAAGGTCTCTCATCTCCAACCAAGCCATTTGATCATCCAAGGGTTCAACCAAAATGAACAAAGACCCTTGGGGAAGATAAGGCTAGAGACAAGGTTCGGAGAGATAGAAGACAATACAGAATTTCTAGTGATAGACGTGGACACATCCTACAATGTGTTGTTAGGACGTCCCTGGGTGCACGACAATGGTGCAGTGCCCTCGACATATCACCAGTGTATTAAGTTTCCCCTACCCCCACCAAGGTACGAAGGGATGATTGTGGCGGATCGAGACCCTTTCGAGGGTGTGGGGGCGTATTATGCTGATGCACGCTATTACGAGAAAGACCTCCCAGAAGAAGAAACGAAAGAGGATGTCGAAGTTATGGTGCAAAATCCATCTCCACGAAGGACCTTTCGGTATGTTCCTAAGTCAGAAAGAAGACCAGGGGAAAGTGCTTTGACACCTATAAGCACGACTGTGGACTTAAAGAGTGAATTCACTCTCCCGTTAAGGAAGACGGAGTGCACTATGGTAGAAAGCTACAACAGGTTTGTTGTTCCTGCAAGGGGTCAAGAATCCAAACCAATCACATTCCACGCATTGGGAGATGTGGATAGAAAGATCCAAGATGATACTAGCATCAGGACCCCGGGTGCTCAGCCCCTTAAGCCCAAGTTCAGCAACAAGACTACCCGAATGCTGATGAAAGTTGGCCTAAACCCTGAAAAGGTAGATCACATGGCTTCTTTTGAAAGGATCCTTACACCATCTCAAAGAAAATCCATAAGGGAGGGAAGACCCATATCGGCAACGAAAGACGGTCTTGGGTATGTTCATCCCACTCTAAAGGTCGATGTAAACATGACTGTAGTACAAAATGACCCCTTACTGAGTGAAGAAGAAACGCACCCCGCGCCTTCCGAATTTGAGGAAGGCGGGCAAGCCACAACTGATGAGCTCCGAGAGGTAGACTTGGGAGATGGTGGAGATAGACGTCCAATCTTCATAAGTGCTTCTTTAAAAGAGGAGGAGGCTCGAAAATACGTGTCTTTTCTGAAGGAGTACCGTGATGTCTTTGCCTGGAGCTACAACGAAATGCCCGGTTTAGACCCCGAAGTCGCAGTCCACCGACTTGTTGTCTGCCCAGAAAAACAACCAGTCAAGCAAGCACAAAGGCGGAATCGACCAGAGTTGACAGCTCAATTAGAAGCTGAAGTTGATAAACTTATCAAAGCTGACTTCATTAGAGAAGTCCAATATCCGACTTGGTTGGCGAACATTGTGCCAGTCAAGAAGAAAAATGGTCAAATAAGGGTATGCATAGACTTTCGAGATCTCAATGAGGCATGCCCGAAGGATGATTTCCCTTTACCCATGACAGATTTGTTAGTCGATGCGACTACCGGGTACGAGAGAATGTCCTTCATGGACGGTTACTCTGGCTATAGTCAAATTCGGATGGCACCCGAAGACGAAGAACTCACCGCCTTCAGAACCCCAAAGGGAGTGTTTTGCTACAAGGTGATGCCTTTCGGATTAAAAAACGCCGGCGCCACCTATCAGAGGGCTATGACCATAATCTTCGGGGACATACTTCATGACATAGTGGAGTGTTATGTAGATGATCTCGTGGTAAAAACTTGTAAGAGAGAAAACCATCTCAAATATTTAAAAGAGATCTTTGACCGGCTGAGACGTCATAACCTTAAGATGAACCCTCTAAAATGTGCATTTGGGGTTTCATCTGGGAAATTCCTAGGCTTCGTGGTGCGCAGCAGAGGAATTGAAGTGGACCCTTCAAAGACTAAGGCCATTATTGAGATGCCTCCACCCAAGAACCTCACCGAACTCAAGGGACTGCAAGGGAGATTGGCTTATATCAGAAGGTTCATTTCAAACCTAGCTGGAAGGTGCATGCCATTCTCTAGATTAATGAAGAAAGGGGTCCCTTTTGAGTGGGATCAAACGTGTCAAAACGCGTTTGATGAAATTAAAAAATACTTGGTTAATCCTCCAATACTCATGAGCCCCGTAAAAGGAAAGCCCTTGCTCCTGTACATCACGGCTCTTGATCATTCCCTGGGCGCATTGTTGGCTCAGCACAACGAGCAAGGAAAGGAAAATTCCCTCTACTATCTCAGTCGAACTCTCGTGGGGGCAGAAGTTAACTATAGCCCCATTGAGAAAATTTGTCTGGCATTAGTGTTCGCACTCCAGAAGCTAAAGCATTATGTGTCTGACCATGAAGTCAAATTGATCTCAAAAGTTGACCCCTTGAGATATGTATTGTCTCGTCCGGTTCTAAATGGGAGGATTGCAAAATGGGCAGTGCTTCTCCAGCAGTTCGACCTGGAGTATGTCCCTCAAAAAGCAGTGAAGGGTCAAGCCTTAGCAGACTTCCTAGCAGCTCATCCTATACCTGATGATTCTCCTCTAGCCACTGACCTTCCTGACGAGGATGTGATGGTGGTCGAAGTCCAGAGGGGGTGGGAGATGTATTTTGATGGAGCTTCGAGGAGCCCGGATGGAAAGAGACAGGAAGACACAAAAAACAACAAGTCCGGTATTGGAATTGTTTTCGTCACTCCTGACAAGGCCATCATTCCATACTCCTTCGCGCTAACTGAAGGATGCTCCAACAATGAAGCTGAGTACGAGGCCTTAATCGCTGGACTAGAGTTAGCTCTCCAGATACCCATTGATGAACTGACTATATATGGGGATTCAGAGTTGGTCATCAAGCAACTGCGAGGGGAGTATGTTGTGAGGAAAGCAAGCCTCACCCCATACCACGAAAGAGCGGATCATCTACTCTCACAATTCAGAGAGATCCACTTATTCCATGTAAAGCGCGGGATAAACTCACAAGCCGATGCTTTGGCTAGTTTGGCTGCTTCACTGACACTCCCAGATAGTAAGACAATTACTGTGACAGTTGGAGAGAGGAGAGTCTTAGAGCCCCTCATGGCAACCCTAAATGTTGCCGAAGTGATGACGCTCTCTGCCAAGAATGATAAAGATGAGGAAGACTGGAGAGACGTGTTCATACACTATCTTCGAGATGGAAGGCTTCCTGAAAACAAGGCAAAAAGAAACGAAGTGAGACGGCGTGCATCAAAGTTCATAATGCTAAAAGATGTTCTTTACAAACGATCGTTGGATGGGATTTACCTTCGATGTGTTGCTGGAAAGTCCATTCATGAAGCCATGGCTGAAGTACACGCTGGAGTTTGCGGTGCCCACCAAAGTGGACCAAAATTGCACATGCAACTCAAGCGTTTGGGGTATTACTAGCCAAACATGATTGCGGATTGCATCAACTTTTCCAAAAGGTGTCAAGTGTGCCAGTACCATGGAGACTTCATTCACCAGCCTCCTGAGCCCTTGCACGTCACCACGACATCATGGCCATTTTCCGCTTGGGGTATGGATATAATTGGGCCATTTGTCCCCCCATCATCAAGGGGGTACAGATACATCTTGACTGCTACAGATTATTTCTCCAAATGGGCGGAAGTTGTAGCCTTAAAAGACTTCAAAAGTGCTACTGTCTCCGAGTTTATAAGGACCCACATTATCTACCGATTTGGGGTACCGGATAGGATCATGGCAGACAACGGGCAACCATTCAAGAGTGATGCATTGTACAAATTATACGCCAAGTACAACATAAAGTCAAACCATTCCACAAGGTATCATGCACCCGCAAATGGTTTGGTCGAGGCGTTTAATAAAACCTTGAGTAAAATTCTCAAGAAAATGGTGGATAAAAACAAGAGAACATGGCCAGAAAAGTTGCAGGAAGCGTTATGGGCTTACCGGACATCCCACAGAACCGCTACACAAGCAACGCCATATTCACTTGTTTTTGGGGGTGAGGCGGTTCTACCACTCGAAGTTCAAATACCTTCCCTGCGAGTGGCAGTGCAGGAGTCCCTTACCGAAGGAGAACATGCAGAGGTACGATTAGCCGAGTTGGAAACCTTGGATGAGAGAAGGCTACACGCCCAACAAAACTTGGAAGCATATCAACAAAGGATGGCCAATGCTTTCAACAAAAGGGTACGCCTACGTTCTTTCAAAAAAGGTGATTTAGTCCTAATGGTCCGAACACCTATCATCGTGACTAGGAGGACGAAAGGAAAGTTGGAGCCTAAGTGGGAAGGGCCATATGTGATTGAAAAGGTCTATTCAAATGGAGCTTACTTACTTGTCACAGAGGATGGTGAAAGAATGCTACCACCAACCAATGCCAGGTTCCTAAAAAGGTACTACCCCTAAAAGATGTCTTGAAGAGGGGGTGGGCGCATGAAAAAGCTCATATGCGAAGTCCACTGGGCTGAAAACCCGAAAGGGCGGTCCAGTCCAAATCAAGGACAAGTAAATGACCTGCAAGGTTGAAAACCTGAAAGGGCGGCCGTGCACAAATTAAGGTCTAAAAAAAAAAAAAAAAAAAAAAAAAAAAAAAAAAAAAAAAAAAAAAAAAACCCCCATTAGAACTACGCTCGACTTGATCCCGAAAGGGTACGTAGGCAGCTTGATCTCATTTCAGGCTCAGTCCACCAAACAAAAAATTCACCCCAATGAACTACGTTCGACTTGATCCCGAAAGGGTACGTAGGCAGCTCGAATTCAAAAATAATCGAGTTCAGTCCACCCCATACCAAAATCTCATTTTTCCCGAACAAGAAACTGTGAAATTCTATGTGTTCTTTGCATACTTAGCGAAAAAAAAAAAAAAAAAAAAAAAAAAAAAAAAATTATTATTACGCAAGGGAGACAAAAGGGACATATGGAAAGAATATGATGTTCTAATTATGACAAAGCAAAGCGTCACTAAAAGAAGTTTGGCAAGCAACCAAAGCAGAGGGACAAAACGATTCCACGCAAAAGGTCCAAAGTACTAAATAAATAAAATAAATGAAATACGAAGAGTTCTCTAGTCATCAAAAGCTAGCGCCTCAGCAGCCTTGTTGAAAGCCTCATGCTGAGCGGTGGGATCTAGGGCCATACCATCCTCGGGGATAATCTCCTTCTCCAGTTGAGCAACTTGCGCCGAAATCATGTTGACATGGGCGGCCATGTTAGATTCCTCTTCCTTCATCTTAGACATCTCGTCTATGAAACGTTGAAGTACTCTCTCACGTTCGGCATTCTTTTCTCTCACCTGCTGAAGAACTTTAGACTTTGACTCTAGCTCTGCTTTGGTTTTCTCCAAAAGTTGGGTCTTTTCCTCGATATCTGAAGAAAGATGCTCCGCTTGATAGCGCGACATGGAGATTCGGATGAAATTTTCGACTTTGAGAAAAAGGGGTGCTAAGTCTACATGCATTTGTCCCAAATGAGTGAAGGCTTTATTTGCATCTTCAATCATCTTCGGGAAGCTGTTGGAAATGGCGCACTTCTTCAGCTCCCTGGTAAGACCCTCTCATATGGTATTGGTGAACCATTCCTCCGTGACACGCTTCAGGGGCAAATTGTCAGCAATAGGTCCGGGCTCCTTTAGGTCGGACAATAAAGTCTCCATGTCACTCCTAAGGGACAGGGAAGTAGAACTATTCCCTGCACGACATGCTATTGTGTTAAAGACAATGGAGAAAGAGTACATAAAAGCCTTAGAAAGTATAAAGCTAAGTTTACCTTGTGAAGGGATCGGAATGGAGACTGCCAAAGAGGTGTCACTGGTACTGCCAAAGTTGACAAGAGCCTTGCCTGCAAAAAAAATAATAATAATAAAAATAATAAAAAGTCGTGGAAGATATGTGAAGAAGTAATACGCGAGCACACAAAATGACGCTCACTTGGTGAAGGAGTAGGAGTAGGAAGATCTGATGAGTTAAAGTCCAGACGAACTCTCACTTTGTTCCCCCTCAAATTCTCTGAAAGACCTAGCAAAAAAGGGGCAACGTGTTAGAAGGAGATGAGCAATGATAAATGCAGAAGAAAAAAAAAAGCTTTGAGTGTACCTGTCTCACGGGTCGGACCACTTGACTGCACCTCCATGTCTGGAGAATCATCGGATAATGGGTTGTAGTCATCGTACATGTCATCATCATCATCATCATCTCCATCACTTAATACTTGAGTCTTCTCAGAATCAAGTGACCGAGCGGGGGTACTATTACTCTTGATCCTCACAACTTCGAGCACACTAAGGCTATGCCCATCACCACTAAATAATTCCATGACATCATCTATGGTTTTGTCACTAAAGAAATCCAATAAATAACTTGAGAATCTAGTCTCAGAAGGAGTCAAGTTAAATGAAGGAGCCGATGGGATACCAACACCTTTCCTCCGCACAAACGACGCTTGGAATTCCGCGGTATATGCTATTGGGTCCACGCCAGGAGTCATTTGCTCAAAAGTGATTGATCTATCGTAAAACTTCAAGCACACGTTGTGAACAAGTTGCAATAGTTTTCGTGAAAGAGCAAGGTGGTCGCTTGAGTATGGGGAGACAACTTGTAATTGGTACTCGCCATATTCATTACTGCACTTGGATAAAGAGCTACAAGAATCCGGGGCTTCGGCATTGATGCGATCACGCATAACCAAGTCAGAACCCACCCTGCTAGACTCTAGAAACTCTTCCTCTTGAACCTTTCCTTTCGCCTTTGGCTTAGGAACATGCTGACGTTTCGAGCGAGATCTCGAATTGCCTATTTGAGGTCTCTTCCGAGTGTTAGGCTCCTGCTTACCAGAACGACGCAATACTTGAAGAGCGGAGAAGGTGGATGCCACCCACCAAGATCCATAAGGCCTGGTGACATATAATTTTGCGGGATTAGGATTCTTCGCCGGCAAGGTGATCGTTTTATCGTTTGCAAAGGTGTTCATCATGTTAAGCCAATGACTACAAAATGTATCAGGGTTAAAACTTTCGGTTTTAGAAAGCTTACGGCAAGACACCATGATATTCGTGAGATCCTTCGGGCACGCTTGACTAAATGCAAATTGTCTAGCATAGCGGTTCGGGGCGTAAGGTTCAGCAATAAAAGTTGAGCCACTCCTACATGTCAACACCCCAGGATGCAAGCTGATCATGTAACCGCGCTGACTGGTTGAAAGCTTAGGGGTATCCGCAAAGGTGTCAGGGAATTCAGGTCGTGGGATGGCCGCAAATAGTATCTCATTCAAGTATTCAAACAGGGAATGTGCTTCATAGCGCCCATTGTCGAACTTGTAGCCTGCTTGACCTCTGATAGTGCCCAAGAAAGGTATGAAGTCATCCTTCGGCATCATGGGAGGTGGCTCGAGATTTTCACGAGAGTATGTCCGTGGAAAGTACATGGAGACCCACCCTAAGAAGTAATGAAAAGGGCCATGGATAGTCTTCTTGCCCGGCGGAAGAGTTTCCGAAATCACTTTGAAAGAGCGGTATAGGTGGGCCAAAACAGGTACAGCCAAATTGTATTTAGTCCCCTTAGTTGCAATCTTAGACGCCGGATAAAAAGTTGATGGTCGTACCTCGTTCTTATTGGTAGGAAGCACAAAAACACTAAGCCAACACGCAAGGCAACCGGCAAGAAAGGCGTCAGGAGTGATGTTGTCTCTACGGCGATATTTGCCCCCCATCACTTTCAACAAAACAGTCGAACCAGTTCATAAACTTTTTCGACGAACTATCGTGAGCATAAATGCGGAACAAATCCCGACAAACAGTTGACATTTCAGTATACAATGAATCGTTGTCTGGGCTAAACTCGTCATAAAACGCTCCCATGATGGGTAGGCCACTAACCCGGTGAAGATCCCATAGCGAAATCCCTACCTCCCCATATGCAGCATGAAAGGAGTTAGTGTCCGGACACCATCTCTCCAAGAAGGCTTTAAAAAGATGAGTACAGCGCTGATATGAATACATCGAGATATAAAGAGCCATGAAAATCTCAGCTTGCCCTAGAACGAGCGAATTATCGAAGCACACCTCCTTAACCCAAAACTGCCATTCTGAAGATCGAAAGAATCCGCTAGTTTGTTGAACGCCAAAGGTTGAATCCCAATTCAAATCTTTGTTATTCATTGTCTTGTGAAGCGTTTCGAAGAGACTCGGTGCGCCGGTAGGCTCGGTTTCCTCCTGGTGAAACGGACGAAGAAGACCAAGCCGTTCGGACCCACTCTGCGTAAAAAGCCCGGATCTGGCATAGGAAGAGCACGATCGACTAATCCATTGGATTAAGTTATAATCTTCGTGAAAAGGACCACTGTTCTTTGGAAGGGTCAACAGTCGATCTGCTCTGTGTGCTTTAAAACATAATAGAGCAGATCAACAATGCTACAAAATAGAGAGATTTCATCTATATGATAATCCCTCTTATTTCTTCTTATCTTTCAGAATATATCTTAATCAATGTGCATAATTGTGTAAACATTGTATCTAGTTATAAATTTTTGGTATAATCCTACATACTAATATCTCTTTGCTTCCCAATTATGTTTGCATAAATTATGCAATTCATCTTCTAGCTTCCATTTCAAAATGACAACAGCTAAAAATTATGTTCATTCAAAGAATCGAGCCTCCCAACTTTCCTCACTCACTCGGGTCCAACGCTAACATTCCATGCGCTTGGCAAACTAGACCAGTTAGACCAGCTCGTCATTGTCAAATTCAGTACCACTTCAGACCAATTTCTCAGGTTCCTCATCTCCCTGGTTCATTTTCTGTTCCCCTTTTATTCAATTCATTCTTTATGATATTGTTGCTTTCTCAATTTGGGGCTGTTCTCACACACACCAACTCGGGACTCATGGTGATCTTCTTTGCACATGTTCTCATGCATTCGGGCATCATGAACTACTTCATACATATTTCAGTTTTTTGCTACTTTCTTTTGACCAGTTTAGGACTGCTTTTGCTGCTAGCAAAGTTGCTTCCCGACAGCAGAAGCTCTTTTATGTACAATTGGAAAAAGTACAACTTTTGACTTTTCGAACGATTTTTGCTGTCTAACAACAGTTTTCAGGAAGCAAGGGAGGAGATACTTTTCCGGAATGTTCTTTTGATTAGATCTTCTACAACCAATTTTAACCTTGAACTTTTTAAATTTTAAATATTTATCTTCAATGAAAAGATGCGTGTCATATATTTTTGTCATTTTACTATCTCGCTGTAGATTCACAGTTTATTTTTATCAATCATAAAATCACTATATCAATATTTCACCGTAACTTTTACGTAATATTTACCAAATGATATTTTATCTTAAAATATGCAGCAGCTTTTCCACAGTGATTCTCACACAGTAATCTCCTAGACCGCCACAACATTCCCAAACTGCGCCTTTATAGGCTTTACCGCCCAGTACTCTTTAGTCTTGCTGTCCTTACTCCTTCTAGTATTGTGGTTCTTCGTGTCATCCTTGTTTACAAATTAACAGCCAGCATACACAGTATTCCAGAACTTACTTGCCACAGTATGTCAAAGTTGACTTGAAGTGTCTTCTTATATTTTAGCTAATTAAAAGACTGTTATCCTAAATATACAGAGTATGATAGAACTTACTTGCCACAGTATGCTATCCATAAATTGTGAGAGTCGATACTTCTCAACAATGGACGAAAGCACAAATCTGTGAAGGATTAAACACATGTAACAGTTGGCTCATAAACAAACACACATGTAACAGCGTCTGCATATGGCAACAACTGAGTTTGAGTAATTCAAGTTTCACCTATTTCCATCATAAAAGCCATTGCATTTGAGTAGTCCAAATCTGATAAACTGCACATATATAGCTAGCTCGAACATCCCAAAACTGGGAGAAATCTCAACAGACTGGAAAACCAATTTCATATCATCTTGGTCATAAACAAATACCTCGTGATTTAGTAATACATAGTAATACTATAGACGTAAAAGATAATAAATAAAAAATCAAAATAAACATAAAAAATACTAGCAATTTTAACAAAACTGAACTCTATATGCCTACGACCTACCTCTTCAGAGTTATCTTCCCTTCGGATCCACCAGCTGAGAGAATACCTCTGTGGTAGTGGTAGCATCAGACTCCCGGTTCCTCACAACCCCTTGCAATGGTTCAACGTGATGAATCCAATCAGAGATCTCTGGAATGTAATTCGCGCTGTTTTCATCTGCGACGAATTGAATGCTTGCCTCTTGTAACTGAAGAGCATACTCCAAATTCCAAAGAACATCTCCCATTGTAGGCCTCTCAGTCCCATACTCAGCCAAACACTTCTCTGCTGTGTCCCCAAATTTCCTGAGTGAATCAAGATTCACAGAACCCACAAGGCGTGGATCGATGATCTGCTCTAAGAGTCCCTTCTTTTGCCAGCTCATAGCCCATTCCGCTATATTCACTTGCTCTCTTGGAAGAGAAGGGTTTATAGCAGGCCTTGCACATAAAACCTCCATAAGTACTACACCAAAAGAATACACATCAGACTTCTCAGTGAGTTGTTGCCTCCTGAAGTACTCAGGATCAAGGTACCCAAAACTTCCCTTCACTGCCGTGCTCACATGGGTTTGATCTAGTGTTGGTCCCAGCTTTGACAACCCAAAATCTGCAACCTTTGCAGTGAGATTCTCATCGAGCAAGATGTTTGTTGTTTTCACATCCCGGTGGATAATGCTTTCTGCTGCTCCTGTATGAAGATAGTGCAATCCTTTTGCAGCTCCAATGCAGATCTCTAGCCTTTGTTTCCATGTCAGTGGTGGTAGATTTGAGCCATACAAGTGCTTTCTAAGTGGTCCACCAGCCATAAACTCATACACAAGGATCATCTCATTGAGCTCTTCGCAGTAGCCTATCAGAGAGACCAAGTGTCTATGCCGTAGCTTAGAAAGCATCTCGATCTCTGTCTTGAACTCGAGCAGTCCTTGCTGGGATCTTGGATTCCCTCGCTTGATAGCCACAGTAACCCCATTTTCAAGTTGTCCTTTATAAACCTTTCCAAATCCGCCAACACCCAACACCAAGCTGTCATCAAAGTTCTTTGTTGCTTCACAGATCTTCGAGAAAGAGAGGAAGCGCCTTAAGCCTGTTGAAGTTGATGTTGAAGCGAAACTAAGAGCTGAAACTTTGGTGTCTGACATTCCCATTGGAGTAGGGATTGATAGCCAAGACGAAACCTGTCGTCTTGGGCCTTTTGGCTTCTTAGGGCGACGGCGACAACATAGGAGAAGTACTAGTACAAAGAGTAGCAACAAAACCACAACAATGGCCAAACCAGAGATGATCATTATCAGCAGCAGGCGCTTATTGCTCTTAGCCTTTGGTGACTTCAAATTCATGGAGAAGTCCCTTAAATCCCCATCAAGACTATCGCTCGGATTGCTCATTTTCATGATCTCCAAACCATTCAAAATCGCATTGGTTGGAGCATTTCTCGTATTCGTGGGACCAACCTGAACAAGAATCTGATTCGTACCCGTTGAAACATTGACAAGGAAATCAATGAAGTAAGCAGAAGATAACGCCATGGTCTTGCTAGAGATATCAAAAGACTCCATCGCGGATTGGTTGTTGACATACACATTGAAAACTAAATTATTCAGACCAACACTAACGATATCGCAGAAATGCATCCTAACAACATAAGTAAAACCTTCATCGACATCAAATAACCACGAAATATTAAACCTCTGGTTGCTGACATTCGCGTCCGCCATTTCCTGGGCCGTGGCGTAAACCAAATTCGGGGCAGTCTCGGCCGAAACCCCAGGAAGGTACTTGATCAGGCCAGGGTTTTTCGACACACTGCGAGCCGAAGCTGGATTAACAAGAAACGGATGATCCAACACCCATGTCCTCCACAATGTGTCATTCTTTGGAGTCAAAATTGGACCTCCCATGTTCACCCTATAAGCTGTCTGGAAACCAACATGGGTTGGGATCTCCAATTCAGGCCCCGCCGGAATCGGAACAGCACTAGAAGGGAACTGGCCCTCAGGCATAGACACAACCTCAATCCCATTAATGAAAGCAACAGAACCATTCCATGGGGATAATGTAAGCACCAAATCTTCAGACTCTGAGCCTCCTAATACAATAGCATACTCTTTAAAGACTGGTTTTCTAGCTTTACCTCTCATTTTCAAGAAAGAGAAGCCATGAAGGAGTGAAATCCCACTAGCTGAGACTGAAAATTTTGCAGATTTCAAATTAAAGTGACTATGCCCAACTGGGTAGAAGTGCAAGCGAAGCCAGTGACGACCCTTTTGTTTTGTGTGGATTCTGTAGGTTGAGGTCTTGGCGAAAACACGAGCAGAGTGGTAGAGATTTGGAGTGGCTATTTCGGGTTTAGAGAAAGAAATGGAGTGAGAACCAGAGGGAGATAAACCCACATTGGGGTTCTTCGAATCGGGTTCGAAGACTCGGTTGTCGCCGAGGTCTGAGGTCTGGTTTGATCCACAGTTGATCAAGAAGGTGTCTACGGGAATGAATTTGGCACAGACAATTGATCGAACACAGACAAGGCAGAGGAGGAAGATGAAATTGAATCTATTTGGTTTGCCCATTTTTTATCAGAGACTAAAACTTTGCGCAGTGTGGAAGAAGAGTAAGGGAAGGCATACCTGGTTCCGCAATCTAGGGGAGGAGGATGGAGAAAGAGAAAGAGAAGCTCCCAGGGGGAGTGGAAAGGGGAAGAGTGAGTGAGTGTTTAGAGAGTGCGAGGATTGAGACCGCTTGGAATAAATCAATATATTTATGGGCTCATGGGAGAATGTGAGTAACTACCAAAGCTGTCACTCATGGCTAATGGCTTGGTAGTTAATCACTCTTTAACAACCTTGTAGAGGATTAGATACCCTTTGTAGTTTGTACTACTTTTTTATATTTTTTAGTTTTTATTTTATGTTATAATAAAATAAACTTGATTTCCTTGCTCCGTCACTGGAGACGGATATGGGTATCCGTAACATGGTTACTACTCGTACTGGTGCTCTGCACGTGAGGCCAAGAACGTTTTGTGTCGAGTACTCTGTTATACTGCATCATTTGGGTAATTTAGGCATGCATGGTGGTCGTGGTGGCCGCCAGAGCTTGGTCGCGGCTGTTGCTGGATATGCGGCGGTTGGGTTTTGTGGGTTAACCAATTATGAGTTGTCTTGATTTGTGACTGAGTCCTCACAGTCGTCGGGGGTACTGTTTCCATCATGACCATATCATTCATGTGACATGATTGATTCACCGAAAGCTTGTTGAAGCTTCATGTCGCATTCACCAATGTAGATGGGGTCTAGTGAGGGGATGATGATTATGTGCTCTTCAATGTCAGCTAATACCAGATTTAGTAAAACATGGGTGCAAGAACACAGAGAGATCGGTGGAGATGGGAGATGGAAATAAGCCAAGTGTGATAAGAGAGAGAGAGAGAGAGCTTGTTATGGCTATGGACCAATGATAAATCGAAGAACCTCTATAAAGAGGGTAAGTTCCTAATATACACATCCAGTGCAGCGTCCATGGGGACGTTACGCGTTAATCACCCCCCCTACCCATTATGAGCATTAAGTTGGTCGTTACGGATACCACGACGAATATCGAGGGGCAAATGGATCGGCACATATATAATTTGACCAAGTCTCCCTTATCTTACACAAGGGTTGCAGGTGGGACGACACCGCCACCTGCAGCGCGCCTTATTCCAGCCTCCAAGGCACTAAGTCCCCGGTCCGGTGTGAGTTGCAATCTGCGAGGACTCTGTCTCGAGATCCCTACGTGCCGACATGGCATAATTTTGTGACATGGCTCATGCGAAGTAGCCAGTTGCTAACTGCTGGTTGGTCCACGTGGTTGCGGACCTGGACCATCATTTGGACTCTCGACACAAGGTGTCTTAGTAAATTTGCTATGTTCGTATGTCTCTTGTCGTGTTGATGGAGATTCTTATTACCATTATCTCTTATGATAGAAGATTCATTAAGATGATGAATTTGGGGTTCTTGTAAATGCAGAAAAGGGGAAGAAGGTGAGAGAAAAAATGAGAGGGATAATGAATTCAATATGAAGTCATTAATTCTGTTACAGATTCAAATATGACTTTAATAGATAAGGAATAATTCGCTTTAATTACACTCAGACCTCAATATCTTTTACTAACTTCAATTAGTAATATCTTTACAACTACTTCAACAGGCCCCCTCAAGCAAAGTTTAAACTTGTTCTTAAGAGCATGAAACTCAGTGAAATGTAGGGATATGGTAACACATCTGCTATCTGATCTTTGAAAGAAATGTGTGCAATATTCAATGTCCAAAACACACAAGTTCCCTGATAAAATGATAATATATCTCTATGTGCTTTGCTATGTCATGAAAGACATGATTTTCAGACTGAGCAAGGGCACTTAGATTATCATAAAACAAAATAGGTTGAAAAACTAGCTCAATACCCAAATCTCTCAACAAGAAACACAGCCATTTCATTTATGTGGATGTCTCTGCCATTGCTCTGTATTCTGCCTCAAATGAGGATCTTACCACAGTACATTTGTGACGGCCCGTCACACATTTTTATAATAATATCGATTAACGATAAACACGCATATTATTATCAACCAGTCTGGCACTCCCAGACGATCGAACTTCAACCACTAGAACACAAAGTCCACAAGATAACATTTTTTAATCAAATTTATAAAAACCTAGTACATGACTGAAATTACTAAAAAGTTACACAATCTCGTTAAAATGACATTTTTTATAAATATCTCGTCAAAATTGTAATTTACGGCTCCGACTAAAAATTCCTAAAAATCAATTATTTTAGCTAAAATTATGCTATCTAGCAACTACTCAGTGATCTAGTCACGCCCCAGCTCAACCTGTGAAAAAGATGGGTGAGCCAAACAACCCAGCAGGTACCGCCTAAGCACTGGCGTAGAAATCTAAAATCTACTTAACACAACAGCCAATTATTACACGGCAGCATGCGACACCAAATACACAAACAACGTGATTTATCAATCAGAGACAGTCAACAGATAGCTAAATAGCTGTAAAAAATCACACCAGCAGTATAAATAGTTATACACTGTAACTGCGAAAACTTAGAATTTCCCTTACCGCACTTAATGTCGAAACATGCTGAAACAATACTCTTTGACAGTCTAAACATCTCCAATTTACGTAGGGGTACCCTGAATATCACCACATCAACTATGAATAAGAAGTAGAATAAAATTTTGAATCATTTCCTATGCAACCTCGTCTCCAACCAAGAGTCTCACGGCCTCCATTTTCTTTCCTGAAAACTTTGCTATCCCTTGATGTGGATGTGTGAACCAGTTTTGGGTTTTCCTTCACATGTACTACTTCATAAACTAAAAACTAATTATCAAAATAAGGAGTGGCTAATCCATTTAAATGATAACAAGTGGCTACTAACTAACATGCATAAAATACTAGTCATCAACCCCCAAAACAAAGCTGGACGTAGGCAATTAGGAGACTATGAAGACAGACACAAAAATTTTGTCTCTTTTCAAATAAACCCCGACATTTCTCATAATTGTAAGATCACCCAATCGAATAATCAAATGTAAAATATATCACATGCTGCTAAAACACACAAGTATACTCATTCAAATACTCTTAGTGAATTCGGGGTCTTACAACATTGTTTCTTTGAATCTAAGACACCAAATTATCCCCAAAAATTATCCCCAAAAATATACAATACCGCAGTCAACGTCCCTTTTAGATATCTCAAGAATTATCTTTAATGCAACAAAATCTTCTTCATTGGATTGTGCATTTTCTAGCAGATGAAGTTCACTGCAAATTGCAAATCTGGTCTTGTAATTGTCATATATTTCAATCCACTCACCAAACTTCTTAAAAATGTAAGGTCGCCAAAAATAAGAGACTGCATGAAGGTTCTACAATGCCTCTTAGGAAAAATGGGAGTATATGTTGGTTTGCAATCAACCAAATCTTCTTTGGTCAATAACTCACCAGCATGCTTCTCTTGAGTGATTATGCACTCTGTTTGGACTCCATGTGAACTTGCAACCCCCAAAAATAAGATAAGGATCATAAATCCATCATGGAAAGTTCTTTCTTCATTTCAGCAATAAATTTGTCCACTTGACTAGAAATCGATCCAGTAACAATTATGCTATCAACATACACAGGCAGTATAATCTGCACACCTTCATTGTGATACACAAACAGAGAATGATCTGATTGACTTGGCTTAAAACCACAACTGATAAGAAAATTGCTCAACTTTGTATACCATGCCCTGGGGTCTTGCTTCAACCCATACAAAGATTTTCTCAATTTACACACAAAATCTGGATTGATTTTATCAATATACCCCTGAAGATGAGCCATATATACTTCTTATGTAAAGTAACCATGTAAGAAGGAATTTGACACATCCATTTGTCTTATTGGTCATCTTGAGCTAAGGCTAAAGAGAGAACAACTCTCACTGTCTCATGTTTAGGCACAGGGCTGAATGTCTTTGTGTACTCAACTCCATATTGTTGCAAAAAAACCTTTTGCAAGTAGCCTAGCTTTAAATGTTGTCACTGAGCCACCTGGTTTCTTCTTAACTTTGTACACCTACTTGCATCCAATTTCTTTCCTATTATATGGAAGAGGAACTAGATCCCAAGTTTTTTTTATCAATAAGAGCTTGATACTCTTCATGCATTGTTTTATGCCATTGAGGTATTGGTGCAGCTTGACTAAAAGTTTGAGGTTCTGTAATGTCATCATTGGTAGTAACACCCATATTAGCTGTGTATATTGGATTTGGTTTTCAAATGTCTTCCTTGGCTCTTGTGTGGAGGCTCACTGGGTAGAGGTGGAGGTATGGGTGGTGATGTTGGAATAGATGCCCTAGAGGCAATCTAATTTTGTATGAATTTAATTATGGCTAGAACATTCATTGTATTATTTATTGGATATTTAATATAATGAAGTCCTTAGATTTACAATTGTGTTGTTTATCTTAAATATCCCTAGTCCAGTATAATGATTAATGGGACGATCATCTATAGACTAGTATGGGGTTGGATTGATATGGAGATATCATGACAACACATAGGTGTGCATTAAGGGTAGTGACGCACTGGATTGACCCATCTCCGAGAAGGCTACATACACGTTATGATAAGTCACAAGTGCTTCTCATGGTGAAATGGTATTTTCATCCTTAGACTTGAAGTCGCTAGATATTCTAGTTGTGTATTATTGTGATTTTGGTAGCGTTAAACGCTGCACCGTAACTGGGTAGTTATAAAGGCGTGTACCGGATACAATAAGAAGCAAGCTTAGAGATCGTAGTGGACGTAGATAGAATTTGTCCCTCCCACATAACGGGAGAAAATATCCTAGGCCACTCGAGGGATAGTGCTTATAGAATGTCTGGCCAGACTCAAATAAATCAATATGGGATATTGATGTTATTTGCACAAATAAGGCTATTCCCATGGATCGAGAAACTATGGATTGGATATACGAGTGTGATTTGTATGTCTCGTGTCCAATCCGGATATAGAGACAAAGGGATGAGACAATTACTTGAACAAGGTTTGTCGGATGACTATTCTATTGGTTGGCTAGAATGGATGTTTTGATAGAAACCACTCCATATTAGCAAATTGTTGCTACCAACTAGATAGAACCTATGGGGTCACACGCTATATAGAGTTGAACTAGATTTGGGAATTAATTAATTGGATTAATTTATTATACGGATCACTTTGCAACACCTTGCAAACTTAGTAGGACTAATTTGCAAGGAAGGGACTAAACCGAATTCTAGTAGGACTAGAATGGGTCCTTTAGGTAGTTGGCAAGGATTTGTTTGACTATATAAAGGATGCTCCTTCCTTCCTTCCCACACTTATGACCTTATTGATCATAACTTGAGTGGGAGAGAACAAAAAAGGTGAGAGCAAGCAAGCAAGAGCGGCTCGCCCGCCTCTCTTGCCGCCGCCCGTCCCCGTCGGCCCATAAGGAGGCCAAAACCTCCTTGTTGTCTCGTTTTGCGTGATTTCTTCTTCCTCTTCCTCATTCCGGGATAGCATAAAGGAGTAGGAAGATCTAGAATTCAACTCTAGGCGTGGATCAACTATAGAGAACGTGACACAATTCGCGTTTGAAGTCATCAAAGGAGAAACCCTAAGGTGTGTTATTGATTTATTCCCTTACCATCGTTATGTCTCTTGACTTGTGATCCTTGGAGGGTATTGCATGGATTATGTTTGTTTTTCCGTTGCGCATCCATGATCAAAACCCTACAGTGGTATCAGAGCCACAGGTCGTAGCGCATAAACGTGGTTTATGTGTTACGTTTTGATAGTTTTACACTTTAAATTTGTTGTTTATCGCGTAAAACAAGACAAATCAAGCATATGATGCAATTTGTCAATAATCTATCATAACAAGACCTAGTTTTTGCACTGGATGCATGAATTAGTGATTTTGATAAATTTTAGGATCTTAGATCTAGGGTTTGGGCATCCTATGGAAAGAAGGAGTTCTTCCCATACAAGGAAACAACCAAACTTGGGCACCAAGCAAGGGAGTTGTTTTGGAAACAACTACCAAAGGAGGTTCGGCTCCCTAGGGGACCGCCCCTCCTTGCTTGCCGCCTAAGCAAGGCTCGGCCTAGGGGCCGGGGCAGCCCTAGCGCGCGGCCTAGCCGCGTGGGCTAGGGGCCGGCCGGCCGAAGGCCTTTGCGGTTCTCTTTTTGGGCGCGGGCAATTTGATTGTTGGGCCCCATGGACCGTTTTAACCATAGAATATCCTAAAATCAATTAAAATTGACCAAGCGTGTTAAAATTGGATTTTAACTGTTAATGTGCAAATCGCATGGTGATTGGATATGGTCTTAGGATGTGGTTTGATGTGAATGTTTAATTTTTGTGGTTTGGTTTACGGCCTGCGAGCTGATCAATTAATTGTAATAATTAATTAGGATTTTATGGCCTGCGAGCCATTTTTTTTCCTCAACTTGTGAGATTTATTTTATTTAGTATAGTTGTTAGCTAGTGCTAGATAAAGTAGATTGTTAGCCAAGATTGAAGAAAAGAAACCCAAAGCCAAAAGGAGCCACAAAATATGGAGCATGGAGCATTCCACATGACTATGAAGGATGGACCAAAAGATGAAGACGCATGGAGATGTGTTTGCTTTTAGGGTTCATAGATAATTCAATTGGCTTGGAATTAGTTGATATTGATCAACAAAACAATTAAAAATTGAATTTAAAATCCCTCAAAATTCAAATATTGTGTTCTTGTCTTCTCGTTATTTAAACACTCATTATCATCATGATTTATCAAGCTCGTGCGTGCCAAAGCATGGCGACTTGGTTCATAATGATGGAATGCGATGGCACAAGCTAGTAATGTGCAACTGTTTTAATAAGAGGTTGAACACAACTAGGCTATTAATATGATTAAAAAACCTAGAGGCAATCAATTGGGATTATCCATACGGATGGACAAATAAGGAGTTATTTTCCCAATTAAACCAAGAGTTGCATAGAGATGCAATTGGAATTGTTCCTACCTAAAGTAGTCAAATTATGGGTGACTTGCCAAAGCAAGCTCATAAGGAGATGAAACATAGATCTTGGCCCACTAGAAAATATAAGGATATTTTCCGCATTAATATCTTAAGGGTTATTAATCCGTAGAAAAATAGTGGGAGCTATATTTGATAAACTAGCCATTATTGAATATAGTCAAAAATTCACAAATACTAAAACTTGCGTATTTTCCTTTTGTAGAATTTCAAATGGCCAAAACCTCATCGATTTCACAACATTCCCTACGATCTGTCCTTGAGAAGGACAAGCTCTCTGGAACCAATTTCCTAGATTGGTACAGAAACTTGATAATCGTTCTCAAGCAAGAGAAGAACTGTACGCAATAGAGGAGCATGTTCCTGAAGGTCCAGAGAACCAAACACCTGCAGCCCTAAAGACGTATCAAAAGCGTGTTGATGACGCTAATGATGCGGCCTGCCTGATGCTATGCACCATGACTTCTGAGCTTCAGAAGCAACACGAAAACATGAATGTTGTCGATATGATCGAGCATCTAAAGCAGCTCTTCCAAGAGCAGGCAAGGGTTGAGAGGTATGAGGTCTCTAAGGCATTGTTCAAGTGTCATCTGACAGAAGGGAACCCGGTGGGACCCCATGTACCCCGTATGATCGGGTACCTGGAGAATCTCGCCTGAATGGGGTTCCCGGTCGGCCAAGAGTTGGCAACCGATCTCGTGTTGCAATTGTTGCCTGAGAGTTATGGACAGTTCATCATGAACTATAACATGAACGAGATCGTGAAACCACTGCCAGATTTGCTAAATATGTTGAGGACAGTTGAACAAAGCATCAACAAGGGTAAGGGCAAGGCCATTATGATGGTGCACAAAAGGTTTGCCTCATCCTCCAAGGGCAAAGGCAAGTCAGTTGCCAAGTCCAAGGAACCTGCCCTTAAGCCTGTTGGTGGAATTGCCAAATGTGTGACTAAATGTGAATGTCACTACTGCATTCAGCCAGGACATTGGAGGAGGAACTGCCCAAAATATCTGGAGGACAAGAGGCTTGGAATAGTGATTCCACCACCAACAGGTATTTTTGTTGTGGATATCAATTTAACTGTCTCTACATCATGGGTATTAGATACTGGATGTGGATCTCACATTTGTCAAAATGTGCAGGATCTAAAGAGAAGTAGAAGATTGGCTAAAGGGGAGATACATATGCGCGTTGGGAATGGAGCAAAAGTTGTCGCGTTGGCCGTGAGCGTGTGCGAGCTATCTCTGTCTTCAGGATTAGTTTTAGAATTAAATAATTGCTATTTTGTGCCTGCTATGAGCAGAAACATTATTTCTATTTCTTGTTTGGACAAGGAAGGTTTTATTATTTCAATAAAGAACAATTGTTGTTACTTTTATTTTAATAATATTCACTATTTTAGTGCGCAATTATTTAATGGACTGTATGTCCTTGATCTAGCAATCATGTCTACAACATTAATACCAAGAGGATTAAAATAAATGATTTAAATCCTGCTTACTTATGGCACTTTCGTTTATGCCACATAAACGAGAAACGTGTATCTAGACTCCATAAGAATGGACTAGTAGATTCATTTGATTTTGAATCATATGAGACATGTGAGGCTTGTTCATTGGGAAAAATGACAAAGTCCCCTTTCAATAAGAAAGGTGAGAGGACTAGTGAGCAATTGGCTCTCATACATACTGATGTGTGTGGGTCATTCGCCACGCCTGCCAGGGGTGGTTATGTCTACTTCATTACATTTACTGATGATTACAGTATATATGGATTTGTGAACCTCATGAGGGCCAAATCCGAGTCCTTTGAAGTGTTCAAAGAATTCAAAAATGAAGTAGAGAAGCAACTTGGCAAAAGTATCAAGGCTCTACGATCGGATCGTGGAGGAGAATACTTGAGCCAAGAGTTTGACGACTATCTTAGAGAGTGTGGGATCGTGTCCCAACTCACTCCACCCGGAACGCCACAATGGAATGGCGTGTTTGAGAGAAGTTTTCGAACCCTATTGGATATGGTTCGATCTATGATGTGTCAAACTGATCTTCCATTATCATTTTGGGGCCACGCACTATTAAGTGCAGCTTTCACCATTAACCGTGTTCCATCTAAATCAGTCATGAAGACACCACATGAGATGTGGAGTGGGAGGCGTCCCAAACTGTCGTTCATGAGGATTTGGGGCAGCGATGTCTATGTAAAACGTTTACAATCAGACAAGCTAGGGCCAAAATCGGATAAGTGTAAGTTTGTGGGGTACCCTAAGGAAACTAAGGGTTACTACTTCTACAATCCAACCGAGAACAAAGTGTTAGTTGCTCGGACTGGCGTGTTTCTAGAAAGAGAGTTTGTCTCTAAATAAGCAAGTGGGAAGACTGTAGAACTTGAAGAGATTCAAGAACCACAAATCACTGAACCGATTATGGAACGTGAAAAGGAACCACAAGCAGTTGTGGAGCAGCCTGTTCAGGTAACACAAGAGCTTCGTAGATCTAGTAGAGTGCGCAAGGAACCCGAGAGGTATGGACTTCTCGTGACCGATTCCGGTGACACGATGCTCATAGATGATGAGCCTACTACCTATGAAGAGGCCTTGAAAGACCCAGACTCTCAGAAGTGGCTAGAAGCCATGAGATCCGAGATGGAATCCATGTATACCAACAAAGTATGGACTTTGGTGGAACCACCCGAAGGGGCGTGGCCCATAGGGTGCAAGTGGGTCTTCAAGAAGAAGATCGACATGGACAGTAATGTGATTACCTATAAGGGCCGATTAGTGGCTAAAGGACTCAGACAGATTCATGGTATTGACTATGATGAAACATTTTCACTAGTCGCTATGACCAAATCCATCTGAATCCTACTTGCAATTGCAGCATACCATGACTATGAGATTTGACAGATGGATGTAAAACAACATTCCTTTATGGGAATCTACTCGAGGACGTGTATATGATACAGCCGGAGGATTTTGAGGACCCAAAGCAAGCCAACAAATTTTGTAAGCTGCAACGATCCATTTATGGATTGAAGCAAGCTTCTAGGAGTTGGAATCGACGTTTTGATGAAGTAGTCAAAGAGTTTGGCTTCATCAGAAACGAAGATGAGTCTTGTGTCTACAAGAAGGTTAGTGGGAGCTCTGTAGCTTTTCTGGTCTTGTATGTGGATTACATACTACTCATTGGAAATAACGTTCCCATGCTGCAATCGGTTAAAGATTGGCTAGGGAAGTGTTTCTCAATGAAATACTTGGGGGAAGCAGCCAATATACTCGGTATAAAGATCTATAGAGATAGATCTAAGAGACTTCTAGGCCTAAGTCAGAGTACATATATTGACAAGGTGTTGAAACGGTTCAACATGCAAGATTCCAAGAAGGGATTCTTGCCCATGTCACATGGAATCACTCTTTCGAAGAGTGGTTGTCCTTCCAATGAGATTGAGAAGGAACGCATGAGTAGAATTCCCTATGCCTCTGCCATAGGATCTATCATGTACATCATGTTATGTACTAGACCAGATGTGCCATATGCCTTGAGTATGACAAGCAGATACCAATCCAATCCAGGTGAGAGTCACTGTGCATTCAAGAACATCCTAAAGTACTCGAGAAGAACTAAGGATGCTTTCTTGATATTTGGTGGTAAGGAAGAGTTGTGTGTAAGGGGTTACACTGATGCAAGCTTCCAAACCGACAAAGTTGAATTTAGATCACAGTCGGGATATGTGTTTTGCCTTAATGGAGCAGCGGTGAGCTGGAAAAGTTCCAAGCAAGAGACAGTAGCTGATTCTACAACAGAGGCTGAGTACATTGCTGCAAATGGCGCAGCAAAGGAAGCTGTTTGGATCAGAAAGTTTGTTTCTGAACTTGGTGTGGTTCCTAGCATTGCGGATCCAGTTGAGTTGTACTGTGACAACACGGGGGCGATCGCGCAATCTAAGGAACCCAGATCACACCAGAAATCCAAGCATGTGCACAGGAAGTTCCATCTGATTCGAGATATTATCGATAAAGGAGACGTTCGAATATGCAAGATTCCTACAGATGAGAATCTGTCAGATTCACTTACAAAGCCGCTTGTGCAATGGAAGCATGAAGGGCACACTAGGAGTATGGGCATACGAGATGCGCCAGATTGGCTCTAGTGCAAGTGGGAGACTGTTGGAATAGATGCCCTAGAGGCAATCTAATTTAGTATGAATTTAATTATGGCTAGAACATTCATTGTATTATTTATTGGATATTTAATATAATGAAGTCCTTAGATTTACAATTGTGTTGTTTATCTTAAATATCCCTAGTCCAGTATAATGATTAATGGGACGATCATCTATAGACTAGTATGGGGTTGGATTGATATGGAGATATCATGATCCAACACATAGGTGTGCATTAAGGGTAGTGACGCACTGGATTGACCCATCTCCGAGAAGGCTTTATACACGTTATGATAAGTCACAAGTGCTTCTCGTGGTGCAATGGTATTGTCATCCTTAGACTTGAAGTCGCTAGATATTCTAGTTGTGGATTATTGTGATTTTGGTAGCGTTAAACGCTGCACCGTAACTGGGTAGTTATAAAGGCGTGTACCGGATACAATAAGAAGCAAGCTTAGAGATCGTAGTGGACGTAGATAGAATTTGTCCCTCCCACATAACGGGAGCAAATATCCTAGGCCACTCGAGGGATAGAGCTTATAGAATGTCTGGCCAGACTCAAATAAATCAATATGGGATATTGATGATATTTGAACGAATAAGGCTATTCCCATGGATCGAGAAACTATGGATTGGATATACGAGTGTGACTTGTATGTCTCGTGTCCAATCCGGATATAGAGACAAAGGGATGAGACAATTACTTGTACAAGGTTTGTCGGATGACTATTCTATTGGTTGGCTAGAATGGATGTTTTGCTAGAAACCGCTCCATATTAGCAAATTGTTGCTACCAACTAGATAGAACCTATGGGGTCACACGCTATATAGAGTTGAACTAGATTTGGGAATTAATTAATTGGATTAATTTATTAGAAGGATCACTTTGCAACACCTTGCAAACTTAGTAGGACTAATTTGCAAGGAAGGGACTAAACCGAATTCTAGTAGGACTAGAATGGGTCCTGTAGGTAGTTGGAAATGATTTGTTGGACTATATAAAGGATGCTCATTCCTTCCTTCCCACACTTATGACCTTATTGATCATAACTTGAGTGGGAGAGAACAAAAAAGGTGAGAGCAAGCAAGCAAGAGAGGCTCGCCCCCCCCCCTCTTGCCGCCGCCCGTTCCCGTCGGCCCACAAGGAGACCGAAACCTCCTTGTTGTCTCGTTTTGCGTAATTTATTCTTCCTCTTCCTCATTCCGGGCTAGAACAAAGGAGTAGGAAGATCTAGAATTCAACTCTAGGCGTGGATCAACTATAGAGAACGTGACACAATTCGCGTTTGAAGTCATCAACGGAGAAACCCTAAGGTGTGTTATTGATTTCTTCCCTTACCATCGTTATCTCTTGACTTGTGATCCTTGGAGGGTATTGCATGGATTATGTTTGTTTTTCCGTTGCGCATCCATGATCAAAACCCTACAGGTGAATGACACAAAGATGGAGAAGAGTGAAATGTAGTCATAGACTTGATTAGTAGCAATATCTAAACACATGTATTCGTTTGTTTTAGGACAATAACCTAGAAAGACACATGGAGTATACCTAGGTTGGAGTTTAGAATTAGTATATGGTCTTAACTATAGATAACACAAGCATCCAAAGGTTTTCAGAAAAGAGTAATCTAGTAACTTGTGGTAAAGGCATGTGAAAGGAGAAACATTATTGAGTGAAGGTTTTGGCAATCTATTAATCAAGTAATTAGTTGTAATGAATGCTTCTAGCCTAAAAAAGTGAGGTAAAGAAGCATGTTGGAGTAGAGAGACAGTTGTCTCAAGAAGTCTTGGATGAAGATGAAGAAGAGAGTGATGAAGCAGATGGTTGGTGATACAGTCCTTTC
The DNA here is from genome assembly GCA_023055425.1 of Linanthus parryae. Lineage (NCBI taxonomy): Eukaryota > Viridiplantae > Streptophyta > Magnoliopsida > Ericales > Polemoniaceae > Linanthus > Linanthus parryae. Next base: position 91,608,389 of record JALGPY010000002.1, on the reverse strand, counting down.
TCACATTGGTCGTTGTAGGTAATTGCCTTGGCGTTATTTCATGTACCATGAGAGTTAAAGATTAATGTGCATTTACTTTCTAGGGTAAACTGATAGACAGACAAGAGACTAGTAGACATGGATGCAGAATAAAGCACATAAAATAGATTAAGTTGACCACAAGAGTGAGGAACATAGGCATTACCCATATGAGAAACTTCAGCATCATCACCATTTCAACCATTATTGAGTTACCACCATGATAAGGAGTTGATGTTTGCAACTGTTGAATTAAACATGTGATATGATTGTTTTTTCCAAAGCCAAGAAGCCAAGATTAGGGAGGGGGTTGCTGGCCTGGCAGCTGCATTGGTATCTGATTATAAGATCCCTGGGTTGAGTAGTGTGGATAATGTGAATTAGTAGCCGTGTGAGCTGTATTAGAGTATTGTGATTGAAACTTCTTGATGGAGGTGGAGGAATGCCACTGCTCATTCCAGAATTAGATGAAGTGTAAGTAACTCTCACAGGACCATATAGACTGAGATTAGCCCCTATGCCAGCAATCTCTAGCAGTATGTCTTGTTTCAAACCTGACACATCACAACTGTTTCCATGAGCTTACCATTAAAAGAAGAGTATGAGTGCAGATGAGACATCGATGCATACTGAGGTAAGGCAGTATGTGTGGGTAGGAGAGGTAGGTTTGAGGAAGCACCAAATGCAGGACCCGAAATGGGGGGTGCAGAAGTGAAGCCATAATCAGAAGCAGAATGAGCATAACCAGAATTTGCAGAACCTCCATAACTCTTGCCTTCACCAATATTAATGTTGTTATGAAACCTTTGGGCTTGAAAAGCAGTAAGAACTTTGGGTGATGCAGTATCCTTGAGGGAGTTCTTGGTTTCAGAATGAATATGTAGAGATCCAAATATGAGCAATGTACATAATTCATCAACAGTAAATGGGGTGCCTCTAATTCGAATGACACTCTTGACTATATCAAATTCCTTAGGCAAACTTTTCAAATACGAAGAATTAAATCTTCCTCACTTACAGGTTCATTAACCTGAGCAAGTTGAACAGAGATAGTTCTGACATGATCAAGATATTGAAATAAAGTATGAGATCCCTGAGACACACTATAGAGTTGCATCTTAAGCTGATGTATATGTGACCTAGACAAAGAAGTGAAGCATTTTTATAACAGAGTCCAGATTCGTGCAGAATGTGGAAGAAGCAGAATCAATGTCAACAAAGAAGTAGAAAAAGAAGCGAGAAGTGCGCTCTTAAGGTGTTGATCAACAATATACCACTCATCATAGGCAGGATCCGTTACCGGAGTAGTGTAACCAGCAGTGGACTCCGGCGAGGAAGGAAGAAATGGAGACAGAGCAGGTGTTGAACCATCAAGACACGTGAGTAGACCATTTGCACAAAGTATTGTAACCATTTGACCTCGCCATAGCGGATAATTGGTGAAATCAAGGTTCAACAACACAAAAGTGTTGAGGTGGGAGATGAAAAACTTCAAGCCGGACGGAAGCGAGGACACGAGCGAATCCGCCATGGAAAAGCGAAATTGGAAGCACTAAGCCGCATAAAAGGAATTGAAATCGGTCGAATCGACTCAAAACCAACAAACCTGAATCTAGGGCTTTTGTAAATGCGGGAAAGGGAAGAAGATAGAGAGAGAAAATGAATTCAATATGACTTCGTTAATTCTGTTTGAGTGTCAATTATGACTTTAATAAAGAAGGACTATTCTCTTTAATAACACTCGGACCCCCAACATTTCTGAATAACTTCAATCAGTCATTTCCTTACAACTACTTCTACTTCTTCAGTTATAAAATGAAAAGTATAACCACCTTATACTTCAGAGTCACTATTATTGAAGAATTTTTGATGGTTCGCTTTTTTTTTTTTTTTTTCTTAAATGAATCATTCAAAATTTTAATTAAATACAAAAAGGAAGTCAAAGGAACAATATTTATGACCCGCAGGCTGGTGACAGTCTGACCACCCTTTTATCGTGGCGTGGAGAAATCTTCACCTGAACTTAACTGTCAACAGGAATCTCAAAACTAATTAAATAAAGATTAGATTACAGTGCTAAGTGCTGGCAGTGAGAAATACATAATGGGCTCTTTTTGAAAAGTGAACCATCAAAGCAAAGCATGCAAAGAGTCCCATTACTTCGCCCCATGAACAACGTCAAAAGCTAGCTGTTGATAATTCTAATTTGTTTTAGTGTACTTGATTAATTAGCACAAATCTAGGAACACAATCACATGAACTTCAGATAATTAACAGCTTTGATATTCTCATAGTTGACCCAGGGTTAATGATTCCTCATTTAATGCACACCATGGGGTTGATGAAATCTTAATGGAACACTTCATAAACCCGTGGGTGTTATCTCCTCAAGTTTTGAAGAGATACTTGGGTAGTTTGTGTTCTTTTTGAGCTGGGAGAAAATAAGAACAGAAAGAAATTAATAAATCCCAATGGATTGATTGGTCAATTTGATGACCAAGAGCTATTATGTTCGCTCTTCCAACCATCCATCCGTGCCTTATGAATAACTTGTGCTAGTTTGTTTTTTAAGGGTAATATTTTGGTTTGGGTAAAAGACAAAAACCACCCCTCGAGTATGGGTTATATACAAAAACAACCCTAGTGTTCGGGGATATACAAAAACCACCCCTGTCAGTGGATGAACGTTAGACGAATAGCACCCTTCTGTTATAATCAGTAAGTATGGGGTGGAATTTGTCTTTTTTATGACTATTTTGCCCCTACTTGTATTTTTGTGTTTGTTGTGTTCATGTTCTTGGTGTTCTTGACCGCCAATGCCATCGCCACCGCCACCATGATTTTGACAACCATCAATCACTTCATTATGATACATTCTCCACCGCCACAACCTGGAAACCAACACCGATCAACCACCACTGCCACCAAAATTTCCCTCCTTCACAATAACAAACTCACCAACAACTCTCCTTCATCACCATCCAAACCACCTCTGCTACTACCTCCTCCCCCTTCAACCTGCTAACCTCCTAAATCACACATGTTGCCACCGCCTTCAGAATGCGAAATCACCAAAACATCCTAACTCCACAAACAACAACACCCAAGTAACAACAACAAGAATTTACTTCATGTACAGCATCCCTGACCCAACGCCAACATAAACAAAATCCCCCAAACCCAAATCCAAACACACGACAGTCCATGGATGAATCAATAGAGCTCCAAACCACCATCCATTATAAATCTTTAAGACCCATCTCCATCACCGGAGAAAAACTCGGACTGGTTTTTGGTTTCTTAGAAGAGAGAGAGGGAGAGAGATCGGTGGTAGGGAGGTGAGGAGAGCGAACTCAGGGGTCGGTGGTATTACTCAGAGCCCTCCTCCGGTCGCCGTTGTTTGGCTGACCGGAATCGTCATTAACCCATCCGGCACTTCTGGCCGTGGACCTGGCAGACTGCGATTCCTACCAAAGCCATGAGTAAACGATTCTTTGCAGGTTCAATTTCCTACAGCTGAAGGGGCGATTTCGCCCAAATCTCTCTTCGACGACCAGAGCTCTCTTCGACTGTTGAAGGGTCGATTTCGCCCAGATCCGCACCACACTTGAAGAAGAAGAGAGAAAGAGGTGCTGGTTCGTGGCGCCAGGTACGGCGGCGACGGCGGCGGACGGTGATTCAAGGAGCTCCGGTGAAGAGAGGGACGGGAATGAGAGAGAGACGGTGAAGAGAAGCTTGATTTGGTCGTCGCCGGTGAAGAGAGTTCTGGTAGTCGCCGGTGAGGAAGCTCGATCTGTTGTGGGTGAACAGGGGGACGGGGAAGGAGAGAGAGGTGGGAAGGAGAAAGTGAGAGAGGCAGCTAGGGTTAGATAAGTGAGGAAGAAAAGAAAAAAGATTATTTATAGTGTGGCATTTCTTTATTCAAAACGAGGGTAAATTTGTCTTTTAACTCCACCGTTAGTTTGTCATCAACTACTAACTCTGACAGGGGTGGCTTTTGTATATCCCCAAACACGAAGGTTGTTTTTGTATATAACCCATACTCGAGGGGTGGTTTTTGTCTTTTACCCTTTTGGTTTTTATAAGGTAATACTCACTCTATCCCATAATTTTAGTTCCTTAATTTATTTGTGGCTGTCCCGAAAAAATTTAGCCCACTTTTTTTGTGTAGCTTTTAATATTACAGTTTCTCTAAATTGTACCCAAAAGTAATACTGACATCATCAAACGGGTTAAAAAGTTGTGGTATTCAAGTAAATGAACCAACAAACAGCTACTTAGAGTGTAATGATTACATGTCCCCTTAAAAAAGTTGAAATTCTCATAGGAGACTAAAATATTAGGATGAATAGAGTACCGGCCATCCAACGGTTTATGGTCGGGCCGATTTAATCTCACGTTTATTTAATAATGTATATTTATTATTTTTATAAAAAAATAGCCAAAAAAATACAAGTGTTTTAATTTGAACCTTTTTTAGGGTTGTGATATTTTATAGTAATACCTGGGTTAAAAAAACAAACACACGAAATAACTAAATTATTGTCAACAACAGATAAATTTTTAGGTTTATAATATATATATATATTTATATTATAAACCTAATATATATATATAACGTTTGATCCCCATTAACAAATGGGTTGTTTGCCTGGTGGTTAAGTTGTATGCCTGTGAAAGGGATGTTTTGGGGTTTTTTTTTTCAAAAGGTAATATATTAGAGAACGAAACAGGAACCAACAACGTTCAACGAGGGATATCCTCCCTTACATCAAAATCTAGAGCAGAACTAATCTCATCAGGGGGTCGACCTAAGAGCATCTTCAAGAGATGGCCTATAAGTTGTCTTTGGCACAAATATAGGCCAATTTTACTCAAAAACCAGCTCCAACAGCTGGTGTAAAATCTGGCCTAAATTTGAGCCAGGTCTATAATTGGACCAGTTCTGGCCTAAACTGAGGACAATTTGAACCTGGTGTAAAAAATAAAAAACTCTGATTTATTACTCTGCTTCTCCTCTGATCCTCCTCCTAATTCTCCACTGCTCCTCCAACGTTCGTACTCACCGTTGCAACGGTAAACAAAGTGAAAAATACAAAAAAAAAATTCAAAAATTACCTTAAACTCGCTTCAATAGTATAATTAATTCAATATTAATTTAATAAAGTGTGATAATTATTAAATATAGTAACATAATTCTTTAATAACGAAAACTATAAAATAATAAAATAATGCTGGTGTCCTATTTAGGCCAGCTGCTGGAACAGAAACTCAAAAAGTGCAGGTGTAAAATTTAGGGCAGGTACAAATATAGTCCAAGGACAATTCGACTGTTGGAGATACTCTAAACACCCTGTTCTAATCCTATGCTTCTTAACTAATTTAACTAACTTGTCAGCCACATTATTCTTCTTCCTTGCTATACATCTGAGGGAGTTAGCAGAAACAATGAGCCACTCTCTGATTTCCTCTGCTGCCTTCTCCACCTCCCAATCAATGACTCTGTTGGAATTTACTTGAGTAACAAAGCTAAGGTTGTCACATTCAAGTTCCAGATTTCGAGCTCCAAGGACTGAACAGTCCCTACAAGCTTTCCTTAGAGATGAAGCTTCAGCTGCTTTAGCTGACATCTCTTTTGTTTTTTGGCAAGAGCCTCCAACAAAAAGCCCTTCATGATTCCTCATCACCCAACCTCCTAGGGTTCGATTCTCACTTTTGACAACAATATTTGCCGATTGGACCGTAAAACTAACTTTTTTTGAACGGTTTTGACCTTTGTGCATATCAAGTCCGATCTATGAACCAAACCGGTCACCGGCCGGTTCACTGGTCCGACCGGTCTAACCAGCCGCTCCGACCGATTTTTAAAACTATGATTTTAAGGTAACAAAAAGTAAACTGTATAGAATGATATGCACCATCTAGGAGTTGAAAAATAAGCATATATTTGCCGACTAGGGGCGGAGGTATGTAGCATAGTTGTCGAAGGCGGTCGCCTAGGCGCTTCAAGCAGGATCAATTGATTAGGCAATGCTTGCCTGCACCTTAGCCATGAGGCGATTGCCGCATGGTCGCCAATTCTCCCAAAAGGTCGCCTAATATCAACTTCATAATTTTATCATGTTCTTGTAATTTATCGTATTAACTGCATTTCTCAAGAATAAAAAAAAAAAAAAAATACGGGCATTGATAAAATTTCCTATTCTCCGATGGAATTTTGAGGTATACTTTTTAATGAATATAATAAAATTATTACAACGTTACACCGTTAGTATAAAGGGAAATATTATTCAGTTTTCTTTATTATTTTTGAATTTAGAATTACGCAAACTCCAATCCAATAGCAAAAGAAGTAACATTAACAAAAAGTTAAATTGTTAATTACACACTTTTTAACTTATTTATTTACATGATTTTTGACTCTTAAAAAAAATTACATGATTTTGGTTTAGAATTAATATACTATTTTAACTTTTAGTACTATATTCAAAACACTGGAATTTTCGCTAATGTTTATGAGCAATATATATATTTTTTTATGTATGACAATATTTTATGACTCGAAACAAAATAATAGTTTTGTCTGTGATATACATAAAATTGTGTAATTACTATCTGGGCTACTCGTGGGCGCTTAGGCTGTCGGCTGGCCAGTTTGAACAAATCTATGAACGTTTTGACAACTATGGTACGCCCCCCCCCCCCCCCCCCCCCCCCCCCCCCCAATATAACTTGCGCCCTACCATTTAAGGATTGATATTGGGTAAATTGATATTGGGTAAATGTCTGAAAAGTCCGCAAAAATAATTATAGGTGAATAATCCAATTGAACTAAAAGTAAAAATCAAAAATGTTTTGTATGAGCTGCAACTGTGGATTATTAATATGATCCATTAGACAAAATATAAAGAGATATATTGTTAAGTTCTTGAATACGTCCACTTTTAAAAATGAACTATGATCCTCTCTAACAAAATGAACTATGATCATGCTGATGTCAAAACACATTAAAATTGTTTTTAATGAGATTTTCAGCCGCATAATCCCTATCTTAGAGTATCTACAATTGCATTGAGACTATTTTAATCTGCAGACTTTCAGATTAAAATTTTATGTCACTACAAACGGGATTAAATTAAAATGACCGATTTTAATCGAAAATGAATAAAATCATGGTTCCCAAACATGCACCAAGTCTTTTGTTTTAAATGGCCCATGTAATATATTCACTTGTACCCCCATAATATTTAAGAATTGTACGAACTTCCCAAATTATATAAGAGAAATAAGCACAATCAAATTATCATTCATCTCGCGTCTTTTGTTACCTACTTTCCCAGTAGAATTCCACCCCCACCCCCCAATTCCTGGCTCCACCACTGTTGTCGACCATAGTATGAGCTCGCGTGATAGAAGCAAGCATGCACAGGGGCGAGATTGATTAAAAATTTAGTAAGAGTTCTACATTGTCATTTCCTGCATCTTCATTTTGTCTGTCTTCTAATGACTAATGAAGAATGTATTACCATTTTGGCATGGTAAGACATGTCAATAAGAGTTGAAGAAATGTGCATTAGTCAAATGGAACTCATTAATCTTGAATGTTTGTCAGAAATTGATTGATGTGTGCCACCATAAAGGCGTGCCACGTGGTGGAGATAATCCTAATGAATATTTTCTTCTTTTAATCCAAACATGCAATAACATTATGCACGTTTGGTCGCAGCCGAAATGTATCAATATGAAGCTTCAAATCTTTGATTGAGCTTGTTTAACATTGTCACAGTGTCTACCTAGTATGACTTTTTTTGGGTACAAGTCTACCTAGTACCACTCTGTCTCTTCTCTTTAGTCTCATTTGACTTTTTTGACTCGTATCTGAGTCATTTTGACCGGGTGATTTGGACAACAAAATGATGCGATTTTTTAATAATTTTTTCACCGTGTAATAGAGCAACTTTTACTCTACAACACTGTGGAAAAAATATCAAAAATTTGCATTATTTTGATAGCCAAATTACCGGGTCAAAGTGACCGAGTGAATAGTGACAAAAGTCAAAATGGGGCTAAAGAGAAGAGCCAGAGTGGTATGACTTTCACTATTACTAGGGAAAAAAAACGACTACACCGTATGTCACTTTTGTACTGCTTGTACTAAGTACTGACATTCATAAGAGAAACTGAGATGATGGGTTACTAAGCCTAGACCCTTGGATTCAAACTAATCCAATGATGTAAAAAAAGAACACAACACTAGGTTCCGCTTTCTTTGTCTAATTTTAGGAGACTTTTTATTTTTTATTTAAGTCTTAAAAAAAATTCTAACCGGATCATTTTCGTAAAAGTTTATGTCTGATAACTTTTTTACCTTATTATAAGACAAAAAAAAAGTAATTTTTTTCCAACTTCAACTTTTTTATCTTTTCACTCTTTAAAACTACTTTTTAGGAGATAAAATAGAAGTTAAGTAAACAACATTTTCTATTAAAAATGTAACTAAAACTTTTTAGAAAACTTATTAGGTACAAAGTAAACAACATTTTTATCTTTTTCTAAAAAAAGATAAAAAATCGCATAAATTTAGGTGAAGAAAGCGGGACCTTAGTGAACAATAAAAGTCCCTCTTCCCTTAGTATATATCACTCTGTCCTCCTCCCCAATTTGACTTTGACCATTATTCACTGAGTCATTTTGACCCTGTGATTTGGATAGCAAATGATGCAATTTTTGAATAAATTTTTCGTGGCGTTGTAGAGTAAATTTTGTTTTATAACACGGTGGAAAAATTATCAAAAATAGGATCATTTTGTTATCAGAATCACTCGGTCAAAAGTAACCCTTATACAAGTCAAAAAGTCATGATAGGGAAGAAGGTAATAGATGTCTTAGGGAATATATTACTTGTGGGCACGCACTTGTGTATTTTCATCCATTAGGGCAAGAGCACATTATATTTCATAATGTAGTTTCGAAATTTGTGCAGATGTGAACAGTTACTACCTCTATTTCGCGTGATTCTTCTACTTTGACTTTTACCACTATTTACCCTGTTATCTTGTCCCGGTTATTTGATTAGCAAAGCGATGCAAGAATTTGATGATTTTGTCATGGTGTTTGAAAGATTATCAAATTTTTGCATACTTTTGCTAATCAAATTACTGGGACAAAATAACCGGATGAATAGCGGTAAAAGTCAAAATAAAAAGAAGTTGCCGAAACGGAGGTAGCATATGACACAACTGGGATAGGGATGTGGCCTCAGGCAGTGTTGGGGGCATGTCATCGTTGTGCCCCTGGAGAACTCAAGCCTAAGGCACTACAACAGGGATGGAATAAGACCATTAGTTTTCGAACCATGAGCTCTAAAATCGACTTCTTTTTACGCCTCCTCTTTCACTAATTGAATTGTGATCTCACAGGTATCTGGCGCGATGCCAAGCCGACACGAACTCTGCCTTAAAGAGAAATAGTCTAATAAGAGTTTGAACTTGTAGTAAATTTTTATCCATCATCATTTGTGTATGAAAAGTAATTCTGTTAGGTAAAACTCACTTTGATAATCCATGCCCTTCAAAGGATTAGTCTTTTGATGTCAGTTTGAACACTGTCCGGTTCACATTAAAATAATTTCTTATCCATCAAAAAGGAAAAAAAAAATGGCAGTTACGGTAGTAACTCAAGCGGTAAAGTGTTAGAAGCCCCTGCATGAGGTTCCGGATTTAAACCAGGTTGAAGGTTTTTTTTTTTTTTTTTTTCCAGAGAACCGACAAATCCAAACACCACCTAAGCTTCCACCTGGCAATCTGGCATATTTGGCACCCACGGCCACCCACCTGTGAAATCTCTTTTCTCTCTCATACACCCAACTGAACCACTGATGGTTAATCCCTTATCCATGAAATAATCAGGAAAAACAATAACCAACCACCAATTTCAATTGCACACTCTTCCAATTATTACCTTCTGCAACTAATAACACTTATTTGCTGTTTCCGGGACTACACAGACATGGCAGTTTCATCATCACTCTCAATGAGCTTGGCTTCAACAGCATTACCCAACAAGGTAAAATCATAAGATGAAAACCCCTTTTTCCCACATCAAAATGAATCAAAGTGTCTGTAAATCTCTGAGGAATTTCTCATAATTCTCAGCTGAATCTTCCTCAAACACCCACCTGCTCGACCAGGCCTGCTCACAGCAACAACATTATCACATCATGCTCAAGGCACATCATCAACTATGATGATGAAGAACACAGTATGTTACTCTTATCAATTATGTTGTACACTTTCTCTCTTTCTAGCCTATGTTTCATGCTTTCACTCTTCGTTTTTCCCAATTTGGCCAGTATCTATGGTAATCAGATCTTTTACATGCATCAATGTGCATTAAATTTAGATTTTCTGTATCTAAAATGGGACTTAGCTCTTTATGTTTGATAAATGCCTCGATGTAAAACTAGTGCTACTTAGAGCATGTTCACCCGTCTGGGCTCCAGGCACAAGCTTCGGTGACTTCCCAGGTCCGGGTACAATTCTGTTCAAGTATCTTTTATTGTTCACCTCTACCCCTTTGGGCTTCATGCAACGGGCACAATATTGTCACATTATCATCATTTTTTACTTAACTGGTTATTGACATGTGAAAAGCCAAGTTTTGTACAATTTAGGGTTAGTTTTGGCCTGGCAAACCGGGCTACATTGTCGCTGTTTTTAGCCTGTCCAGTGTTACCCCTCGCAAATTTTATCTTTTGTTATTGATTTGGGACAGAGCTCTTTGTGTTTGATGTAATCCCTCTTATCGAAAACTATTGATACATCTAGTCAACATGCTAAGGTCTGCAATTGCAATGTGATGCAAATAGTTGAACTATTATGCTTTCAGGAAATGCTAAGAGAAGGCCACTAGTGTTGGGAGGAGGGGCATTAGCTTTGAGTTTATTGTTTCCATCTACTTCACTGTTTGCTCAAGGTTAGTTTACTATTGAAAGAAATAAAACTAGGCTTGTTTTCGTCTTCTTGGATGTTAAGGCCTTCTGTGTTTCAGAGAAACCACCACAAAACTATGAAGCTTTTCTGGATAAATCAGATGGTTATACATACTACTACCCCTCGGATTGGAGGGTAAGTTCACATTGAACAATTAGATGGGTAGACGGGAGATAGCGATAAAGAGTGGCGTGGATGTATAAACTAAAAAAGAATTTATATCTTGGTTTAGGAGTTTGATTTCAGAGGGCATGATTCTGCATTCAAGGACCGCTACCTGCAACTGCAAAATGTTAGGGTGAGCTTCATCCCGACTGAAAAGACAGACATACACGATTTGGGTCCTCGAGAAGATGTTAGCATTCAACTCTCTCTCTCTCTCTCTCTCTCTCTAATGTTTCATTTCCTCTAACTAGAGCTCGTCATTGCCAGGTTATTTCCAAATTGGTTAGCCGTGTATACGCTGCACCAACTCAAAGGGCGACCATATATGACATTCAAGAGGTTTATGTTCACTTATCAACTAACGAACACGATTTCTGGATCCTCAATCAATCGTGTGTGCCATTGAGTCGTGTATTGATGTTTTTCCATGTTTGCAGCGGTCGATTGATGGAAAAAACTATTACACATTTGAGTATACTCTCACGTCTAAAAACTTTGCCCGATCAGCATTTGCCACTATAGCTATTGCAAATGGTAATGCTCCAAACCAAACCTTTCTGCTGTTAGCTCTGATTTCAGATGCAGATTGGAGATCTTTTACAAGTACCATACCATTCTCTGATGAAACAGGGAGATACTACACACTGATTGTTGGAGCTAACGATAGACGATGGAAAAGAGTAAGGAATCAGCTCAAAGTGGTGGCCGATTCTTTCAAAGTTCTCGACATCTGAATGGAACAAGCGGCAGGCTAACGATAGACGATGGAAAAGAGTAAGGAATCAGCTCAAAGTGGTGGCCGATTCTTTCAAGGTTCTCAACATCTGAATGGAACAAGCGGGCAGATCATCAATCTACATACCAAAATTTTGCAATAAATCTGTAACCTGCCTTAATCTGATCTGGGTTCCTGTAAATGCATATGCATAGTTTCTTCTCCTTCTCAATACTAAACTTGCCAGTTAATGATAAAAAGTTTGGCACAAAAAAAAAAAAAAAAAAAAAAAAAGGTAATAAATAACTTCAGAAGCTCGCTAAAAACAATGAATAATCGTCTCTCTTGTATATACATCTCTAGTTTTAACCAGAGCCAACTACTTCATCTATGAAAGATTCCGTATTTGTTGCTAACAATGTAAGTAATATATACAACAGAAGAATTGGTATGAATGGCCAGAGAGAAAGACCAATCCACTGTGCACACTGCCACTCAAATCTGAACAAGAAAAAAACCACCTCATGTAGAATGATTTTACAACTACACTCCAATCAGCAACATACAAATCAATATACCATGAAGAAAGCACCACCCCAATATATGCTTTCCTCCAAAAGAATATGTACCTATGCCTGAGCACCCGCATTCCCTTCTTCTCAAGATTCTCTGCGCGATTGCCCGAACTGACCAGCTTTCTCATTTAACTTTGAAAGTTGGGGATACAACCGGCCTTTCTACAGTCGTATCAATTGACTGAAAGCATTGTCAACTCATCTCCAGAACAGCCAGGATTCAAAGTTCTGGTTGGCAACTTAACCAAGGGAAGGTTTCTTCAAAATCAGTCACAAGCTAAGCAATTCCAAAACTTGAACTAAGTAAGTCTATGTTGACGTAAGCCTTTCCCAAAGTGAGGCTGCATCAACCGAACATACAAACCACTTTTAGAAACCAAAGAGTCGTGTGTCCCTTCCTCTACTATTCGACCTCCATTAAGAACGACAATGTTGTCTACATGCTTCATCATAGAAGCCCTATGAGCAATCAAGATGGTTGTTTTGTTACCCATCATCAGCGTATCAAGAGCTTCTTGAACTACTCTACTAGACTCAGACTCAATGGATGAGCTTGCTTCATCCAGAAGCAAAATAGGTGCGTTCTTCAGCACAACACGAGCAATTGCAATTCTTTGTTTCTGTCCTGGGGTCAAATCCACACCCCTCATCCCCACATGTGTGTCATAACCATGTGGCAAGCTGCTGATGAAGTGGTGTGCGTTAGCTATTCTTGCCGCCTCTTTCATTTCTGCTTCACTAGCATTATGCCTCGCATAGATGATATTCTCTTTTATTGTAGTTGAGAAGATAATTGGTTCCTGCTGAACAAGACCCATGTGGCTCCTCAACCATCTCAAGTTGAATAGTTTCAAGTCTCGACCATCGAGTAAAACCTGACCTGCAACTGGATCATAAAACCTCCCCATCAAAGAAATTATAGTGCTCTTTCCAGAACCTGAAACTCCAACCACAGCTACGGTTTGTCCCCCGTTGACTTTGAGACTAAAGTTATTTAATACTAATACTTCTGGTCGAGTTGGGTAAGAAAAATCAACATTTTTTAACTCAATGCTCCCATAAACATTCTGGGGTTTCAGTGCCGAGTCATCATCTGGATCAATCTTGGGCACTCGATCGATAATTTCAAAAACTGAAATAAGAGACTTCCGCCGTTTTAATATATATGGAGCTAAGCCAAAAGGCTCGACAAGTGCAAACGTTGCAAACGAGAACACCATGTACTCCTTCAGAGCTGTAGGAAGATCAATAAAATTGTTTCTGACAGAGTAGGACGTGTACCAGAGAAGCAGAGCATTGCAACCAAATAAGAGAAACTGTGAAAAGCCGAATCCGAAACCCATAGCCATTCCATGAAGTAAGCTCTTCTTGAATATCTTCTTAAGTTGCAATCTGTAGAGCTCCATAACTTTGTTACCAGCACAGAATGCTACAACAGTGTAAATATTTCTAACTGCATCTTCAAGTACCAGTGAAGCCTTTATGTGCATCTCTTGTATACCTTTTGAAAATCCTGCTAGCCACAGCTTCTGTAAAATATAGATTGAGAACTGGTATAAGGATTGTAGATTACGTTAGCTCACGGCTCTTCAGATGCAAAAGTAAAAGTTCAATCAAGGCATACAGACAAAGCAGAGAGTATAATCAGACTACCTGTTTAGGACACATAATAGAAGATACTACAAATATGGTCCCTTGTCACGATTCCATTTCAGCACTCAAGAACTCAAAAAATTATTTATTGAATGTTGGGATTGGTCCCACATTGGGATTATTTTAGCCTTGTGCTTAGTTGATAAGTTTCTGGGCTACTCCCGTCATTCCCAATTGGTTTTGAGGTGGAATCCATGTATTCTAACAAGGTATCAGAGGACTCTGGAATCCATGTATTGTCCAAGCAGATTTGGACAATAATTCGCAACTGGTTAGGCATTCGGAGATCTATGAGCACTCTGGAATGCGGGCTAAAGTGGCTCAAAAAGGAAGAGAAAGGAGCAGGCCGACATGCTAGAGCTAAGAGGATAGCTATCGCTTGCTGCTGCTACAAGATTTGGACCGAAAGGAATAGAAAATCTTCAATCAAGGAATGCCACAGTTGCCAGAGATTGTCCTCAAAAGTAAGATTCATGTTTGTAGGACAGTTGATACATTAAGCCCACTTGTTCAGGGCCTCTTTGTTGCTAGGTTCAGTTGTTGCTTTGCCTAGCTTTTGGGGATACATTACTTGGTTTATGCTGTAGTTTTGTGCCTCATTTTGTATGTTTTGATCTATGCATATTTACATTTATAGATAAAAAACACTATAGCTTATTTGGCACAAAAAAATCATTCTTGCTGATAACTCATTCTTTTAATCTATTTTGAGTTCTGCTACATTTAAGTAGGGGTAAAACTTGTGACACATACAAGTTACAACCCCACCCCACCCCACCCAATTCCGTCGAATCAACACGTAGGGTCTATCCCAAAAACTATATTTTGGGACACTTTTGCCCTTAACAATGCTTGAATGACTGCCCCTTAACTTTTTGGAGGAAGAAGAAGAGATGGTTCGTGATTAATCATTTGGTTGCTTAGCAAAAAATTGGATGGCGGAAGTCGAAATCCTATGACCGGCTCAGCCAAACGACTGGACCCCTATGGGTACCCCGGTTCAGGACGGGTCGGCCGTTGTCAATTGGTTTTTTAAAATACATATATATCAGAAGTACTATACACACACATACATATTAATATATAGGGTAAAAGACATTTTTCACCCTTCAATTATGGGAAAAAGACATTTTGCCCCCTGATTTATGGAAAAAGACTTTTTGCACCCCTAATAGTTTTTTTGTGACCATTTTACCCTTGTAAGGATGGAATGACTTAACTACCCTCACCCCCTTAAAGACCACTTTGCCCTTTACTCTAATATTTAAATAAATACAATTAAATAAATTTATGACATCACCTATTAAGAAGATTACATCACATCTGGTATTGTGAAATGACCATTATACCCCTGGTATTGTTCACATGGACAGTTAACACCCCTGGTACTGTTCACGTGGACAATTACCATCCCTGGTACTGTTCACATGGACACTTAGCACCCCTATTTTTCTGGACAGTTTGCACCCCTAAATTTGTGGACGCTTTGCACCCCTCATTTTGTGGACATTTTGCACCCCTCTGTTGTTTCAAAATCAGCTATTTTTTTTTAGCTGTGAGTATGATCCTTACGCAATTACTACTTTTCCCTCAATAACTTCCCTCCATTAAACCTCCCTCCAAAGAAGTCCTATATGTAGACATTCCATCTTCACAATGATCTCCACTCAAACTCTTACCCACTTGTAGCTCCAATCATACTTCCCTAACAATTAAGGCAAGGTAATACTAGTAGTTTTTTAGAATGAAGCTCTTTATTTTAGCTAGTATGGTGTAATTTTAGTTATTTTTTTTAACTTGTTGTAATAATATGTTTTTGTTTGTTTAGGTAGAATGTCTAGCTCAAGCAGAACAACAAGACGGGGGGAAGGGTTCCTAACGTACCAGAGGAAGTATTGCTTCTGTGAAGTTCCCTTACGGCAGATATACGAGTGACGGAGTCTAACATATACGACAATCGGGGTTGACTATACTATGTTTGTAGGAACGATTGTTGTAACTTATGGAGTTGGTGCGACCCTATTGGGCAGGGAGCTACGTCTTCAGATTCACGTGACCTTGAATGAATGTGTTAAGGGATTGAAAAGGTTGTCGAAACGCAGTCTCAGAAGTCAAACCAAGCACCAAAAAATTTGACTCTCTGAATTGCCTTGTTGGCACTAGCTCCTGTACTAGTGAAAGGGTGACTAGTAAGATGTAGATATTAACTACGTCTAAGATGCACTTTTTTGGAAAGATTTTTTTTGGAGGAAAGTTATTGGAGGGAAGCTACAGGAGGGAAAATAGTAATTGAGTAAGGATCCTACTCACAGCTAAAAAAATAGCTGGTTTTAAAACAGCAGAGGGGTGCAAAATGTCCACAAAATTACGGGTAAAAAGTGTCCACAAAATTAGAGGTGCAAAGTGTCCAGAAAATTAGGGGTGCAAACTGTCCAAAAAATAGGGGTGCAAAGTGTCCATGTGAATAGTACCAGGGGTGGTAATTGTCCACATGAACAGTACCAGGGGTGGTAACTGTCCATGTGAACAGTACCAGGGGTGGTAATTGTCCATGTGAAGAGTACTAGGGGTATAATGGTCATTTTAGAATATCAGGTGTGATGTAATCTTGTTAATAGATGATGTCACAAATGTATTTAATTAGTATTTATTTAAATATTTGAGTAAAGGGCAAAGTGGTCTTTAAGGGGGTGAGGGTATTTAAGTCATTCCATCCTTACAAGGGTAAAATGGTCACAACAAAAATATTAGGGGTGCGAAAGGTCTTTTTCCATAAATCAGGGGGCGAAATGTCTTTTCCCCATAATCGAAGGGTGGAAAATGTCTTTTACCCTAATATATATATATATATATATATATATATATATATATATATATATATATATATATATATATATATATATATATATATATATATTAGCCTGTCCGGGTTCCGCGGTCCACGAAATGAAGAACCAACCCCGGACCACTATATATAAGGGCCAGGGCCGTTTCATGACCACCCCAGTCTCATGCGAGCTCCCCTTCAACGGGTCGGGCCAATTCACCAACCTCCGGCCCATTTGAGCTCTAAGTCCACGTATGGTACTGGTCAGATGTGGAGCAGATCTACCCACAACAGCCTATTGACAGGCCTACTACCACTCACTATGTTTCCCACCGATTCTCTCCCACCACTCCTCAATTAGAATTCTTGTAAGAGTCACCTATGTATAGGTCACGTCAACTTGCTCTCCAATTAATCTTAATAGCACAAATATTAGGAAATCTCACCAATAAGGGGCACTAGTAGATTCCGAATTCTACTAATCTCGAAATAAATTCCTAATATTTCCATATCTTCATAATCAAGACAAAAACCCAACACGTATCCACACTCACACCCATCATTGCCATCGATCTCTCTTCCAATTTCGGTATTGAGTCAAGTATTGATTTTCGCTTAGTTCTGTTGCTGATTTTTTTGCAATTTAGATTTTTTGTATTTGGCAGCCCCGGAACCGATGGAAGTGAGATTTTTGGAGGTTGTTGTCATAGGCGGCCGGCAGGGCATGTGTGGGGACATCGAGAGTTAGTTTCAGAAAGTTGGTGGTAGGCAGGTACTGGCTGGTGGGTTGTAATGATTTTAGGCTTTTAGCAGGCTTGATGGGTGGGTTGAGGGCATGGTGGTCGGAAAAACGAGTGGTGGCGACTTGGGTTTGCTCTTGCTGGGAAGTGAGTTGCCGGTGATTGCTGGTGGCAGGTTCTAGTTGAGTCGTCCCTGAAAGAGACTATGATATTGGGTTTGTTCAAATGGAGAGAGTTGTGTTTCAGGAGGATACAATGGAGTTTTAAATCCACTCCGTCCATCTAAATAAACTGTTACGGGAGGGGTCGATTGAGTACTACTAATACACGGGGTACAGTGCCCAACTTAAATATGAGAAGAGTTATGTGGGAAAAGTGGTAAAACGTAAGCTATTTTTCTGTACTTTAGTCCTTTTGATCAAGATAAGATCTTTCGCACAACATAATCAAACTAAGAACCAAACACGTCTACCCCAACGTCTAAAACTTGGTCATGAGCATGGCTTGTTAAGACCTTCACCCCTAGGCTACCTATCAAACTCAGGAACAAAGTTAGCAATCTTTTCATAGATATGTGTGTAGTAGTGTGTACACATAAGTTTCACAATGCAAAGAATAGAAACACACTAAATAACTAGAGAAACACAAAATAGAACCTGTGCAACTGCAGAAATGGTAAGTATTGGTAGAGTTGCCAGAGCCACTACTGCCAGTTGCCAATGCAACAATGTCCCAATAAGAAGAGCAACCACAACAGCAGCACTGTCTTGAATAAGTATTGAAAGGCGGTTGCTAAATGCAGCTCTCACAAATGTAGCATCGTTTGCCAAACGCATTGACAAAGTGTCTGCACTATTTTCTTCTTCATCAAACCATCCAACTTCATTACGCAGCATTGCTACAATATTTGAAATTTTAGACAAAGCAATCAGATAAACTACATGGATAGGTAACCTCAACCACAATACCACAACAACACAACTTGTGCACTTAGAATGAAGTAGAATGTATAAAGATTACATGGTCAACACATAAGTACCTGAAAACATCATTCTCCTCACTCTTTCTGTCATTTTCTCCCCCATTATACCAAAGTAAAAGTGCTGCAGGAAATTGGCAACTACTGTTACAATACCCATGCCAGCAATAATTAAGCACCATTTGTTTACTTCAAGCTGAAGGTGATTATCGTTTCTGTAATATGCTGTAACAACAAGCGCAATCACATAAGCAAGGAGTGGATTAAGAGAACCGAATATGGCAGCACCAGTGCTTCCCAAAACAGCATAAAGCCATTCTGCTAAGCTCAGTTCTACAAGTCTCCAAAACGATGGTTCCTTCCCCTGTAATATATCATCTACTTTCTCCATTACCGCGGGAGAATCATCGGAATTGCGGTGTGGTCGACTAAAATTTTGTGAATGAGAACGTTCATCTTTTGGATCAGAACTCAAGAGCGGTGAGATAGGTGATTCAGGTTCAGATGCATTGCTAGTTTGTTTACCAGATAGAACGTCAATTTTAGGCAAATCAGGGAGTCTCATTTCAAAACTATCATGCCTCCTTATAGATGGATCTTTATCTGCACCGTTCACATGGATGCCATTTTCCACCATTTGCTCAGGCGGTAGGCTAGGACCTCTAGGGGATTCTTGTGAGCTTAATGGGGCATCTGGAGCCCGGAAAACATGCAACCCAGAAGATCTTTGAAGAGATGGTGACTTAGCCATTTTGGGAGAGGATAGTTCTTGGAAGCTTTGACTCGCAGACGAATCTTTTTCATTTTGGAAAGCTGATGTTTCTTTGTAGTTCCTCATTGGCATCCTGGATAAAACACCACAGAGATACCAATCAATCTCTATGAAGGTCCTCATGATGATACCATATATCTATGTAGAAAGAAATATGCATACACACAAGCACAAAAAAGGGACAGAAATCAGCAAAGTGTATTGCATGAGCAGACGATTAATGAGGTAAAGAGTATTCAGTGAAACTTGCAGTGTTAGTAATAGGTCATACGTTTGCCAATTAAAAAAGATTCAACCACCATACCTATGGACTTCCAGATTTTAACTTGCAACTAAACCCTGAGGGTTTGACATAGTAGCTTACAACCCCTCGAGGTTTAGAGTGAGAACTTTAGCTGCTCAGGTTTTGTTTTATTTATAAGGCAAATAATTGTATAATGGTGATGCAACTTTACCATACACTAAACGTCTTCTCCAGTTCTCCTACATTAATGTTTACATTTTAGTTTAGCTTATAAAGTACCTACACTTTAAAATTTGACCCAAATCAAAGCCTCCTAGGCTACTACTAACACTGTTATCACTTATCATCTGTTGATGGAAAATGTAAAGGTGGCAGTTATACTGGGTTTCAATGGAGGGTAAACATGTCTTTGTCAAGAAAACATAATTTCTTTATTCTTACAGCACCAACCTTTGATTAATATCTTATTTTTGCCCCATATGACCCGAATGTCTCTCTCACGCCCTCCATCAACATCAGAGGGAGAACCCACATCACCTATCCACCATGCTTGTCAAGATTCGAGACCTAAACATTTACCCTTCCAATTCATAATCACTATCACAATAATCGCCACCATCTCCATTGCCGTCCACCATGCCAACAAAAACTAACACCAACGACCATTGTCCTACCACTGTGATGGCTTCAGAAAAATTGAACCCAACGACCATTGTCCTACCACTGTGATGGCCTCAGAGAAATTGAACCCAACGACCATTGTCCTACCTTCCCTTTCTTCTCATTGCTTCTGCTTGGAGCCTTGGACCCACTCCCCCCCCCCCACCCCTCCTCACAGCATTTCCCAACCCCCCCCCCCCCCCCCCCCCCCCACCGAAGTAGAAAAATCAACAATGAAATAAAACACAATCATCCGGTCAAAAGAAGAGACTGAATTTAGAATTAATTTAGCCCTAATTCTGAAATCTTACCTCCAAGAATACAATTTTAACAAAGAAATGGAGACATATTGTATGAGTTTCACCCAAATTCAAGTTTCCCAATTCTATATGAGGTTAATGAACTTTGGTACAAAGATAGATACATCTATATAACGCTTGGCTAAGGGGATTAGTGTATCTCCAAAATAGTACACATCTAATCAAACAACACAGAGACCATCCAAACAAGAAAACATTTTAAGCATAAACTCTCTCACTTGCTTATCCCAAAAGATGAATTGAGAATAGTCGGTTCCCCTATCCCCTTTCTCCATGTGGACCCAACAACTTACACTCCCCTATCCAATCAAACATCTCATATATGTTTTGAAATTCAAAACTCCCTCTTGATCTCCATTCTCCTGTCTTTTTTTTTTCAATCAGTTCTTCAGATGTGTAAAAATAAAATTAGTGAAATTTTACGTTACAGTTAGTTCAAATATCCGAGTTTCATGGCCATGGGAATGGTTATAGCCAGCCACATTACTTAATGAGTGAAGTTTGGGCTGGTAAATCGGTTTGTACCCATCCCTAAATTGATACAATATACACATGTTTGTCGTGCCTAAGGGTTGGTTAGTGCCTAAGGGCACTGATAATGCACTAGATAGAAGCAACTTTTTCCTCTAGACTTAGATAGGACTTACAAATGCTTACAAAGTAACAATAAACAAATAAATTTGTTTTTACTTTTTCATTTATTACATAAATGAAAATCCAGTAATACAACTACTCCATTAAGGGTACATATGAGTGTTTTGGATGAATATTATTAACGGTGTTAGTGGGTGGCACTATCAAAATTTAAAGTGTAGGCAGGGGCGGACTAACATTGCTGGCCCACACTCAAGTTTTCAAATTTTCTTTCACCCCTATTTTGTGTAATTTTTTCAGTTTAGTTCCACAAAGTTGCAAGCCCCCACTTAATTGTCGAAACTAAATGTTGACCCTTTATTTTTTTATCTAGTTTTGCCCCTACTATAACAAATTCCTGGATCCGCCCGAGTGCAGGTACTTAATATGCTGAAATTGAAATGCAGGCACTAAAAAGTGGGAAAAAATGCTAAGTACAAGGCACTTGTATGATAAGTTGCATCTCGGGTAAGATCAATCTATTGGGCTGACCAGTACTTCATAAACAAGTTTGAAACCTGACCACAAACTACTCTATGTTGGTGATGGAAGCCTTTACCCCTTCTTGTTTCATCATCGTCTCTGTCTCAAATTCTTCTTTCAAATTAGTCCAAGTTCTAGAAAATGTTACTAGTTCCCACAATCTTCCAACCAAATCCACCAGTGACGAGACCCAACTTTTTTCCACTAGTTGCAAATTCCGACATGAAATTCTTCTCCAAAACAGTAAATCTAACAGGAATCAAAAACCGGGAACCTGATGTCGTTCCACATCCATCTACTGCGCTCTCTCTTCAGACGTCAATACGAGCATTCAAATGCATAGCATCCAACTTTTCCAGCTGAAGGTGGGCTAGCACCTCGGATGACCTCAAGAAAATAGGTAATAAAGGCTATCAAGCCATACAAACAAGTAGCAAGTTTCCAAATCATGAATTCTAACATCCGAAGTAGTCTCTTTTACCGAGAGAGACCCTTCGTCATCTATTTTCTATAGCATAATCGTGAAAGAGCATAATGGTCTTTAAGAGGGCATCAATGCGGAGAATGTTAAGAGTCACTATCTCTAGAGCAAGTTATTCATACCCGGCTAATTTTCTCGCCTCACTATTATCAGGGTCTTCCTATCCATAAGGAGGGCAAGTACTCATTATCAAAGCACTAAGTAGTTATGCATCCCTCTATCATTGTCCATCTTCCCATTTTGGGATGCCCTAATAACAATAATCACTTACATTTTTTATGACTCCAAATGTCAAGTTTTCTGCAGTTCGCCCTCCAAAAGCAATCATGTCTTAAATTGAAAATTGAGAAAGTAGGGATATTATAATAAATCGTATGACAGAAAGTTCGTGAGACTCTAATGATGACGTGTTCCCTTAATTATTTGGATTTCTGAAGCATGGCCATAAGATGGAGGGGGTAAAGGGTAATTGTAACCTCCATTACATGGATTGTAAAATTCTAGACGTAAGTAGATATAGAATATTGCAAAGAATGTAGCCTTTGATTTGTCATATGAAGAGTCCTAACAAATTCGTGAATGAAGTACCTCCTTGGAAGTTTTGCGGCTTCCTCCGATTTGAGAAGCTCGGCATACAAGCCATCCAGAGTTCTTAGTTCATCGTGTGTGCCCATTTCAACCAGCTGACCTTCTACCATCACAGCTATATAATCAGCGTTCCTGATAAGACTAAGACGCCGAGCAATAATGATAGTTGATCGTCCAAACATGAGTAGATCTAGAGCCTCCTGAACAGATCTTTCAGCTTCAAAATCAAGTCCACCTGTAACCTCGTCTAGAAGAAGAATAGATGGGTTTGAAAGCACTGCCCTGGCAACAGAGAGTTTTATTTTCTGTTCTTCTGTCAAAGAGAAGCCTGCTCTACCAACCTGTCATACATAAAATACGAGTTCTCAGTGGCAAACAGGGTGCATAGAGAACCTACCGAACAATAAATTCAATATGGACATCATACTCATCAAATGTCACCTGTGTTTCATATCCTTTATCGAGTAAGCTAATAAATGTATGTGCATGCGCCATCTTAGCAGCTTCCTCAATCTGATCCATCGTAACTTCTGATCGCCCATAAGCAATGTTATCTCTGATACTCAGGCTTAACAGTGCAGGTTCTTGGGTAACTAGACCTATTTGGCTTCTAAGCCACTCTAGTTTAAGGTTCTTTATATTCTCTCCATCCAAAACCACTTCACCTGCAACAGGAAGAATAATGATAATTTGTTGATATCAACAATAATACGAGACTAAGATTTCTCTCAATTTATAACTAATCTGGCCAATCGCTGCAGAAGTCACACGTTCACATTACCTAAGGTAGGATCATAAAACCGCTCCATAAGTGGTATGATACTGCTTTTGCCCGAACCGTTTCTCCCAACAAGAGCCACTGTTTTTTTGGCAGGAACAGTGAGATAGAACCCACTCAAAATAGGAATTTCAGGACGGGATAGATAACTGAAATAGACATTTCGGAACTCAATCGTTCCCTGTACAGAAGTCAGAGTAATTCCCTCATCTTTAATAGAAGAGGAAGACCGGCTGATCATTTCGAAGAGCCTATAAGCAGCAATTCTCCCTTGCTCAAAAGAATAGAAGTTTGTTGCCGCTTGATTGAGCCCTCTGTGAAACAGGTAAAGAATCTTATATAAGAACTCCACAAACATCAGAAATCGTATCATATCAGGAACCGTGCTTTAAAATGGAGAACGGTCTATTTGAACTTCTTCGAATCCAGTAGAGGGAGCATTCCAATTCCTAAAAGCTGGCATGACAACCTAAAGCAACCAAAGGTTATGATGTTATCCCCTAGAAACGTAATTAATTTTCACATGATGTAGCAACCTACATCAGGACACCTCAACAATTATTTTGATTCTTCTTCCAAATTGAGGGTATATCTTTAAAACATAGGGAAAGCGTCAAAAGTTAGAAAGATAATAGGAGAGACAGAATGATAACACATGCCACATCAAGTTATCTTTTCTTGTATTTCATTAAGAAGTTGTGATTTTATTTGTAATCTCACAACGCCGACTTTTACAATCCCAACAAATCATGTGACTAGTAGTATCTTCTATTAGTATTGACCTCTGTTCATTTTCAATTGTATTAATCTTTCCAAATCACGTATTTAGTCTTCACAAAGTGGACCCTCCAACAGTTTGCATCTCATGAGCATTAAAAATCAAAATACATGTCCGTCGGGTGATAAATACCATCAATACTCAGACTATTTATGTGAATGCTATGTATATGTCAGACATATTCGATAAAGGATAAATGCTAGCTTACGTTCACTACAACTCTACAAGTTCCAATTTCTATATTGACTAATTACTGATGTTCCCTAAACTTATCACATTTTCAAATTAGTTATATCATTTATGTCCCAAGCTAACTGAACAGGAGATCCCTTGACAGTAGAACCGATGGAAACAGAATAAGAGCAGATTCTTACAGGCCACTTAAAATTACCGCAAACAAGGCTGTTACAATTTCACCACCATTGGCTCTGCCGTGTATAACCAAGAACCTTCCAACCCAAAGTTGCAAGGCACAAGAACAAATTGCAAGCCCATAGGTAAATCCGAGTCCAAGTCCTTGCACCAGACTAATCAATATACCATATCTCAGTGTCGCTTGTAATGAAGTAGCGTAAGAATATTTAGCAAGTGTTTCGTTCGTGAAGGCATACAAGGTTCTAATGTAGGAGACAGCCTGCATAAAATTTCAGGGGTATGTTATTATCAAAGAATCACTAGAACTAAGAAAATATATACAAGCAAGTTGACCACCATCGACGTGGCATCCATGTTTTCAGGGCATACAGAAAGAAGCCCCCTCTCTTCTAGGAAGCACTGAGCTTCCTTGCCCAAGAGGAGACCCGCTGCAAGCATCCAGGTAACTAAAACCTAAGCTCAAACCCAAACAAGGTCAGATCAAAGAATTTATCGTAGCGGGGGTTAAATATTATAACAAGATTGATAATAAAGACGCAAAAATGTGAATTCATTCAGAAAGCTAAAACCGAAAATATCTATTTGATTCACCATACAATTTATAAGTACATAAAAGAGATGTAAGAAAATAAGAAAAAAACCCAACACTCTTTTCACTACGGGTACTTAAAAGGAACCAAAAAGCGTCTCGATGATGTACCTTGAAATCATGAAATAAAGTTTGCATAACATAGTTAATTTAGTCTAATGTAACTACTTCCTCTGTTCTCTATCTATCTTCACAATTTTCAATTTACCACTTTTCACTGGACCACTTTGATTCGGTGATGTGATTAGTAAAACAATGCAATAATTTGATAATCTTTGCATGATGTTCTAGAGTAAACTTTACTGTACGACACAATGGAAAAAATACCAAAAGAAATCATCGTTTTGCTATCCAAATCACCGGGTCAAAGTGACCCGGTTACGGAAGAAAAAGTCAAACTGTGAAGATAGATAGAGAACGGAGATAGTAGTATCTAGCACTCACTTTACACAAGCAATAACAAATTGACAATTATCTACCTCGGGATCCCAAATTTTAAAGCTATAAGCTTATGTGACACACTTCATTATCAGAACCAAAACATAGTGGTACTAACTTAGAAGGAGCTAATCCCAAGCTGAACATAAACATCGTAATCACTTTTAGCAATAAGGGAGACATCATCTTAGGCTTTTGGATATTGACTCGTAATGATTGGTTGACCTTGAGACGCATAATATGAAGACTCCAATTTTAAATAACAAACCATGTTGTGCGGCATATCTTCAACACTGATTAAGTAATTATCTAACCAGGAAAAGAAGATGATCAACTGTAAAAGATACAGAGAGGAAAAGATGAATATTGCTCTGTTTCAACAATGGATACAGTGAGGTGCCTTATATAGGCATACAATTAATGGGGAAGAGGAATTTTCCTAATATAACATATTCTATATACATCAATACAAGGATTTACTGCATGATTTAAGTGATCTCCTAATTAGTTGAATTAGGAGATTAGGGAACAGTCCCAGGATTATGGAAATCAAATATCTCGATAATCATGTAAATAAGGAAGTTGATTTCCAAAATATTTCAACACTCCCCCTCAAGATGGTACGTGGATGTTATCCATACCCATCTTGCACGTAATCTCTTGAAAGCAACGACTTGGTAAACCTTTGGTCAGGATATCAGCGAGTTGACTATTCGTTGGAACATAGGGAGTGCATATTAATCCACTATCTAGCTTCTCTTTGATAAAATGTCTATCCACTTCGACATGTTTCGTGCGATCGTGTTGTACCGGGTTATGAGCAATGTTGATTGCTGATTTGTTGTCACAGTACAACTTCATAGCTCCTTCCCACTTTACTCCCAAATCATCTAAAAGTATCTTTAGCCACAATAATTCACAAATGCCAAGTGCCATGGCTCTGAATTCTGCTTCCGCACTAGATCTAGCAACCACTGACTGTTTCTTACTTCTCCATGTCACCAAATTTCCTCCTAACATAGTGCAGTAACCCGTTGTTGATCTGCGATCAACAACAGATCCAGCCCAATCTGAATCAGTATAAGCTTCCACACTCAGCCTCATACTTTTCTTGAAAAGAACTCCTTTTCCTGGGGTGGATTTCAGATACTGTAATATCCTTTGAGCTGCACCCAAATGAGCTTCTTTGGGTGAATGCATAAATTGGCTTACCACACTCACAGCGTAAGCTATATCAGGTCGTGTGTGGGACAAATAGATAAGTTTTCCGACAAGTCTTTGATATCTCCCCCTATCGACTGATGCATCTTCGCGAGCCTCTCCTAATTTGTGATTTGGATCAATGGGTGTATCAACCGGCTTGCAGCCAAGCATCCCTGTTTCCTTCAGGAGGTCAAGAGTGTATTTTTGCTGAGATATGAAAATTCCATGTGCAGAGCGTGCTACCTCGATCCCCAAAAAATATTTCAATTTTCCCAAGTCTTTGATTTGGAACTCTTTAGCCAATCGACCTTTGAGCCACTCAATTTCTTCAATGTTATCACCTGTGATAATTATATCATCAACATAAACAATCAAGACAGTAATTTTACCATTTGGAGACCGTTTAGTGAAGAGGGTATGATCTCCTTGGCTTTGCTGAAACTTCAAGTCTCCCATAGCTCTAGCAAATCTCCCAAACCATGCTCTCGGAGATTGCTTTAGCCCATACAATGCTTTTCTCAACCTGCATAGGTAATTACCTTTGAATCCTTTGCTAAATCCCGGTGGTGGCATCATGTAAACCTCCTCTTCAAGTTCACCATGTAAAAAAGCATTTTTTACATCTAATTGCTGCAATGGCCATCCGAAATTAACAGCTAAAGATAATAGTACTCGTATAGTATTCATTTTTGCCACAGGGGAAAAAGTCTCATCATAATCAATGCCATATGTTTGAGTATAACCTTTGGCTACAAGTCTAGCTTTATATCTCTCCAACGTTCCATCTGCTTTATGTTTCAATGTGAACACCCACTTGCATCCAACCGGTTTCTTTCCGTAAGGAAGTTCAACAATCTCCCATGTATTGTTTCTCTCAAGTGCGTTCATTTCCTCCAACATGGCTTTCTTCCAATTTTCATTTCCAAGTGCTTCTTGAAATGATCGAGGAATTTCAATTGAGTTTAGCTGGGTATGAAAAGCTTTATGGGATGGAGAAAGTTTACTGTACGAAACAAATTTAGAAATAGGATGTTGAGTACATTGCCTCACCGATTTTCTAACAGCAATAGGCAAATCCAAATCTCCCAAATTAGGTTGGTCATTGACATTTATAGCATCTGGTGACCCCCTAGGTGTGGATAAAGGAGAGTTATGTGAGGTAGACAATTCATTACCTGAGTCAGATGCTGGAACGTGCACAGGTTCAGGGTTTTTTTGCCTCTTTCTAGAGTACACCTGCAGTGGTACGGCAGAATCAATACCATTTCTCCCAATCCCATCCACACTTTTAGAGGTGGATGGTGGAACAATGTTTGGAGAGGAGGTTGAAGGATCTGTGGAAGCTTCTACCGCTTTTGAACTGTATGATGGTAGTTAAAAACTTGACTGGACGTTATCATCAAACAAGGGCCTTTGTTGGGGTCCAAAGTTAGTGAAAAAAGATTGGTTTTCAGCGAAAGTGACATCCATAGAAGTAAAAAACTTCTTAGATGAAGGATGATAACACTTATATCCCTTTTTGGTAGATGAATATCCGAGGAAAAGGCATTTGAGTGCTCTAGGATCAAGTTTCCCACGATTGTGGTTATGAATATGGACAAATGAGACACAACCAAATACTTTTGGTGGCAGTTGATTACTAATGTTTAGGTCAGGGAAGAATCTTGAGAGGACAGAAACAGGGGCTTTATTTTCTAAAACGGTAGAGGGCAATCGGTTAATTAGGTGAGTTGCAGTTAGTACTGCTTCTCCCCAATAGGCCTTAGGTACATTGTTTTGGAAAAGTAAAGCTCGTGTTACTTCAAGAAGATGTCGATTCTTTCTTTCAGCCACCCCGTTTTGCTGAGGGGTATCTGTGCAAGAAGATTGGTGTATTATTCCCTCCTTTTGCAAATAAGGAGATAATAATTGATTAAAGTATTCCCTTCCATTATCAGATCTTACACTCTTTATTCGAACCCCGAATTGAGTGTGTATCATTTTGTGAAAGTTAGGAAATACCGAACTGACATCTGACTTGTTTTTCAAAAGAAATAGCCATGTGACTCTTGAATAGTCGTCAATGAAAGAAACAAACCAACGAGCTCCTGTTATGTTAGGAATTCGTGATGGCCCCCAAACATCCGTATGGATTAATGAAAAAGGCTGTGAGGATTTGTTGGTACTCAATGGAAAGGAAACACGATGATGCTTTGCTAATTGACATACTTCACAGAAAAAATCACTGACATTTAAATGATTAAAGAGCGAAGGGAACATGTTTTTCAGTAAAGAAAATGCTGGATGTCCTAAACGCACATGATGTAGCCAAATTTCAGCTTTATTAGAGGAAACTTTTTCTGAACTATAAGATTCAGAAAGATGAGATAATGGTAATTTATCATTGCCGTAGCCACCACTAGACTCAAGATAGTATAGTCCTCCCCGTTCCTTAGCACGCCCAATCATCTTCCCCGTAACACGGTCCTGGAAATCACAGTGAGCGGGATAAAAAGTTACCCTACAATGAAGATCTTTTGTAATTTGATGAATGGACAATAAACTCACTGAAAGTTTAGGGACATGTAAAACAGATTTTAAAGAAATGAATGGCGTGAGAACAATGGTGCCTTCTCCTGCTACACTAGCGAAACTTCCATCAGCAATTTTTACTTTATGATTACCAGGACAAGGCCTATAGGAGGTAAAGAGATGGGAGGAGTTGGTCATATGATCAGTGGCCCCCGAGTCAATCACCCATATCCCACTCATGCAATCATTAGAGGCACTAAGAGCTTGGAATATATATTTCGTACCTGAATTAGCCAAGGAACAAGAGGAACTAGGCTTATCTGATGTGAGAAGACTTTGAAGTTTCTCAATTTCCTCCTTATTGAGTCCACCGGAATCTGATTTGTTAGAAGTTGGATCTTCTTGAGCCAATCTCTCCATAGAATGTGTGAAATTTGCTTGGCCACCTCGTGGTCCAGATTGATAGTTGTTCCGATGTGTGTTGCCTTTTCCATTCCATTGTGGCTTCCCATTTAACCTCCAGCATGTCTCTCTGGTATGCCTTGATTTCTTGCAGTAATTGCACCACAAACTGTCCTTATTACTCTGAGATTTCAACGATTCACCCTTGTTTTCGGTGCTATTTCCCACTGTTGTATTGGGCTTTACAATAGCAAGAGCTGATGATTCCATTGGTTGAGTCTCCAACATGACAGTTCTTCGTCCTTCTTCTGACCTTACTATCGAAAACACTTCATTGAGGGATGGCAGTGGGTCTCTCCCAAGAACTTGAACTCGTACTTGGTCATATTCCACATTAAGTCCAGCTAGAAATTCAAAAATTCTTTCCCTTTCAACAATCTTTTGTAACATATCAACATCTTCACTGCACTTCATCTTGAAGTTTTGTATATGATCTAGTTCCAACCACATACATCTCATAGCATTATAATACTCAGTCATAGAGGATGCACCTTGTTTTGTAGCGGAAATCTTTGTCTTTATCTCGTAAATTTGTGCTGCGTCATGCACCTTGGAATACGTTTGTTTAATAGTATCCCAAATCTCCTTTGCTGTTGGAAGAAACATGCAGTTTGCACTAATTTCAGGCTGCATCGAATTCCAGAGCCAGGACATGATCATCGAGTCTTCCTCATCCCATGCAGCAAATGTGGGATCATCCTCACTCGGTGCAGGTCCTGTGAGATGCTTCACTGTTCCTTTTCCCTTCAAAAAGGTCTTCACAAGTTGGGACCAGATCAAATAATTTTTTCCATTCAATCTGAATGGAGCCTGAATATTCTGGTACTCTCCTGATGAAGGTTGAACGGATGAAACACTAGTTTGTGCTTTCGGAATCGTAGACATTTTTAGGACCAAATGATCTGGAGTATTGAGTTATCTGCTGAGAGTGTTTCAGACAGAGTGATGAAAAGGATAGTAATTTGCACTCAGCAATTAAGGCTGTGCAAAGGAATTATGATCTGGCCATCAAGGCCGCAGACTAATGAAACCCAGAAAGAGCAGTAGCTCTGATACCATGTAAAAGATACAGAGAGGAAAAGATGAATATTGCTCTGTTTCAACAATGGATACAGTGAGGTGCCTTATATAGGCATACAATTAATGGGGAAGAGGAATTTTCCTAATATAACATATTCTATATACATCAATACAAGGATTTACTGCATGATTTAAGTGATCTCCTAATTAGTTGAATTAGGAGATTAGGGAACAGTCCCAGGATTATGGAAATCAAATATCTCGATAATCATGTAAATAAGGAAGTTGATTTCCAAAATATTTCAACATCAACTAATTAGGAATTCGGACTCTTTTAGATCGAACTAAGCCACCATTGTAGAAGACGAGGTATAATTCGGAACATCATATAGGATTTTAGGGCTTTTACTACCTAGAGGACAGGGGCGGACACACATGGGGACCGCCCCCACATAAATTTTTAATTTTGCAATTTCACCCCTATCTTTATGTTGGTTTTCAATTTATCCCCCACTGATTTTTTAATTTCATCCCACAGTTGTGATTTCATTGGTGCCAACCATTACTTTTTAGCCCCTTAGTTAGACTAATATATACCTCAGCCCCCACTCATCCATAATTCTGGATCCGCCCTGCTAGAGGATATGGCAATTTCGTCTTTGGAGATCCATTTATTTGGATGCCGGTATACACCTGGGCACCCTTGTTGGTTTGTCAAGATTCTCCGGTGTTGACCGACAGTGCCTGTCTTCGAGGGAGTTATCGTCGTCTTCAGAGGTCACTCGCTAGACACCGCTCTGTTCTTCTCAAATCCGTAGAACGTTTTCTCAAATTTTCCCCTGTTATATACTTTAATATCCGTTCAGTGCTTATGGCGGGATATGTTAAGAAATATTAGAGTTTTTAGGGGAAGAAAAAAAGGGCTAAAATGAAAGAAGAGTAGGTGGGAGGCTATTGGGTAATATTACTGTGGCTTAATACGAATGATATTGGAAAAAACAGGTTATAGTGTTTTTTTTTTAAATCGAGCTATAGCCCCCACCAGTACCCACGGGCATCCGCCCCTGGACCTAGCTGCCTGCTGCAGGAAACTCAAAAAATAAACCCCGAACGAGGGAAAGACAAGCTCCTTACAATTAATCTAATTGTAAGACACTTAATTCCAACTTAAGAACTAAGTTAAGATCTGAAGCATACATAAAAAATTTACATGAGAGTTTTCAGACTCGAGCACTTTCAAATCGTGATCTTGGCACTTCAGGATAATCCTCCCTAAATTTGCTAATTTTAAATTTGAGAGTGCGAATTGGTAAATACAGACTACTTTGACTATCTTTTATAAATAGATCTGGGTTTCGCTAACCCTAAGATAAAAGGTAGGGCAGCAAGTTAAAACCCCCAAACCATAAACCGGACCGAACCGTGCTATTTGGTTCGGTTCGGTTCAGACGGATTTCCAGTTCGGTTTAGATTCCGTAAATTCCAAGCCGAGATTAAATGGTTTGGTTTAGGTTTCCAATTTTTGCAAACCGTGTATATAAATAACGAATTATTATATATAGTTATAGTTATATATACTCAGTTCTCATAATTCCGCACACTATCTGCTCTTTTCAATTTGTTGAGTTCATACTTTGCAATCTAAAATTCAGGCGCTGTGATGTTGGTTGCTGAAATTCAGTAATTTGAAGGTCTCAACTCAGAACAGTAATTATTTTAAAATAGTTCATCTTAGACTTAGATTTATTGTCATATATATCATCAGGAAACTAACTTTTAAGTTGTAAAATCTATCTTTTTTTTCGTTCATGTAACCAACTACAACTAGTGTTCATACTTCATAGTTCATAGTTAATTATGGAACACAACTGCCTCAATGGAATCTGGAATTGAAGTAGGTGCAGTCACTTTATGTTAAAAGCTTAGTGACCTTAACTATCTCCATTCTGCTTAAATTGCTGTTTGCTGTTACTCATTTAGATGGATTGAGTTTCCTCTTTGTGTTGTTTTGAGGTAAATTTGTGACTTTTTGAAATTTTCAGGACTAAATTTCAATCATAGAAAATGTGATCAGGTTAACCGTGGTTCGAACCAAAACCGTTTGTAAGTGAACTGAACCGAACCAAAAACCGTTTATAAATGGTTCGGTTTAGGTTCGGATTTTTCCCAAACCGAGAATTTAGGCTTGATTCGGATTTTGGTGCAAACTGAACCGAACCATTTGCAATACACACACATATAAAATACATATACATACACATATTCACATATATATATATATAAGATATATAAAATATATGTATACACATGTATAAATATATATATACACACACACATATATAAATATGCATATATATGTGTGTGTGTGTGTGAGTCTATCTTATTAGTTAGAACTCTTGCATTAAATGAACACAGCAACAAACCTTTTCCCAGTTTGACATATTCACGAAATGAATGCTTTACAATATTACAACAACAACAACAACAATATCCTAGTGGCTTGGACTTTTGAAGATAGCTGCACACACACTCCCAATCATGCCAGGTGTAAAAGCTTAAAGGTGACTTATGGCAAATTTGTGTCGCCATACATGCACAGGAAAAACACCTCTAGGAAGAATCTTTAATACTCGAAAAGTCAGAATAAAACTAACATTCTCACCTTATCGACTGGAAAAATAACTTGGTAGTTGGTAGAAACGGATTGGATTTTAATAAATCATATAATGAAGGGTCAAATGTTAAGGTGCCTTACATTACAAACATAAAATGAATCAAGTGCACAGTTAGAGGGTAGATGCCAAAGCAACACATTATGAAGTAATGAAAATGTATGTTCCTGAGTACAATCTCCCTACTAGTTGCTAAGCATCAAAATGGTACATTTTATGTAGGGTTTTTGATTGACAATACTTACACATTTTCACTTTTCTGTGGAACATGTGACCAAATATGGAAAGATAAATGGAATGAAGTAAACTGAAAAAGGAAAACCTGCTCGGCAATGCTTGCTGCTTCAGCATACGCATCTTGAATGTTCTCAGCAAGCCTATGCAGAAAAATATTGGAAACTCCTCCTGCTGCCACAATAAATGGACCGGTGGCTAAAGTAATAAGAGCTATCTGCCAGCAGTTCACAAATCCAATTACGAGACCACTAAAGAAGGTGGCCATGTTATGAATATAATTTCCAACCTGTCATGTCAAGAACAACGGCAAATCAAACAAGATCCTTCAAGGAATAAACAAGGAAGCTAAATTTAAGTATAATCCTTTACACTAAACATTTTACTTTGTCACCTTCTCACTTAAAGCAGACTGGATAAGCAGCACGTCACTCAATACTTGGCTAACGATATCTCCATTATTTCCATAAGTATCAAAAAAACTCATGTCCTGATTGAGTAGTACTTGCACATACTTTGACCTTATAACAGCAGTCTGCCTCTCTCCAGTAAGAATCCAGCATGAGACCTCTATTTCACGAAATAAATGAATACAGGTAGTTGTACGATACAGTTAACATGAGACCACAAAAAGAATAGGGAAAGAAAGTTAAATGGATAATAGCTCACCTATCCAACCAAATGCAAAAACACCAATAGCAACATAGACAATGGCAAAAGTAAGCTGCAGAGATAACATATGAAGGTTAGATTCCTTCTTTTTAGAGAAAACTTCAATTCCTACTTCTGCAAGTATTTTGGTAAATGTGACAGTTCATTCCGATGGCAATCTCCAAGCCACAAATAAATCGTTGCTTCATGCAGACACCACACCACAGAATTCAAAAGGAGCTTCTTTTGAATGCATGGAGCTTAAAAACGGAAGCCACACATAGCCATCCAAATCATGTTCTTCGGGACATAAAGAGGGTTGCATATGAAAAACTACGGGTACCCCCCAGAAAGGGTTGGAAGAAAAGTCCGATGTTATTTCATTGCCAACAGAAGTTGTAGAAGGACCAAGCCCATCTGCAGGATACCTCAAGCTAGAGAAGGCAGTTGTTTTATACAATATCAATATCTAATATATGATACAACTTACATAGAATCCCGAAAGTCAAGCGAAAAACATCCACTGATCCTAAGAAAAAGATACAAAAATGGTAATGCCCAATCCTGCAAAACCCTAGCATGCACACCACTAGAGAATGTTTCCCTTTGCAATTCCAATAAACTAAACATTTCCTTCGAAAAAATTATTGTCTGATCCTAAAAGGTTACTGCTGAGCTTCTTCTTTTTTCAAAAGTAAAGAAGACAAAATTCAAAAATCTCGTCCCAGTCCCCGAAAAAGCTATAAACTATAAAGCCCCACTTGCCTGAATGACATGAATTGATGTGGCCATCTCACATCTTTGCCAGATCAACTTGCTCTACCAGACAAAGGTATCTTTGTCGACTTTAAGCAGTCAGGGCTAGGGGACTCTGTCTAAGCAAATCACCCAGCCGCAGCACATGCAACGGTGCAACTACTCATACAACATCCCGTTGTCTGGGAAGATATTATCACCAAGCTTGATTACTAATTGCCACTGTTTCTACACAAACAGCAACCTCGACTTTATACAGCGAGGAAAAAAATTCCGGCCCCAAAAGTCATCCTTCACGTTTTCAAGTTGTGTTGAACTTTTAACAGTCACGTAATTACCCCTTGAAGTTATATTAGATAACCGAATCTATAAGTCATATCTACAAATGCACAGACACACAAGGAATTTCTTAACAATTCTAGTCAACAACATGATGGCAGTGGACCTAACTGATTAAGTGAGAAATTCATGGAAAATCCTATTGAAGAAGCATAACCGCTGTCAGTCAAAATGCAGAATCAGGGGCTGAATTGGTGTGAGAGCTGTGGTCAAGATACACGTGTGATCAATGGAAACAGCATTCTAGGAAAGACCCACGATTATGCCCACAACTATGCCGTAATTCTGCCATATTCAATGTGCCAGCTTTTCATCGGAATGTCAAAATCGAATTCTGCAAGTTTGGAGATTCCTTAGAATCTCTCTTAATTTCAGAATTTGATACTAGTAGAAATTATTCCATTTTTAGCAAATTGATTTTTCATTATTTAAGCATTGTAAGCCTTGAGGCAATTCAATATTCACTTCGTATCAATATAGTTTCAGAATTCTCTGGTTAAAAGTTGTTTGCCATACAGCATGATGTTGTTGTTCTCTTATTGTACCTTTGCTATGTCACAATCAAATGCAGCCAGTAGGTACATGTGTCATAAGGAAGTAGCGTATGGAGCGTTCTTTAAGGGGATTCAGTTAGGTCGTGAGGATGGCACTCTTGTTCAATTTATATCACGTCCTTTAACGCCATGCCGATTTCAGTGGCTATGTGACTGAACAAAATTCACCGAATCTTTTGCGGAGAGGAACGGGGGACGAGTTTAAGTATCATTAGATTGAGTTACAGTGTGTCGCAGGTGGTATAGAGTTGAGGTTTGGGTATTTGTTGCTTGATCCCTTTAATCACTCATATTGGAGGGTGACAGATAATACAACTTTCTGGGATGAACATACCACTCCAATGCACCCTTTATCACCACACTGCCAGAGTATGTACTTTTCAATATCCCATGTCATGATCCCCACTTCCTATTTTTCCATATTCCGGCTGGTAACAAAATATTGGCTGGCAATTACCAATTTTGTAATCACCGGCCATTAGTCTGTTAAATCCAGGCAATGTCGTCCAACAAAAAGTTTAAGTGGAACACCACCGTTTTGAGGGGAATAATTAACTTACATGTCCCGTGAGGATAGACAGGGCATTAGTCAATTAGCGAAAGGGTAGTTGTGTCTTTTCAATAGCGGGGCCCACTTCTAATGGTTCGTTAGTGGAGATAGGATTCATTCATGAACTCTTGTAATACGTTTTTAGATAATTCTTCTCTTTCATCAATGGAGATTTTGTTATTCTAAACTGTTCTTGCTTTTAGTAGTTTAATGAACTTTGTTAATTGGACGCTGCTCTGCCGGGGCTACAATTTGAGGAGTTTTAATGCAGGGACAGAGGCTTATTGCCTACTACAACAAGGCCCTTTCTCCAAGGCACCAGGCTCTCTCTGCCTATGAAAAAGAGTTAATGGCAGTACCTCATGCAGTCAACAAGTGGAGGTCCTATTAGGAGGGGGTGCCCTTTATAATCAAAACAATGACCAAAGTATTATGTATTTCTTGGAGCAAAGGTTGAGTACTACTATGCAACATAATTGGTTGTCTAAACTAATAGGGCTGAACTACACCATTACTTACAAAAAATGGAAGGTTGAATCAATGTGTGGAAGCTTCTAGCATTGTTTGTTCAAATTACCTAACTCCAAATTACTCAACTCCAAATTACGTAACTCCAAGTTGGTACATGACAACATTCAACTGCTTACCAACTTCAGACTAATGGACAAACAGAAAGGTTGAATCAATCAGTGGAAAGCTTACCTGAGGTGCATGGCCAGTGACATAGCCGATGATAGACCTCACGACCTCACAGGTGGACCAGGTGGTTAAGCTTAGCTGAGTATTGGTACGACACTAATTACCAACAGCATTTTGAAGACTTCAGCCATCATGGCACTCTATGACTATTCACCCCCAAGTTAAGTTTTCACCAGCTGAACAACTCACCAATAGAGCAGGTCAATACTTCTATCCGTGACAGGCACAAGATGTTGCTGCTGTTGCAGCAAAACCTTAAGGATGCCCAAGCTAGAATGAAGTACTATGCGGATCAAACGAGAGTGGAAAGAACTTTTGGGCTGGGAGATTGGGTCTACCTCAGGCTACTCTACAGATAGACTTCCTCCAGCAATCCTGATCCCACAAGCTCACTCGTAGGTTCTATGGCCCATTTTAGGTCATTGAGAAGATTGGTAGAGTGGCTTATAAACTAGCATTACCACCTCTTTAAAGATTCATTCAGCCTTCCATGTTTCAATCTTCAAGAAGAAATTAGGTGATGAGGTGATGGCTCAACCCACATTACCTTCTCAGAGTCCAGAAGGTCAGTTACAAGTGGAGCCAGTGGCAATTTTGGGCCAAAAGCATGTGCAGAGAGGAGCTTCTACAGTTAAACAGTACTTGGTGCAATGGGCAAATACTCTCCCTTCAGAAGCTACATGGGAGGATGCAGATGCATTACAGCCAGGGGCAGATCCAGGAATTAACTAGAGTGGGGACTAAATTGGAAAGTTAAACGAAATACGTATAAAATATAAATTTTGTAAAGTTGAGTAAAACTGAACTGAAAAATCTAAACAAAACAAGGGAAAAAATTCAATTTCAAGAAGTTGAGTGGGAGCTATAGCCCCCACATATGATAGTGTGCATCCGCACTTAATTACAGCAGCATTTTTCAACCTTTTTTAGCATGAGAGCATGGTGTTTCTTAAAGGGGCAGTAGGGACTATCATGATCCCCATTTCCTATTTTTTCAAATTCCGGCCGGTTACAAAATATTGGCCAGCGATTACCAAATTTTGTAATCACCGGCCATTAGTGCGTTAAAACCTAACGATGTCGTTCCACTAAAGTTGAGTGGAATGCCACCGTTTTGAAGGGGATAATTAGCTTACGTGTCCAATGGGGATAGCCGGTGTAATAGTCAATTAGCAAAAGGGTCGAAGAGTCTTTTCGGCAGCGGGACACACTTCTAACGGTTCGTTAGATGGAGGGAGAAGGAGGAGAAAGAGGATTCCATTCATGAACTTGTAATTCATTTTCAGAGAATTCTTCGCTCTTCGTCAATGGAGATTTCGTTATTCTAATTATTCTTGCTTTAGTAGTTAAACTCTTGTTAATCATCGCTGCCAGAGCTACAATTTGAGCTCCCGTAGTCCTTACTTCCGACTCAACTTCGCCGGAAACCTATCAGAGATCCTGAGAACCTGACATCCCATCTTCTCAGTTCTAACCAACATTAGCCTTAAGCAACCATAAGAAGCAAAGAGCCACCTTATCCACTCATATCTACTTACACATGGAAAATAGAAGTTCCTCACCGTACGTGCCATCTTATCACCGTCCGAGTCTTAAAACTTCAGAGCAAGGGTACTAAGAGGAAGTTCTTCTGCTCGACTTAAAGGGTAGAACCAGTGATTCATTGATTTTCTACTGATGGATACCATAGCACCCTGAAATATGTGTGTATCCCAACTCAGGTAGCAAAATGTCAATTTCGGAATACACATTTGCAGCACACACGCAGCTAGCATTTGACAATTTCACCCAAACTAGAAAGTAACTCATACAGGCCAACAATTTAAAACAGATACACTAAGGCCAAAATGGTACAGAGAAACAAAATGCTAAAAATGTAGTAAGAAGAAAACGGGTAATGATGGATAGAAAGTAATTTGACGAAACACCATTTCCGAAATTTGGGTTTAACACAACAGCATAAATTTGATCATAAAAATCGAAATTCGCAAGGCTCAGAGAGACACTAGTACCTCTCTGAACTCGTCAAACAGAACATCCCTCTGATCATCGTGACTGTGGTGCTTCAGCAAATTAATAATCTTAGCGAAGTAATGCAAGTAGACGACCAGTGCAGTGCCATGGGCAGCAGCAGCGACCGAGCCGACGACCATCAAGAGCCAGTCGAAGCGATCGGCGCAGGCAAAGAGGCGAGAGAAGGGCACAGCAGCCGGCGGAGGCTCCATCTCCTCCGCCTCTTCCGTCTCCTCCTCCGGGTTGGGGTCGGCGCTGGTGTCGAGGTACGGCGACGGCGACTCCGGCGGCTCCGAGACCTCCGAGACCGGAGTCAGTGGCTGTATGTGCGGTGGCGACCACCCGAATAAGCCCCTGGAAACCATCATTTTATGCAGGGCCAAACCCTCACTCAAAAACCCTAGAGCATCGGAGGAATTGAATTCTGCGAAATTGAAGGTGAAGAAGGTCAGTGATTTAGTGAGAAGTAATTCAAAGGAGGTTAAGCGGGTTTGGAATCGATTTGGCCTTTTTCTCTCTCTACTTTTTCAGTTTAGAGAGAGAGAGAAAGAGAGTGGGAGCCGTCGAGGTGACTCGGAGCTCGGAAAGGCCAACCCAGTCAAATAAGGCGGGGAGATAGGGGGAGAGTTTGTTGACCAGTGAGAGAAACTTACCCGTTGTCCGTGGTGGTTGCACTCACCAACGGCGACTTCCACTCAGCTGCCACGTAATAGCTATCTCTAGAGTAGGGGTCCGTTTGACAAAATGGTTCATCAGCAAAATTGCAACACATATAGTCATATACCCACTGGTTGCTTTCTCCCCCAAGTGAGTATTCAAATTTTAAAATCTTTCGTTACAGATCCCAAACTTTCAACACTCCTTCAGCAAAGTACATTTATATTAACTTTCTATCCATATTTGACAGAATAATATAAAAGAACGTTCTTAAAAAAAATGTAAAAAGACTTTGTACTTTTCATTTTCACAACTAAATTTGTTAAAAGTTACAAATTTTACAAACAGATCAAAAAAAATGTTTAGAGTAGTAAAATTTTAGTTGGAATTTCATATATATGTAAATATAATATATTGGTTTGTTCAAATTTGGGCTTAGACGGGCTGGCGATGCTCCTAATCCGGGTTAGGCTGGGCTTGGACAACCCCAACAAAATCCGGGCTTGGGCTTGGACAAGGGTGTCAACCCGCCCAACCCGCACGAGTTGCAGTCCTAGGCATGACAGCTCTCTCTCGAGTAATTCTCACAATACTTTTTTTGAATTACATGAAATATTATGTCTAGCCGGATTCGAACCCAAGACAACATGCAGGGCCTTCAAATTATTCTACCAGTGAGCCAGCACTCATTTTGTATTTTTGCATGCTCTTCGAGTGTATAATCTTTTGCCTTGTTAGAATTTTGTGTTTGGAATAATAATGAAATAGAAAACACAAAATAAAATACTCTTATCTTTACAAAACCAAATAATGGTCTCGGTTATTTATTTACTTTTCTATGAATAGTCCCGGTTATTGTTGCTTCTTTATTTCTAGTACGAGGAGAAAATATTTTCATAATAAAAATTTCATGTATAATAAATGAAAGCACAATCCACAACATATGATGAGCTGGAATTATGTTTGAGATAATAAACAAATGATTATGGAATGATGAGAATGAGAGGAGATGTTATCTATTGAGAGAAGAAATAGATAATGAACAGTTACAGTAGTGGAAACAAATAGGTGTACTGCTTGATTGGACATTCCTTCATAGAATTGGTGTTGGGATTGGACATGTAAACCCTAGCATGATACTAATAGCGAAGCGATTAGGTTTACCTCTTGTAGTGTGGTCATTCCTTGAACGTTGTTCGAGATATTCGGCGTCGATTTTCACGCGCTTCAACTCCCAGCAGAGAGTGATCCTCTTGTGCATGTGAACGTTTATTTCCTTAACATGTGTCGCTCTTGGATGCGTGAGAGAGAAACATGTAGAGAGAAACTTTACTATAATGTATCTTATACGAGTAGGAACTAGCTCTGCATACAGAGGAAGTATCTATAGGATTTATGATGTTAACCCTTTACGTTTATAGATATTACCGAGCAGTCCCATTAGGTGCATCATGTAATAAATCTAACATCTCCCACCTGACCATGGGGTTGCGCATAACTATAACATTTTTCTCAATCTCCAACAGCTATCAACAAGGATTATGTGCGACAGTGTCGTTCGACTACTGAAAGTACCTATATTTTGGGAGATTCGATCATAAGCTAGCGCATGAAAGCTCAACCTCTGGAAAGTAACTCATAGTATAACTCCTGTATGCCCCAAACTCCATCAATTGCTATTCTATAGACCATGATAATATCTAGTACCATAGACCACACTCGGATAAATCTAGCGTACCAAAGCGTCAGCAATGAGTAAACATAGTGCGGATGCAATGAGAATATTTCCCGTAGCCCGTGTATCGTTCGATTCAGATCGGCTGTTTTCCCTGCAGTGTCCGGAAGGTCGAATCATCCATGACCTGTAGGAGGTACGTCAAAGTGGCACCACCAACCTGTCACTTCTCGACGCAATTATAACTAATAAGGATAAGAGTAAGCCTTGTCAGTGTTCTGAGACAGAGGCAGTATGTGTTTGATAATCAAAAGAACCGACCGAGAATAGAAGACAACACTACTATATATAGGGGTCTTAGGACAACGGTTACGAGGAGTTATACGGTTATATAAATACCTCGCACGTGTACGGTCGACCGCATATATACGGGTGTGATCAGGAAGTCTCTCAGATAACTGACAAGGGTCGCACGTGAGTGTAACCGTCTGCTCACGTGTGACGAACCTTACTCTAGTCTCCAAGCCACTTAGACTCTTGTCTCCCGGGTAGTTTATATGCGAGGGTGAACCTGTCTCACAGCCCCATATGCATGAATGCGATTATAGAGATAATTATGCAGTGATTGTGGGGTATCATAAAGCTTCATTGTTGATTGCCACATGGACGATGTTCGATGTACGTAGAATGCCCTATCTACAAGTGTCAATCATACTTGTACCACTTATGTTACTATTTAGCACGTATTTATATAATACACATCATATTGTTTAAACTACCACTGGGGGTGCGTCTTATCTCATAAGGACCACTATGAAGATTTTAGTTCAGTCACCCTCTGGCACATAACCTGAACACCGAAATGTCACATGCGAATGCGCCCAAAAATCAGTTATCGCATCTAAATTTTTCGAGGGACTTACATGTTTTATGGGAATCACCATGTTTCCAGTTCTTACGGTCTACCGTCATCTTGGAATCTATCTAAGGTGAATGGAATCCATCAAGTCAACGTCTAGCATAACGAGGAATATGTCTCATCTTTGCTCACATTTATGGGACCAAAGGCGATTTCTCATGTGAGTGAGTCAATATCTATGTCTACGTGACATTCTTAATGCTAGTACGGAAAATACAACATATCACGCACATAACAGCATAACATGCATAATAACTAAGAAAAATCAATTAAAATCTAACTACCGAGTCCCATCTCCTTGACATAACCCTCAAAGAGAACACTCGTAAGTGGTTTATAAATGGAATGAGCCCACATTTGACCCGTACGGATATACCCCCGATATGACCTCTTTACGTAGTACCACATACCTGTGAAATGGTACCTTATTCATATGTGTTCGGCTTTGTCTTAGTGCTTTAGTTCCTTGACAAATTTTATGGTCGTTGTTAAACATAAGGTAACAGGTTTGTCAACAACTCTCAAGTTGGCCAAAAATATTTCCAACCAAATACATTCATGCGCCATGGCAGAATAGGCAACATATTATGCCTCCATCCTCGATAGAGCGGTGCAATACTTCATATTTCTATTTCATGTGGCGGCCTCGCCACCAAGCATGAAAAATGTAGCATGAGGAGGATTTGTGTGTTTCTAGGTCACCACTCCTACTCAGCATCCTTGTATGCGACAAGTCAAAAGTTCCAAACTCTGACAGAAAAACACTTCAGCTATTTGAGTTTCAAATATTTTATAAGCAAAACGATTGGCTGCTCCAAATGATGAAGTGCTCAACATATCGATATCAAAAGACCCACCATAAACCAACAGTTCAGAAATGTTACCAACAAACCAAGTGCAGCCTGGAGATATTCAAACTCTCATCTTCATCATCTTCCATGGTTCTAGAAAATAGTACTTGCAAACCTAACGGTCACTGTGGCGGTGTAACACAATCGCGCCATGCAGGACACTGTAGTGGAAATCGGCAATTTAACGAGTGAATCTTAATAAAAAAATAATAATCAAAAGAGGCACAAAATGACTTTAAAAGCTGAGTATTTTAAACATATTTTTTTAGTCTTTTTGGTTACTGAGCCCTTGTTTGGTTCATGCTTGACTTA
Organism: Linanthus parryae; assembly: GCA_023055425.1. Lineage (NCBI taxonomy): Eukaryota > Viridiplantae > Streptophyta > Magnoliopsida > Ericales > Polemoniaceae > Linanthus > Linanthus parryae. Next base: position 91,564,509 of record JALGPY010000002.1, on the reverse strand, counting down.
TGCCTAAGTGCACATGAGAATTATACTCTTTCATTATTTTCTAGATTGAGAAACAAATTATAATAATTAACAGCTCATTACTAACAACAGTGCCAAGCAAATATTAATTTAAAAGTTAAAAAAAATATATGTGAAATATAGGTAGAGTATATGTCAAATGAGAATGTTACGTCTGTTGAAATTATGATTCTAACTCTAGCAAGCTTCTTGATGAAGCAAAGAAGCAAGGGCGGGCAACAAAGGAGCAAAGGGTAGCATCTGGGGTTTCTGCCCATTCGCACGAATGTGCTAAGGCTTTCGTACGAAAGCCATTCGTGCGAATAGTTCTGGGTTGGGAAGGCTGATTTGTTTTCCATGTTCGATTTTAGTATTATCTCCTTATTTTTTTTTTGGTTTATTCGGGCACAAGTCATTACACTAGTATATATAGGTGCCAAGGTCGTGGTTTTTTAGTGTCGCGTGGTTGTAATTGTGCATTCTCTCATTAATAAAGTCCGGGTTTTTGGGTTGTGGAGTAGCTAGTTTCAATGCTAGCAAACCATGTTAATTCTTGCGTTCTTGTTCTTGTTTTTCATTCATATTTCTCTCTCTAAGCTCAGGTTATAACAACGCCATTGAACCTTACTTTGCACTTGGTACTTTGCCTTGGGCTCGAACCTACCATTGACATCGCTGGGAAGATCCAGTCGACAGTGATACCGACGAGCAACAATCAAGACCCGAGTTGCAGACCCACATACCTCCTTATTTTCTCTGTCTCTCTCTCTCTCTCTGTGTGTGTGTGTGTCTGTCACAGCCTCTCTATGGGAGGTCACTTTGAAGACTGTGGTTTAGAATTTCCACGAATTTTAACACATAATGGAATTGGGCCGATTCTTCTCTTGAGAGCTCCAATTGTCAATGAAACAGAAATGCAAGTTCAATTGTTGCATACATAATTCGTTTTCATTTTTTCCTCCCCACCTGGTTTTGTTTGTTTACGGGAGCATATCGGCTGATTTTCACCATGACGGTGTGCATTGGCCAATTTGATGTGGTAGCTATACTGTTCATATTGTGTGTACCGGTAGCAGAGCCTGCCAACCCTGCTATTATTTGTCTCGTGATACATTTCTATACAAATTGTTTTTAGAAACCCTCAACAATCTCACTTACAAATATGATGCCTTATTCGAGCTTCCAGTGATTATATATATATATATATATATATATATATATATTTTATCTTAAATAGAATTGTTAAAGACCATTGGATTAACGTGCTGTTGAAGCCACTTCCGATCAACCAAGTTTTTGAAATTCACTGTACATGGATCATCCAGCAATTTTCGCCCAAACAAAAAATAATAAATTATCTCCTTGATCTCTATCTAATCTAAGGCCCGCTATTCATGCAACAATACTCTTATACTCCTTTGAACAGTAAAACACCGAGCTTTATTGGTATATACTTTAGATAACACCAGCTCCATTAGTATATAAATATCATATATATATGTGCAACTAGAGTGGTAGCTCAAGTGATTGATGACAAAAAAATATTTTTTAAAATAAATAAATATCATATATAGGTCTCAAAGATCTGCTAGAAGGCTTATGTACACAACATTTTTCAATTATGTGTATATTGTCACGAAGGAATATCTGGGAGCTTGAGCAGGAAATGTACTTGTGGTGGATTAATCCAAATGAACCCTCAATCCTCAGTGCTTATCTAGAACTGTTAGGTGATCCTCCAAAATGTGTATTCTTTTGATATGAAAAGAAATTCAATGATGCATGAGATGTGGCTGCATCAGCCACAAAAATAGGCAATGTTTTAACTTTTAAGACCCTTGTTCAAGTTTGGGAAGATTCAGAATGAAAACCCACATCCCACCATCATACATGCAAAACCTACAATACAATATCACTTCTACAAAGCCACTTCACAGTTCACACTTCTCAAATTAGGGCTTTTTCGTAATATCCATGATTTCCAGCAATGGTGTAGTAAATGTTATACCCAGAAAAGTTGAGACAATTGTGCAAATAAGTTTCTATGGGAAATTATATTGTGTTGGACAAATTTTTGTTTTCTCTTAGAACAAATGATGTGGATTTGCTCTAACCATACAGTACATGACACGTCAGGAAGAAAGAGAATGAGTGGCGGACAAAAGAAAGTGAATTTCCTACATATTTTTGACGTGTTCTGCGATATATTGATTAGAGCATCATGTCATATTTGCTCTTAGAGCAAGCAATAATTACTCGTTGTGTTGGGGTCTTCGAGTAAATCCAGTAGAGACTGCGGGCTAAATATTTACTCTTTTTTTAATCATATGCTAATAAAGCCCAACGAGCTCATCCCTTTCGTAGACAGGCCCAGCCCAACAGATCTTAAAATCACCCTCTTCTTCTTCTTATATTTCGAAACCCTAACTGGCCATCGCCTGTAGCAGCGCATCAACATTCACTCCGCCTTCATCCCCAGGTAGGGTTTCGTCTCCATCTCTCTATCTCTCTCTGTGCGATTGGTCTATCGATCTTGATACTCTGCCGCGTTTTACGATCCTTCCATTCGAGTTTTCACCAAGCTCTGTAGTCATTCATTCTGAGTTTGATTTGCTGATTTTGTTCTAGGTAGGGCTTGTTCTTTACCAGACTCCAGCAATGCCTCCGAAAGGTACGTCTTCTTCAGTTTGAAGTTTTGATTTCTTTTTCCTAGCTAGTTAAAGTTGTTGATAAAGTCTAATTACTGTGTTTCACTGGGTCGATGTTTGATGAATCTGAACTATGCTTTTTTGTTGGTATTTGATTTAATCTAATGACACCTTATCCATGAAATCTCTTATTTTTAGAATAACGTATGAAATATGATGTAAGAATGTTTCAAGCTTTGAGTGTGAAATGATGTAGCCATTCTGCCTTTGGGGCTTAACATAGATTCTGTGGGTCTAGTAATTGTATGCACACATACTTAAAGGTTCAAGGTTTTATCTGAAGCTAAGTTTAATTTATTAGATAGAGCCATAGAGGGTATATTTATGCTTCTGGCAGTATGATCTGCATGTTTTGCTGGAAATGAAAGGCCTAGTTAACCTCAAGGACAATTTGGCTATAAACTAATGAATTTGTGTTGCTTGAATTGAATTCTATATGTATCCCATTCATCCTAGTAAGTGTACAAATATCCTTAATGATCCGAAAACCGCGCTGTTTCACCAAGCAAGTTAGAAGGTGTCTGATAATAAATAACTCCGGGATTGAATTAGATAATAATGTGTTTTTTGGGCTGATGACCTGATTTCTTTTAGATTGATTATATCTTCTCTTGCTTTGCTGATTTCTCAAGGGGGTGCAAGCATGTTATAGCTTTTTGTATCCTTGTGATATCTTAGTCTGTTAGTAACATACATGTAACCAACTACAGGTGATAGCACAAAGAAGGCCGATCCCAAGGCACAGGCCTTGAAGACTGCCAAGGCAGTGAAGTCTGGTGCCACCTTCAAGAAGAAGGCGAAGAAGATCCGGACGACTGTGACGTTCCACAGGCCCAGGACACTCAAGAAGGAAAGGACCCCGAAGTACCCTCGTATCAGTGCCCCTCCAAGGAATAAGTTGGACCACTATCAGATTCTCAAGTATCCGTTGACCACTGAATCTGCAATGAAGAAGATTGAGGACAACAACACCCTGGTTTTCATTGTTGACATCCGTGCTGACAAGAAAAAGATTAAGGCTGCAGTGAAGAAGATGTATGACATTCAGACCAAGAAAGTCAACACTTTGATCAGGTAACCATCATTCTTTTAACACACCAAAGCCTTGTACACTAGTTTAAAGTGTTTGTACTCCCTTAATTATGTAAGTATTATGGTACCTGTGATGAATATAAGTATTACGCAGATGATAGATCTACAAGGTTAGGCAACTTCATTACCTCAGCTTGAGTTTAGACACTTCTGGTGCACCGATATGCACTTTTTAGAAGAATCCTCTTCATTCAGTAGTGTATAGGAACTAATTCCTTGTATGATAGATCTACGAGGGTAGGCAATGTTATGACCTCAGTTGGTGTTTGCGGCGCTGCAAAACTACGTTTCTGGTGAACAGATGTTGCACTTTTTAGAAGAAAACCCGCTCATTCAGTAGTGCATAAGAAAACAAGTGACAGTCAGTTCACTGTCAGATCGAACTTATATTTGAAATATCTTAACCTGGATTTTGAGAAGTTGAACCAAGATTTGAGAGCCTTGATAAATACATCCACCCACTGACACGCTCATCTCTTCCTAATGGTAGCGTGAAGTTTGTTTATATTCAGAATGATGACATGAAGTCTTGTAATGCAGGCCTGATGGAACCAAGAAGGCATATGTTCGTTTGACCCCAGACTACGACGCCTTGGATGTTGCAAACAAGATTGGAATCATCTAAACTGCCATTTGAATGTTTCATTTTGAGAACGTCAGTCTTTGTGGTATTATTATTAATATGACAATTTTGTTAGATGCATTTCTAAACAGTGCTTTTATGTCTGTTACTGTATGCTATGTGTTAAGGAATATTGCCCTTCCAGCCTCTACGTTAAGCGGTGTGGATTTCATCTGTTATCAACCAGTATCTATTAGCTGTTAATTTTGTTGCTGTGGTTAAAGTTTTAACGTTGGACCAAACCAAACAAGTGGATAGCCTCTAGATTACTTATCATACTATTTGAGTCTGAGAACTGGCTAGCCTCTATATTAATCTTACTATTCGAGTCTGAGAAGTCCTGCTAAGTGGAGTAGGTGATTTGTTTACATTTCTGATTCCAGTTGCTACTTGGAACTTATTGTGGAATGTATATGATTTGACTAGATTCCAACCTTGGTGTCATTGTTAGTACTTGTTTTCTGGAAACACCAAAGCGGAGTTTGCAGGAAAGATGTTATCCGGTTTATCTAATTTCTTAGTCCATATTGATTAGTGGTGCAGAAAATTGAAGAGGTTGAATTGCTCTTAACGCTTCTTGGATGTAGATGCAACAAGTCTATTGCATAATGTTTAATCTGCGTGAGACCCTGAATTCTATTTCTTGTTCAAGACATACACAAATTTAGTAATTTTTGCATGATCTTGCAGAGTAAGCTCTATTTTACAATACTAGGAAAAATTGTCAAAAAATTGTATTGTTTTGCCATCTAAATTACCGAGTCAAAAGTGACCCAGTTACGAGCTTAAAGTCAAACGGAGTTGAAAGAGAAGAAAAGAAGGTTGTATTATGGCGCCAATTTTTAATGAGTCTATCATTGGACTTCCTCTACATAGTTTTTAAGAGGAATCATACTGGTTCTTCTACTAATCAATACATTTGACTCTCAAAAAAGTCAATACATTTGACAAATCTTTCTTCCGCACTCTACATCACAATTTAAACCCTCAACATTATATAGCATGTAAGAGGTTTGAGAGAGCATCAATGTTCTTTCACGGCACCAAATTCTCCTTCATCGCGCAAAGCAGGAGCGAGCGAGCGCAGACCAGTTGGGACGGTTTTGCCGATAACCTCCCCCGATTGGGCTTAACTGTGTTTGAACAAACAAACAAACCTACTTATCAACTCAGGCCTCAGTATCGGGTTGAACATACTGGTAAATCTTGAAAATTTTATTTGATTTGAATGTTTTTAGATTTGGTTAATAAATTTATTCTATGCGTATAATGTTAAACTTATAATATATGTACACTAATAAAGATGAGGTATTTTCTGGAGAATGTTCTTCGGCGTGTGGGTTTCCCTGACAGATGGGTGAATATTCTGATGCAATGCGTCACCAGTGTCTCTTTCTCAGCCCTTGTTAATGGAACCCCGGGGAAGAGGATCTATCCTAAGGCTGGTCTCAGACAAGGAGATCCCCTTTCTCCCTATCTTTTTATTATCTTTTTGGAAGCTTTCTCGATCTCGCTCAAAAAATCTGAGTTCTAAGGGATTGTGTCCTGGTATCAGTCTTAGCAGGGGGGCTCCCAAACTCTCACACTTATTCTTTGCTGACGACTGTCTTATTTTCTTTCAACCCTCCCTCTCTAGTTGTGCTGCTCTTAGCTCTACCTTGGATGCCTTCTGCAAAGTGTCAGGTCAAGACATTAACAAAAATAAATCCTCTCTCACCCTTAGCCCGAACATCCCGACTGGTCTAGGGGACATTTTTAGTAACTTTCTTAATGTGAACATTGAAAGATCTGGCTCCTCCTACCTTGGCCTTCCTATTGTTAAAGGCAATAAGAAGAAAGACATCTTTCGTTTCACTAGGGAAGCTGTCTACTCTAAGCTTGAAGGGTGGAAAAGAAAGTACCTCAGCGATGCTGGGAGACTTACTCTCTCCAAAGCGGTTCTGACAGCCCTTCCCTCTTATGTGTGCTCCTCCTTTAAGCTTCCTTCCACCCTTAGTAATGAAATCTCAAACCAAATCCTGAAGTTTTGGTGGAACCCGGACAAGTCTAATCCTCTTCGTCTCATTCCTGATAGTACTCTTAACCTTTCTAAATCTAGACGAGGTCTAGGGCTTAGAAATATTAATTGGATGAATCAAGCTCTCCTAGCCAATAAAGCCTGGAGAATCCTTAACTTAGCTAATCTGCTTGTTTCCAAGATTTTGCTCCACAGATACTGCAGGAAAAAAGCCTTTCTGGACTTTGAGTGTCCAAGTAACGCTTCTTGGGCTTAGAAAAGTGTCATCTTTGGTAGGAATCTTATCAAGAAAGGCTTCAGATGGCATATTGGAGATGGATGCAGTGTCAATGTTCTGCAGGATAGGTGGATTCCCGGCTTAAAAGATTCGCTGGCTGTGACCTTTGGCACACTTGGTCTTAATTCAGATATGAGGGTTTGTGATTGGATTGAAAGAATTGATAATAAGCAATCCTGGAAGGCTTATGCTGTTAGAGAAAAGGTCTCGAACTTTATCTCCTTCAGAATTCTGTCTATCCAGCTTCCAATTTATCCGGAGAATGATCGAATTATCTGGCCATTCACAAGATCAGGAAACTACAGTACAAAATCGGGTTACAACTTCATCCAGGAAGACAATCTCATCCATCTTTCTCCAGCAGGCCACTTCACCCTTGATCAATGGCCTCAAACGCATGGAGAAAACTGGGGGAAGATCTGGGGGCTTAAAATCCCCGAGAAATAGAAAACTTTCATTTGGAAATGTGCTCACCAGAAACTTCCGACTAGATCTCTTCTCAGCCGCAGATTCTGTTCCAACACAAGTACCTGCCTTCTATGTGAAGCTGTAGAGGAAACTCTTGATCATCTCTTCTTTGATTGTCCAGCAGTCAAACCTCTTTGGAACCCTGATATCTTTGTTCCCTCTCCAAACAAGATTTTTTAAGAAAACTTATGGATTATTGTCCTCTCAAAGAACATCCGGGCTATCCATACCCTTTGGAGTATTTGGAGAGGGCGTTGCGAATTTGTCTTTGGGAACAAGGTCTTCTCGATTGAAGCTATTCGAATCTCCATGGATCATGAATGGGCTCTCATGGACAGTAGGGACCTCTCGCTCCCCCCCCATCCAAGCTAACCAACATAACTGCTGTGACCACTCCACCGTCCTTGTGGATAACGGGGAGGGTATTGAACAAAACCACCCTCTGGATATCTTCGTGGATGGGGCCTGGAATCCCAACTTCTATCACTCTAGCATTGCTCTTCATACTCAAGGAATGGATGGTTCCCCTTGGATTATTGGGAAAAAATGTTTTGCTACGAGTGCTCAGCAAGCTGAACTCCTTGCTGTTGAGCATGCCATCAATTTCACTATTCACCATAATATCATGTCCATTAACATTTATACTGACTGCACTGCTGTTTTATCTTTTCTTCAGGGACACTCCAGTCCTCCCGTTCAGGATGATCCTATCATCAACAGGATCAGGGTTCTATCGCAGCATCTTTTGTTTTGTGGTATTGCTAAGGTTAATCGGTCCATGGTTGCGATTGCTCATAAAGCTGCTAGGAATTCTCTCCTGGACAATCATCCGATTTAGCTGCTAGTAGTCTATCTTGTAGTCTTGTTTGTTAGTAGTAGCTTCTGTTGTTGTCTTGTTCTAGTCTTTGTACTCATGTTCTGTTGTAGTAGTTGCTGTTGTAGTTCGCTGTTTGGAGGTTCTTATGTTGCTGTGAGGGGTATGCCCCTTATTGTTTCTCTTTGTACTCTTTGAACTATTTCTCTGCTATGCATGGTGACTCTTTCATCAAAAAAAATAAAGATGAGAGAGAGAGAGAGAGAGAGAGCAGTGAAGTCCGACAACCGCCAACCATTTCTGATGAAAATTCGGTAAAGGTTAATTCAGAGAACAACTCCACCAGAAGACTTCCCTTTGTCTAATCTACAGCTTCAATCAAGACCCCGAGACATTTTCATGAAAGCAGGGTATCCAAAAGTCCCGATCTAGATGTCGACGGCCCTAAAACACAGCAGGAACCACAGAAATCGACTCCAAACGGTCGGAATTCGTCATCAGTCGACGACGCCATCGAGCAAGCCAGGCAAAAGGCTCTCGAATGGTGGCTCGTCTCCTCCATAGCGCCGAAAAACGGAATCCTTTGGTCATAGATCCGGCGAACTCATATGCTTTTTTTTGCGGTACCAAAAGAACTTCATTGATATATAACCATGCAAATACATAGACGATCAAGATACCGACTAACACCATACGAAGAGAAAACCTTCACAAAGGCAAGACACTAGCAAAAGAAAAAACCAAACCCAAAGACAAGGGGACACATGAAACTTATCCCCACAAACACGGAGCACAAAACAAACGATCACCCAAAATAGTCTAGGGAAATCAAAGAGTACAAAGATTACAATAGATAACAAAGATGACACCAAAGGAGATCAAAACATATCCAAAAAACCACCTACGCATCAATGAATGGGATCACAACCGACATTAGCTCATCATCAGGGATTGGGGGAAGTCCTTCGCCAGCAACTTCTTGATTAGAATTAACACCAACAACCTCCCCTGAAGCAACAACCTGATCACCAGACGAATCATGAGCTGAAGAAGAAACAAAAGCTGGACTATCCTCCTTGAATGTAGAAGCTTTTGCACGAGCCAAACTTGCTGGAGGCAGCATGGCAAGAGGAAAAGCATCAGACACTTCCACTAAGGCTTGCGGCGTAAGGGGAGCAAACTGTGGATCAAACTGAATCTGCGCAGGCTTCCATGAGAAATTGCCTTTCTTTACTTCCACTTCAACCCATTGATTAGTAGCTGAACATAAACTAGGAGATTAGAAAATCGAAATAAATTTAACAAAAGCTTCAGTTTGGTAATAAACTTGTTCTGCAGAGGGATTTTGCTGCTCAAATAGTCTTTTATTTCTGGTAATCCAAAGGATCCAAAAGATTGCTGGGATCCAATGCCAATTTTGAATGGAGCAACGAGCCCTCCTTTTCCTTAACCAGAGAAAAATCCAATGTTGAATATTAACAATATTAGAGTTAGGTTTGTAAGTGGTGGAAATAGGAGCTCTCTCCCAAAGCTGCTGAGCCACAGGACAATGGATGAAGATGTGTTCCGGGGTTTCAATGAGGTTATGGCTGTGGTTACAGTTGGGGTTAATAGAGTGGATTCTGTAGTGAATGTTAGCTAAACAAGGCAAAGAATTAGAACAAATACGCCAGAAAAGATGAAGTAAATTAGCAGGGAGACCTGATTTCCATAGTCTTTTCCAATTTAATTCATAAGAGCTGGAATGGAATTGAATACGTTTGACAGAGAGAGTAGGAGAGGAATTGTTGTAATTTTGGAGATAGTAAGCTGATTTTACAGAGAAGACTCCATTGGAGGTAGACTTCCAGAAGGGGGTGTCCTGGTTTTCATTAAATCCTATAGGGATTTGACTTATTCTAGTACTGAGCCAGGGGGGAAAAGATTATTAAGAAGATTGACGTTCCAACCATGGCTGTTCTGTGTGATTAACTGAGCCACCTTCTTGATTCTGCTATCCGGGTCAGTTTGCTTTAAACAGTCACTTATAGAGTCTCCAGGAACATCTGGAATCCATCCATCATTTCTCACCATAAGAGATTGACCATTGGCAATTTTCCTCTGCAATCCAAGGGAGAGAGTACTTCTTCCTTTACAGATGTTTTTCCAAGCACAGGAGGCTATAGAGGTAGACTTAATAGAGAGGAAATTTTACCTTTTGCAATACTTAGAAATAAAATAGGAACTGAAGAAGCTAGTTGGATCTTTAACAAGTCTCCAACATTTTTTTAGCAATAAGAGCATTATTGAAGCATTGTAAGTTTTTAAAAGCCAAACCCCCATTTTGGGTTCTGTTGCACAGAAAATCCCAAGAGAGCCAATGAATGCCTCTTTTATAAGCTGAACCTGCCCAGAAGAATCTTGAAAGTATAGATTGGATGGCATCACAATCTTTCTTAGGGAAGATGCATACAGACATAGGGTAAACTAGATAACTATTGAGAACATACTTAATAAGATTTGCTCTTCCAAAAGAGTTGAGAAGAAGGCTTTGCCAACCCGCACATTTCTCATTGATTTTAAGAATAGTAGTTTTTATAAGCTCTTTGTTAGATCCTTTTTTATCTAGAAAAATACCTAAGTATTTTCCTATGGATTCATGGGGGGTTAAACCTAAATTGGTAGAGAACTGCAATCTATCAGAGTCTGAGCAGTTAGGACTAAAGACAAGAGAACATTTGTCAAGGTTAATGGCTTGTCCAGATTGTGAGGCAAAGGTATCAAGAAGGTTCTTTATGTTACAGCTAGTATAGGGTTGGATCTTGAAAAACAGTAGAGTGTCATCAGCAAACTGAAGATGAGAAATAGTTTTATTTCTAGAGAAGGGAATGCCTTGAATTAAGTTGTCAGATTCAGCCATTTGAAGAGAGCTAGACAGTACCTCAGCACAAAGATCAAATAGAAAGGGGGATAATGGATCTCCCTGTCTTAGACCTCTATGAGGAATAAAACTGTGTGATTGAGATCCATTGATGATTAAGGAGTAGGTGACTGTGGTGATACATTGCATGATGAGTCTGGTAAAATGGGAAGGGAAGTGCATTTGAAACATGACCTGTTCAAGGAAGTCCCATCTTACTCTATCAAAGGCTTGGGAGATATCAAGCTTAAGAGCACCAAGTTTTGGGTGATGGTCAGTTTTGGCTTTGTGAATGGTATGGACTAAATCTTGACCAACAAGCATGTTGTCTTGAATGAGTCTCTGGGGGATGAAGCCATTTTGATTTACAGAAATTAAAGAAGGGAGAACATGTTTAAGTCTGTTAGCCAACACCTTAGCAATGATACGGTACAAAACATTACAAAGACTTATGGGTCTAAAGTCCCCTACAGTTTGGGGATTATTAGTTTTAGGAATTAGTTTTATTAATTTCTTTAAGTAGATGACCAGAGTTAAGAAAAGAGAGCACAACAGATGTAATTGATGTGGATATCAGGGGCCAATTTTGTTGGAAAAAAGCTGGTTGAAAACCATCCGGTCCGGGTGCTTTTAAGGGAGACATTCCAAAGACAGCATTAGAGATTTCAGATGCAGTAAACAGTTTAGAGAGAAAATTGTGCTGATCTGGGCTAAGAGTTTTTGTGATATTAAAAAGGAGGGAGAAGGAGAAAGATTATCATTCTATTGCAAACGCTCAGAGATACTAGGTGAGGGTTGAGAATAGATTTGTTTATAATGCTCAAAAAACTTCTGCATAATAGAAGGTAAATCCGAGATAAAAGAACCATCATTAAGTTTGATATTCCAGATTGAATTGAAATTTTTCCTAACTTTAGTGTATGCATGAAAAAACTTCGTATTTTTATTTCCTTCTTGAAGCCATTTGCATCGAGCTCTATGGGCCCAGAAGATTTCCTCAGAAGCTAGAAGATCATGCAGTTGCTTGTGACAAGTAACAAAATTAGAAGCAGCAATGGGGTCAGGCAAGAGGGTTTAAAAGTGAGCAATTTGATTTGGTTGGCCAAGGAGGGCCTAGACACAGCCCAGGTTCTAAATGCTTTCAACGTTATTGAAAGGAGCTTGGCCACTATAAAACAAGGGGAGCCTCTAATAGGAAGCCTCCAAATAAATTGTAGGAGATCTTTAGTTTCTGGGCACTTAAGCCACCACATTTCAAATCTCCTAGGCGGGTTGGTGCGGGAGGAGGGGGAGTTGTGAAGTTTGAGAATAAGGGGAGAGTGATCAGAGGCTCCAATTCCCAAATTGTGTAAAGCTAAAGAAGGAAATAGAGCAAGGAAATCAGAATTACACCATGCTATATCTAGTCTCTCAAAGGTAGGGGTAGAATCAAACCTACAGTTTGACCATGTAAACCAAGGGCCAATGTTTTTGACCTCAAACAAACCCCAACGATGAAGGTGATTCAGCAATTGATCAGCACCTCTAATAATAGAGGCACAAGGTCCGGACTTATCGTGAGGAAACAAAACTTGATTAAAGTCACCAATAATAAGCAGGGGGCAGTTAAAGGGTAAAATATCATCAAACTGATTCCAAACTACATCTCTCTTCTCAAAATTTGGATGACCATAAACCAGACCAATGAACCAGGACGGTGAGGTTGAGTTGTGGAAATTCATTTCAAGCAGAAAAAGATTACTAGAGGACCATTTGAGGACGATGGTGAAGACATGAGAGTGCCATGCACACCATAGTCCTCCACTAGAGCCAATAGGGTCAACAAAGCAGTGATTATCAAATCCTAATTTCCTAAATTTATGCTTAATGAAAGAAGATGGCTGTTTAGTTTCAGAGAGGAAGATGATTCAGGTTTAAACCTACGGGTCAGCGAGAAGATCTCACGAATTGCAGAGTCCTGACCCAAACCTCTGCAATTCCAACTGAGAAGATTCATGGCTCTCTTGGGGGTTGTTCTGGCACAACCACCCGAAAGCCCAATCTGGGTTTTTTTGCAGAAATGAGTGTGTTCAAGAAAAGATTCATTGAACACTCTACATCTTTTTTTTTTTTAATTTGAATTTGAAAAATTGATCAGAGAAGGGTTTGAAATTAAACTGCGCAAATAAATCATAAAAACTAAGTGTACCTTTGATAGCCTCTGGCTTAGGAGAAATCTTCTGCCTCTTACCCTTCCCTTTGAGATCAGAGGATTGTTGCCCAACTGTGTCTTTCTGCTTTGCTATCTTTTTTAGTGCTGGAATTTGCAACGTCTTTGGTTTGGGTTGAGTCTTCCCTTTGCCTTTCCCTGTCATTTTCTTGTTGACCATTTTCTTCTCCACTTCTTGCTATTTTTTGCCTACACTCCTCTTTCCCCTGGACTTCTTGGGAAATGATGGACCACTCTCTTTTAGCATCTTGTCAATATCCACCAAATCATGGCTTCTCTGTGCAGTCTCTGATTCAGGCTCAGTGGTTACAGCGGGGGAAAAATCAGGGGCTTTTATGGCGAAGCTTGCATGGTTCAACTTTTTGAAGGTGGTTGGGAGTTGTCTCACCATATTCGTCTTTGGTAGAGGATGAGAAGGGATGGAACAAGAGAGAGATTGGGTTGTAGGGTTCTGCGAAACCTGATCTTGGGACAGAGATGTGGCATTTATAGTATAGATAGGGGGAAGATTACAAAGCTCCTGCAACAAAGAGTCTCCTTTTTGAAACCCCAAATGCATGCATCTAATTAATGCCTGCTCGGTAATCCAATCGGCGTGGAAACTAACTGGTTGTGCCTGTTGGAAAGTAGAGAAATTCAAAGCACCGTTTGGGAAACATGCATGCATTTGTGAGGCTAGTGGAACGGACTGGGAGTGAAACTGAAACGTTTGAAGGAATCCAGGCTGATGGTCTTCCGGCTTGGAGTTTCCACCTATATAAGAAGGGCCACTTTCAATTCTGGGTTTTTTGGAGGATTCATTGAGGAAAGGTTCGGAGGGAGGGGTAAAGAAATTCGCAGAATCAGTTGATGATGTGGTGATCCGAGAGTTGAGTGTTGGGTGGTACAGGGGGTCCTTGGTTGGGATCTTGAAGGGTTGGGACATCGTGAAAATCATATACAGGAGTGACACTGGTGTCAAATTTCATGGTTCGAAACGGTCCATGTTTAGAGTGGAGTTTGAGCAAGTGAGTAAACATCTTTCTTTGGGGGTTTACATAGAAGGGGTAGGAGGAAAGATAGTGGGAATGCAGGTACCTGGCTTCCAACTTCTCCAGAACTTCCACCAGGTTAGTATTGCAACGTTTATTACCATGACCAATGCATCCACACCTGTAACAAACTTTGAAGATTCTTTCATAACTGAAAAAAACCCATTTCTTCTCCTCTTCTCCTGGTACATTCACATAAGCCCCAGGGGTTAAAGCTTGATCCAAAGAGATTATGGCTTTAATTCATAAACCATGCAGAATTCTAACTCTATCAAATGACCAGTCAACGACTATTAAATCTCCTGCTAAATTTCCCAATTTTTCAGCCGTATCATGATCAAATCCCTCAAGAGAAATGTTTGGAACTTGAAACCAAAGATCAGCCTTAGAAAAATCAACTTCAGAAAGATTCAAAGTAGTATGTTCAGCGTTTTTCTGATTTTGCATGTATCTAACATTTGTTGAATGGTGGAATCTCTGAAAACTGCATGGACATAGGTTATTTTTAATCGAACCGTGTCTGTGTGATTCTTTCTTGAGTACTAACTTCTAGATAAGAGTCCATCAGGTACCTGCTACAAATTGGTTTGACAAAATGGTCCATTAGGTTTAAAGCTGAACCTCAACAGAATGTACTGAGATACTCCCGATGCCCGTATAGAGCATCACTTATGGAGTATATCAATGCCACCCTTGCAGCTTAATATTTTCTTGGTTGACGAGATGGTCCCTTGCATTAGATGAGTCCAGCCAACATCTTTGCTCCTACATAATCAACGTATACAGTTTATTTGGGTTCTCTTCTCATAACTTAATTTCCTCCACGGGACCAACCTTAGAATCCCAACTCTTGCATAGCCAAGGCATATTTGGTAGACTCCCATGTAATGATAGACATATGAATATGGAGATTTGACACTGAAGATTCCTCGAAATTCGCAGACAACGGAATCCAGATGCTTTGTGCTTATTGGACTAACAACTATAATGAGAAGGTTTGAGCAATTCATATATAAGAAGCAAACTAATCTACCCGCTTAGTGCCTCATGGTTTTTGGGACTAATGGGATTGGATTGGAATGATTAACCAGATTAGATTTGGTTATCTGTACTATATGTAATACAGTACAGTACTACTGTTTTTTGCTTTGTACAGTATCAAATTGGGATTGCACTATGATCACAGTAATCCACTTAATATTCTCAAGTAGGAGGGTACGAAAATATGGTATTAAACACCAACTTTTCACCATAATTGAAGAAGCGAACTCGTATGCTAACTCCTGTAAATGAAAATAAAAAAAATATTGCGCATTGCCCTAATCTTAAGCATGCATTATTTTCACAAATAACAATATAACACATAAGACTCAAGATACATGTGTACACACACATAATTATAACTATTATTTTAACTTAATAATTTCAAAGTTTTATAATAGTACTTGTATATCGTTATAGCAATAAAATAGGAAAATAGTAGGAACATATTTAATAATAACTAATGTTACAACGAGCAAAACTCGAGGGAAAGCTATGAAAATTACTTGAAATTTTAATTGGCAACCCTACTAATATTGGACTTGTTGCAGCTGATTTCTTCCAGAATCACTTGTCACTCTCAAGAGTTCTTTTGGAGATTATACCTCGATAATCTCATATTCCGCCATGAAGTTCTTGAGCTGGAACTGTCGAGCTCAGGGACATGCTTACACAGTTCGAACAACCTTCATGTTTTCCCTTGAAGTCCGACACTCGTTGGTGAAAGTTGTTGAGTTCGACCTTCCTTTTCCTCTAAGCTTCATCTCAAGTTCTCCTCTTGGTGTTTTCACCTTGATAAGTTCTAAAGGATTTTACTGGATTGGGGCTCCTGGAGTTACTAGTTAGTTCTGGTTTCTACTTGTCTTATGCTGGTGCTCATTGCAGCATTAGTAAAGCTAAGGCCTCGGCATCCCCCTCAAACAAAGTTTTTAATTGCTTCTATTTTGCCTTTTGACATTTGTGCCTTAACATAAGTTCAATTAACATGGATGACATTCTCATCCTTCCAACTGAACCAAAACAAGCCATCCACTGTCTTCCTTAATTCCCAATTGCTCTCAGTCTCGATTACCGAAATTTGAAATTGTTGGTTTCATCCCAGGTAACAAGGCAGACTCTTCAATTTGCTTTGGTAATTAAATCACCACAACTCTGCTAGAGGACCATTATTGGAATTGATTTCTACGTCAGACTCTTCAATTTGCTTTGGTAATTAAATCACCACAACTATGCGAGAGGACCATTATTGGAATTGATTTCTACGTCATATGAATTTGTTCCACCGCTAGTATCTACTTTTTTAGATATGTTCTAGTATTGTTGGTACGAGGTTTCGGTCGCTATCATTAGTTCTGTGAAACGACCAAACCTAACTTACCTTTCGTAATTTTGTAGTGTTCTCTTTTCTTATTTAATTATATTTACATTTTTTCAGTACATTTTTCATGCATCACATGAAGTGAACCGGCTAGGCTACAAATGGTTTCGCCAACTCCAAAACCATGATCAATCGATGTTCAGGGTGACAATTCTATAATCATAACCAATCAAGAAGCAATAACGTATTATAT
This sequence comes from Linanthus parryae, assembly GCA_023055425.1. NCBI lineage: Eukaryota > Viridiplantae > Streptophyta > Magnoliopsida > Ericales > Polemoniaceae > Linanthus > Linanthus parryae. The sequence continues at coordinate 91,547,763 of JALGPY010000002.1, read as the reverse complement.
GCTAAAAAGCCGAGCCGGTTTGGGCGAGTTTTGCTCACCCATAGCCAAGAATCTCAAATTAACTGTACCAACACAAGCCTGCAACTGAGGTACTGTGATAACCCACCTTCTACATTGGTATATCAAACATCTAATATGTCCAGGGCCATTACCTGAAGTTTCCGGTTGAGATTACACATAATTGCCACATGATTGCAAAAACACGGAAACACAAAATTCAAGAAAGTATCTAACAGCAGACCCAAAATGGCTCTTGTAAGAAGTCTATTCTCTAGCAATAGCAGATATACAATGACGTCCAGTGAGTAGTAGGATTTAATGCTTTGTGGTTACGAGGGTGTCGGGAGCTGTACAACAAGGTTAATCACCGCCTGAGTAGCTTACAAAGCAGCCTCCTGCACAAATATGTAAATAACTATTTAAACCTCGAAAATTAGCAGTACACCTAACAGCTGAATCAACTACATTAGCAAGCACGAGACGAGGAACATATAACAATAATCATAAAATATATAAGGGTAACCCCCCAGACCTCGGTCTGACAAGGCAGCAAACTACAGACACATCATACATCCACGCAAGCCCTTTGCTTTGTAAATTCAGATTTTTCATTTAACACATCCTGAGTAAACCAATTATCTGGCTGAAAATTGAAGTCTGTATTCATTTCTCAGTACTAATCAATTTCACAGATCTATTGATTACCTTGCCAATTCTTATCAGGACAATGTTGGGAGGAAATACTACTACGGAAGCTGGAGAAGCAGGATGATTGAGCAATTGAGATTTGTCGAATCGATTCTTAATGTCTGAAGCTCAAAATGAATCCAGTAAAGCAACAAATTCTGCAGGTTCCTCGTCTTCCTGAATTATCTGTTCCAAGTACACCAAAGGTTAGACACCAAGAGAAAGCACAGATAAGTGGATAGGTAGCACACAATCAAACCAAAAGCTAAAGCATCTCCATCTTTTATTATTGCAAAAAAAAAAAATAATAATAAAAAAAAAGCTGAAGCATTATACAATATTGTTGGGGCCATATCAGCAACTTATATTAGGCAACTTTAAAAGGTACATGGGTAAACAATTTGAGACATCCCATGATATTAAGATGTTCTATTTCTTAAAGGACAGGGGATAGCTCAGAAGTCAGAATCCTATATATTATGCTGCTACATACAGAAAAAGGCGCTTGTACAATGAAAAACACTACATAAGCTTTATGCAAACATCTAAGGAATAGGCAAAGAGAATTAAGTTGTGTGAGGTGCTCCAGGCCCAGTCACAGCCACAGGTTAAATGACGGGCCTGCTATATCGTAGTGGCTGTAGAGAGCCAGAAGCACAAGTTGATTTATCCACAACAACTTAAAAATCTCTCCTCACATATGAGGATATGAGCTGCTTCTCAAAGTAACATATTACATTTAGGAGAGGAGAAGAACATCAGGAACACCAAAAAAAAATTCTAAGCAAAGCAAGTGGCCGCTCTAAATGATGAAGTGCTCATCTTATCGAAATAAAAGACCGCTGTAAACCAACAGCTCAAAGATGTTACCAACTAATGCACCAAATACAGCCTAAAAATATTCTAACTCTCATCTTCCTCCTCTTCCATGGTTCTAAAAAGTAGTACTGGCCGAACTAACGGTCACTGTGGCGGTCGCAGTGTAACAGAATCGCACCATGTCGGACACTGTAGCGGAAATCGGCAATTTAACGAGTGAATCATAAAGTAAAAAATAATTAATAGATGCACAAAATGCCTTTAAACCTGAGTACTTTCAACCTATTTCTAGTCTTTCTGGTAATTGAGCACTTGGTTGGTTTTACTTAGGCATATGTGCACATTAGAATTATACTCGTTACTTTTCAGATTGAGAAAAAAAACTCTAGCAATTAACAGCTCATTACTATTAATAATAATTAATAATATAAACAACAGTACCCAGCAAACATTAATTTACAAGTTAGAACAAAATGTGTGAAAGAAAGGTAGAGTCTACGACGAATGAGACAAACAGAGAGAAAGCGCAACATAGCACAAGATCCAGTCGGCGGTGATACTGATGAGTGACAATCAAGACTCGAGTTGCAGACCCGAAGACCTCGTTATTTTCTCACTCTCACAGCCTCTATGGGAATTCACTTTAAAGATTGTGGTGCAGAATTTCTACGGATTTTACCACAATATGGAATTGGGTACAAAATCATGCGGATCCTTCCTTTGAATATACTGGTCCTGTTTGTATGAGTTTATAACTAGAGGTAGAGCAAGGTCAAAAATCCGAAAATGGAGTCAACCCTCTCCTGAAAGCCGGAATTCTGGGAGAAAAATAGGACTCTGGATTTGAGATTCCAGAATTCCGGTTATAGATTAGGATTACGGATTTTTGGGCTCCAGAATCCTCTTTCCCAATGGAATTCTGGTTTTTCAACCTAACCCCTACAGATTTTCTCATTCAGTCCACGTGGGGCTTTGTGGGTGGTTAACTCGGTCAATTAATTAACTAGGAATCCTCTACACACCGAACCGGAATTCCGGATATCTTAGTGGATTCCGGGATTCATTCTCGGAATTCTGGACTTCTGTTACTTTCACAAATTAATCAAAACTGGAATCCTGATCGTTTAAGGATTCCGGATTTTTTTGTAAAAATATAATTTTTTGTTAAAAAATTACATTAATCTAGTTCGTCCAAACACCTCAGATTAAAGGAGCTTTTTAGCTAAACCGCACACTTCAGCTCATCCAAACAGCCCCCATTGTAGAATACAAAGGAACTACAACAAAGATCTTTGCTTCCCTTTACAACTATTCACAGGGTGCATAATCACTATAATATTTCTGATTCCTGAGATATCGAAATAAACATTATACAAATTCCATTTTTCTGTCTAGATACTTCAAAATTCTGAAAAATGAACAGCTCCATTTTGATTTCGACGCCCAATCAGTCAAATGTTATCTTGGACCCAAGAACTTCATAGAAGATAGGAATGGATGCTGAAACTTTGCGAACCCTCGACAAATATCCAACACCCCTCGAGGTATGTTCGTTACTTTTTATTTCTTATCATTTTTCTATGTAAGATAGGGCACTCAAAAGACATACGTGTCCTTTGAATATAGAGATTATCAACGTAAGGGTCAATTTCATGTTATTACGGCAAGTATTCTCAGTTTCCACTGTCACATCTAAACTAGCAGTTTTCAAAATGCCAAACTTTTTGGATGTCCCCATCAACTCCAATTAAGAACTTTTTTTCCATTTTGTAACCACATGCTGATCATGCTGCATCAATTGCTGAGCAAATTCCCATTGTACGCTTGAATGTACAAACAACCTGAGAACTGGACGTTTACTCTTTTCTTTCTCGTCATTCTAACAATTTAAAAGCTTAAAGTGCTTAGGACCATAATTTTAATCATTTATCTAGAACTACAGACGTTTATGCAAGAAAACAACTTCAACTTATCTTTTAGGAGAGCCCAATCAATAGAATACAGGGTAAAGCGGCAAATCATCTATAGTCGGATGACTCAGATCTTATCTACACACATATCCACAACTTCTGTATCAACTAAACCTGAATTCTACAACCCACTAGCGCAATTCTAAGAAAAGGTTGGGAGAAACCCCTAAACTGGCCAGTACTTCAGACTGAATATTCAGCCACCAATCATTCAAAGAAACAGGTCTTTCCTGGAACACTGAAGCCACATATGCACCCTTTACCGTGTTTTTAAATCACTAAGATTGGTAGTATGGAGCAGACTGGGAGACAAGAACATTAGAAGTAATCCACTCCATAACCCCCCTAATTTTGCAAAAGATCAGTTCTCAAGTGATAACCACATGCGTAGTCTAACAAAACCACCAATGATCTTCGCACGATACAACACCCAAAACACGAAACCAGCCCAATAATCCCTCCTGTTCACAAATGAGATATTTCTGAAAGGGAACCAAAAATTATGTCAAACCACCGCCCAGATTTTGCCCAATCAATTCCTTCAAAAAAAAGTCTTAACAGAATCCTCCAAGTAAGCTATTCTATAAAGGGTCACTTGAGGAAATGATGAAATAAAATAGCAATCCCGAAAGCGTCCTCTGTAAGAATAAGTTCCCCACTTCTAACCAGCGACCACAACAACTCGAAGGGAATCGATTCTTTAGAAAATTGACAACTTGGCCCTAACATTGATATGTCAGCTTAGACCAAAACACCGAAACAGTTGACCAGAAAGTTCAAGTTCATCAGCAGCTATATCGGTAAAGATGCAATATCTTTGTACGTATCAAATAATTCCAAGAAACAATCAGCTCCTACCCAGCCATAAACAAAAAATAATCTCGACCATAAAAATCCCCAGTGGATCAGAGAACATGAATACATCTTCTGTAAAAAGAAAAAAAGTCTTTCGGAGGTGCTAAGATCTTCTTGTTGACCTTATAACCCCTTATTAAGCATCTTGCTGCAACTTAAAATATTCACCCTAGGCTTATATTAGAGGAGCAATGTCACTCTTCTCCATTACTCATCTACTTTCTTGGACATTCATTTTAAAACGGCCTAATCAACCCAATCACTTGTTTGTCTTCCAAACCTTTCAACCTTAAAGAGAAAATCCAAAGAAGCCCTATACTTTTCTCTATTTACTGTTCCCCCGAGCAACCCTCCGTCTGCTCCTAAAATACTGCAATTGGATTCATCATCAATGCTAGAATAGGCAAACCTGACGACCACTAAAAACAACAGATATTCATAGCTCGATAGAGGCAGCAAGTAGCAAGGGGAGAAGAATATTTATCACAAAAATTACTAAAATGGCGGCAAGGGGCAGAGTCCACTTTCAAATATAAGGTATAAAGTGGCATTAGCTCTGCTTCTACAGATATGTAAGAATAGAGAGCGAGAGGAAACTATTTGTTTCAAATCACCATTAACCAGTAGGTATCTCATCTTCTAGTTCCTCATTATAAACCAATTTGAAAGCTACTTTTGTCCTTGCCACCATTACCCATAAGGATTAGTGAAGACTGAAAATATGTGTTGCGCAATTATTGGACCACACATTTCTTCAAGGTGCTTCATTTAACGATAAAATGACCGCCATAGAGAACTCACATACTTTTACAGATAGGGGAATGCCATTAACGTTATGGTAAGTTCCCAGACAGAACTAGATGTCCAAAGTGCAGGAGTCCAAAACATTGAAAGCACATAACTCATGTGAAGCTCAATCCATAATTCTAATCATTATTGGAAATTGCAGGAACCAGCAACCAAGGTAAGTGACACACAGTTAATAGAATTTTACAGATCATGACCCAACTCCTACATTTCCATTTCAATTCACATCACAAGTGAAATGACACAAACCTCGATCGAGAATGTTGAATTTCAGGAATCACCATTCTCACCAACTTGAGTCTAATTGCACTCGAAACAAACTTGGTCGAACAACTGAATGCTTGTTCTTATTTTTCTAGCACTGCAACCTATTTTTGTAAGGCCGAGATGTACTTTGAAAGACCAAGACTTCAAATATGTAATTTTGTTCCATAATCTTGGTTTCTCATGTTTCCTTACTCCTAAATACTTAAAGTAACCAAAAATTTGTATCTCAATCAATCTATTTTATTGCAAGACTTTCACACTTATTTCGTGAGACGACACGGTTCTGATTACTTCCCAAGTCATTAAAATTTGGCGATGTACACCATTTGTTTCCTATCAAACCACAAAACATTTCAGGGAGGCCAGTTTCTTTCACACATGATTGCTTCATAGATGGAAACATATCTTTCCATTTTGCTTTTATGCGACAAGGGACCTTCTGGGCAAGACCACATAGAAGCAGCCAAACCATAGTTTAATGGCTTCATCAATGAGTAGGGATATCTTCCTCTGCCTTGAGGAACTAGACTGGTATAACGTTATAGATGAAAGAGTAGTAATCTATCTAACTGGTTAAGCTAGACCATCGAAAGACTTTTGGACAAACTTAATGATATGAAGTCTCAACTGTAAGTATCAAAACAAGGAGCAATGAAAAAGCAGGCTCAGGTTTCCCAGATAAGCAGCACCTTATTCTACAACATCATGCATGGTCTCTAAAGACTTCTGGTCAAACTTAATTATCTCAAGTCTCAACTAGAAGTATCAAAACAAGGAGCATTGGAAAAGCAGGCTCAGGTTTCCCAGACAAGCAGCATCTTATTCTACTACATCCTGCATGGTCCTGTTAATTTATACTTTGAGGGGAAGAGAGGTACGATTCATGTTGAGCACCCTTTCCAGTCATATGAATGAACAGTTTCTTATGTCAGTCTTGTAATTAGGTAGCATTCCTACAGCTATATCTTCCATCCTCCCTGAAGGACTAGTGTTTATCCATGCTCCATGTCGGGACATTTATCAGCCATCCCAAAGTCAATAGTTCATATGGTATACTATTATTTAATCAATTTGGGTAATTGTTATTCAAACCTCAGCACTTCAGGATACAATCTGATTCACAACTCGTAAAATGCAATAACAATTCATACCTCTATTCAACAACTATGGTGATCCAAACTTTTAAGTCAGAAAGTACCACATCCATATATGTTATAACCACCTATTATGTTTACTCCTACAGTATAAATAGCTCAGTACACACCAAATACCACAGTTCCTCACAACCTTGTATCATTGCTACTCCTATATCTACAGAATGCATATATAATAGTGACAGAAGGCTGAACCTTAGGAAAGAGTCACCAATGCTGGGAGTGCCGACCATCACTACTTTTTAAGAAGCTCCTTTTTAAAACTAGTGTAGCTAGTTTGTCCTTGCAGAATCTTACACTAAAAGGCCCTCAAATTGACAGGAAAATCCTCTCCACCAGTCATTCATGCAGGAGTCCTATAAATACTTCCTGAAAAGTAATTTTCTTTCCAATATCAATTACCCATACATTTATTTATTTATCTATTTGTCGTATGAGTTCCCAACATCATCACATGAACTCACCTGACATTTGATTCAGGCTACTCAACTCATTTCCTGCTAGAACAATAAGGCTTTGACTACTTCACTTCTCCAAATTATCAATCGGGGAATCAGAACGTCCATAGATGAATTAGTATTCAAGAAACAGGTTAAAGAAAAAATCCAGGTAGGTGGTTCAGTTTCCTGTTTCTATAACGAGTCCCAAATTAAGCTATAAAGTATAAAGTAGTAGTTCTCGTGCTTCTTTTGGTTAGCATTTGATTATTATATCGTGAAGACATAGTTAACCAACAGGATAAATTCAGAACACACTCATAAAAGTTATATAGAAGCAGAAAAAACATGAAATCAAGTGAAACAGCAGAAAATATGCATACCTTTATGTTTGTATCCTTCGGCAGACCCATTCGATCAAGAACATCATTACTAACTTGATGCCAGTCAATCTCTTCTAGACCGCGTAGCTCTCCATCATTACCTACTTGAATCTTGCTTTTGTCGAGACTAAAAGATTTTCCTACCCAAATATACAAAACCATGTCTGTCATTGTCCCTACACCTGAACTTGGTGTAACAAAGATGAAAGCAGCTCCAGGGTCTAGATCACTGGCACAAAATGATGCAACTTTTTCCAGGCTGGGCCAGTGACAAATCACCTTTTGCACTGAATTACAACAGGAATTACTGCCGAACAACTCAGCAAAGCCAGACCACCTCTTCCCCATTTGGTGATCTCCGTAGGGTTCATCAGAAGTAGTAATCAAAGGATCTTTACCGTCACTGGAAGCGTCAGCTACTTGACAAGAAGATCCAAGCAACTTGCATACTTGCCGTGGATCTCCTTTTCCTTTAACCTCAAACAATTCATCATTTTTAAGGGGTTCACAAACAGAGTTATCACTGTTCTGGCTAATACAATCATATAGGTTCGGGAGACAACTCGAGGGAACATCTTTTTCCCTTGATTCATCAGCTCGCACTGGTAGAGAAAGACACTTGGACAAGCTACCACGACGTTCTGCAATAGAAAGTGGAGATCGCTTACAAGGTGAGGGCCTGAGTTGAGAGCGAAGCCCTGTAGTAAAGTTAACATCGATGAACTCCGAAGTTTTAGTAATGGACTGAGGAGAGATTTTGGATGGGAGGAGGGCCAAGCTAGAGAAACTAGACACAGTTGAAGATAGAGATAGAGAATCTGGTGCTTTTGATGGAGATGGTGAAGGGGAATCAGAAAAGAAATTAGGACTACTGCTGGAATCAGAAGAGATTGAGTCAGGGGAGGTGGACGAAGACAAAAGATTGGGTACAGAATGTGAACTTCTGGTCCCAGAACTACTAGCACCAGCCTTTGACATAGTTTCTGGGTGAACTCTGGAGAAACCCAACTTTGGAACTGAGACAAATTCTTTCATACTGCCAGAAGCAAACTTACGCCTCAGTGCACTCCAACTGCTTTCTCTTTCAGGTAGATGTGTTTCTTGTTCATTCCCAGATGACGAAATGGGAGGCACAAAGCCACCACTGATTGCTTTTTGAAAGATTTCGAAGTCGATATCATAGGAAGTTACCTTCCTTTCACCTGTCAGAACTTTACTGGATGATTCAACAATATCTACCCCATTATTGAGTTTATCCATCAATGGCAGGAGATTAGAGAAAGCATCCCAGAAGTATGGTGGTTCTTCCCCTTCATTAACCATAATTATTGGCCCCTGCACTTTCTCATAGCGAACAATTTGGCACACAGCTCCCCTCGCATCCCTTTCCATGATTGCTTCACATTTCTTACCAATCCAAACATAAATTGCAGAGGGTATGTGAAGGATAAACGCTCCTCTAGAATCCAGAGCAGACCGAGAAGGATCACTTAACATTTTTGGGACAAGATGCAGAGGATCATACGGCGAGTGTGGGGCAATCCTATACATTCTTAACAATGAGCTAGGGCTCAAAGGAAAAGCGTGCACTCTCTTCTGGCACTGTAACAACTGGCAAGCAAAACCCATATTTGGATCAGCGATTCCCCTGGCTGCCTTCACGTACTGAAATGCATCATCAAAACTGTGTCCTTCTCTCCACATAAGATAAGCTATTACCAATGACGTTGACCGCGAGACACCTTGGCAACAATGAACAAAAATTCTTCCAGCCTTTTCCCTTACATCTTCAAAGTAATCAAAAACGTCATACAATATACTGGTAATATCTTCAGAGGGACTGTCCTGCAACCAGAGAGTTCTATAGACAAAATCCGATTTGAAGTACTCAGCGCAGACAAAACCCACACAGTTGAGTATATGAGTTATGCCATTCCTTTTAAGAATGTCCTTATCTTTGGCAACTGCATCTCCACCTAGATAGATATGTTCTGCAACCTTGGAACACTCTTTATCAAACAAAGCAATCTTTTCCCTCTTAACAAGCCCGCCATTCTTGTCTGAGCTTCTTTGGATCGTCGACAAATCAAGTTTTAATCTCTCCCCACCCTTGTTCAAATCTCTCCCACCTGGGGTGATAGGGATTGGCCATTCACCAATGTCGTCGGACCCAGCCTTTGGCCAATCGTCCAAGCTCCGGCGAGTAATGGCCAGTGGTTGTAATGGTGGCAAACACGACCGAGCCTTATTGTGAGATCTAGGGGTTAAGGGAGTAGGCAACCGCCTGCTAGGCCTACCATTACACCCACTGGGGTCTACACCATCTTTATCAACATCAACACCCAAATTCTCCAATGTAGATCGAGAAGAAGACCACGATGCTGATCGCCAATACATTCTCCGGCAGTCAGGCAAGGGAGCCTTGGAGCCGCCACTGCCGCCAACATCCCCACCACCACCACCACCTGATGAAGATGATGCATCCTCGGTACCCGACATATCCCCTCCAAATCCCACACAGAGGAGGAGATAATCAGATGGAAAAAGACCCAAAATCACAGTTTCTGAGTTGGGTTTGTAGACATTGGATTAAAAAAACGTACGGAAGAAAAGCATCTGGTGGGTGGAGTCCACAAATTTCACCTGCGATGCCAATTAAGCAACAAATTAACCAAAACCCACAAATTAAATCGTCGTTATAGGAGTGAACTGAATCTCAGATTTGGTGACCCAGTGAAGAACACAAAACCTAGACACTGAAGGTACATACAACACAAAAGCGCCACGATCCCATCAAACTAGAGAAGATCGAGATTAACAAACTAAAGAAAAACAGTGTGTCAATGCTTTGCAATTACAGCAACGGGCATGATATGGCAAAAAAACTGTGCGAATAGGTAGGTATCTATGTGTTACTGTGAGTGAAGAAACAGATAGAGAAAAGGGTTGAAGAGATGTGGTAACTGAAACTTACATGGGTTCCTTTCGCTGATTCGACGATGAAACGGACGGTCAGAAGCGAGGGGCGGACCGAGGGAGGCTGGAGAGACCAGAGCGACCGACCGAGCGAGCGAGAGAGAGAGAGAGAGAGGAGAGTAATAGTATCACAACACTCTTTTTCAACCCTGTTTTGATTTCTTTTGATCTTTTTTTATTTAGTACTCCACTCCGCAATAACTTTGCGAGTGAACATTTGAGATTTATGACAAGCTCTCCCTCTCCTCTCTCTCTCTCAATCAAGTCATGTGAAATCTGTGAGAGAGTATTTTTCTAATTTTGTAAAAGTGTTGCAAAATTGGTGATAAGTTAATGGGAGAGCAATTGTAGCACATCGTTAAATCTACCGGATACAAAGATCCAAGCAGAACACTTTATCTGAGAGATAGAAATACTAGATACTTTCATCTTGCAGCAACGATCGCTCGAAGCCGGAAGCAAGTTACCAGCCTCCTTCAGGAAAACGGCGGTCTCGACACTTCCCAAACTGAGATAAGTAAAACAATGGAAGATCATTTCATCAAGTTGGTAACAGACGTCTCTCCTCACCAGGGACTCGAGGTTTCAATCACATTGACGTTACCGCTTTCCTAGAAAGATTTCTCTCTCTTTCCGGACCAGTCTCTGTTTCTTGAAAGTAGCTTCTTTGTAGAAGAAAGTAAAATATCACTTTCCAACTAGGAGCCAATGAATCGCCAGGTGCTTACGCAATTATTGCTGAATACTATCAAAACACGAGGACATAACAGGACAACAACTTACTGAAGTCATCCTCTCTACCCTCCACTCTAATCACACGTTGAGAGAGATGAACAAAACCTACATCACCGTGATTCCTAAGATCTCCAATCCCGAAACAGCTTCTGAATTCCAGCCAATCAGTCTCTGTAACACCATCTACAAGATCGTCTCCAAAGTCATCGCTAACCGGATCAAATCAGTCATCCATTCCCTTATCTCAAAAACACAAAATGCTTTCATCTAGGATCGACTGATCACCGATAACATCATCATTGCGCATGAAATCCTATAGTACATCCGCAAACAGAAGCTCACGAAAAAAGGTAGCTTCGTTCTCAAACTTGCCATGAACAAAGCCTTCGACATGATTGACTGGAATTTTCTCCACGCAGCTCTCCATAAAATGGGATTCCTAAAAAAGATCCTTCAAAGTATCATGCAATGAATTGTCACTGTGTCTTCAACTATTATTGTTAATGGAGAGGCCACATCCTTCTTCAAACCCTCGAAAGCTCTGCGACAAGGAGACCATTTCTACCCTTACCTTTTTCATAATGGCACATGTATTTCTCTCCTGCCTCCTTTCCAAGGCAACCCAGGAAAATATATGCGAAGGCTTGTCAATCGAAAGGAAGGGTCACAAAATTTCTCACATTTTCTTTGTTGATGACTTATTTATCTTCCAAAAACGTGATGCAACCAAAGCCTGGATTTTAAAATGGCTTCTTCAAGAATTTTGCAGTCAGTCGGGTCAACAAATCAACTTTGCCAAGTCAGAAATCTTCACAAACCCCAACATGACCGCTGAAGCCAAAAAGGACCTCCAAAATATTTTTCACATCATGAACGAGGAAAAGACAGGGAAATACCTTGGATCGATGATGGATTTTACGCTCCCAAAGAACGAAGTTTTCAAAGGAATACTCCAAAAACTTGAAAATAAACTAAAAAATTGGAAGAGGGACTCTCTTTCCTTTGAAAGGCGTTGTGTTCTCATCAAATCCATCCTGGACGCAATCCCTACCACCACTGCTCGGTCTTCAAAATTCCGGTAAATGTTCTAAAAAAATTAAAATCAGTCTTGATTTCCTTTCTCTCGCAGAACGGAAGCAACAAAGGAATCAAATGAAAAAATCGGGACTACATATGCACCCCATGCTCCCAGGGTGAACTTGGCTTCAACGATCTCAAGACTTTTAAATAGACTCTTCTAGCCAAGAAACCGTTCTGAATTTGGGACAAGCCAGAACTCTACTTATATGGATTCTAAGAGGGAAATGTTGCATCAAAAAAACATTCCTCGAGACAGAGTTTAACAACAACGCCACTTGGGTATGAAACAATTTCATTTGGGGAAAAGAACTCCTAGCTAAAGGGATTAGATGGGAACTTGGAGAAGGTAAGACAATAAAACCTCTCTCTGGCTACTGGATCCCTCATATTAAACCCCAACATGATCCCAAATCGGGGGTTATCCGACAACCTCACCGTTCACTATATGTTCAATAGTCTTAGAGAACAATGGAACTCGACTTTAATCCGTTGCTTTTTCGATCAACCAACCAGCGAGCGCATTGAAAATATTTCATCTCACACTCTAAACAGAAGGACAAACTAATATGGGATCATCACCTCACATGCTCTTACACGGTCAAGTCTGAATATCAAATGGCAACCAAGGATAGAAATGCTTCCATTCAAATAATGTCTACCGCGGAACTTGATAGCTAGAAAGAAATTAAAAATGAACCACCCGCCAAAGATCAAAAGGTTCGCTTGGAAGCACCTTCATAACATGCTCCCCAAAAAACTCAAGCCTTTTGAAAAGGAACATCATCACGAAAACTGTTTCCCCGAGATTCTACACTACAACGGAAACTCAAATTCATTTTTTCTACAAGTGCATGATGTCCCAACAGATTTGGCAAGGCTCGAGACTTGGCATAAACTTCCAGAATGGCCAGCCAAAATCCATTCTCAACCCATCTATGAATCTCTTAAACTCACTCTCAGAAGAAGAGGATAAATGTTATGTCGTCCTCGTTTTATGGCATGGCTACACAGGAACAAAGCGGCTATGGAAAACCTCGTTTTCCCAACCCTCTAAAACCCTTACAGCCTTTGTAACACCCCCAAAAACAACCAAGGCTGAAGCCCGGGGATGTTACTCCGTACCCAAGATTAAACCCACATACAAGGTGGTTTAAAACAGATAATCCAAACATAACTTTATTAAAACTCTAAACTTGTGCCTCAAACACCGTCATACAATCCAACTACGGTTTAATGATACTAAAGAAGGTCTAAGAACTAAGCGTGATGTTACTGATCATCTAAGTGATGATTCGCGTCTCTGCTAAGTTATGCTCCCATCTTACACACCTGTGGTGCAAAAAACAAAAGAGAACACCACAGTTTCCAAAGTTAGCAGAAAACTGAGTAAGCAACACCCAAGCATGTAAACAAATTATGAGACAATTTGAAAAGCAAAAAGTAGTTGCAGTAATTTAACTAACTCTCAGTGAAATGAAAGCTTTGACACTTTATAAGAAACAGGGAAGATTTCAATTTCATTATTTGGATTAGGAGTTTCCAAAATCTAATATTCATCCATCCTTTTCCATTAAAACCAAAATCACATTGTCAATTTGTTGTGACGGGGAAAAAGAACCAACCACCTCGCAAGCATCCAGGGCCTTAAGTGTCGACGCCCCCTTACAGACTTCTTTTGGCCAGAAGAGTGAGTACAATGAGCTATCCGGGGACTTGCAACCGGATTAAATAAATTAATTGGACGAGAGACCGAAGTCAATACTCCCAATGCCAATAGTAACCATACAACATAATCCCCACACAACTCTTCCACTTTACGTTATTATCTATTAATAGATTGCAATGATATTTTCAGAGAAACATTTCAACGATTTGGAACAAATATTCAGGTAACATATATTTCACGTAAAATTCATTTTGAGACAAGTAGGAAGAAAATCATTTGACATGAAAAGAGAATAGAGCGCTAGGCCTGGAATGTTTACTTACCCCCTCATGGAAAAAGCAATCCCTCTAAATTCAGGAACTAAACAAACATCAGGAATAGACTCGTGAGTGTGAAGAAGAAAAATATATGATAGGCATTGTTAAACAATGTAAAGAAAAAAAAATGGAAGAGAACGGTGAGATACACATTGATTTTGAGAGACTTAGGAGAGAGAGAGATAGAGAGAGAGAGAATGATTAATAAACAACATTGAAGCCTAAGTGATTCACCTCTTATCTCTCTTTCGCAGTGCGTGAAAAATAAGCAAAATTGAGAATTTCAACCATTGACCAGCCATGAGAACCATTTATAAACCGGCGAAGCACACCGCCTTGAACCTAACACCGCTTCCTTCCTACCTCCATTAAATACGACGATTCGATCGGAACCTAGAACAAACCGACCCCTCCCACATATCTGAATGAAAGAGAGAGAGATAGAGAAGAGAGGGAAATAGAGAAGATCGATGGAGAGAGAGAAAATCGATTTCAAGGCTTCAACTACTCAACTCCGCCGCGAGCCTGATTGAACGGTCACTGCCACACCCACCTCCGGAGATATCACTAGAGGTGAAATCTTCATCTTACAGTCAATGAGGTATCTTCATGGTCTTCTCATCTTCTTGTTATTCTCATAATTCTTTTTCATTTCTATGGAGAGCATAACTTTATCCTTCTTTGATATTTACCTTTCAAAAAAATCCTTCTTTCATATTCAATGGTCCTTGTCTTATTTATTATTATTTTTCATTTTATTTATTTTTTATTTTTTTCTTTATATATAATTATTTTTTACTGATAACTATACCCTCACTTAATGAATGGTGTTTGGATGAATTATTTCTCCAATATAATTAAGTATGATTTATGATAAATGGGGGATGTAATAAGCCTAATCTAGAAGTGGGGGTTGCAATGTGTTAGTTTCACTATTGCTATTACTAGAGAGGTCACGCCCACAACCTGATCAGTGCCTTCATTGCTTCAGTCATCTACCCGAATAACTATTGCTATTGTCTCATAAGCTGCTCTTCACAGAGAGTAAGGTCATAAAATCTTCCAAGTTTGAAAGTATGTACTCTTAGTGAACGTAAGCATAAACCAATCCAAAGATTCTAGATCACGACTCCCTCAACAATGAAAACACGTCCAAACGAATCATATAACTCTAAAGACGATTTATAAACAAGGAAATTTATCGTTCCCTTAAAAATAGTTAAGTAACAAAACTACAAAACTAACCTCCCACGGTCAGAACTACATCCGAATGGTACAGAACGTGTCATCTACCAAGGCAGAGAATTGAAGAGATAGTGTACAAGACTCCAAGCGACATTGGTACCCCTACTCTTAGACACTTAACCATAGCCTATGATATATGATATTATTCGATGATTCTCTCTTCGTTGCTTTCCTTCCAACATCTATTGATACAATTTTCCTCGAACTGAGCAAATTGAAAAAAAACTGCCTCTTGTGAGACTCGAACCCAAGATCAACTCCAATACCAACAAGCACATTAACCACTGGGCCAACTGTCCTTTTGTTCTTTTCTTCCAACCCACTAATAACATTAACTAAATAACAGAATAAAGAAAAGACAAAACAAAAGAAATAAAAGAGGAGCAGTGGGTTGTTTTACCCGAAGAAGGAGAAGAGACGGGGATGGTGGTGGCGAGGCCGACGATGGCGAGTCTGAGGGTGGCAGACGGAGGGACGGCGGCGTCGGGCTCGGCGTGGGCTCGGATGAGCTCTGCTCGGTCGGGCCCGTTCGGGTTCCGGTGACCCAAACAGAAAAACGAGGGAGAGAGGGAGAGAGAGAGAGAGTTTGAGGGTGAGGGAGATTGAGAGAGCTGATGTTGGTATGAGAAATCTCTGAGATTGAAGGGGTTTTTATGAGCTTTGGGTGTAGAAATCTGGCAAATGAAGGAGATCCACTTCTTGTTCATCGATTCCGAATCAGGACTAAAAATTGGCGAAATTGGTTTGCTTTGTGCTAAAGTATCGAGCTTTGATGAGTTTGCATCAGACTGGGAATGAATTGGGACAATAATCAGTGACTTTGATGGTGTTTTGAGGCGGTGGTGTTTGGGCGGTGTTGGTGTCGGACAAGTCTCCTGCTCATCGCAGGAGATGAGGAAGAATATGATGATTTAAAGTAAAAGACACTTTCACCCCCCTTGGTTTAGGAATAATACAACTACCACCCCCATGTGTAACTGAAAGACATACTATAAGTTATGAGGAAATACATAAAATCCCCTAATAGATACTAAAAATAAAAACTAACTCTTAAATAATTAACCCTAACTTATACTAATGTCATATTAACACTTAATATTATTGAAGAATACCCGTTTCTAAATAACGGGGTATTTCAGCCTTGGTTCATATGGAAAACACAATGACATGTTCAACCACAAGTGTATGGTCCTCGTGTGTAGTAATAGTGAATAGAGGGTTGTCGACTCCCAAAGAGCTTGTTGTGACTTTATTAGGATGATTTAATCTATGTGGGCTAGCAAGTTGAGTGTTTTAATAAACTAAGAAAAATAAATAGCAAAACTATTATTAAAATTTGAGATTAAGTGATGAGACAAGTACCAGGATTTCTCTATGATCACTAGGTGAATAGCGCTAACGAATTATACTTTCAAACACAGATGATGATTTAATGTGCCAAACGAGCAACACTACTTTGAAGATTCCTCAACCAAAGTCTATGTCTATGAATATGAATTGATTCTTCTAAATCACAATTCGTTGACATGCAAAAATGAACATCTAATTTCTACGCAAAGTTCATATTCAAGTAGGTTGATTCCCCTAACCTAGGTGTGAATATGTGCTTAATTTAATTATCCGGGTAATTTGTTGCTTCCACTAACTAATTACCTATGGTCATCCTACCGCAACGTCTCACAATAACATGATAAGAATAAGAACAAGAATTAAACATAGAAAAAATAGTTCATTATCAATTGTGTTTTAAGCAAAACATGAATCAAATTCATAATTCGCCAAAACGGCTTCAAACACTAGCTACCATTGAGAAATCCTGATATTAAGTACTTAGCTACTGCTCATGATCATACTTACAAAAGTTTTCATGATCACGAGTAAAACAACAAAAAGATAAAAAGTAGAGAGATCAAACAGATGAATCCTCGCTCTCACGACAAACTCCAAGCTCCAAGCTGCTTTCTTACGTCCTCTCTGCGTCTTCCCTCTGAAAAGATGACCTAATATGTCTAGTATACGTTCCCTAAAATTTATGGTTCGTTTAGAAAAGTTTTAAGCATTGTTTCCATAATTTTGGCCCACTTCAGCAGTGTCTTTGTGCGAAGACAATTTTCCCTTCGTACGAAGGTCTTCGTGCGAAGATAAATTTTGTCTTCGTAATAAGATCTTCTTAATTTGAGACAACATACTATTCTGGGAAGAATTTTGAGAATTCTTGACTCATGGCTAAGGCATTGTTTTCGTGCGAAGACATCCTGCAGCTCTATGATTTTCTTATTTCCTTTCTTCCTTTTCTTCTATTCTGAAGCTCGTTTATTCTCTTCGCATGATCTCCTGATGCATTATTATTTCAAATCACAATACAAACACTACTGAGACTTAGGGGAGGCAGTTGTCTTTTCAAAAACTTTTGAGGTTCTAAGTGTAGTTTTAACTTTTAGTTTCATTAATAAATTTAGTTTTTATTTAATTTACTTAAATAATTATTAATAACTATATTTTTGGGGGTAAATACTATAGAAGAAAATATATTTTTGGGTTCGTGAATAAGTTAAGATTAATATTTTTTTTTAAAAATAAAAGGAGCTAGCAGATATATTAGAATAGTTTGTTTCATAAATTGGTTGAGAGTGTATTAAGTTAGAAGCTCCAATTTGTAGGTGACGGTTTCGTAGGCGAGAACTACTTCTAGGACGTGCTTGGATATCGGTAAGTTCATATGTGATAACCCAAATTTCTAATTCATGTTAGCACGTTAATAATATGTGATTATATTTTAATATGTCATATAAATTTTGACTATTAACTCATGAAAAATTATGAAAAGCATGTTATGTGTAAATAAACTAGAGTTGAATGCACTGTGTTATTATTCGAGTTTCATCTTGCAAAACAATGTGATAAATGAATTATGTGCCTAGTTAAATTAAATGACTAGTTTGGTAAAAGTTAATTGTTGGGTGCTAAGTTGTTAATTGCTAGTTCATGTAGTGTAATGTATAAATAAGAATAAATTTGGAATAGTGTGTGAGAAGAAATGTAAATTTAATGTAATGTTTCATGTACACAAGTACTACGTGGTAGTTTTCCTATAGGTATCGGGTACGTAGCCATCTTCATGTATGTGTCGAATTTAGAACCGTATCGAATGCTAAAGTTGGTAGAATTTTTGCACCAAATAACTCCCAAAGGCTCACCACGTGTCTATCTTACCTCTTGCCACTTGCCCTCACTCACTCACCACTTGTCCCCACTCCATACGAGTATCACTCTCCCCTCCAAACACATGCATGTCCTTCCCCATTATGAATCCCCAACTATCTCTCTAGAGATGCAATGTCTTCCTTCTTCTTCTTCTTCTTCTTCTTCTTCTTCTTCTTCTTCCTCTACCAATTTTTGGACTAGTCACTTGACTCACCAAAAACATAGTCCAAACATCAAATTCTTGAGGTCTTAAGTGAAGAAAATCCATCTTGGGTGTTAGTGTATCAAGTTGGTATCAAGTTTGGATCATCTTCTTCAACATTGAAGCCCCTAGGAGCCAATAATCATCAATTCACCATAAGCCTTCTCAAGAACTTCATGAGTATGTTGGGTAAGTTCAAGACATTGCATATACATCATGATTTTCATTCTTTACATCTCATTCTTGTGATTTCATGGCAAATATTTACTTGCATGTTAAGAATTTATTATCCTTAAGACAATATTTTAGCATGGATCATCTCATTTGTATGATAGCTTTGTATATTTATGGGTGCATGCTCTTGATTCATCACAATGTTCATTATTTACATACATGCATGTCAAAAGTTAAGTTTTGATAGTTGCTACTTCTTAATTTGATGAAGTATGTATCAAATATTCTTATCTTAAACATGATCTTACTCATGTGAGAATAATTATGTGTTTCTATGATGAATTTTTAGTTGCATGTTCTCGATTCACCACCATCTTCATGATCTAGGCACATGCATGAAAGAAATGAGGAAGCAAGATCACCTAGTAGTGCAAATCCTGTTTTACAAGTTATATTCATGTTATGTGTTTGAATTATCTTGCATATATGTCTTAGAGGTATCAATTGGGGCTATATGAATGAGTTTATTTGGAAAATTTTGAAGAAAATGAAAGAAGAAACAAGAATTTTTCGGACAAAAAAATCTGCCATCGGGTAAAAGTTTTGACCCAACTTTAGAGGGTCATAATTCACTCATATGAACTCGGTTTTGGGCGTTTTTGGAACCGTTTCAAAGCTTTATGTGTCTACTATCATTTCCAGTTGGTTTTATGCCAAAAGACCCTCTAGATTTTCTGTAATATCAAAATACTAATGTGTGTCCAATATGAAATTTCTAATTGCTGGACAGATTTATCGTTCCTATTTGGTAATTAATTGTTGGTACCTCCAAGCCATGAAATAACATGAAAATGAGCATGCATGTGAGTGAATGTGTCTATTTTATGTTGTTAATATTTATAGTTCACAAGTTAGAAGCTCACATAAAAATAAGCAAGTTTTTCATGCTAGTTTATGTAAGTTTTATTTTTAGCTCATAATATGTCATCTTGCCTTTATGTGTTGCATTAGACATCCAGTTGCATCCAATAAATAATATATAAGGTCCATGAAGTATGTGAATATAGGAAAAATTAGTCCATATGCATCTAAGAGATGTAGACATGTGTTATGCTTTGATTGAATTCATGCCAAGTGATTACGTGTGTGATATGTAGAATTATTTGCTACTTATGTGAAGGAGGAGTTGATGATCACTTGCTTTAAGTTGATTTAAATTGGACTAAGGAATGTTAAGTAAGTTGATCGAGCTCGCAATGTGAGTTACCCTACCTCCCGAAGCTTGTACCGAACCTCAAGTTTCTTACAAACTTATGTATGTTCATGTTGTCCGTAATACTACGTATGTATGCTTTCTATACAAGTACATGTTTTATGCCCCATGAATGCTAAGAAAGATAAAATATTATTCATAAGATAACACACATTTTCAGAAAGGCCGCGATACCGGAGTGAAACCCCCTGTCGGGTATAGGCAGGCTACGACCCTTTTGACGGGGCAGTATAAGCAGGAAACGCGTCGCCTTACGAGCCGTCGCGATGGACATGTCGCTATGTTATATTATGTTAAGTCACGAAGGTTACGCGGGGCATATGATAAGAAACTAAGCAAAGATGTTCAAGTATGATAAGGTCTCTACGCGGGACAAAGCAAGGTTCCTACTTGGAACAATATGATTTCTCACGATTCAAGTTATGCTTCACGTTACGCTTTCTTTATGATACGAGTTACATTTTATGAATGTCACAATCTTTCAAGTTAACAAGTATATGTATGTATGACTATGCCTTATGTTTATGATGCTCCATGGAAACTTAGCCCCTTTTGATTTTCCAGACCTACGGAGGGGCGTAGATGTAACTCACTGAACTAGTTGAGCTCACCCTTTCACATAACCTTTTTTTTTCAAGTTTTAAGGACACGCAAGGCAATAAGTAACAAGGTTTTAAGTTCACATGTGTTGGCTTGTTGGCTTCATGATGCTTATGTGATTAGATGACGAGTATATGCTAGACGACTTGAGCTATTGTGGAATAAATGTTTGTATATTGTTTTCGAATGTAAGAGTTGTATAAATATGTATTTTAAGACCTTGTATGAGCCTTTGTATGATACCTAGTACCTTTCCTGATTTATGCTCTGCTTACACTACGAGTCGAGAGGGCTAAATGTATTTATTTCCAAGTTCAAACTTTCTTTTCTTGAGGAATTTTTACAATTCAAATTCTTTATCTAGAAGACCCTAATTAATTTGTTATTTACGCTTCTACAAAGTTATTTTTAGAAACTTTTAGCATTATTTTTAAAAAAATTACTTATTTAGCCTCTCGACGAGTCAAGGCCGCACCGGCATGTCGCGCCCTCCTCCCGTTAATGCAAGGTTTTATTAATCGCTAATCGGGGCCGGCGAGAGGCGGATGTGACATAATATGCCCAGCCTCGTGTGCCTTTCCTTCATTTTATGTATCGCATGTGTTATTTGTGAAATACTACTATACGTGCTTTATTTGAGTTATTTACTTATTTTTGAAGTACTCTACTTTGAAGTATCACGTGAAAAATGATAATCCAAATCCAAAATAAGAATCCGAAAGAAGAACATTTAAATTCTATTTCCGAAATGGAGTACCATTCATAGTAGGCCATGTTTACGTAGTTCACGGGCCCCAATTATCAAAAAGAGCACACCGCTCACATATTGCTCAAATTACAAATATCAAATATATCAAATATTATAATGACGTAAAGTGGAAGCTGTTGTGCGTGGGTTTGTGCCATATCCCTGATACGATACATTTCTGACATATTGTGATTGTGATTGAGATTGGTTATTATATGGTTATGAGGCGCTATGATGCGAACCTCCTGTGATTGAGTTATGGTTATGGTAGTGCTTTTGCACATTATGAGAAAGTGGTTGTGGATTGGATATGATCACGCCCCGTATCAACTAGTTGGTAAAATAAACTCCTGGACTCGATTATCTTATTATTGAGAAAAATGAAAGTTATTATCTTGAGATTTAAAGATATATTGCGATATGCTATTAACAGTGACTGCCCAAGGTGGTCCACGTCTTTGGTTCGGAATACGAAATTTGGAATCATCACGAAGTATGACACATCAAATCAACGAGAACGCTTTTCCCACAAATATTTGATCTTCACTAGCAAATATGTTATTCCTGTCATATATCTCATAATATGTTTACGTGCTATGGGTGTTAGCTTACTCAGCCGTTTGTTCATCATTTTCTGTAAAACTGTGTCGGCTTGTGCCCTTTTAAAATCGCAGGTTGGCCATCAAGGTGGGGGAACGATCACGACACAGCTGGATAGGATAGCTTGTGACTTAGAAGATCATCTAGTATTATCATATCACTGAAAAATGTATTCCTGAATTTTCAAATGTCACTGTTTATTTTGGATTTGTAATAAGATATTTTTTGTGTTATCGATGGTTGTACTAGCTATGAACCGAGGATCCTTATCCATTCCCAATGAGGCTCATCACCTCGGGCGGAGGCATTTCCCTTGTTTAAAATAAGGGGGGCGTTGCATATTGGAATTTCCTAATTCTAGAAATGGAAAAATATTTTCCCACACAGGAGAGGCAACAAACCGATCGAGCTTCTTTGCCATTGCAGCCGATCCCGATATTTTGTTTGATCACTAATGGGGTGAGGGTGTGCTATCAAAAAAATCAATTAGAAAGTTCAATAATCAAGTAATATAGGGTGAAGAATTTCAATCCCGAGTTTATCGATCCCACGAGAAAAAAATTGTAACTATTTAATAAAATTGAACATGAATTACTTGGATCATCAATTTTTTCAACCTAAATGAACATCCCCGCTTAAATCTTCAAGTTTTCTTGATGTTCTTGATAAAGATATGAAAAATAGAAGATGAACACTGAGTAGAGTGAATAGTAGTGTAATTAATACTTACAATGGAGCCAAATAGCGCTTGAGAGGAGAACATATGAGTGCTTGAAGATTGCTCGGATGTTTCTTAAAGACTATGGAGGACTTTAGAGAGATAGGGCGCTTAAAAGAAAGAGAGTGGGGGAGAGAAGTGATGGTAGTAATTACAGGAATGCAGTGAAAAGATAGGTGATATAACGACTTGAGTTAGTAGAAAATTTAGTGGGTTGTGATAATGATGATGGATGATGGCTCTTAATGAGAGTGAACATTTACGTAATAAATATGATGTGGTGGTTGTGACAGGTTTTCATGTGAAGTCCAGCATAATTGAGGGGCGGAGAAGAAATCCTAATAGATGAAGGGCTTCTTTTGGAACTTTCAACTACTAGTTAACATACGGAAGCTAGTTTTCTATTATATGTCCTACAAATAATTTTAAATAAAAATCAGTATTACAATTTAACATAAAAATACTAATTATCTACTTTAGAACTACAAATAATTTCAAGTAGTGCTTATTTTAGAGCCACTAAACTTTTTAAAATTGTAAAACGACCCCCAAAAGGAAATGCATTGTATTTAATGTGCAGTGCTTAATGAGATGAACGCACATAAACAAACAAGCAGCCAACCCATAAAGTAATGATTGAGATACCCATGCTACAAGTTGGCTATAAAAACAATGTACAACTGACAGGACAAAACTTGTATTTTGCATAAACTTGATCATGAATTTTAGGTGATTTAGAGATGAACTCAAGAGAAGTAGAAAACATGAAATTTGAATTTTTATATGTGGAGAATAAGCAACCAAAACATATGTCTTAAAAAATAAAGATAGAGTGAGTTATTGATGTCTAAACAGTGCAGCTTCACCACCGAAAAATGACGATGTTGAAGAATCAAAACAAATCAATCAAATGTTTCGGGCAAATTTTGCTTACTAGACATGTACTACATATTTTAAGGACCGCAAAATAACAATTTAAAAAGGAATTGGTCAAGTATTAAAGGATTTCCATTTTCTCTATTGGGGATCGGATGAGTTTTCCGGTTGAAGATTTCGATGAGATGGTCTTGGAAATTGGACGTTTCTTGATTACATGGAGTTAGAGATCAATTTATACCTCCCTAGGTTCACAAATACTGCAAAAACATGATCATAAGGTCTCATTGGATGAATTAATAGCAGGATTGAACGAATTAGAGGCTGGACATATATGAAGGTTGGAACTTTTTTACCCAATTATTGGCT
The DNA here is from genome assembly GCA_023055425.1 of Linanthus parryae. Taxonomy (NCBI): domain Eukaryota; kingdom Viridiplantae; phylum Streptophyta; class Magnoliopsida; order Ericales; family Polemoniaceae; genus Linanthus; species Linanthus parryae. The sequence goes on along the minus strand of JALGPY010000002.1, from coordinate 91,523,601 downwards.
AATAGAAAAGAGTTGATCCAATTCTTCTTGTGAACTAGTTTGAGATGACATAGAGAGGCTAATGTAGTTTTGACAGAGATGAAGAGGATGAGAAGTTTTTGATTTCTCGCGTGAGAACACTATGACGCTTGAGGAAAATGGAGAAAATCAAAGTTACTAAAATTCAATGGTGTCTCAGCAACTTTTATAGTCACTGCATCCACATGAGTGTACTTGACACCTCGACGAATGAGGTGTCTAGTAGATAAGCATGCTAAATAATGCAGTAGAGGTAATTGGCCCATAGGGGGAATGCAATTTACCAAAATATTAGGGTATTTCTAGGATTTCTAACGTTATGAATTTCGCCTTTCACTCCCAAAACTTTTAGTAAGTAAATCAACCCCTCAACAACCTACAATTACCATATTTCACAAAATCAACAGAGCCTTTTGAAAAATTGAAATCACTGAATAGCTCATATACTCTCTGATATTGCAAAAAGGTCGTACTTAGAGATTAGGGGTGTTACATTACCCCTAGAGCATTAGGAATATGGGGATATGGTTCAGTTGGGCCACCATTTATCAGTTAAGGACTCACATTGTTCGTCCTTATATATCAAAACAGCCCACGATTCCCAAGTTTTTCGTTCCGGACCGGAGAGCCTAGGAGGGTGTTACTCGTAATGAAATGGCGGAAATCGAGAACAAACACTGTCATAGTTATCTATTACATTCTTTAGAACAACCTTACATTTGACTTGTACATTATACAAAAGATCCATATTGTTTAGGTTCCTTTTACTAAGAGTGCGGATAAATACTAGATGAGTGTCGAATCCCGCTACCCCATAATCCAGCTCCTAAGACCTGCGAGGGAAAGAAACAAAGACCGCAGTTTTTCTAAAGTCAGCAATGAGATACTGAGTAAGTAAACACCCACAATTGTAAACAGATTATGAGACATATTCTTTCAAAAACAATCATAAATGGGAATGAACAATAACTAAGTAAATCCTTGGAGAATAAAGTATGAATACTGGAACACATATGAAATTCTCTTTCTTTTTATCTTGCATCTCAATCCTTCTCTTGTATCTCAAATGGGGAATATTATTCCCAATCTATATCTTCTTTCTTTTCATAAAAATATCTTTCTCAAGAACTTCATATTATTACTTTGTTGATGCGGGGAGCTTCTATCATTTCACTAGCTACCATGACCATAAGTGCCGGCACCCCCCTAAGACTGCTCGCGGCCAGAGAGGTAAGTACATGGAGACACCCGATAGGTCGCGACCGGGTTTTAAATAATATGGGCCGAGTGACACGTAGTCAACACGACAATCTATCACATGCCGAATGACCGAAGTCCACATCGACAATAAATAATTATAATAATCCCGACACAACTCTTTCCACTTTACGTTATTACACATTATTACTTCCGTGTGGTGGTTCCAAATAAAACATTTCAAAATGTAAAACAAACTCAAGTAAAACATGTAAGTCGCAAAACATATTTTGAGACAAGTTACAAAAATCATATTTTCGACACGAAAGAAGCTAAGCACGCTAGACTTGGCATGTTTACTCACCTCAATCCGATAGCGGATAGCACGTTCTAGGCACTACGAATAGACATAGCCCTTGTCTACGAAACTCGTCACCTACAAATTTATAATTTCGGATCAACTTCAATTCCAATTCCAAATATCACGTATAATGCAAGTGGGCGATGTGATATGCTATGAACTCTAATGTCGTCGTAAGGGGGTCTACTTTAATTTAATACAAACTCTAAATATATATTTTTCATTATATTCGTCAAGATTGTGCTAGTTTCATAATTTCATCCTACATATATACTTATTATTATAAATTCTCAAATTCGTAAATAATACTTGTATTTTTCAAATAGCGAGAGAATGAGTTTAGATTTTGAACTTCTCAATTATTAATTCTAGCTTAAACTTCATTATAAAACAACGTCTTTTATTTTATATATATATATATATCTTTCCTTTTTTATATATTCTAACAATTATTATTAACTCTTCTAGAGTAAATTCTTCATAGAAAATATATTATTTAATTAACGAAAGTAATTATTGGAGATATGTTCTTAAACAAAGACAATATACTAACTTATTTTAGGAGATGATACCATAAAAATATCTATTAGGAAAATAAATGTTATTTAACATTTATTTATAATTATGGGGAATAATTATTGTAATTTAGAGATAAGCTAACACATTAATTAAAGAAATTGTTCATAAATATTTCTCAAATTAATTTATAAACTTATTTTATTCTAAAAATGATATTTAGACAACCAATGTATTTAGCATGTCAATTTACAATATTTTGATATTAACTAACAAAACGGTATTGTTTATTGAATAAATAGGCACAATATATTAAGCAACTCTAGTTTACTTTGTAACAACTATTTATTGTAAAACTTCTTTGCCCAAGTTATTTTTCCACATTAAATAATAATTATAGAATTCAGAAATTAATTTAATCCAAATTTCCTATCTTTAATCTCACATATATATACTTATGTAGTTATGTAAACACATATACTTTCTTAAAAGACAACAATAACCCCCTCATAAAAATAATAGTTTCAGATGCCACAATATATAGCCACCAAGTTTCAGATTGTGCACAAAGTACCCCCTTACCTTACACTCAGCTTTATATAAAAGACACTTTCACCCCCTTTTCAAAACGAGCGATCTAAACCCGGATTCAAGCCTCGAGACACGATTTTGATTATCCAATACGAACTAGTGAGTTATTTAGAGCTTACCCAAGCCGAGAACCGTGAAAAATGGTCGAGAAATGAGTCGATTAGAGTTTGCCGTCGAGTGGGTCGGCGATGATGTTTGCCGGAGACGTTTCCGGCGTCCCTGGCTCTGGATGGATTCGTTTTGGACCTCCTCGAGCCCCTAGGAGTCTTCTGAAACTGATTTGAGGTAGTGGGTGGCACCGGATAGCTCCGACGAGCTTGGTGGCGGCGTTAATGGAGATGGCGCCGACGGCGAAGGGAAGCTCCGTCCTCCTTGGTTTCTTCTTCCTTTCAGGTCGTCCGAGAGAGAGGACGAGGGGTAGAGAGATCAGGGAGTGAGTGAGAGAGAGAAAATGGAGAAGTGGTTGTGGGGGTTGCCGTTCCCGTTGGCCTTTCTCTGGCGGTGGGGGTGGCGTGGCCGTAGGCCACTGCTGCTGCTGCCTCTGGTTCTGTGCCTGTTTCGGGTGGCGGAGAGAGAGAGAGCTGAGAGGGTGAGAGAGATTTTGTGGAGAAGAGGAGAGGTGGTGGCTCGGTGGTGGGTCTTCTCCGACGGCGGCAACGGCCATTGATGCCGCTGCTGCTGCTGGGTTTCTTCGCCGCACAGAACAGAGAGAAGGGAGAGGGGGATAGAGAGAGAGATGGACGGAGTGAGCTGAGGAGATAGAGAGAGAGAGAGAGAGACGGTAGTGGTGGGTGTGATTCCGGTGGCGGTGGTTGTGGTGTCGGGTGTGAAAGAGAAGAATAAGAAGAGATGATGTTTAATAGGTGGAGAAGAGGAATACAGGGAACTGTGTTGCAGTGATGTTGAAAGATGTGAAAAATACACTTTTTTTATTATATTTTTATTATTTTTATTTCTTTATTTAATTGCTCCCAAAATTTAGAGTTTCCAAAAACTGCAAATTCTACCCCTAACTTAAGTATTTAATTAACTAGTTCCTACTTCTTGAAACGACAACTACCTCCCCTCTCGTCATATAATTAAAATCTAAACTATACGAAAAGTCAACAGTTACCCCTATAATGAAACGGGGTATTACAGTGGAAGCCAAGTACCACCGGTTCCTCGCACAATATTTCGTGATTAGTAGCTTTTTAATGATGTGATAGTTGACAGGAGAATAGTTTTAAAAACACAAAGTTTAAATACGAAAACTTTGAGTAGAAGTATTGAAGGTGTAGTTGTAAAGATAGAAAGTGATGTAAGAGAAATAGTAAACTTCCATTTTTAGACAAAGCAAGCAAATCAAGTTAAAAATGAATTTAAGTTGACATGAACAAATGAATGACACTTTATGTTTGACACATATGTTTAGCTTAACAAAAGAACCAAATGTCATGGCAAGAGATGCAACGACTACTATAAGTGATATACTTGTCCCCTATGAAGTAAGAATCTACAAATATAAATAGAGTACGTGTCACTAAGACCCTACATAACATCCTCTCTACATGCATGGTATTACGTGAAATCATGAGTGCAACACAAGCACTGAGAATAGGTCATTCTATGGGTCACTCATAATGCTTTTATACCGAACTCATTCACTAAGCATTAAAGAGATGGATATGCTTCCCAACAATTTCCAGTCATACAAGATTAACAGAATTTTCAAAATCCTTACGACCCTAAATATTCATATTGTTACACCAATGCCACGTTCAACGAAAATTATTAAATATGCTATTATCACTAAATTGTGTACTGTTGAATTTGTCCGATTGGTTCTCTCAAGTCAAACCATCAACCCTATGTCCAAATATATCTAAACAAAATATGTTTAACGTCCAAAAATAGATTGTTTAGTATTGCTAGCATGCAATGATTCTGGTAAAAACCTAGGGTTTTTTATACATGATTCGTGCAAACCCTAATATGATTTCATGCCATTCTTGATGCGATTATAATTTGAAAAATAAATATGAAAATAAAGGTTGAGTACTCATGTTAATAATCAGAATATCGAATAGACGAAACAAAATGACGTAAGAATAAGAAGATTTTTAAGCTAGGGCTTCAGTTCAAGGTCGATTCAGCGGCTAGGTGGTTGGTGTCGAGCTGCTGATGCTTACGGCTCGCTAGTGGTCCTCTGGGCTGAAACACGAGACGAGAGAGAGAGAGAGAGAGAGAGAGAGAGAGAGAGAGAGAGAGAGAGAGAGATAGAGAGAGAGAGATAGAGAGAGAGAGATATATATACTCCTAAGATAAGATAATAAAAAGACTGGAAGGGGGAGAGAGAGACGCCAGAGACACGTCACGGGAGTTTTGACGGTGGGGCTTCTCCTGGTCGGGTTCTGAGAGTGAGAGAGTGTGTGTGTGAGATGATATACAAGTAAGGTGAGAGTAGTGAAGGTGAATGGCAATGGTGGTGGTGGTGATGGTGATGGTGTTTCGTGAGTGAAAGAGAGAGAAAAAGAGATTCAGTGAGAGGTTGAGAGAGAGAGACGTGAGATTGGGGTATAATTAGTGTTTTTGGGGTTTTTAATTTTTCTTTTTATTTTAATTTATTTTTATAGAAAATATGTTGATTTAATTTGATTTGGATTGATTTTGGCTGATTTGTATTAGATCCCAAATCAACTTCAATTTGAAGTTCCAAATAATAAAAGAAAATGGAGATAAATAACATAAAATGGAAGAATTAGGAAATACAATAAATGAATAGGGAAAAGAACTATAGAGTTGATAATGGAATTAATGATGATGGGAATGATTTAGAAAAATTAGATAAATAATGTGAAATTAAATATAGAGGATTATAGAGTAAAATTAGATTTGTAGGAAATTGCAAAGAAATTCTCAATTATGGAAATTATCTAATGCCCACAAATGATACATAAATTAATACAATACTCTTGGAGAGGTTTTTAGTTATTTCATCTTCCACACGTTAGAAACTTTATCATCGAAGCTTAGAACAATAAGATTTCAACTAAAATAATTCATAGATGACTTGGGCTTCATGCCATGTTGTACCAGGGTTTCATGGCGTATCGCATACTGAAATGCGCACATAGCATGCAATAACAACGCAATGACAGTAAGATGCAACACTGCAATGCAAACACTATTGTAAACGTCAAAGGCAAAGATAAAGTCGATTTTTTTTATCCTCTTCCCATTAGAGAGTGGCGTCCCCAGAATTTGTTTAGGATATAGTGAGGCAATTGTAGGCCTAACACATATGTCAACATAAAGGCCCAAAGGCTCTCGGTCCAGCAGATTGAAGCCCATACGATCGAAGCCCAATGCTCTCTCTAAACCTAATTGCTAGTGTCTTGTAAATACCCAAACTATATAAGAATACTATGGTATTTTTTCTTGTTTATGAAACCCTAGCTTCACATCCAGCCGTTGGTTGTGTCCCATACTTAATCCGACCGTTGAGTAGCTTGTATATAAATCTCCCTCTCTCTATGTAATCGTTGGTTGCATTCCATACTTAATCCGACCATTGGTTGTGTTCCATACTTAATCCTACAGTTTATATGCAGCAACCTACGGGGTTTATCAACCCTCCATTTCGTAAACATGTTTTCCACCTTCACAAATCAATTTATGGGCTCAACAGGCCCCACGGGCCTGGTTGGAATTTTTTTACATCCTTTTTAATTTCCTCAGGCTTTATTGCATCTTCTACTGATTGCTCTCTAATTGTTCGACATTACAGCAATAAACTCACCATTTTATTGTTGTACGTCGACGACATCATAGTCACTGGGAATGACGTTCCCTACATTTCTAGTCTAACTAAAAAATTAGGGACTGAGTTGGTATGACTAACCTTGGGCCCCTAACTTATTTTCTTGGTTTACAAATTCATCGCTCCTCTAAAGGCATTTTAATAAACCAAGAAGAATACACCATTGGTTTACTTAGTCTCTTTAATATGGATACTTGCAAGCCTAGTCCTATACCTCTTGTTGCTTTCATTAAATATCATGATCTTCAAGGCGATTTGTTACCTGACTCTACTGGTTATCGTTAATTGTGCACGACATTACTTAACCCTTAGTAGACCCGACATTGCTTTTGCGGTCAATCATTTATGCAAATTTATGCATGCCCTAATTCAAGTTCATCTTAGTGGGGCTAAACAAGTTCTTCGATACCTTCGGGTACTAAATCACATGGGCTTCTTCTTTTTATGAAAATGGCCCCTTACCTATCAAAATTTTCACTGAAGTGGATTGGGCCGGAGATCCCACTGAGAACTGCAACACAACCGGGCTTATGATTTTTCTTGGCCCAAATCCGGTTCATTCGTCTTCTAAGTTGCAACCACTCTATCATCGCTACCGAGGACGAGTATCAAGCCTTAGCCACTGGTGCAACTGATCTGTCTTGGTTTCTCCAACTTTTTCATGATCTTTGCTTACGACTTGATCACCCACCTTTATTATGGACTGAAAAATTATCCGCTTTGGCTCTAACTACGAATCCTCTGTTCCATGCTCGTACTAAGCATATCACACGCGATTGTCATTATGTTCACGAACAAGCACTTTTAAAATATCTTAATGTTATTCCTATTTATAGTTCACATCAAATAGCGAATACATTTACCAAGTCTCTTCCAGTGGAGCCGTTTGAAAGCTTCAAGAATAAACTGATGGTTCAGTGGACTTTAGCCTTCACCCTAATCTTAAGGGGGAGTAATAAAAAATGTGTCAACGTAAAGGCCCAAAGGCTCTCGGTCCAGCTGATTGAAGCCCATACAGTCAAAGTTCGGTGCTCTTTCTAAACCTAATTGCTATTGTCTTGCAAATACCCAAACTATATAAGGGCACTATAGTCGTTTTCTTGTTTATGAACGTGGAGCTTCACATCCAGCCATTGGATGCATTCCGTATTTAATTCAGCCGTTGAGTAGCTTGTATATAAAGCTCTCTCTCTATCTATGTAATCGTTAAGAGTTTTATTCATTGTATATACATCTTCTTCTTCTTCTTCACCGCTTTTCTCTGTGTTATTAGGGTTTCAGATTCAATCTTTTACAAACCCTTTCATGGTATCAGAGCTCTTATGTCTCTTACCACCACCACACAGGCTTCACCGCCTCTGTATCCCCTTTCGAATATACATAAAATTTTACCCTTTAAACTATATGCTTCCATTTTTGTGCTCCGGAAGCATCATATTACTTTGATTTTCCAAACCATACCTTTGTTTGGTTACCTTGATGGGTTGATCCCTTGTGCTGACGAGTTTCTCCCTGCCACAGCTGGTTCTCAACCTCCGACGATCAATCCGGCTTTCACATCTTGGCACCTACAGGATCAGGTGTTCCTAACGATCCTAAACGCTACTTTGTCTCAAGAATCCATAACCCAGGTTATTGGATGTGGAACTTCGCGTGATGCTTGGCTTGTTCTTGATCAGAACCATGCCTCTCTCCCCAGATCCCACATTCTGCAACTCAAAGGGAATCTCCAAACCCTAAATAAGCGCAATGATTCAGTTGAGTCTTACATGCAGAAGCTCGAGACGATTCAAAACCGGCTTCTTGTTTCCTTAATCTTCATCGACGATGAGGATATTCTACTATGTACACTCAATGGCCTTCCACCGGAGTTCAACCCATTCCAATATTCTCTTTGTACTAGATCGGCCCGTCGTTTGAAGAACTTCATGTGTTGCTCAAAGCCGAAGAGAAAATGCTTGAATCTCACTCTTCTGCCCCTGATCTATCCACTCCGACCGCTATTTATGACAACTCTGGTGGTGGTTTGGGTCAATCTGGATCATGTGGCGGCGGTCGACCAAATTCCAGATGAGGTGGCCGTTCGGGTTACGGACCTGGGTCCGGTTCCTGTTCAGGTTTTGGATCCGAGTTTGCTTCCATATCTGGTCCGAGTTCCAGTTATGATATCGGGTTCGGTTCGGGCTATGGATCCGGGTATGGTTTGGGTTTGTCCGGTTCTGGTTCGGATCATGGTCTATTTGGTCGCTCTGGTTCGAGGGGGCACAACTATGGTTTCGGTCGAGGAGGCTCTGGTCCAATCAATTTCCAAATTTGCGGTTACTACTATCATTCAGATTTGAATTACAATCAATGTATGAATTACGCCTACCAAGGTAGATTACCACATGAGCAGCTCTATTCCATGACTGCGACCTCCTCTCCACAGTGAAGTTCAGCTCCTGATCTCTGGCTGATGGATACCGGGGCATCCAATCATATGACATATGACTTTTGCTGTAACAACCCGAGCGGATTACTGTCTCAACAACTTCTATTATCCCTGTCACGTGATAAAAATTCTTAAGCCTTGAAGGTGCTAGTAGTAATCCACAAGGTTAACCATATACCAGATGTCATACTCACAAATCTCTGATGTGGGACATAATATCACAATCCCCAACTATATATACATCTAATCAACAATATCAAACCACAATATCTCGAGTGGGACGGGATATTACAATCCCCCCACCTTATATACTCGACGTTCTGGTCGAGTGCCCGGTCACGTATCCCCTTGGCTGGCGGCGAACCGCCACGGAGCCCTTGCGAGAGCAAGGTTACTCTGATACCATTTGTAACAACCCGAGCAGATTACTGTCCCAATAACTTCTTTTATCCGTACCACGAGATAAAAATGCTTAAGCCTTGAGGTGCTAGTAGTAATCCACAAGGTTTACAATATACCAGATGTCATACTCACAAATCTCTGATGTGGGACATAATATCACAATCCCCCAACCATATATACATCTAATCCACAATATCAAACCACAATATCTTGATGTGGGACGGGATATTACATTTGCAATCTCTCTCTTGTTGAATCTTAAACTAGAAATGACTGTCTCACAGTCGGTAACGACTCTTCTCTTCCTATTCAACATTATTGTACTACTTTTCTTACAACTTTAAACTCTTCTTATTCTTTGTTCGATACTTTACATGTCCCTAATCTGTCTATAATTTATTATATGTCCACAAATTTTGTTCAGACCACAATACTTAATTTACTTTTTATAAGGACTCGTTTTGTATCCAGTCAAAGCATACAGAAAAATTTCTATTTCAGGGTCCCAGTAAAAGTGGTTTATACCCTTTATCTTCTATGTCCCTTCATCCGGTTCAGCAAGCTCATTTGGTCCAAAGAGTTCAATCACAACTATGGCATTGACGTCTGGGTCACTCCTCTGAATCTGTTTTATCTCAATGTGTGAAATATTTATCTTCCTCTGTAAAAACTTCTGTAAAAAATATTGGTTCTATTTGTGAAGCATGTCTAGCTGGAAAAAGTTATCATTTACCCTATAAATTGTCTGAGTCATTTACTTCTGCTCCTCATCATTTAATTCACAATGACGTTTGGGGCCCAGCATCTACCCTCTCCTACTATAGTTTTAAATATTATGTGTTATTTATTGACAATTACTCACGCTTTACTTTGTTGTTTCTTTTAAGACTAGCAAACCGTCCGTGCATTGCACGGATAAATTTTATACAATTAAAATATATAAAAATTCATAATTCTGAGATTTAGTTTTTTTCTTTTAAATCAAGTTTTTGAAACTAATTTTAAATGCAAATAAAAGAAGACAGAAGTTTAGTAACACTAAAAAGTAGTTAATTTTTTGAACATATTCGATTTGCAACAAAAAGTATACCCGAAACACAATATAAGGGACCCCCAAAATTGGACGTTTAAGTTTTAATTTTACAGTATGGGCCATAATATTCAAAATCAATAACATTTGAAAGTCGTCATCAGTTTTCATTGATGGAAATTATTAATTTGGATTAATATTGGTCAATTGTCAATAATACCCACGATATCACATATTCATTTCAACAACATTCTCTATGTTGAAATTCAATCGACATGGATTAATTGTCAGCTATTCTTTCTTCTAGCCAGAAGCGTGATTTCTCTTACTATCCCCAATCTCAGCCTAAACAATTCTATCGTCCATTGTAAGTGTTTTACTCCCTTAATATGCAAAGCCATAATGGCACGATTCTGAAATTAAACCATTGAACCACATAAGCTCATTGTTTTAAGAGGCTATTTGTGGGTTTATTTTTCTGGAGCTCGTAGCTTCGGTATATCTTGGACTCTCAAGTTGTTTATGTGTCTCAAGCAAAGGGTGATTTGAAGGGTATTAACAACATATAGACTATTGCGGAGCAAAAAATCATAATGGTGAGGGGCATCAAACTTAATATGTAAAACCCAAGATGAAAACAATAAGTCTGTGGCTATCGTCAATTTGTTTAGCATTTTATGAAAAATATTCGTTTAAATACATTTAAGAAATTGAGAGGGAAAGAGGAGGCATGTGAAGTAATATTCAACCACCAATATAAAATGTTTCAAACAAAAAAAAACACCAATATAATCCATGAATTCATATTTTCTTCTGTAAAGTTGAAAATGAAAATGACACAGCAGAAAAACCATATGTGCAATGCACAGACAAAATGTAGGAGAATGAATTTAAATTCCATAAAAATACCAACAATAATAAATTTTGTAGGGGAAACCAACAGTAAAATTTGAGTTCCTGAAAGATGCTATGTTTTCTATATTGTACGAAAAAATTCAATATGCAATTGTAGGAAACTTTATATGAAAGTATGCACTAAGCTTGAAGAAAATGTTACACTAATTCGATTAGTCCAATTATCTCTCTTTCCTTAAATCTTTATGATATTCCTATACCATTTGATGTCCAGTGCTTCATTCTATAGAACAAAATGAACAAAGATAGCATGTTTACATTGACCAAGCATTGCATAGATATACTATTTTCTCAATATACAAAAATGTTAAATTGCACGATAAACAACATAACAAAAAGTTTATAAATTAGTGAGAAATTAAGATACCACTGAAGTAAATATAAATGCATATGACCAGCTTCAGAATGCTTTTGTACCACAACAACTTTTTTTTTTTTTTTTTTGACAAAAGAGCAGTTTGAAGTGCGTTTGGTAAAAATAATATTTTAATTTTGCTGGCAATTATTGATATTTTTTTATGAAGTGGAATAAAAAATGATCTTAATCGCTTCTTTGAATTTTGAACTTTTTTGTCTACTAAAATTTATCTTTTTCTTGCAAAAATCTGGACTTATCTTCCTGTATTTAAATGTCTAATTCTCCCTGTTTCTATAGCCCAAATACAGGAAGATACAAACTTTTTAGACATCCATCAACAAAGTTTTAAATGATCTATAATTTTTGGGACCCTAATTTTTTTAGACATTTAAAAAAGTTAAGGGTCATTTAAAACTTTATAGACATTTAAAAAATTCAGTTGGTAGTCCCGCATATAGTGTGTAGATTTTGTTTATCTGTTGAAATCCTAGACAGAGAGGGAATTGTTTGAAAAGTATGTTGATGGATTTGAAAACAAATTAAAACTGAAAACGCAGAGATATTATTTCATAATCGGTTATGGAGTCTTTTCAGTCAATCAACTTCCAATCTTATCGTTTCTCAAAAAAAATCTTCCAATCTTATCGTATATAATTTGGGCGTAAAGAATCAAATTTATCTGCTGAACCAACACAGGGACATGTAGTTGGAAACTCTTATTGAGGATTTGCAAATCCAATATGTTGATTTTGAGGAAGGTTTATTAGTGAGTCGAAAATGTAGTAGAAACAACATTGTCCCGGGGAAAAGATATAAAATACTAAAAATTATGGAACACTACATCGAATAGAGAGTAACAATTGTATGTAATGTAATTCACATGATTGTGCCATTAACATAATTACATTAATAAATATTACAATTGACATAAAAATATTTCTTCAAAGCACAATACAGAAAGTTTAGAGAGATGTCAAAGTGAAACTTCACATTTATAAAAAGTTTAGAGATGTATAATAGTAAAACTGCACATCCTCAAAACTAATGAATACATATACTACTTATAATCATGAAAGTGTGGGAAATCATCTCGCAGCTATCACCAGCGTTGCATTACTTCTTTCCTATGATGTAGAAGCTTTCAGCGGAATCATGGCCCCGAAACCAGCGCATGATTCAGAAATATGGATTACTTCAACAACCTGAACACACATCCCTGTAAGAAGAAAAAGTTTTCACGTAAAAATTTAATATTGGAATAGGTGAAAAAATTTCGAAATTTGTAGTACAAACTAAAACCGTATAATCATGATGACCGAAAATAATTAAAATCACCGAAAAACATAAGCCATTAAAAACACAATAACATGGAAAAACGAAATAATTGTTTCTCATCATCTTAATAGACTTTACGTAGCAATCAGCTAACACTATTAATTAGTGAAACAGCGATAGATTTAGACATTGAAGCATCACATTTTAAATAAATCAAATCAAAATGAAAAAGAACAAATTTTAACTGCTTATATGATGGAGAGAGGGAGAGAGGTGAGACCCATCATCAATTGATTAACGACAACTTCGTTCTTGTGACATAGAATGGTGGTAATCCGAAACAACCTGAAAAAGAGAAGAGAACAATTGGCTAGAACATTGTTGTACAGTTTAAGAAGAGAACAATTGGTAACATTGTAAAACAATGGATCTGAATTTTTCAACGTATTAACATATATTGTGCAAGTCCATAATCCAATACCACATCACAAATTTGTGAGAACAAATATAAAAGAAGTCAGAATTCTATATTTAAAGATGGCTAGAAGAGATTGCAGAGAGAGAGAGAGAGAGAAATTTACCTCGACTGAAAATCGCAATGGAGTTGTGGTGGAAGATGTAGACGAATAAGGAGATAGAGAGAACGTTAATATGGAGAGATATTTAAAACTTTTGAGATTCGAAATTTTGAGACCTTCTCCTGGAAGAAGACCACATGGATGGAGGAGTTTATAAAGGCATAAAGAATGAGGGAGATGGGTACTGGATAAGGATAAGTCAGTATTTTAAAAACATCTTAATCTTATCAATTTGTTAAACCAAATCGTAACAATCTTTCGGAAAAAAAAAATTATCACACGTTCTTTTTAAAATTTTAAACTCAGCAGTCATTTTTTGAATTGATGGATTCATTTTTGGAAAGTGAGAAATGGATAAGGGTGTGATATATGGAAGTTTTTGCAAACGTTCGTTCTGCTATTATATATATAGATAAGAAGTACGTTTTCTCCACTTATAAACTGTTTGTTGAGAATCTCTTGGATATCAAATTAGAATTCTTCAATCAGATGGTCGGGTAAGTTTACTGCTTTTATTTTTCATAATCTTTTACGTGAAAATGCTATTTCTCATAGGAAATCATGCCCCTATACTCCTCAAAAAAATGGTTTTAGCCGAACGTAAACATCGACATATTATCGAAACTGATGTAACATTTTTAGAAACTGCATATTTGCCTAAAGTGTTGTGGTATCATGATGCGGCCACTGCAACATTCCTTATTAATCGATGGTCTAACACAACTACATCTCATAAATCTCCCTATGCACTGTTATTTAACTCTAAGCCAAATTATTCTCACGTACGTGTTTTTTGTTGCGCTTCTTTCCTCGCTTAATTGATTATACTACCTCTAAACTTGATCCAAAAACTAAAAATGCACGTTTCTTGATTATCCTTCTGGTTACAAGGGCTATCTATATTATGACCCTGCTAACAACAAATTCTTTATTAGCAGAGATTTTCTCTTTGAAGAATTCTCTTTCCCTTATGCTACTACTGCTGCTAGTACTTCTGCTAATGACTCAGATTTTGTTGTTTCTTACCAGAAACTCTAAGCTCTTAGGGTGATGACAATTTGTAGCCTAATGGGTCATCTTTTGCAACCCCATCCCCTGCACACCATTCCCGTCGTTCTCCTTCTACTACAATTGCTGGTGGTTCAGGTGGTGGAAACTTGCACCATCCCAGTTCAGGCGTGGCAGTTCCTGTCAACCCAATGATGATAAACCCCAGTCCCCCTACCAGCTCTCTCGGAGGTCATCCGATGCAAACTCGCAGCAAATCTGGAATCAATAAACGAAAGTTAGTTTATTATACTGCCCCATCTTCTATTTTTTTTCTGCTTCTTCACCTACAGACACTTCTTGCTGTGACCATTTATCTTACAAAGAGGCTGCCAAACATTCCCAGTGGCAAGATGCCATGAATGCCAAACTATTAACAGCCTCTTACAACAGTTGAGTCTTGTACCCCCTCCACCAAATACCAATATTATTGGTAATAAATGGGTATTTCATACCAAATAGAACCCCAATGGCACTTTTTCTAGGTACCATCTTGTTCAGAGGCCAATTACCAAACTCCGGGCATCGATTACGATGGAACTGTTAGTCGGGTAGTAAAACACACCATTGTTCGATCTAGTTTAGCGTTAGCTGCCACTTTCTCTTGGCCATTATAACAACTAGATGTAAAAATATGCATTTTATATGTTTTTTTTACGTGAGACAGTTTATATGCAGCAACCTACGGGGTTTATCAACCCTCAATTTCCTAAACATGTTTGCCGCATTCACAAATCAATTTATGGGCTCAAGTAGGCCCCACGTGCCTAGTTTGAATCTTTTTCATCCTTTTTAATTTCCTTAGGCTTTATTGCATCTTCTTCTAATTGCTCTCTATTTGTTCGGCATTAAAACAATAAACTCACCATTTTATTGTTGTACGTCGAGGGCATCACAGTCATTGGGAATGACGTTCCCTACATTTCTAGTATAATTCATAAATTAGGGACTGAGTATGATATGACTAACCTTGATCCCCTAACTTATTTTCTTGGTTTACAAACTCATCGCTCCTCCAAAGGCATCTTAACAAACCAAGAAAACGACATCATTGATTTACTCAGTCGTTTTAATATTGCTACTTGCAAGCCTAGTCTTACACCTCTTCCTCCTGTCATTAAATATCATGCTCTTCAAGGCGATTTGTTACTTGATTCTGTTGTTTATCATCAACTTCTTAGTGCGCGCAATACTTAACGTTCAGTAGACCCGACATTGCTTTTGCGGTCAACCATTTATGCCAATTTATGCATGTCCCAACTCAAATTCATCTTAATGGGGGCTAAACGAGTTCTTAGATACCTTCAGGGTACTAAATCACACGTGCTCTTTTTTTTTTATTATTTTTTTTATCAAAATGGACAAGTACCTTTCCAAATTTTCACTTATGCGGATTGGGCTGGAGATTCCACCGAGCACCTCCGCACAACTGGGCTTTTGTTTTTTCTTGGCCCAAATCCTGTTCGTTCGTCTGCTAAGAAGCAGCCAACTGTGTCCCGATCCTCTACAAAAGGTCGAGTATCGGGCCTTAGCCACTGGTGCAGCTGATCTCTCTTGGTTTTGCCAACTATTTTATGATCTTCACTTACGACTTGATCATCCTCCTTTATTATGGACTGACAATTTATCCGCTTTGGCTCTCACTGCCAATTCTATGTTCCATGCTCGTACTAGGCATATCGAACTCGATGAAGAAGCTCTTTTAAAATATCTTACTGCTATTCCTTTTTCTTGTGCACATCAAATAGCGGATACATCTACCAAGTCTCTTCTAGTGGTGTCGTTTACAAGCTCAAGAATAAACTGATGGTTCAACGGACTTCAGCCTTCACCCTCAGCTTAAGGGGGAGTAATAACAAATATGTCAACATAAAGGCCCAAAGACTCTAGGTCCAACTAATTGACGCCCATACAATCAAAGTCCGGTGCTCTCTCTAAACCTATATGCTATTGTCTTGTAAATACCCATATATAAGGGTACTATGGTCTATTTCCTTGTTTATGAAACCCGAGTTTCACATCCAGCCGTTGGCTGCGTTTCGCATTTAATCCAACCGTTGAGTAACTTGTATATAAATCTCTCTCTCTCTCTCTCTCTCTCTCTATATATATATATATATATATATATATATATATATATATGCAATCGTTAAGAGTTTTATTCATTGTATATACATCTTCTTCACCGTTTTTCTCCGTGTTATGAGGGTTTCATATTCAATCTTTTACAAACCCTTTCAAAGATTAGACTCGTAGTACATGTTTAGATATCTTTTTTTTTTTTTTTTTTTTTTTTTTTTTTTTTTTTTTT
Source organism: Linanthus parryae (assembly GCA_023055425.1). Lineage (NCBI taxonomy): Eukaryota > Viridiplantae > Streptophyta > Magnoliopsida > Ericales > Polemoniaceae > Linanthus > Linanthus parryae. The sequence goes on along the minus strand of JALGPY010000002.1, from coordinate 91,506,769 downwards.
TTGAGGAATGTTTAGATATCTTTTATGTTGAATAAAAGTTGGGTTGGTTTCCCATAAAATATTGTGCGCAATTGCCTTCTTTACTTAGCGTGGTGCGTCGATTTTAGCACGAAAAATTGACCCTGCAACAACTTCTCTGATGGAAACTGAACAGGCTAGAGCTCTTCTCTGGCCATAATTTCAAGCCATCTATAATCCGGCGGCAAGATGACTGGCGGCAATGTGACTGGGGAGAAGACCACCCTTCTGCAGATCTGTGAAAAAATAAAGGATTGGAGGAAGATGATGAAATTGAGTCGCTCGCCTTCGAAGAACCGCCTTTAGCCTGGGCTTCTGCTTATTGTATTGAATTTGAGGGGACTAAAGTACCCTGGTAGCTGTTGAGCCCTGCACCATACCACTACCATGTTGACTACCATTGCCCTCATAGCCGAGGTTCACAATGTGAAACAGCTAAACAGAAAAAGCGTAAAAAAACAAAGGCCTCAAGAAAATGACACATCAAACATTTTGCTGAAACAACCTTGCACACAAATAAGACGAGAAACAACAACAATTGATGATGTCAAGCTCTTACAGCGGCGATGTAGGGAAGCAACAATGAAACTGGTCATTATGAGATTCCTCAGTGTATAATGTTACAAAATGCCAAGAGAAAACAGGATAATAGTATATATTACTGATCATAGCATGAACCCGCTCCAGTTGGGGGGCGTCGAGCATAGAAATTATTTACTGGAGCAGCTTGAACCCCACGTCTAGTCAAGAGACATCTGAAGTAATGCAACCTTGGCAACACAGTTGTGTTAATGTTTCCCGTTGATATAGCCTCTCTATTGCTCCATAAACGCTCTACGAAGAAAGAAAAAAAGCACAATTAGCATGTCGAATAGAGGAGATGAGAAAGAAGAAGGTAAAGAAAAACTCGATCTTTTGGCTAGATATCATATTCCATATCAATGTCACGGGAGCATTATTGACTTCTGTGTATGTCCACATTCGAGGTTGGAACTGCTTTACCACGTCAGTCTTTGGCATACATCAGTTTTGAAGAGCTTGATAGCCAGATCAGCACACGATTGGACACTAGAGTACGAGGGAAATGCTTGTGAGAGATTGCTGGTAACTGACAGCAGTAGGTTTTCTTCAGGTGTTCAAAGGCATGAACTGGAGTACGTACTTTCTGCCCTTGCTCGTGGGGTCAATAGGGCCAGCCCACGGTCCAAACTGGCCCGGACCGGGCCCCAATACCCTAACCCGGCCCGGGCCCCTCGCGCCCCTACCTAGCCCGGCCCGCAACCTCGCGCCCAGCCCCATTCCTACCTAGCCCGGCCCTCAACCTCCCCTGGTGCAGTTTTTCCTTCCTCGGAGCCCGGCCTGGCCCAGTATCCTCGGAGCCCGGTTCGGTTCAGCCCGGCCCCCTCCAGGCCGGTCCGACCCCATCACTCCATATATTATTAATATATATCCCGGACCGGCCCCCTTGGCCATTTTAACCCCTGAACCCATGGGGTTTAGGCCCGAGACCGGTCCAGATAACATTTCATCTTCTACAACCCGGCCCGGCCCGGGCCACCAACCTGGCCCAGCCTGCCTCCAACCCATCCTGGCCCGGCCCTTTGATACCACGAGCCCTTGCTCTTAAGAATTTAGTTCACTATTGTGGAAAGTATTTCCAAGGAAAGGGCATCTAACTCTAAAACTTAGGAGTTCTCGTGTTCTGGTGTCTCTCACAGGGACACCATGCCCGTAACAAAAATTTTACGAGCCTGGCAAGATTAGTTACCTAGTTTCACACATTTAGAAGAGCTAAATAGTTAATGGTACTGACTAGCATACAAGAACCCCGTAACCACTGCACAGTTACGAGGAGAACAGCCAACTAACCTCATCATTCAGATGGGATATTTTCAAGATTCTATGAAGTATTACCAAAAGGGGAAAGGCATTATAACCACTGTGGGCTACTACGAGCAGAAGATGAATGTCGCCCGGCATCTACTAGCATAGGTTTTCTCCAAGATTAGAGCCCTGCACTTAGAGATTGTGGCATTGGATATCTTGCCATCATCTAAGGCTTTACCTTGAAAGAGCCCGGTGATAAAGCTTATAACAAGACGCGAAGAGTTTCTTCTTGGCCACTTGCCAGCATAAAGATGCAGGAAACGGCTCAAAATCACATATCGTCGAAGCTTTTTACGAATTCATTTAGTTAAAATGTCCTTTTGCAGGCATTCAAGTTCTTTCTTCAGTGTTAACAATTATATTTCAAGGACTTCTGTAATTTCCACCAACGAGCAATTTACAACAAGCAATAAGGAAGAACTTTAACTGAAGAAGAAAAAAACAACAAACTCAACATCATTTTTACAGCAGAACTTCTACTAAAAGCAGACTGCACCACTAAACGCAGAAGAGATACTTAAAATCACCAGCAACAGTTAGTTCATTGATGTAGACGAGATTCACATACCTGCTGCAGCAGCAGCTCTAGGCCAGATAGTTTGTTGGACATTTGAGGGATCGGCTGTCTCACCCCACATGCAAACTTCACCTCCAATAACAAGTTTCTGTTCAGATGGATCATTTATTCCTTCTACTGGATCAGCAGTGTAGACTTCATCCCAGGGGACGTCTAAGTGATCAAGATACCAAAAACCTTGATTGCTGAAAATACATCTGAAACCTTTTGCAACAGCCTTTGCACAAACACCACCTCCCAACCTATAAGTGACTTTGTTAACAAATGGTTGTAACATTGGATTCAAAAAGTTGCAGAACCACCAAAGGAAAGACAATAACAAGCTAACCAGTTATGCACCACTGTCTGCGGGTTTAGTTTCGTGGAAAATGCATTGAAAGTTTCTTCCCTGCCATAAAAAAAGCTTTTGTCACATCTGCAATAATTTCTTAAAAGCATTGAAATATGGATACGAAATATGGAATGTTAGTCCTAAGTTCACCATCAATGACGTTTCTCGTTTCATCACTACCAACAAAAGGGCTTCCTTGTGAGAGGTAGCTAATTACTTCATCTTCCAAATCATAATGAACCAGTTATCTTTTACGAACCAGGATAAATTATTTGGAAAGATGATTAGTGTAGTTTTATGGGTCATGTACATAGATAGAGAGCAATCAAGATTCAAAGTGGTATGTTCAGCGTTTTTCTGATTTTGCATGTATCTAACATTTGTTGAATGGTGAATCTCTGAAAACTGCATGGACATAGGTTATTGTTAATCGAACCACATCTGTGTGATTCTTTCTTGATTGCTAATTTCTAGATAAGAGTCCATCAGGTGCCTGCTACAAATTGGTTTGACAAAATGGTCCATTAGGTTTAAAGCTGAACCTCTCAACAGAATGTACTGAGATACTACCGATGCCCGTATAGAGCATCACTTATGGAGTATATCAATGCCACCCTTGCAGCTTAATCTTTTCTTGGTTGACAAGATGGTCCCTTGCATTAGATGAGTCCAGCCAACATCTTTGCTCCTACATAATCAACGTTTACAATTTATTTGGGTTCTCTTCTCATAACTTAATTTCCTCCATGGGACCAACATTAGAATCCCAACTCTTGCATACCCAAGGCATATGTGGTAGACTCCCATGTAATGATAGACATATGAATATGGAGATTTGACAATGGAGATTCCTAGAGAATCGCAGACAACAGGAATCCAGATGCTTTGTGCTTATTGGACTAACAACTATAATGAGAAGATTCGAGCAATTCATACATAAGAAGCACACTAGTCTACCCACTTAGTGCCTTATGGCATGTTTGGTTTTCGGGACTAATGGGATTGGATTGGAATGATTAACCAGATTAGATTTGGTTAGCTGTACTATATGTAATACAGTACTACTGTTTATCGCTTTGTGTAGTATCAAATTGGGATTGCACTATGATTACAGTAATCCAGTTAATATTCTCATGTAAGAAGGTACGAAAATATGGTATTAAACACCAACTTTTCACCATTTAGTGTGGATATTAAAAATAGTCAAGAGCTAAACAGACTAAGTACTACTGATTTTGGTTCTGTACAGTATTAATTGGGATTGCGCTATGATTAGAGAAATCAAGTTAATCCCGTCGTGCAGGAGGGTATGAAAATAGGGTATTAAACACCAAATTTTCACCATTTAGTACGGATATTAAAAATAGTCCAGAGCTAAAGAGACTAAGAGTTATTAAAACCCATACAGTAATTAGTCCAATCCTAGCTAATGCGGATAATTCACACACACACACACACACACACACACACACACACACACACACACACAAAAAAAAAAAAAAAAAAAAAAAAAAACACCATGCTACTAGTGTATTGGTATATTGCCAAATCCTGTGGAAAGGCTGGGCTGACTCATTTACAAGCAACCTAGTCTCCAAATCACCTCAAATTGGAGTAGGAGCTCTCTTCAGCAGATGAGGATGTGAAAGGGATGCAAGTCATTTGGTTTAAGCCCCAAAATCTTTCTACAATTCAGTAATAATGTCGGGAAGGCTCAAATTGAAAGTATATATTGACTCTAAGTAATAGTGTGTGGCCTTCTGAATCTAAAAATGCATAGCCTTAGATCCTTAGCTGACAAAGAAATAATCAGTCCTAGAATCTTTGGCCATTACTGCATGATTAGGCACAAAGGAGGTATCACTTATCCTTGGAGTTAGCGTCACACAACTCAAGATAATGTTCTGCTGTTAGAGGCCCAAGATCTGCAACAAGCGCCGTCAGTTCCTCAGAAGACTTTGAACTGTGGGTTCAAAACAGAACTCTACCGAATCACCGTCACCACAGAGCTTTGAGGTTAACTGCACTAAAACTTTGAACTTTCACCTTGAGGAGAGGTGTATTACATTACAAGATTCAGGTATTCACCTTCTTATTCTTTCAATTACTTGGCTCTCTCCATTCTCTGGTATTTTCTGTACTGCAAACCCAACAAAATTCATACAACGACAACTTCATCACTCTATGATTAAGGTCCGAGAATTGCAGCAGGCTAAGAAGCACGGGTGCGGGTGCGGGTCCTAGGTGCCGGAATGGAAATTTTCCACGAATTAGGGATGCAGGGGTGGGGAATTATGTGTGTATATGTATATGTATATGTATATGTATATGTATATGTATATGTATATGTATATGTATATGTATATGTATATGTATATGTATATGTATATGTATATGTATATGTATATGTATATGTGTGACTATGTATTATTTGTGAGATATTTACTTACATGCTAAACACATTAACCATCTACAAAATGGATAATACACATCGCATGTTCACAAGTAATAAAAACATGCACGTTCTTTTGGTTTAGTTGTAGGTGTATTTTAGAAGACCTGCAAATTAAAACTGACAAAATGACTCTACCTCAACCACGAAGCACCCATGAAGCACCCGGTGCGGGTGCAGGACCTCGTAGAAGCACCCGTGCTTCCTAGGCAGCAGGTACTCTCATCAGATTGATTATCACTTAGTCTGAGAGAAATGTTCTTGGTGAGTTTACAAGCTTGGTGTCTACCATATGTATGCTTTAGATTGACTATCGCTTTAGGTGGTTGCATATTAAGCCTGTTCGTAATAAGCTTGGAGTCTACCATATGAATGCTTCAGATTGACTATCACTTTAGGTGGTTCACATACTAAGATCGTTCATTACAAACTTGGAGTCTACAATATGTATGCTTCAGATTGAGAGAGAATGTTAAGAACATATTAGCAATGGGTTAATTCTAGTTGGGGTCATAATGTAATTAGTTCAATCATACCAATTTTAAGAAATAGTATAGGATATTTTGTACACGAAATATAATTATTTGTGCAGCAACTGGCAAGAGAGTCCATTTCTTTTTATAGTAGCAGATCTGTTTCTTGCTCTGCAAATTGCATATTTACCATAACCTTCGTCTGGTCCAGAAAAATCTCTAATCTTGAAAACTATAAATAAAAATATGCATCTCAAGATTAATCTCACAGAAAACTTGTAGACCCAATGAGCTAAGGACCTTATTCATACAATGTGAAATCAGGTCTCTAAAACATACCAGTTGACAGGGGTCCATTTCTTCGACAAAGCTATCTCCTGAGCTCTGACAACGAAATACTGGTATGCATCTTTACCAGTCATGTTTTGATCTTGAAGCCTGCATACAGAGATGCATGGATGAGGCACAATATTGAACACAGGTCTAAAGAGTCAACTGATGAACAGAACAATTCAGTAAGATAATTGACCAGAAATGGTTCCAGTTCGAAAATCGTTGAAAAGGCTAAAGAGGTATAATAAAGCATATATAATCAATTATTCATGTACTGCATCGATGACTAAGAAAAGTATAGATTGCTTAACAGTACCATGATACCATCTATATTGGACAGGGGCACAGGGCAGTATTGCAAAAGTAGAATAAGATGGGAAGCGTCAGAGAAGTATCTGAATAAGTTAATGATGAACACCTGAAGCTGATAGGGATTGACTAGACCAACACAAACTGACCTTAGTGAGTCATCATCTGAATAAAGTAGACTCAATTATATGAATCCGAGGTTGACAAACCTGGTGATATGAGGAAGTCCACACAATCATCTTATGATTTTAATGTTGATAACTTTTGTGAAAACCGAACTCCTTAATAGTTCTAAGAAATATATCAGCATCAAAGAAGATGCCTCAGTTGATTCGGAGTTCTCAGCAGACAGAAGGAAGATAAAGGTGTCCGCACATTGGTAAAAAATGAGATATGGAATACGAAAGACAAAGCAAGAATTGGACTTTTGAAGTGCAAGAGGATGCAAAAAAAAAAAGATTGATAATGAAGACATGAGAAATTAAGTGAGCAAGAGAAACAGACACCTCCACTGGATCCTTGATCTGAAAGGAGAAAGCATGACTTTGGATCGGAGACTCCATATGTCGGTGGATTTTTATTTGAAAAAAGACGCAGACAATCTTAACACAAGAGATTTTAATGATGTTGCCATGCAAAGAGATAGGGGAATGGTAAACCAGATGGTGGCATGCAACTGAGTCACGTGACAATTAGAAAATGTTCACTACAACCATGGAGAAGCTTAAAAACGCTTTGAGGAGGTTCAAAAATCCATCAGCACGAACACCTACCTCAAAAGAAAGAACATATATACACGCACACACACACACACACACACACACACACACACACACACACACATATATATATATACTCCCTCCATCCCAAAATGAGTGTCTCGCTGTTTAATGCAACCCTTCTGAGTTGATGATTTGACTAGCCAAACGATACAAGAACCTGTTAATCTTTTCACATTGTTGTAGCATAATCAAAACTCTAAAATGCGGTGAAAAGAACAACAAAAATCGCTATCGTTTTGCTATTCAAATCACCACCTCAAAACGGTTGCAAAAAACATCAGGTTACTCGTTTTTGGACGGAGAGCAGCAACGGTGATAGGAGAATGATGATATGGGAAGTCGAACTGAGAAATTTGGTTTTAGAAGAGAAATCCTCCACAAATGAGATAACCGAGACAGTATGGGAAAACAAGAATGTGAATAAAATAAGTAGACTCTAAAAAAAATATAATGTCGACATCAGGCAGTACAGCCGAGAGTTCTACGTGGAAGCTATATCTTCAGGCGCTTGTGGATTTGAAAACTCGAATATTGTACTGCATAGGATTGACTAGAAGTGTATAGATATAATCATACTGCCCCACATAATGAAATCCTGGACCAACATGCAATCCAAAATAAAGAGAAATATATTTTCTTGAAGATTCATCGTCTCCTGTCCACAGGAATGAAGTTTACAACCAACATCTTATGTGTCATATTTCTGCTCGCCTAAAGCTAATGAACGGCAATATACTGTTCCCGGCCGTATCGTGCTTAGCTGAAGAAATTTCAATGCATATTTTATATCTAATGACTACCATGACGCAATAATAGGAAGTTAAGTAAGGTACCACTGCTTCACATGCGGAGTAGAGGTCCAACAATCTGCAGGAAAACAGAATTTTAATTGGGGCAAAGGATCAGTAGAAACAGAAGCGTAAAAGAAAATTGTGCTAGAGCAAGACAAAGTCAATGATAAAAGAAGTTGATTTTACATAGTTGTTTATTGTGTGCGCTGTATTACAAGTGCCAGAACATTGCTGAAAAAGAAACAACTATACCTCAAGACCTAAATAAAGCCTAAACCTAAGCATGGTAACAAGGTGGGATATTCTGGTCGACGACCCACACTCGCACAGGAACTTCAGGTGCAATTGTCTGAGGTGGGTTGGTATGTGACCTAACCTGGTACAAAAAAAATGTTTGGGTATACTCAAAACTGACAGACATTCTTTCGTCTTTGCCTATCAATCGGTTCGATGATTTCCCTATCAATCTGAGTAATGAATCCAGCGCCTTTCAAATCGCAATCTCTTCTGATTGCCCAGATCCTTGTTTAACCTCGATTACTACTGTGTGGGTCGTGGTTTAGTTCCTATCAGTAAAAAAGTGTAGCTGGTACTTGTTGGTTGTTACGGAAGTCTTGCTTATACTTCTGTTTGAGTTCAAAGTGAGTTAGCATGTCTAATCCAGGGGCATATATGTGCCGAGAAGCATTAAATACAGCGGTCTGATACTCACTGTGGTCTCAGCGAAACATTTGGAATCTTCGTATTAAGCCCCTTATCAACAAGCTGGAGGGAAGACTGGGGGTTAAGGATACAGTGATGCCTAGTTGTTAATACAAGGGTCTGTAGTGCTTACTTCTCTCAGTTGTTACTTCTCTAAAAGTTCACAACGAAAGCAAGTATGCAACCACCTAAAGAAAGGGTAGCAGGGCTTGCAACGGCAACAGAAAAACTGTCACAGACTCACAATAACAAGCATGAGGTTAAAATAGCAAAAATGAACCAAAGAGAGTCGGGAAAAACTAAAATTCGAGCATGGTCTCTAGGGTATGGAAAAGTGTCTATTTAGCCTAAAAAGATTTTATATATACAAAACCTTGGAGGTGAGCATCGCTGACACTCCTTGCACAAGGTATGATGCAACAACATTGGACTTGACAAGTGTGTGTGTTATGCTTTACAAATGAGAGTCTCCCATGTGTATTGTGGGAATTGTATGTCATGCCACAATAACTTTACCGTACACCACTCTCCAGTAGAGCTGTCAAGTGGGCTGGTGGACCGCCAAACCAGACTGAAATGGCCTGTTTAAGCAATGAACCAGACCGAACAGGAACAGTGAGGTTCAAAACCTGCCCAGGGCCGGGTATGTAGTGGTCCGACCCAGTTTGAAATTTTATGGACCGCGGGACCAGCCCATAACAGGTCCAGGACGGGCCCACATAACGGCTACTTGGTTCAAACGGGCATTTTTCTATTTGGAAACAACCCCCCCCCCCCCCCCCCCCACCGAAACCAACAGCAACTGACAACCCCTCCTGCCAGAGAAATTTTTTAATGCTCCATTAGAGCACCATGTGGTGCTCTACTTCCAATCAAACTGCAACATTTATACAAACTGTCAGTGATAGGCACACACTCATTGGTTCTAGAGCACCACTTGTGCTCTGTTCGAGCACTAAAAAGATTCTCCTCCTACCAACCCAACCAAAAAAGCTTCACATTTTCCCTTTTTTCCATAATGACATTTAAGCCCCCTTCCTCATTCATCCTCTATAAATACTACCCCCTCCCTCACTCAAAACATAATCAGCATACTACCTCACTAGTTTTGTACTCTCTTCTCCAAAGTTTGTCAAGTTTCCAACTCCACTTGAAGTCTTGAAGTTCAAACTCTTGAAGCAATTCCTCAAGCATCTCCGATTTCATTCTCCTCCAATCTTGCAAGCCCACGGAGTTTGTAAGTTTTAATCTATGTTTAGCACTTTATTATTGATTATTTTACTATTTGATTGCTCACTTAGTCTTCTTTAAAATTTGCTTCAAGGGATATTGACAATTACGATACGCATATTGGCATTCAACTAGGTGCGGATCTTTTACATGAAATTTTTGAAAATGTTAAATCCTCTCCTATTGATTTAGAAACCGAAATACCAACGAATATAGGTACTAATAAACCAAATATAGGTCCTAATAGGAATATAATAAAATGGGGAGAGCTAAAACTAGTAAAGTTCGACAATATTTTGTCCACAAAACTGTAAATGGATAAAAATTGAGATTTTGCAGTAACTAAACCGGTGGCACCGGAACATATACAAGGCATTTACGAACTGATCACAAACTTTTACAAGAGACTGAGGGCGAGGTGTGTGTTCAGAGACAACTACATTAAACACTAGTGGAGGTCTACAAACTTTTGTTAATGAAAAACCTCGCACAAAAAAAGGCATTGCTAGGTTGATTGCTAATTGTGAACGTCCTATTAAAACCGCCAATTGTGATGAATTTGAAACAACGATATATGACGCTTTTTGTCCCGCTTTTCATAAAATTAGTAGAAACACTACTAGACAAGATATAGTTAAATTACACACCCTCAAAGAAGAAACGGTTTTCAGTAAAATGATATACTTACCTGTATTAACCTCATCACCCCCCAAGTGGAAAAGCTCAAATGGGAAAATCTTCCTCATATCTGCACAATAGATTCTAAATGAGAGCTTCTACATAGAGAAAGCAAACCATTTGTCATATAAAACATACCGTAATCATTTTGCAATAACTAAACTCTCGCTGAAGTAGAAAAATCTGTCAGACTACATATGAAGCATAAGACATCATATATATACATACTAAAAGCTCCACGTTCAATTTCAAAACTCCTTATACTTGGAGGTGCCGTGGCAGTTCGGGGGTTTGGGTTGAAGGATTTAATTAAAGTGGATTAGGAAACTTGAAATGCATAAATTGTTTTGCGTGCGGAGCCAAAGACTATTTACCAAAGATGAGAAGTTTGTACGAAATGAGCAATGAAATGTAGCACAGAATTACAGGTCAAGTTGGAAAGGATGTTAAAGAATTAATCATACATGTACTAAGATAACAAGATTAGTGACTCTTGATTTTGTCTGAAACGCATGGCCTCAATGTGATATGACTTGTTCTTCTTTGGTTCAATGAAGCTTATTAATTATCAAAAGAAAAAGGGTAAAAGACAAAAACCGCCCCTTGAGTATGGCTGATATACAAAAACAGCCCTCATGTTTGGGGATATACAAAAACCACCCCTGTCAGAGTTAGCATGTACACTAACGGAAGTGATAAATGACAAAAATACCCTTGAAATGTGAAAAGATTACCGACTATATATTTACCCTAAACCCTATCTCTTCCAATTTTCCTTCCCAGCCGTCCAATCCCTATCCTCTTTCTCCTTCCTTCTTCCTCGTCTGCATCTTCTTCTTCCTCTTCCTCCACCTACCCACGATGATGACTCTACCTTGTCTCCTCTCCCTCGTCCCCAGCCAGACACAACAACCACCACCTTCTGTCAGCACGACGTTTCGTCTTCAATCCACATAGAGATAACCCTCAACGCGACCTACCTCCGATGCTCAATCGCCGGCGTATTCTCAGTTCGCCAGCATGCGAACTGCCCGGACAATATCGTGTTCCACTTCATCGCCGCCCACCGCAGTGCCGAGCTCCGTCGTATCATCGTCACGACGTTCCCGTACCTTTCCTTCCACCTCCACCACTTCGACACCAATCTCGCGAAAAGCACGATCTCGTCGTCGATCCGGAGCGCCGTCGACCAACTCCTGAACTACGCACGGATATGCCTCGCCGATCTCATCTCCTCCCACCGTCAATCGCATCATCTACTTCGATTCCGACCTCATCGGTCTGCGGAAATGGAGAATTGGGAATTACACGCTGAAATTGGAGAGTTGGATGAGGATGCAGAAGAGATTCAGAATTTACCAATTGGGTTCGCTGCCATCGTTCTTCCTGAAATTGGAGAGTTTAGAAGGCTGAAGTTGGGTCTATAACTGATGGGTAATTATAATTGATGGGTGTATAATTGAAGTTTGGTGTATAATTGTGGACCAGTTAGTTATGGAGAATGAGGGCAGTGTAGTAGGTGATGGTGATTCATGAAGACAGTGTAGTGGTGGTGAAGGATTTGGGTCGCGTTTTGGCCATGAGTATGAATTGACAGTGATGCTTCAGGTGGTTACTAGCAGGTTGGGTTTGGTTGGCTTTACGGAGGTGATGGAGGTAGTTTAATACTTTAAATGATTGTAGGATGAAGGCAGTAGTAGAAAGGAGGGCTGTGGTGAATGGAATGGTGGATATGAGTTTCCTTTGAATTGGGGAAGTCTGGTTGTTTGTATTGGTGGTGGGTGTTGGTGGTGAATTAGTGGTGGCGGTGGTGGTGGTGGAGGTGGTGGTCAAGAACACCAAGAACATTAACAAAAAAAAACAAAAAAAATACAAATAAGGGCAAAATGGTCATAAAAAAGTCATTTTGCACCCCTCTACTAACTGATGGTAACAGAAGGGTGCTATTTGTCCAACGTCCATCCACTGACAAGGGGGGGTTTTGTCTCGACAGGGGTGGTTTTTGTATATCCCCGAACACGAGGGTTGTTTTTGTATATCACCCATACTCAAGGGGTGGTTTTTGTCTTTTACCCAAAGAAAAATTGTTTAAATCTTGTGTGCCACAATTATGGAACCACCAAACCCAGGGTTAAGGTAGTATTTTCAGACCTTAAGCTGGGACATGAACACGCAGGAATCAGACTGGGTATTGGCTCGACGAATAGTTTCAATGTAAGAACACTGTTGTCCAGCCCAACAAGAAAGGACCCAGAAGAAAGAAATATACCACATTTGCAAGAATTAGAATAATGGATAAAAGATGTGTGGGTAAAAGACAAAAACCACCCTCCATTTATGGGGAAAATACATTTTGCCCGCTGATTTATGGGGAAAATACCTTATACACCCCTGTCAGCGGATGGAGCTAACGGAATGGGCTAAATGACATATTTACCCTCAGTTTGAAGAAAACTTACACTGCTATATAAACATTTTTTTTCTCCTCATCTTCTCATTTGTAACCCTAGCCTCTCCCTACCAACCTTATCCTTCCCCCCTCTCTCTCTTCCTCCTCTTTCTCTCCCCATCTGCTCGCGCCGCCCAAGATGGAGGCGATTGCTCCAGCTGTCTTCTTCGGCTGTTGATGGACCTCCAATGCACCGGGGTTTAGCCCGTCGGTGTTACATCTCTTGGGTAGAATTCCGCCGCAGAGACCATCGTTTCCGACGAACGACGACGGGTGGAGGTTAGGGAAGATCGTTCCTGACGCCGGTATAGGCCGGTGAGGTGGTTATACGAGACATTGAAATTCTCCAAAGTGCTGCAGTTATTGAAATTTGAAGGGATCGTCCCCGTGAGAAAATTATGCGACAAATCAACGTCAGTGATTGATTCCAGAGTTGAGATCTCCCACGGGATGATACCAGAAAGAGAATTGTGACCCAGTTTCAGAGTAATCAGCTTCTGACAATGACCGATGTCCCATGGAATGGTTCCGTTGAGGTAATTACCCTCTAATTCGATCTTATACAAACTCCCGCAGCCAATGAAATTGGGGATTTCACTGGTGATCTTTGTCGACAAAGCTGAAAATATTCGCAGATTGGGCGCCGACCAAATATTGTTGGGTAAGTCGGAGTTGAATGAGTTCTGGGATAGGTTCAAGTTCTGTAACATTGCCGCGTTACCCAAATCGGCAGGGATGGTTCCGGCGAAAGCATTTTGACTCATATCCATGTATGTTAAGTTTGGGAGAGACCCAAACCCATATGGAATTGAACCATTGAGACTGTTGTTCTGAATACTGACTCAGAAGTTATGGCAATTAATTGGCGTTCAGGTTATTTTCTGGGTTGAGGCAGAGAGAGAAGGTGTTCGATTGTCTTGGATTCCCAGGGGTTTGGGTTCAGTCTTTATTAGGGTTGGGTTCAATCTACTAGGTGCTCAATCTCATGGTTATGCGAAGGTGTGGGTGGTGATCGAGTGACTGTATTTGGTCCGAATCCATGGCAGTGGCTAAGTTGTTGATGTTGATGTTGTTGTTGTTGTTGTTGTTGTTGTTGCTGTTGTGACGGCGATGGTGGTGTTGGTGGTAGTGGCGGCGGTGGTGGTAGAGATTTGGTGGTAGTGGCAGTGGTGCTCAAGAACACCAAGAACATCATGAACATGATGAACACTATAAGAAACAAAAAACGGTGGTATTTGTCCACAATCAATAAGGGTAAAATGGTCACAAAAAGTCAGTTTGCACCCCTCCACTAACGGATTGTAACAGAAGGGTGGTATCTGTCCACCCTCCATCCACTGACAGGGGTGCAAAAGGTATTTTCCCCATAAATGGAGGGTGGTTTTTGTCTTTTACCCAAGATGTGCAGAACAGCATGGTGTTGAATGAACCAGATTTCCACACAAAAACACCTTATGAACATTTGCAGAAACAAAAACTAGCCCAAGAAAAATGTAAAATGCAGCATAACCTGCCAAAATGCCGGAAATCACATCAAAGGTGAAATTTTTGGCTACATCTAGAGGTTCTCTGCAGGAGGGTGACGGCCAAAGATCCGGGTATCCAGCACCCCTGCATGGGAAGGAAATCAAAATATCAAAACAATAAATTCAGCGCAAAAAATCCATACACAAGTCACTATGCTGTGTCCTAAAATCAACATGTACAATCTTGTCACCAACCGATATATAAATGAAAACAATCAGCAGCAGTCAACCTACTCGCAGCTTAGGTCTGTTAAGAGGTGGTGTTTTGAGGATTGGCCAATCCATATGTATATGTCCTTAATAATAACATGCAATACTTTTTTAAATGAAGGAGGGCAAGTTCCCAAGCTAAAAGAAGAAAATTAAGGTAAGAAAAGCACAAACTATATTGTGGGCGTAATTATGGATAGGCGTGAATATATTGAGGTTGATGCAAGACCTCACTCATGTTGATCGAAATCATTTTCACCAGAGCTGATTAAATCAATTGAACTTGTCTCTCCTAGGTATAGCAACTTCTGTGTGAGTATCTCAAAGTGATGTCCAGTCTTTAGTATGGAATGAAGGGCAATACATAATAACCTTAACATGACATGAAAGTCCCGTGGAAAATTATTACTGTGGCAGCCCTCTGTAATTGATTTTGCTCCAATCTTTTGTCATTGAAATACTAATATGTTAAGTAATTACTTTCAGCAGCGGAAAAATGAAGGTAAATCTGCACATGGGCAATACAAATATATCTCAGTTTCAGGTGGTATAGTCATCCTTAATTGATAATTGAATTTGTTTCAGTCAACCAAGGAAAGCATAACCTTTTTATGTGAACGCATATAAATCTGGGGATAGCTCGAACGATTCTTTGAGCCAAAACAATTGTACCAACCCCCTTGTCATCACTCAGTGTATAGGTTCAGAAATGTGTGATATTACATGCCCATACAAGAATTACTTGCATATTTTGGTATTAGAATTTAGAACATAGTGCACGTTGCAACTTTATGCTTCTTTTGCGGGATACCAGAAGGGAACTCTCCACTTTAATGTGCACAAAAAGATGTAGGTGCAGCATTTGTTCCCAAAATTCAGAATGCTCCTCCAACATATATTCTAATTCTGCTAAATACAAGAAACGACAAGAAGAGAGAGGCAGAGTTCATATTTATCAATTCTTACCATGATTCTGCATGACCAGGTACATCTACCTCCGCCATGACATTGATACCTGCCAAAAAGCTTTACAATATTAGCAACAGCAAAAACTTAAGTCAAAGAGAAAACATTATCCAACAGTGCCAGTGAAGTCCGAAGTTTTTTTTCCTTGGACTATACCCAGTGGATCGAAATTTATCTTCACTGAAGTGTGAATTGAATAAAATCGTGAATCGTAAAGATACGCTTGCAACATTTTTATGTAGAAAGAATAACATATTTCATAAAACTGTAACATTTGTGAACAATATATTAACATTTTCACAAAAAGAAAGCTCGAATTTTTAGGGACTCACATCCATTGCTTGTGATTAGGAGTTTCACACATTGAATGATGAAGATATAGGAGGTATCGGGTATGTGGAGCAAGGAACTATAAGGTGCCAAGGCGATGGAAACAACAGGAAATCATTAGCCTCGGACTTGAGAAAAATGTACGGGTCATTTTAAAACAAACATATGTTGCAAAACAACCAGAAATGTAGGAAGTATTATTTTTTAGACTGGAAAACTAACTCAATTAGACCTGAACTGAATCGATGTGAATCGTACATATCAGTCTGAATCGCAACCGGATGGTCAGATTCAGTCTTCCGAATCGGACTTCAGATAATTTTGCATCCATTTAAGGTTCATAGAGGGATTTTCATCGTTTCATGGGTGAATGGAAGGATTCTGATAACTATGCCTCACAGTACCAAATGGGCGAATCACCTGTCACGCTGAACAACACAGGTGACGTCAAGCCCAAACAGACATACCGTCCTTTTCACTTTTCAAGTCTGTGCACTTGACTTGGAGGTTAAAGTCTACGGAATATTATTGCAATTTAGCCTAAACTAAAGCAATGCCATGGAGTGAGAAACGCAAACTAGTTAAGAGCAGGAAGCAACAATGGACTCGCGAAACAACTCGTGTTGCGTCTGGTCAAAAACTCGTTCATTTCGGTTCGAAGAAATAAACAAACTCAAACACAATTTTTTCTTTTGATTAATAAGCAATCAGACACAAGATTTTGCTTGTTTGTTCTTTATGTTCAAGAACAATTCTCGTTTACATATTTTTTAAGCAATTTTACATAACAAATGGGAACAATCTGATTTTTTTTTTTTTTTTTTTGAGGAAACAATCTGAATTTTTAAGTGAACACACTTTAAAAGTTTTTAATTTTCTTATATTTACAAGATTTTTATGGTACGTTTCAAAGATGTTGAGAAAAGATGATCTTTAAACATAAAAACTAAAACACCTGCACATAATTGTATTAGTTTCTCCTAAAAAGTGGGCTCAATTTCTGGCTTGTGTTCGGCTCAAGTTCGAATAGAATTCAATCAAACAAACTCAAACAGCCCAAAATATATTTTGCTCGAGTTCGTGCTTCAATTACTTTCAATTTTAAATAAACCAACCCCAAACAGCCAATATTTAATTCAGCTCGGTTCGTCTATAGCCATACAAATTATTAATTCTAATAGGCCTCCGCATTAGTCATTATTTAGTTTATGAGGATATATAACTCGTGAGAGGTTCACAGAATTCATTGATAAAACTCACCTCTCATCTTGGCGAAGCTTCAGTGTTGACAGAGAGACATAGAATAAATACAATGTTAGTACATTACACACACAAGAAAGAAAACGGAGAAGTAAAGGAATAAGCAGATAAACAGACAAAGTTATAATAAGCATGAAACATTAGTTAAGCCTTCTAACCAGCGAATAAAACTTGCAGTAACCAATTTGCGCTGATAGCATTTTTCTTTCACACCACAGAAGTCCAAAAATTACGAGGTTGGGACGAAATTACTAAGTCTGACTTGAATCCTAATAATAGAACAAAGGGACTTAATTTGTTATCAGGCTCCATTCTCAGGCCACTTTCAAAAGACCTTTTGGAACTTATACTTCCTAGATGAGAGATATAAAGCAAGAAGTGCGGATGCAGATTGATGGTAAAATGTGAGGCAATAGCTAAAGGATGAGGTTTTACCCTATTAGTAGTTGACCAGTACAGACACATTTGTTGAGTTGTCACACTTTCAGCACTGTGACTGTCTTATAGTGAGACACTTAGCATTGTTATAACTTATTTGATTTCAAGCGATTTACAGTTACCATCAAGTTAAATGCATTTTAATTGTGAGAACCTATTCCCTGTATCTTTGCTTTTTATGGTTTTACTAATTTCAAGTTGAACAGCCAACTAAAAGGAGTGACAATGTGACGCAGGAGAGGATAAAGTTTTTGTACCAAACGGTATTGATCATGTTTTTTAGGACATAGTGATAAAGTGAACTTGAAAAATTTCACCGGAGCATTTGAAGTTCGTCTATCTGAACTGAAGTTAGCAAAGATGCAGTATACTCACTTGACAATTTCATAAGCATCTTCAACGGTGTATCGCTCCCACTTTGTATATGCACCTTTCCATAAATTTGGATACGCTGGCGTCTCTAGAGGAAATGACTCATGATCTATGATGTGCCAGTGAAGAACATTCTACTGGATGCAACTCTCAATATTAGAATCACGTGAAATATTCAGTTGTAGGATAAACTGAGAGTATAATACCAACAGCTAAGCTAAATAAACTTTGACTGAAAGCACAAACAAAAGAAACAAGGCCAGCATGATGCATACCAGTTTGGCGTATGACATGGACTCAATAACTTGTTTAATTACATCAATCGGTAAATAGTGCCTTGACGTATCTGCAAGATCAAATAAACACAATCAACAACAGTGAACAATCTTGTGTGATGTTTTATAATTTGAAGTATTTTAGGACTTCGATCCACAAAAGAGCTTAGTTACCAAGCATAAGACCACGATAAGCGAATCTTGGTCTGTCTTTTATGTACCATGGTGCTTTGTATACTTGAACATTCTTTGTTAAGTAGTCATAAGCACATAGTTGGCTGAATGTCTGGAGAAAAGATATGAAAATGAAAAATAAGGCGCCTTTTATCATGTTTGAGCAACTAGCCCAGACCCCAGAGTGAAAATATAACAACCTAAAAGAAGACACCATACATTGCCCTTAAGCTACTTCAAGATAACTACTATTGCAAATCTAGACGATGGTGAGCAAGACACTTCTGAAACTTCGAATACCATGTAATATTCTGATTATCATTGTACAGGAACAAAATTATTTCAAACTCTCTACTATGCACATCTGTGACGGTATACCATTGAACAGACAAATAAAAATACCTCTAACCCACGCAGAGCGCCAAAAACCGAATTCGCCTGCAGTAAACATAATACTGAATTAGGTTCGAAATAATCTGAAATCAAAACCATTTATAGAGGTCCAGAACTAGCGGAATCTTTAACCCCCCCCCCCCCCCCCCTTTTCTCTCTCTAATATACAACTCTTTTCTTCACCCTTTGACTTCACCGCCTATGTGGATGTTTTTCATTGGTGATATGATTATACAAAGATCATAAAATACATAGTTACCAACAATCATATATTGACACATAGGAATAGGAGGTGAAATTAAAGGGTGAAGAAAAAATGGTGAAGCATAACGGCCCTCCTCTTTTAATGACCCCCCTGCTAATTTAAATAAATTATGTTTATTCCCTATACCTGATTTTATCCGTAAAAAGGGTAAAGGAAAGCATTTGCAGTAAACTAAACATAGGCAAAAATTCAGAATCAATCCATCTAATACAAACAAACAGCAACAGCTTACCTCAATTGTAGCCTCACCAATTATAGAAAGTCCATTACTTCTCGCCACCAGCAAAGAATAGCTCTCATCCGTGCCCAATTGAAGCTAGTATCATGATCAATCAAAAGAATCTCAAAAGAAAACCTCACCACTGAATTCGAATCGATTCTGGAATTCAAAAAAATAAAATTAAACCCCACCTCTTCGTTACCAGAATGCACAATGAACCTAAGCTTGCTGACGTCATACTCCAACTGACCCCTCAGTCTCGCCCTCGTCGCGTGCTTGAAGATGACCTTCCTGTACCTCTCAAAGGCCTCCGATAAAATCGGAGACTTGCCGCCGTTGCCGTCGGCGACGAGGGAGAGATCGGGGTCGACGGATAGGGTTTCGTCGCCGGAGGTGAATTCCCAGGGGAGAGGCCAGAGGTACACTGATGATGAGTCTTTGTTGACTCGTCCTGAGATGGGATTGAGAAATGGAGTGCGAGATTCGACTAGGGAAGATAGAAGAATGGTGAAGGAGAAGTATGTACAGAGGAGGAGGATGAGAGTGTAATTGGGGGTCATCTTGAGGGTGATCTGAGGTAGGAGTGAGACTGTGAGAGCGTGGTATGGTGGTTTTGAGTTGGGTGGGTGGAGAACACTGGTTGTCACTTGTCCGAGGTTGACGATGGGAAAAGTGATCGTATCGGGTTAAATTCTGGCTTACACGTATGCTTCTTTTATGGAATGGATGAGATATGTTAAAAGTGTTTTTAGTACATGAGATTACAACTCAATTCAAATTAGAATTTAATTAGATGATTTAATTTTACTTACTTAGCTAATAATTTGTAGATTCTATAATTTAGGATTCTGGGTATTTTTTATTTTAGTTTGTTGAAATACATTTTTTATGTATAAATCGTTCATTTGTCAAAACAAACACTAAGTTCAACAAATAAAGATCTCGTAACTTTGACGATAAAAGTTGTAAATGTTCTCAGATGCAATTAAATTTTAATATAAAATTTTCAACACATACTGGGCAATTTGTTTTGAGACAGCTAAGCAAATTATAATTTAAATAGATTATTCACTTTAGATCATTTACCTCGTATTATTGAGATTTCTAGCTAGAACAAAACAAGCTCTTAGTGACATATCATATTCAACATGTGTTCTTTAGATATCGTTCATGAGTAAAAGTATTTTGTTTGCAATATGAAATGCATTTAAAGAAAAATCAATTTATTTATTTATTTTGTATAGTAAGATAACTTAAACAACTTGTAAAACAGCATTGTTCGTTCAAAAAAAAAAAGCATTGTCGAACATGTTTTGAGTAAAAACCCTATTATCTGAAAACATGTACTAACATAGAAGAAATGTCATTTCAAACATTAGTTGATTCCCTAAAGAAAACATTACTTGACTTTTTCTACAAATATAATGTACAAACCGCGATCAGAAGTAAAAGTTTAGTACTTTTGAAGTTTCTAAAAGTTTTAATTAATAACAAGCTTAATTGTTGATTGCATATCCCTAGTATAGTGAAATTATCTTATTGCAATTTTCAAAACTAACTGATTGCACCTCCCATTTGCAATACTTCTAGCTCGTTGAAACTGGTAAAAAATACATCTATTACTTGACGATATATTTTGTTAGTTGACTAATAAGTCTATTTTCTTTATGGTAAAATAGTCTATTCAATTCTTCACACCAGCCACAACCACCGCCATCACAAATTCAGATCCATGCAATTTCATACCATTTTTTTCGTCTCCCTTCCAATTGAGCCCAATTATTTTTCTTCTCCTTCACAACCCAACCAATAAAAAGACTGAAAATGTGTAACAATAAGGAATCCAAACTTGTGAGTGGGTGTAAATGGGTGCTAGCTCAAGTGATAGAGCATTTAAAAGCGCCTTCATAAGATTCCAAGTTCGATTTCTGTAGACGACGAACAGGTAATCCTAAAAAAAAACTTTTGAGTGGGTTACCAAGTTTCACACAAAATTGAACAAAAAAAAGTAAATTAAATTCCAGAAATCAAACCAACGGAGAGTTTGAATGAAAATTAGGAGCCACCATCTATGTTTTGGTAACACAATAAACCCAAGGTTGAATTTTATGAAAGCTTCTAGTAAAAACCCATAAGTCGAACCGAATGAGACTGTTTGAATCGCTTCAATTTGACACCTTTTGTTTTGTACCAAGAAATCGAACCCAAAACACAAGATTGAGAGACATCCATGGATTTCAGGCACCCATGGATGCAGACCCATTCGACCAATGATCAGTCAATTGACCCCTTATTCGAACTTGACAATCATCCTCCTCCCTATCCTCTTAACCTTCTTCTCCGTCGCCGTCGAGTCTCTGCCTCCTACAGGCCTAAACAAATCCTACAACGATGGGAATTCGCCGACTTCGTTGGAGAAGAAGAGACCCACGAATGTCCTCGTCACCGTTTATAGTTGAAGATACCCACGAATTTGGAATGGATATGAGTTGAAATTGGTTTGTCGAGAGTGGTGTTGTGATAGAGATCGAGGGGGAGAGCTGGAGGGGATAGTGAAAGGCAGAGAGGAGTCATCTTCCTCTCTCTGTTTTTCTAATCTTTTCTTCGTCATCTTGTTTATTCTTTTAATTATATATATATATATTTCCTATTTTTTTTATTAAAATTCATTTGGGTTCGACAATTTTACCCTCAAAGCATTAATGGAGTTTTTTTTTTTGAAATAGGGATATATTAAGACTTAGGACAGATTTTTATCTGCCTGATATTCATTACAGAGAAATTCTGGACAAACTACACACCAAGTTAATACGTTTGGTGTTCCAGAAGCATACAAACATATCTTATCAACTAGCTTATTCCCATTTCGGGAAGTCCAACTAATAGCAGAGATATTAAAGGCTCTTAAAAGCCTAGAAATTTCCAAGAGCAAGTGGAATACTTCGGAACCCCCAACCGTCTCATCTTCATTATAGCTTCTCGGTTGTTTCAACAGAGCATTCATTTGCAGTTGAAGGTTCTTTGAATCGGTCTCAACTTCAAACGATCGAAACCCAAACTGATAGATGAGTTGCAGACCTTGGAGCAGCGACCGAGCTTCGAGAATTGTTGAATCGTCGGTAAAGGGTATGGGGTAGCTCCAAGCTCTGATGAAGTCTCCGGTGGAATTTCTGATGACCACCGCGCCTGTTGCTGACTTAGTTGAACGGCAACAAGAGGCGTCGAAATTGGCTTTGAGCTTTCCAATTTCTGGCGGAATCCATCTTCTCCGATTTGGATCTGGACCTGCACACGAAGCATCTACCCAAGTGTAAGAAGATTCAATAAACTCTGAGTTTTTAGATTTGCTATTGATTATAATTGCATGTTGAGAAATTTGTGCTGATTCGAAATTTTTTTTATTTCTGGAGCACCAAATCTCCCAAATGATGAAAGCAAATAAAGATCTGTGATTCTTCTCCAAGCGTGATAACAAATCCAAGATACAAAGATGGAATTTGTATCTTGGATTTGTTATCACGCTTGGAGAAGAATTAATGGAGTTTGGACGAACTTTTTTGGCAAAATTGCACCCGAGGTACACATATTTTGCAAAAACCGGCAAGGTGGTACCCAAATTTCAAAACCGTGCACCACAGGTACCCAAATTTTCAAAATCGTGCAACGGAGGTACCCAACGCTAACTGCCGTTAACTTTCCGTTAACTTTCCATCCAAATTGGACGGAAAAGTATAAAAAAACTATTGTACCCTTTATTTTCACCTCCAACTTTTTTTTTACAATAAAGTGTTACTAACAAATCTAATAAAAATAACAACAATAAAATTTAAACTTAATAATTAGATATATGTAAGATAATGCTATATATTTCATCAAAAATTACATATTTTTACATCAGGTCTTTAACTTTTTCTAAACAAAAACATCAAAATTTCATAATCTCAAAATAGGAAATTAACGGAAGGGTACGTGAAATTATCAAAGATATTTATATGTTATTGTTTTTATTAAAAAATATATATGTGAAATTATGAAAATTTGATAATTTCAAAATTTGAAAATAAAAACAATCTCAAAATTTCATAATTTCACATGATTTTTTTTTTAATAAAACAACAACATACAAGTATCTTTGATAATTTCACATGTACCCTCCCGTTAATTTCCATTTTGTGATTATAAGATTTGATATTTTTGTTAAAAAAAGTTAAAGACTTTAAGATTGACGGACATATGTTAATAAAAACATTTTTCATATCTTGAAATGATGTAAAAATATGTAATTTTGATGAAATATATTGCATTATCTTACATATATCTAATTATTAAATTAAAATTTGTATTATTTTTATTTTTTTTAGATTCGTTAGTAGCAGTTGTATTTTAAAAAAAGTTAGAGGTGAAAACAATGGGTATAATAGTCTTTTTATATTTTTTCTGTTCAATTTGGATGGAAAGTTAACGGAAAGTTATCGACAGTTAGCGTTGGGTACCTCCGGTGCACGAATTTGAAAATTTGGGTACCCGTGGTGCACGATTTGAAAATTTGGGTACCCACTTGCTAGTTTTGGCAAAATATGGATACCTCCGGTGCAAGTTTGCCAACTTTTTTTACCAGCTAATAGTATTGCAAATAACGGGGGTGCAATCAGCTAATTTTAGAATTAGAGATTGCAATAAGCCAATTTCACTATAGTGGAGGTATGCAATCCACAATTAAGCCTGACGAATATGTTACTCATTAGTCTTTTTTGTTCAAATATTGTGGCCAAAAAAATGTTTAAACTGAAACAAGAAAAATGAATTAACTTGTAATACAAAAGAAAGACAATAAAAAAAATATACATAGATAAATAGACTGGAAAAATAGAAAAAAGAAACTTAAGGGAGAGCAAAAGAAGTGCATAAATAACTCTGTTAAACCTCCATGACAAAAGAATACAGAGTTGTATGGTCTAAGGTTGTCTGCGCACAAACTAATTTATAGAGACTTACAATGAGAAGGGAAAAATGTGCATCGAAAACTTCTTCTTCGGTTACTTACTAAAAGTAACCGACGAAAACTTCTTCTTGGGTTACTTTTAGTATAATGGAGGAGTTACAAAAATTAATAGTCACACCGAATGAAATTAATTATATATAGTAGAGTTAAATGTGTATCAAGTCAGTTGTAATTTTCTTTCATCTGGTTTTATGAGATCGTAATAAACGGAGAAGTTTATTTTTGAAGAACTAAAAAATGTAGGAAACCGAATTCTTTTTTTGCCAGTTTTGATCTTCACACTCTCAGAGCGGATGGTTCTCCATGGATTATTGGGAAAAATGTGTTCGTCGAGTGCTCAACAAGTGGAACTTCTTGCCGTTGAACATGCTATTAATTTTGCTATTCATCATGATATACTGTTTATTAACATTAACACCGATTGTGCTACTATTCTACCCCTTCTTCAGGGTATCTCCAGCCCACCTGTTCAGGATGAGCCGATCTTAGGAAGAATATGGAATGCTTCGAAGCATTTGACGTTTTGCAGGGTTACCAAAGTTCAGCGTAGTATGGTTGCGGTTGCCCACAAAGCAGCCAAGTGCTCTCTTCTAGATAATCACCCAATGTTCGTGTTGTCTTCTAGCGGTAGTTTTTGGGGGGCAAAATTGCACCCAAGGTACCTATATTTTGCCAAAACAGGCATGTGGGTACCCAAATTTTCAAATCATGCACCACGGGTACCCAAAATTTCAAAATCGTGCACGGGAGGTACCCAACGCTAACTGCCGTTAATTTTCCTTTAACTTTCCATCCAAATTGGACGGAAAAGTATAAAAAGACTATTATACCCATTATTTTCACCCGAACCTTTTTTTAAAATACAACTGCTACTAACGAATCTAAAATATTAAAATAATAAAATTTTAATTTAAAACTTTGATATATGTAAGATAATGCAATATATTTCATCATAATTACATATTTTTACATCATTTCATAATATGAAATATGTTGTTATTAACATATATCCGTCAATTTTAAAGTCTTTAACTTTTTTCTTAATAAAATATCAAAATTTCATAATCTCAAAATGGAAAATCTAACGGGAGGGTACATATGAAATGATCAAAATACTTATATGTTATTGTTTTATTAAAAATATATATATGTGAAATTATGAAATTTTGATATTGTTTTGTTTTTGAAATATATATATAATTTTTTTTCAAACAAAAAATCTCAAAATTTCATAATATCACATATATATTTTTTAATAAAACAATAACATTTTTCTTAGATTGTTTTTCTTAACATATATCCGTCAATCTTAAATCCCTTTAACTTTTTTTAACAATTTTTTAAAACATCTCAAAATTCCATAATTTCACATGATTTTTTAATAAAATAATAACATACAAGTATCTTTGACAATTTCACATGTACCCTTCCATTAATTTTTCATTTTGAGATTATGAAATTTTGATATTTTTGTTTAAAAAAAAGTTAGGGACTTTAAGATTGACGGATACATGTTAATAAAACATATTCATATCTTGAAATGATGTAAAAATATGAATTTTGATGAAATATATTGCATTATCTTACATAAATCAAAATATTAAGTTAAAATTTTATTATTTTTAATTTTTTTAAGATTTTTTAGTAACACTTTAATTTTTAAAAAAGTTGGAGGTAAAAATAATGGGTACAATAGTCTTTTATACTTTTCCGTCCAATTTGGATGGAAAGTTAACGGAAAGTAAACGGCAGTTAGCGTTTGGTACCTCCGGTGCACGATTTTGAAAATTTAGGTATTTGTGGTGCATGATTTGAAAATTTGGGTACCCACTTGCCGATTTTGGCAAAATATGGGTACCTCCGGTGCAATTTTGCCTTTTTGGGGTTTCTCGTTAGCGTTGTTGTAGGTTGTCTGGTTTGTGTTTGTCTCTTGTTGTTTCTTCTAGTCTAGTCGCAGTAGTGCCGTTGTGGCTTGTTGTTTCTCAGCCTTGTTATTGTATCTCTCAGACTCGTTCTTGGCCTTGTCTGGCCTTTGTACTTGGTTTCTTGTTTACGTTCTATGATATGATGACCTCTTCATCAAAAAAAATATGTAGGAAATGGAGAATTCATCAAAAGTGCTAAACACTTTGGAGCTCCTCATTTTTATGGTAGTAGAGATTGTTCAAAATTTAAACTTTGAGGGATTTAATACATTTACATATATCATTTAGTATGATTTTTGATTTGATTGAAGGGGAGTTGTGATCTAACTGTGTGTGTGAGAGAGAGAGAGATAGCGATAAAAGGAAATTGTAGTTATGGAGTAGTGAGTGGATCATATTCAGATTGCAGAGGACCACATTCTAGAAAGAGATGAGAGATGATGAATACAACCAGGGTGATTTACACTTTTCACCCTCGGGTTATAGTATATAGGCAGATCATATCCTTACTGTTTATCAATTGACATAAAGCAACCCTATGTTTGATGGAAAGTAACGGAGAAAGGAAGACTACTTCTTTACCCTTTGTGCTTCCATCAATATCATAACAAAAAACCATCTCTTTAGGCTTTGTGCATGCAGTTAAGCCATGTATACATATGTCTTTTTTTTTTTTTAATATGGAATAAAAAAAGTGAATCCCACTCTGTTCCCTTTCTTTGTCCCTAATTTGACTTCTTTATTCGTATCCGGGTCACTTTGGCAGGATGATCTAGATCAGAAAATGATGCTACTTTTTGATAAATTTTTACCATATGTTATAGAACAACTTTTATTACTACAACACTGTGAAAAGATTATCAAAAAATTGCATCATATTGCTATCCAAATCACCTTAATAGTGGTAAAATTCAAATTGGGGACAAGGAGGGAGAGCAGAGTGGTACATTTGTTTCTTTTAATATTACATTACAAATCAATTTAAATAAAATACACTTGATTTTCATATGTTGGAGTTAAGATAAAACTCATACAATTGTAAACTACTATTATATATGTGTAGTATAAGTAAGTAGATCAATGGTTATATTTACTAAGCTCTTGTTTACTTGAAAATCGCGCTTTCTAGTTGGTTTTCAGATATTAAAAGCTAAATATTTTTTTATTTAACAATTTTTATGAAATTGGTATTTCAAAACACTTCTCTTTATGAAATGGGATATCAACCTCTTGTTTACTTGAAAATCGCGCTTTTAGTCGGTTATCAGCTATTAAAACTTTAATACCTATTGGTATAACTGTCAACTCACGCCAAATTGTTAAGTATGTGATTACTAAAAAAACCATAATTTCGTATTTGATGAGATTTCTTGTTTTAACCCCCAAATATTTTCTACCTGCCGATTCATACACCAAATTATTAGATATATTTCTCAAAATAACTATTATGTATTGGATGAAAATTTCTTGTTTTATCCACATAAGTCATGTAATGTACATGAGTAAAAACTCAAATAAGCCATATCGTCTATAGTGGGGAGTTTTCTTCAATGATTAGAATTAGTGAATTCGTATGTGAATCTATACATCTAGGGTTCTATATTGATATTCCTTTGAGTTTTATGTTGATATATAAGTTTCACTAGGTACATTATCCAAAGACGTAGAGGCCTACAATATAATTTCATGTTTATAGTAGTCACATGTTTTAATTATTTCAACAACTTTCCTCATAAAGTAATTCAATTGAAGGTATTTAAACAATTGTACTTAAACGAAGGTTTCTATTTATTTTAAAAAAAATACTGGTTTCCATTAATATATTATATTATTACAAGGGAGTGCGTTCATGCATGGTCTTTTTTATTATTTATATTTTTTAAGATTTACTGTTGCGATATGGAGAAATTTAAGATGAAATAAATTCTTGTTCTATGAATTTTTTCTTTTTTGAGAATAATGGTCCCTCTGTCTCATTGTTATTTTTTTTAAACATAAATTATAAATTTTTTTCATTCTTTTAAAACAGAAATTATAAAATTTTGTCATTCTTTTTAAAAGTTGCATACTTTTCACTTAACTTCTTTACATAAATTTGTTATGTTTTTATAATTTTTCCACTTTTCAAAAAAAGATACATATAAGACAAAGTATATTCAGTAAATTTGTCAAGTAAGAAAATTCTTTAAACTCTACAAAAATCCACAAATAATAAAACGGAAAGAGAGGGAGTAATACTTTTGTTGCTTGCTTGGTTGGAACTTGGAATTGATTTACAACAACAACAACAACAACAACAACAACTTTAATGAGAGTGGCAATAGTTGTAGAATAGAAGCAATAGAAGGTTCAAATAGGTCACCATGTACTTTAGAGGGAAAAATAGGTAGGAAATCCACTCCCAGCAGTGACCCCACTTCCAACGCCCTGCACCTTAACGTCCATTGACTGAGGGGTGCAAAATGTAATTATTTTGACAAAAAAATAAGGGTGCTTCATGTAAATCAATGAACAGTAAGGGTACGATCTGCCTATTTACTATAACATGAGGGTGCAAAGTGTAAATTATCCATATAACAAATGGGATAAGTTCGTTTAATGCTCTTGGAATTAGTGTTTAACAAAACGGAGTAAGAGTTAAAATGGGTTGAAGCCCTGAAGGTAGGCTGGTCGTGGGCCGGGCTGGGTTGCGTTGCGTCGGGCAGTGTGGTTAGGAAATGTCGATTTCTGCACCGTACACGTGGAAAGAAAGGGCCCAATGAAGCAAACCGTAATATTGTAAGGTTTGCCCCAAAAAAGCAAAACATAAAAACGTGTTGCACCATGTGCATATAAAAGGAAAGCCTTCCATACTTCCACAATCAGAACACTTGTGGCAATTTCCCCACACCAAACCTTATAATACAAAGAGAGTTTTATGAGTTCTTCTTCTTTGCAATTTATGCAAAGACGGAGTATTATGGATAGACCCCCGATCAATTTCCGACTTACTAGAAAGGCTGATTAGCTAATATTTCCATGTCAAACGACAATACCAATGGGTAGCTATCCACATTGTTGATCATGTTGGTGATATGTGTAATGAGCATCAGAATAATAACTTTATGAATGATGAACTTCTGTCTCCCGAATCTGGACGTGGAGAGTCGTCCCCTCCGCCCGAAGAGTCTGGTAGTTCAGGGTCCTTCCCGGACTGGGAAGACTCAATGGGCGCAGAGCTTGGGTCGCCATAATTACTTATGTAAAGGTGTTGATTTAAGTAAATATGACGACTTGAAGATATATAACGTCATAGATGATATTTCTTTTCAATATCTTCCTAATAAGAAAGTTCTTCTAGGATCACAAGTTGATTTCGTGGTGAATGAGAAGTATCGTAAGAAGAGAAGAATTAAAGGAGGGATTCCTTGTATTGTATCGTGTAACCTTGATATGAGTTATGAGACTGCGATGTGTGCATATCCTAATTTCATGGACGAGGCGTGTGAAAATGTTGTATTTATAACCCTTTATGGGCCTATATTTTAATTGATGTGTTTTTCTATTGTCGTTTTCCGAATAAATTAAGTATCAATTTCTTTGAAATAGATGTGAAGAAGGAGGATATGTTTGTAAAAGTAATGTTTACTTTTGATATCAATATTGTTTATCGGATCACATTGTTTACAGTACATCATGTATTGAAATAGGCTCTTACATTTAGAGTGAATTTAACAGTACTGCCTTTAGTACTAGAGGACCCAACTAAATATACTGCATTCTCATAGACATTAGGCAAGTCTCCCATGCTCCCTGAACCGTATTTAACACGAACACATTTCTTGATGTATAACTCAATGTACATCGAGTGGAGTCCAATGACTCTGTCAGACGAAAGTTTGAGACACCAAGCACGGGAATGAATGCACCAAAAACGATCGGTTTAGTCCTCTCTAATCATAGCAGTTGAGGGTTCACCATCATGAATGGTGAATATGTCACTAGCTTATAAGGGCCGAGACTTAGAAGAATTAGTTGATGGTTTTTTATCAAGCAAACCCATAAAAGGCCATGTAACCCAACACCAGGAGGTGCTTCTTCTAGGGTTACTTTACCCTTAATATTTAAAGCATTGATCTGGATCTCTTCCTCAATCTTGCAATCGTTGTGAGGTCTTTGGGCGATTATTGTAGTGAATTTAACTTCACCTTCTTTATCAGCAACCAGAGTGTCGCAGTTGGTCCTGATCCTCCTCTCAAAAAGTCTCTTTCTACGAAAACAATTAAATGTTGGTTTCTTGAATTTTTGAAGTGATTCCCACTACGCCATTTCTTATTAAAATTTACCTTGGGAGCTCCGAACAGATTGTAATTAATTGGGAGAAGACCTGATATTTCTGTGTCTAATGGGGCAGTGACCTAAATGTTAAGAACATTTAAATATGTTGACACGGATAAGAGACTTGGTACCCAAGTAATGATAGAGTGCAGTACACGCTACCTTGAATTTGAATTTTCAAATTCCCCCCAAAAACAGTCTATAAGAAAACTATTCACGAATACTTCTTCACAAAGCGCATGGAAGTTTGTGTTGGTAAGGAAGTCTGGTTAGTACTATCATTTCTCTACTTTATATCTCTCTATCTATTTTGTTTAATGGATACACGTCTATACTATGTCAGAGAATATCTAGAAAATTTAGAGGGATTCAGAAGTATGTGTGTGGACAAATGGTTAACACCACATATAGATTGTCTACGGTTGAGGCTGTTGCATATAGCGACGAATTGGACATCTCCGATGACGTCGGTGAACATTGAATGTGAGAAAGCTTGTGAAGCTTAGCAAAGCTCTTCGCATGCTGAACTAGAAGGCTTACATGTTTGAGCATCGTCGGGAACTTAAAAACACTTCGTATATTTTGCAGAGCAATGTCCACGTTAAGACGGAGGAAGCCGGAAAATTGGGTTGCTATTGCCCCCAGGAGAAGGTAGACCTACCACCAACATTATCGCCATTTATTCAAAGCTTACATGGTCAATTTTTAATAACAAATAGTGTAGTGGGAATCGCTTCAAAAAAGTTCAAGAAACCAGCATTTAATGGTTTTCGTAGAAGGAGACTTGTTGAGAGGAAGATGAGGACCAACTGAGGCACTCTGGTTGCCGATAACGAAAGTGAAGTTAAATTCACTACAATAATCTCCCAAGGACCCCACAACGATTGTAGGATCAGGGACGAGATCCAGATCAATGCTTTATATATTAAGGGTAAAGTAAGGGTAAAGTAACCCTAGAAGAAGCACCTCATGGTGTTGGGTTACATGGCCTTTTCTGGGTTGTGGTTGATAAGAAACCATCAACTAACTCTTCTGAGTCTCAACCCTTACAAGCTAGTGACATATTCACCATTAATGATGGTTAACCCTCAAATTCTATGATTAGAGAGGACTGCACCGATCATTTTTCGGTGTATTCATTCCAGTTCTTGGTGTCTCAAACGTTCGTCAGACGAAGTCATTGGACTCCACTCGATGTATATTGAGTTATACATCAAGAAACTTGTTCATGTTAAATACGATTCAGGGAGTATGGGAGCCTTGCCTAATGTCCATGAGAATGCTGTATATTTGGTTGGGGCCTCTAGCATTAAAGGCAGTACTGTTAAATTCACTCTTAATGTAAGAGCCTATTTCGATACATGATGTACTATAAACAATGTGATCCAATAAACAATATTGATATCAAAAGTCATCATTATTTATATGAACATGTCCTCCTTCTTCACATCTATTTCGAAGAAATTGATACTTTATTTATTCAGAAAATGACAATAGCTAAACACAACATTTAAAAATTAGGCCCCTAAAGGGTTACAAATACAACATCTTTTAAGGAGCATCATAATAAGAACTCCAAACAGGCAGAGTTGTCTTTCCTATATTATGTCATTGTGATGCAATTTTTTATTCAAATTCACATTTCTCCTCCAGGGAGAGTGATTGTCCTTGGTAAGCATATTATACCCTTGAAGACTAAAACTTGATGACCACTACAAATAGATACCCCATTAGACATGGAAATATCAGTTAATCAACCTTTCGAAGGAGATTTCTCCTCCAACGTAGTTCACTCGGAGGCAACTTCTGAACCACAGGAGATCAAATTTTACTTCCATTCTCTCTTTGATTACACAAAGAAGTTGGTCACTTTGAGAGTTGTCCTTATTGACAGGGTTGTGATAAATTACCGTCACACACCACCTTTCAGCTCAATAGGTCATGTGAGGATTTCTATGTATGATACAAGTCTGACCGAGCACAAATCCAAACAGGCAGAGTTTGTCTTTCCTATATTATGTCATTGTGATGCCATTTTTCATTCAAATTCACACTTATCCTTCAGGGAGAGTGAATGTCCTTCGGAAGCATATTATACCTTGAAGACTCAAACTTGATGACAACTAAAAGATTTTGTCAAATTAAGGCAAATGTGAAGATGTCGCCTTCAAAGAGCATTGGAAATATAACAACTAAAAGGCCTGAATTATCATTCGCAGTCCAGATTTCAAGGAGGCGGATGTTGACGTATGGCATGTCAGCCGAGCGGTGAACACACTAGCCATATGCAGGTCAACATCTTTATCTAACATGTACAATAATATTGTACCAAGGGTAATTTGTCCTGGGCCTGGGTCATCTTTGTCAATGGGACAATTCGCGAGACACACAACAGCCCATATAGAGGAACTAGAAGACCCAGGAAAGTCAGTATCTCAAGTGGGTTCAGATGGCGGACTAACCCAACAACAATTTATCTTACCCAACAGAATCATTTGCTGAAGTACTGAGTACGGTAGCAACTGCTGTTAGAGAGGGCTTAAATGATAAGCATAAATTTTCCACTTGTGGTAAAGGAAATGGACGTTTTGATATGAAATATTGATTGGATGTAAAGTAAAACTTTAATTATTATTTTTTGTCCTATATTTGAATTATTATGTTTTTGGCATTTTCTATTCATCCATCCAACATAAATTTCCATCAATTTGATGGAGATATTATTTTAAAGCTTTCATTTTGTCATTTAGTTTAATTGTTGTGGGTTTGAAAGACGCCAATTCTTTTTGATGTAATAATTTATTCCCATCGAATTATGTCTAACTCAATCAGAAATGTCGACATTTCTCCACCGTACACGTGGAAAGAAAGGGCCCAATGGGGCAAACTGTAATATTATGAGGTTTGCCCAAAAAGCAAAGCATAAAAACATGACGCACCATGTGCCTATAAGAGGAAAGCCTTCCACACTTCCACAGTCACAACACTTGTGGCAAGTTCTCCACACCAAACCTTGTAATACAGAGAGAGTTTTCTGAGTTGTCCTTCTTTAAAATTTATACAAAGATAAAGAATTATGGCTAGACCCCCGATCAGTTTCTGACTTAATGGGAAGTCTACACTGTCCTTTAATTGAAACTCTGGATCGAGCGTGTAAATTGGTGAGCCCAACCCCAATCCAATCTGCCGATCGGGGCAACACTCAAGCCATGGCCCGTAACATTCTAAAAAAATCTAAGCCCAACCCAACCCACAGGCTAAAATATTAAATTGATTTAAATTTAAAATAAATTGCAAGACATTTTAATATTACTTTACGAGAAAATATCGATCACAATTTAGGGTGAATTTGACAGTTTTCAACAATATTTTTTATGTTATGTATTTAACATAGCATATATAACGTGTAGTTTACGAACTTGTAAAAAGGGTTGTAAGAACTTGTAAAAATGGGTCTGGTCATTGTCTGGTCCGGTCCTAGGTCATGTTCGGTCCTGGGTTGGTTATGATCCGGGCATGGGCGCTATACGGGCTCATTCAGGCCAGTCCTACGGTCCACCGAATCTCAACCGGCCTGTGCCACTACATGTTCGGTCCTGAGGCGATTTTGGACCACGAGTTTTGGTCCGGTTCAAGACTCACACAAGTCGGTTAAGTCCGCTTTAACGGCCCGCCACCATAGCTCTACTAGTAGCTCTACTGATGGTTACCATACCAAACATGTTTTTTCATGCATCCATACCCGAACATGCCCGAACACGCACTGCCAAACATTTTTTTCATGATTACTGGATGGAATACTCTCACCCATTGCATGTCCAAATAAGTTTGCTTGATGGTCATGCCCACACAGTGTCATGGGCTGCATTGTCTTGTAACTAATTGGCCCAACATTATGGCCCATGACACTATCTTAGCACACAATAATTTTCCTAGCACTTATGGAATTCTCTAGAATTCCTCTACTAGTTGTAGGAAGAAAGATCTACACAAGTGTAAGTGGAAGATGTGTGAAATCGTCCATATAAATATCTAGTTTTAAGGAGGTGGGAAGCTTATAGGCTTTCCATCTCCTCCATTAGATCTTAGATTGTGTGGAACCTTCCAAGAAGGAGGCCCGAGTATAAATAGGAAACAAGTCAGCCCGTGACAATTGGTATCAGAGCAAGTCGTATGGGAAATTCGTGAAGGCATCCAAGTTGTTTTATGGCGAATGACGAAGTAGTTCTCTCCAACGTGCAAGAACCAACCGTGGTCGATGGTGCTGACGAGTGTGGTATGGATGCCACCAGTAAGGCTTCCAAGAGGGTGAAGTACATTAGGTGACCGTACACCATGCACTTCTTAGTCGAAGGAAGGATGTCAAATTTTTTAAGAAAGGGAAACGAGTACCTTGCGATACAACAAAGTCCTTCCCACTATTATATTCGTGGAAAATGCATGTGTTTGATTCTCAACAGTCATCATTTTAGTTACAAATCTGCAAATTATTTACTTCATTCTATAATAGTGCATCTGCTATTCTATTTCTATGATACTCTAACTACTCCTAAAAATTGAATGCTTCGAATTACTAGCTTTATCTCATCAAGACTACACCAAGTCCTCCGCATTGTCAAATTGTCTTCCACGTCAATTCAACATGAAGAATTCCATTCTTTGAATCGGTCAAATGCTACTTTTGATTGATACGCCCATTGTGCATAACGCCAGCCAGCTTTATCTCCACATACCCCCAAACTCTCTAGTGTTACATAATTAGCAGACTGTAACTTTCAGATTTAAGTGCCGCAGCGACTATTTTGACAAGAGCAGGATGATCGTACATACCTTTAACCTGAACCCAATGCCGGTCTGCTTGCTCAAAACCTGAATATGGATCCTATCGTTCATTGGAGGGTCTTCCACAAAGAAATGGAAGTCCTCGTTCCAGAGCGGATGACGAGTTCGCCTGATCATTTGGAAAATCAAGCAAAGGGAATACTACTACTTCAGAATACTTTTTTGTGCTTGCAGAATAACAAGAATAAATTTGGATACATGATCTGAATTTAAAGTTCAAGCAAAGGGAATACACACTATCAGCTGATATAAAAAAATACTCCCAATAATACATTATTAATAGTCCAAAGCGCAATGGTATCGAACTTTTCTATGTTAGATAGAACCTCATATATTTCAGCCCTTCATACGTCGGGTAGACATTGAAATATGTCTCCCCTATGGTCCATGTCCAAGCAGGGTCAGAAACGAACTCAACAAGTTAAATTTAAGATTCTCTAAGAGCATGAAAAATCATTATAATAAAACCTGATGTTTCTAGTGCTTTCCAAATTCAAAAAGGTTCTTTCATAGTTAAACTTATCGGAATTTTATGGCTTAATTGCAGACTGCATACCCCAATTATATAGAAATATGCTAATTGAAACCCGAGTTCTAAATTAGCTGATTACAACCCCCATTTGCAATACTACCGACTAATTGAAACTGGGAAAATTTTCAACCAAACACCATTAGATGTTTGACGGGTAGAATTCTTAATTAAAAGATTGCGTTATTAGAAAGAAAAAGAAAAGAAAAATAGATAACTTTTTGAAAAAAAAAGATAAGGGTTAAAGATAAAAACCACCCTGAGTATGGGTTATATACAAATACACCCCTCGTGTTTGGGTATATACCAATACCCCTGTCAGAGACAAAAAGGCCCCTGTCAGTGGACGGACGTTGGACAAATAACACCCTTCTGTTAGTGTCAGCTAGTGAATGGTACAATCTAATTTTGTATGACCATTGTGCCCCTATTTGTGTTTTTGCTTTTATTTTGTTCATGTTCTTGATGTTCTTGACCACCATTCATGGTGTTATTGAACACCACCTCCACCACCACCAAATCCCCACCACCACCATCATCTTCAAATCCCCACCAGCACCACTGATAACTCCACATTAGGAGTTATATTGTTTATGATCCATGACCTTTTTGCGAGCGTTTTGATGTATTTATGTGAGAAATTGACCAAATCCGGGTTGTATTGAGCATACTTGAGTTATTGAGCTTTATTTCATAATCCGGGCGTTTTTCGTATGATTTATACATTGTTATCGCATGTGATCTTCCGGTATGTTTTCGTGTTGTGTATTCAGGAACCGGGAGATTGGAGCGATGATTATGGGGCGGAAACGAACTTCGGAACACAAGCTAGCTCAAGGATATGCTCGGGAATGAAGAGGAGAAAAGAAGACGCTAAAACGAAGAAAAGTTGGAAAAGTCACACAGGACCAGCCTGCACTCTTTTCGATGCCCAGGAAAATCTACAAGGAATTTTGAAGCAAGGCTTGCGTCATTGGAAAGTAGACATCCGTAGCTTTCCAACGATATATGGTAGGCCCGAAGACGAGTCCGTATGAGGGAGAAACAGCCCGCGCAAAATCAGCAAAGAATTCTGCCCGGGAATTACAAAGTAGAGGGGCTGAAGTGCAATTTCGGCATATTTTCATTAAAAAACGTGCCCAGCTGGTAGAGAACGGGGAGAAAGACCTAAGAGAGGGTGATTGACGCATCTTTGAAGACTTGGGAGCTAGGGAAGAAGGGAGAACAAGCTTGGAGCAAGGATCATCAACTACATTGAAGATTCAAGCGTTTGATCATCTTTTCTTCTTCTATTCTTCATGAACTCTATTATTTTGGATATGTTGAACCATATTATGTCTAACTAAACTTATCAAGCTAGGTGATTGATGAGAAACTAGGGTTTGTTGAATGATTTTCCGGATTTTGGACATGATACATGCGTTTGCTTAAAGTTTATGAATGTTCTAGTTATCTTACATATTCTTGTACTTCATTCTAAGTATTCTTGGCTTGATCACCCTTAGGATACTAGTCGTTGAGATTGTTGCACGAAAGTGAACTTTTTGATACATGTTAAAGAATATTGTAGGTAATCTTGTAGTTTCTTGAGACCGACAGGAGATAGAAACTTGATTAATCGTGTGAGGGTAGTTTCAATTGATTTTTGTTAGAACTTAGTGAATTCGGTGAACCGATAGGACCCGGTGAACAAGCCTAACAAATCAATTAGATTGTAGTAGTAGACGGAGGTGGACCGAGAGGACCCGAAATCTATTATTTACACAAATTCACGTGAGATCGAGAGAAGATCGTGATGGGTATTACCCGATATAACTAGAACGTGAGTAGAGTGTTTCATGCATAATTCCGGAAATCGTTAACAACCCTAGGGACATCAATTACCTAGTTCTTTCTCATTAATCGTAGTCAATCTCAAGTTATTTTCTTTTAAAAATTGAAAACCCTACAAAAATAATTAGTACTTGTTATTTAATTTACGTCGCTTGTTTGTGGGCGACAACGTTACAAATTCAAACAACTTTTTACCGGCCACTTAGATCTCCTATAACCACTTTCTAGTCAATTAATAATCGTAAATTCCCTTGGGTTCGATACTCGGAGTCGTGAAATACTCCATATACTACTTGACCGTGCACTTGCGTATACACGTAAGAAATCGTGTCAAGTTTTTGGCGCCGTTGCCGGGGAATTTAACGGTTTATTAGTTTAGTAGAAATTGAATTAGGATATCTCTTTTATTTTTTTGTTTAATTAGCTATTTGTTTTCTCACTTGTATTTGATTATACTTTCAGGTCGTCAGTGTATGCCCAGGGTCCCTAGAGAACTTGTGCCCCCACTTGAAGACCCGGAACAGTTATTCAGAGATCAGAGGAGAAGACAGAAACAGAGCAAGATGGGTGATCAATTGACCTACGCGCAACTCAATGAGAAAATGGAAGAGTTGGCGAAACAGTTGAATGATCGCAACACTCAGACACCATACAACAAGTCTGGGCAGGCTATTGTGGAGAAATTCCAGACGTCCACGTATGGACACAATCCGGCAATTGTAGTGCCAGACATACAGGCTGAGCATTTCGATCTCAAGCCAGCTACGATCCAGACAGTCACCAATCAGTTCCAGTTTTATGGGAACAAGGATGAGGATCCCAACGATTTCATTGGGAAGTTCAATGCTTATATCAAGACTGTGAAGTATAAGAACGTGACTCCAGAGGCGTTGAAACTTATCCTATTTCCTTATTGTTTGAAAGGTGCAGCTGAGAAGTGGCTTGAGTCAAGAGCTCCGGATTCAATCACTACATGGGCTCAATGTGTGGATGAATTCATGGCAAAGTTTTACCCAGTTCAGCGGGTGATTCAGTTACAAGGTGATATCCTTGGTTTTCAGCAGCAGGCCCATGAGACCGTGGTAGAGGCGTGGACAGATTTATGCATTTGATCAGGAAGTGCCCAAATCACGATTTTGGGGACTACAAAATTTTGCAGGTCTTCTACCATGGCTTAGAACGCCATAACCAGGAGTTAGTCAACAGGGAAGCTGGAGGAAATTTTATGTATTCAGTTGACAAAGAGGGAGCATTTGCACTTATGAAACAGCTAGCCAAGCAGGATACGCAGTTTTATGATTCTAGAAGACTTTCGGCATTGCCTGAGGCGAAAGATAATGAGTGGAAGGATGGGATCAGCAAGATGGTGTCAGACTTGGCCAAGCATGTTTATAAGGACAAGAAGACAGTGGCAAGTGTTGAGGAGCCAGAATATGATGCAGCAATGGCACACATGGCAAATGAGGATTTGAACTATGTGGGGGCACATGGATAGAGGCAGAACTGGAATCAAGGGAACTACAGGCCAGGCACGAGAGATCATCCAGGCTTCAGGTATGGGGATCAGTCTGGAGCGACATATGCACCGGGGTTCCAGCATAGGCCACAGGTTGCGCAGGCTCCACCAGCAGCTGATGCAGCACCAAGTTCAGAAATCTCTGTGTTGACTAAGGCATTGGCGCAATTGAGTGAAAACATGAATACTATGACCACCAATGTGAACAACATGTCCACGCAGGTTACTGCCGTGTCTGCGGATTTACAGGCTACGAAGACTTCTCTTCGTTCTCTTGAGGTACAGGTGGGTCAGATTGCTACTCAGCTCTCATCTAGAGCTCCAGGTTCTTTGCCTTCCAACACAGAAGAAAATCCTCGTCAAGTTAATGCAATCACTACTCGAAGCGGGGTTGCATTGAAAGATCCGCCATATCCCACTCATGCTAGAGCCGATGCTTCTAAGGCTAAAGAGCATGAGATATTTGATGATGATACTAATGTCGTGATCCCCCAATCAAAGGGCGCGACGGATGAGGAGGCGGTGAAAGACAAGGATGAGGTACGTACTGATACTACTGTTTCTAAGGCAGTTCCATATCCTTTGAGAACGAGAAAGAGGTATGATTCTAGAGATTTTCAGAGGTTTATTGATATATTCAAGAAGGTGGAGATTAACATTCCTTTTGCAGAGGCTATCTCTAAAATGCCTACATATGCCAAGTTTCTCAAGGATATTCTTTCAGGAAAGAGACGCATGAGTGATTTTGCACAGGTGAATTTGACTGCTGAGACTTCTGAATGCATCAGGAATGGATTGCCTAAGAAGAAGAAAGACCCTGGGAGCTTTGTGATACCGGTTACTCTTGGTGATTCTCTCACTATGACTGCATTGTGCGATTTGGGGGCAAGCATCAATTTGATGCCCTTGTCCGTATTCAGGAAGCTAGGTGTGGGGGAGCCTCGTCCCACCCGAGTTACCTTGCAGATGGCTGACAGGTCGATCCGTAGAGCATATGGGGTGATTGACGACATTTTGGTCAAAGTTGGCACTCTTATCTTTCCTGCAGATTTTGTCATCTTAGACATAGAGGTTGGTGAAGTACCTCTCATTCTTGGCAGGCCCTTCCTAGCTACAGGAGAGGCTATTATTCATGTGAAGAGTGGAAAGCTATCTATGCAGATCAATGATGAAAAAGTGGTCTTCGATGTGTTCAAGGCAATGAGAATGCCTTCATGTTATAATTATGAAGATTGCTTTAGCGTAGAGATCTTTGATGATGATATGGGAGATGAGGAAGCTAAATTGATGTGGGAGGAAATTGATGGAATGTACAAGGATGAAGATCACAGCCCTCCCATGGATTTGTGTCACATGAGCAGCTGGACCAAGCTGGATTTATATGAGCAAGGGGAGCCGAAACTAGCTCTTGTTCCTTCACTCAAGTCACCACCCGTGCTTGAGTTGAAGCCATTGCCTAGCCATCTCAGGTATGCTTTTCTTGGAGTTGATAACACATTGCCCGTAATTGTTTCTTCTGTTTTATCTCAGGCACAGGAGGAGCAACTTTTGGATGTGCTAAGGAAGCATAAGGGAGCAATTGGATGGACTATCGCAGATATAAAGGGGATCAGCCCCGTCTATTGCCAGCACAAGATCCGGGTTGAAGAAGGAAAGAAGCCAGTGATCCAAGCACAGCGGAGATTGAATCCGCATATGAAAGAAGTGGTGAGAAAAGAGGTCATGAAGTGGCTAGAGGCTGGTATTATTTTTCCGATCTCAGACAGCACTTGGACTAGCCCGGTCCAGTGTGTGCCTAAGAAAGGAGGAATGACTGTGGTAGAGAACGACAAGCATGAGCAGATTGCTCAGCGGACAGTTACTGGATGGCGTGTGTGCATGGATTACAGGAAGCTGAATGAAGCCACGCTCAAGGATCACTTTCCGTTGCCGTTTATTGATCAGATGCTTGATCGTTTGGCTCACCACGAGTACTATTGCTTCTTGGATGGATATTCAGGCTACAACCAGATAGCCATTGCTCCAGAAGACCAGGAGAAGACCACTTTTACATGCCCCTATGGCACATTCGCGTTCCGCCGCATGCCCTTTGGGTTATGTAATGCACCGGCTACTTTCCAGCGGTGTATGATGGCCATCTTCTCAGACATGATTGAGAGGAATTTAGAGGTCTTCATGGACGACTTCTCTTTATTTGGTGACAGTTTTGAGGATTGTCTACACCATCTCGGCCGTGTCTTAGTTCGTTATGAAGACACTAATCTCGTACTGAATTGGGAGAAGTGCCACTTCATGGTCACAGAGGGGATAGTTCTTGGTCACAAGATTTCACGCAGAGGTTTGGAGGTTGATCAAGCGAAGGTAGAGACAATCAAACAACTCCCCTTATCCGACTTCAGTGAAGGGGGTCAGAAGCTTCTTGGGACATGCAGGTTTCTATCGCAGGTTTATCAAGGACTTCTCGAAGATCTGCAAGCCTTTGTGTGAGTTGCTAGGGAAAGATGTCCCGTTTGTGTTTGATGAAGCATGCAAGAAGGCCTTTGACTTTTTGAAGGAACAGCTCACCTCAGCTCCTATCATCACAACTCCGGATTGGAGTTTGCCATTTGAGCTCATGTGCGATGCCAGTGATTTCGCCATTGGAGCAGTATTGGGGCAAAGGAAGGAAAAGGTATGCCATGTTATTTACTATGCTAGTAGAGTTCTTAATGAGGCTCAACTAAATTATGGCACTACTGAGAAGGAGCTTCTAGCTGTGATTTTTGCTCTTGACAAATTCCGGCCTTATCTTGTGGGATCGAAAGTGATTGTCTTTACAGATCATTCGGCGCTGAAATATCTTTTTGATAAGAAGGATGCCAAGCCAAGATTGTTGCGGTGGGTTCTTTTGATGGAGGAGTTTGATGTTGAGATCCGCGACAAGAAGGGTGTTGAGAATGTGGTAGCGGACCACCTCTCACGACTTGAGAATGGAGTGATAGAGAAGGTGCCGATTCAAGAGAACTTTCCGGACGAGAGCTTGATGTCTTTGGGGGATACTGAGCCTTGGTATTGGGCAATTGCTAACTATCTCACCAATGGGAAGATTCCTGAAGAGTGGACAGTGCAACAGAAGAAGCGGTTCTTGTATGTGGTCAAGCAATATTTTTGGGAGGATCCATATCTATTCAAGATGGGAGCCGAAAATATCATTCGGAAGTGTGTGCCTACCCATGAGATCTATGATGTGATTAAGCAGTGTCATGCAACACCTAGTGGAGGTCATTTTAGCGGTCCTCGCACCGCCATGAAGGTACTACAATCCGGTTTCTTTTGGCCTACTATATTTAAAGATTGTCATGATTGGGTTGCAGGATGTGATAGTTGCCAAAGAACGGGTAACATCTCCAAGCGAGATGAGATGCCAATGTGTGAATGGCTTGAGGTGGAGCCATTCGATGTTTGGGGCATAGACTTCATGGGTCCGTTTCCTCCTTCGTATGGTAATCTCTACATCCTCCTTGCTGTGGATTACGTGACGAAATGGGTTGAGGCAATTGCGTGCCCCAAGAATGATGCATCGACGGTAGAGAAGTTTCTGAAGAAGAATATCTTTACTCGGTTTGGCACACCAAGGGCAATGGTGAGCGATGAAGGTTCACACTTCATAAACCGAGTGTTTGCCAGAGTCTTGAAGACGTACGGGGTGTCTATCCATAAGGTTTCCCTACCTTATCACCCCCAAACTAATGGGCAAGCAGAAGTTTCAAATAGGGAGATTAAGGGGATTCTTCAGAAAACCGTTAACACCGGACGCAAGGATTGGGCGGTGAAATTAGATGATGCATTGTGGGCATACCGTACTGCATG
Source organism: Linanthus parryae (assembly GCA_023055425.1). Classification (NCBI taxonomy): domain Eukaryota; kingdom Viridiplantae; phylum Streptophyta; class Magnoliopsida; order Ericales; family Polemoniaceae; genus Linanthus; species Linanthus parryae. The sequence goes on along the minus strand of JALGPY010000002.1, from coordinate 91,463,515 downwards.
GAAGACGCCTTTGAACATGTCACCGTTCCAGCTTGTCTTCGGTAAGGCGTGTCATCTTCCCGTTGAGTTAGAGCACAAGGTTTATTGGGCGATCAAGCGGTTGAACATGGATCCTGAGTTAGCAGGACAAGCAAGGAAGATGAAGCTTCTTGAACTTGAGGAATGGAGATTACAGGCCTATGATAGTTCCCGAATTTATAAGGAGAAGACGAAGAGATGGCACGACAGTCGTCTCAAACCGAAAGAACTTCGTGTGGGACAAAAGGTTTTGCTATTCAACTCACGCATGAAGCTCTTTCCGGGAAAGCTTCGTTCGAGATGGTCCGGGCCGTTCCGTATCCACCAAATCTATCCTTGGGGTGCGGTTGAGTTAGAAGATCCACATACGAATGAGTGTTTCCGCATCAACGGAAGCAGAGTGAAACCGTACTTGGAATCCGCGCCAATTCCGGCCAAAGTGGATGTTATCTACTTTGACGAGCCGTGATCTTATTGAGGTAACTGGGTCGGGCCGTCGACCGTAAATTACAAAGAGCTTGTTGGGAGGCAACCCAACGTATTTTTATGCATTAGTGTAGAGAGTGTGTTTTAAATACTGTTGTGTGCGTTGTTAATTCCGTTTTGTTATCTGAGGGGTGAGAGAGCGAGAATTTGACATTTGAACTGAGTCTCCGCAGGTTTACAGGGTATTACGAGATTCGGACTCCCCTTCTTGGTGTGCGTAGACTCGCATGGAAATGCGCGCATCGGAGTGCGGACGTAAAAGAAAGGCGGAAATTAAACGAGAAAGATGTGATCACGAGGAGATTTCCGAGGATGTGGGAAGCGTGTCACGAAAAATTGGCTCAAGAACAAAAAGAGGAACATGAAATTCAAGCTAAGGATCCTGGAAGATCAAGCAAAGGAAACGGATATAAAAAAAAAAAAAGAGCAGTTCCAGCCCCAGACTGGTCTTATGATCAGCCAACTGGTCGTAGGACCACTTTGTACTTAGTCAAAATATGGAGGACTCTCAAAACACAGCTTCTGCTGGTCACACGACCAGTACCATTGGTCGTACGACCACTTACGCGGGCGAGATTTCAGTTATTATTCGGGGGTATTGTTGGTATTTCGTGTAAAGTTTGAAGACAAAACTCGGGCATACGCTGTTCTTCCCTTCAGACGACGAACACCAGACACAGACAGAGCATCACTCTCGACTCTAACCAGAAATCATCAAACCCAGAGGAATCATACCGCGACAGATCTCTTTCTCTCGCGTTTCAGAGCAGCAACGCTCCGAAAGGGCGATTGCGGCGTGTTGGGTTGGAGTATCACGACGCAGAGCACCCCAAGGAGTCGCCGACCGTCGGACGTCGGCCATAACCTCCGATTGGAGCCAAAATCCGGCCAATCGGGGAGGGTTTTCGTCGCAATCACCGCGCCACCACGATTTCGGCGTCAGGTCGCGGTGGTTCACAGAGCCATCACGAGGCAGAGTATCTCCCCAGCCGCCGATCCTTCTGCCGTCGTCCAGAACCTCTCAAGCGGTGAAATTGTGAGCTAATTGGTGGGTTTTGCTCGCAAACCAGGTGACATCAACACTGTAATAGTTAATTGCTGGTATTTTTGGTGATTGGGGCTGAAATCGCACTGAATTGAAGACGAACCCACCTAGGGTTCTTCGAAGAAAAGTTCAAAATTGTGAAGAAAGGGTGCAATTCAGCTTTCACGGAAGAAGGAAGAAGGACGCAGACACTTTGGGGAGGTCAGTGACGCAGGCAATTCCAATTTTTCAGAAAATTTTCGACGGTCGATTTTCGGCCCTTCTTGTCGAAATTTTTGTGGAACAGGCAACCGTCAGAGGTCAATTCGTATTCTCTCTCAGTTTTAATTTGGCATCTAGGCACAAGTAGGTTGCGCTTTATTTGAAAAATTGATTCATATCCCTTGTACCACTTGTCAATTTGGAGCTGCTGTTGAGTGTGTAGGTGTGAATTGTCACGTGTACTTATTTGTGTATTTGTGAAACGTTTCTGGAAATTGTGAACAATGAGTAAGAGATTGCGTTTAACTAGTGGTGACCTTGATTATGCACCTGACGATGAGGGGGATAGTGAGCACGAGATGGTCATAGGTGGAGATAGTGGCGATTTCACATACGAGGTCCCGCTATCTCCGGAAAGGGAAGAGTTAAAGAGACCTTTACCGAGTGGGTTCCCGACCATTGACAAAGGGAGGCTTAGGAAGATGCTAGAATTGAAATTTGGCATAGAGCCAACCCCTAAGTTGTTCTGTAACTTCCGTTTCATATCGGCGGAAGCTCATTTTGCGTATGAATTTAATACTCGCATTTCGAGAAATGCAAATGCAGAGAGACTCTTCCCAATGGATGGTGTACCCTCGGATTTAGAGGATGTGGCAAAGAGAGAGAATTTTGCGGGTTGGATGCGCTTGATTGATGGTAAGGCAAGTACGGCCCTTACCAAGGAGATTTGTGTTAACTCCTTATACTATGACTCTGCGGAGGGTCGCCATCTCCGTGATCAGCGACTGATTTATGTGAGGCGGAAGTGGATTCTCTTTTCTCCCGAGACCATAGGGGCGGCTCTTCAAAGGCCGCCACTGACTCAGAAGTGCCAATTCGAAGTCTACCTTAAGAAAGACCCCAGAGAGTTGTTTGATGAAGTTCACCAGTTTTGTTGCAAGGGTGTGAAAGGTGCTGAGTGGATTAGGAAAAAGAGCCTTAGGCGGTGGAAAATTAAGATAGGGTTTATTCTTCCTGAGGCACGGTGGCTGGTTGAGATCATAGAGTCGTGGGTCGAGGGCTTGTCTCCTCAGAACTTTGTGTCCTTAGATACTTGTTTGATGGCTTTGTGCTTATCGAAGGGTGATCGTATTGATATCCCTAAGCGACTATACCTTTCTTTCCTATCTAGGGGGAAGGACGACAACAGAAAGGCTGCGGGATACGGGTATCTTTTGAAACACCTTGTTGGGAGTGTGACTGTGAAAGGGGATCGCGATGAGTGGGATCTAGTAGCAAAAAGCGAGAGAAAATATAAGATGATACCGGATCCTTTGAAGAAGAAGAAAAAGAGTGTCGTTGAGGAGGGTCCCAGTTCTAGAGCCGGTCGTGCCAGTTCTTCTGAGTCTGAGCTAGCTCGGGAGATGAGACTCACCAGGGATATGATAGCGGCTTCCTCTACGATGAGGGACCGACAGTATACGCATGTGCGTCACGGCATGCGTCAGTTGGGTGAGGGGTTACGACGGATAGGTTTGCGTCAGGATAGGCAAGACCGGAGGATTGAGGAGATAGCGATTGCGTGTGGGGTTCTGGATGAGCCGGCACCCGGACCGGAACTTGATTTCACATATGCCTCGAGTGACTACTCAGGAGACCAGGGTGGTGAGGAGTCCGAGTAGATTCACCGCCCCTCGCATTAGAATTGCCGAGTCCTCTTGATTGATCTCCGAATTCGTTGAGGACAACGAAGCAGTCTAGTGTGGGGGGATTTTTAGTCTTAACTAGCCAGTCCGTCCGCGTCTGCATTAACCTGTCACATATAGATTGTTAGTTCGTATTGTGTCATATTTGTGGTCCATGTCGTGTTTAGTTATAGTGGCGTATTGTGATGTTATTAGCTCTCTATATATGTGTTAGTTGTTTAATTTTAGTTGCACGTTTACTTAATTGTGTCCACCTACCTGAATCGAGTCTGTTTCGAGTCTTCTTTCGTGTTTGGCCTTGCATTTAGAGTTAGGATTTATATATAAAAAAAATATAATAAAAAATAATAATAAAAAATAATTAAAAAAAAGAGAAAATTTTGAGAAAAGGGCAATCAAAAGAGGCTAAAGTTTGATAAATTGCGAAGTGTGAGGATTTTAGGTGTAGAGCATGATTTGCGACCGAGAGTGACAACGTGAGTCCCCCCTAGTAGGTATAGAGAGACTTTCTTTACGGGGGTGCCTACCTATTTCTAACACTTATGTGATTTTTAAACGCAAAGTGTGTGCCTATTTTCTTACAAGAGCTGAGCTAGGTGTGAGCTAAACAAGCCGAACATCCATGTGTACGTCTTAGGTAGTCGCCAACCCGCCTCGTAGTGGCACACGAAACAGCTGTGCGAGGACGTGTATTAGAGCACTCACTGCTTTTAGAACTCACCTTGTAGGACCATTAGACGCCCCAATTTGAACCTTGGATTCTTGCTAGCCTTCGGACATAGGGTGACGATTCTTGGCCTTCATCACAAATTGATTAGAATCACCACTTTAGTGCGTCACGAGGGGGTTGTGTAGTTGAGGGGGTTCGATGAGGGAGTGATTATACATTTCGTTGAGTTCTACATCTTGCTTGCACTACATTGACTATCTACGAGGGGATGCGAGGGTGAGTGAGTAGGCTTGCGCACTTCGGTGTGGCGGTGTTCCATGCCACTACATCATGGACACAGTTGTGGAGAGCCGTGAGTGCGGGAATCTTATACGCACGGAATTGGGTTGGGTGAACTTAATTGGTGGATCGTGCTAGGTACCGGTTGTGATTACTTTGGTGTAGGAGGATCGGTTGGATTAGGCACGAGATACATTCATCTTCGGGACTACTTGAGAGGGGATATGGTTACATTCGAGTGTGGGGGTGTCGACTTTTGACTTCGGACATTGAGAGTGAGCTTGCGACGACTCCACTCCCACACATTTACTTCATTGATTTTGCGGCTTTGATTTGACATGGCCTTTGATTGAGTTAGGAGGAGATGATATTTTATGTGATATTCATTCATCGACTTATGTGTTTCCTTCTCCTAGCATATGTGATTGTTATTTGAAGACCACTCGGATATTATTTGTGCATTGTGGTGGTATTTTGAGAAAAAAAAAGGAGAAAGAAAGAGAAAGAAAAAAAAACAAAAAAAAAACAAAAAAAAAAAATGAGAGCAAAAGAAAAAGGAGAGATTAAATAAAGTTTGAGTGGAATTGAATTGGAACGAGTGGTGGAGCTACTTTGACGACGACGGTTCATGTTTCATGCACGACAAACGACGATGGCCACGGAGATCACTAGTGTACTGGGGTTTGAGGGAATTGAGGGCCGGAGGTGGTGAGCTTTGGGTTTTGGTTCCTATCATCGTGGTGAGGGTGTGTGAGATGTGGGTTTTGATGTGAGAATGTGACGCTTAGGACTTGATTTCGACGAGATTATCTCTATGTCCCTAAGCCTCATCATGTGAAAACCGTTAGCGGATTAGGAGCTCGGACCTTGGATGTGGCTTTGCCTAGCGTAGTCTCTTATTTCGTGGCACACGCGAAGAGGTAGCGTACTCTTGTACTTAGTAAAGTTAGGCTTTCTACACTAGCTAGGGGAGAGTCGTGGTGTCGAGTTTAGTTTCAACTCATGCTTTGTTCCTAGGATTCTCATCACTTAATGATAGTTGACATAAGCCAATGGAGATTGCCCGATCTCAACCAAAAAGATAAAAAGTGTGTTTTGTATATATATGTTTGTGTAGGATTGAGTCGTAGTTTGCATTTGCATCATATTGTTGCATTGTCGAGTCTTGTTTCGTTATTGAGTCGGCTAGTTAGGATTTGTATGCAACGGTGTTTCTAGTAAGTATGCAATTCTCGACTCGTATCACTTGTGGGGTTGAGTTTCATTGGAGGATGTTTTTGGATGGATTGTGGTCGGATTTTAGTTGTACTTTGATTGGATTGCTCGGGACGCGCGATAGGTTAGTGTGGGGGTGTTTGATAACTCCACATTAGGAGTTATATTGTTTATGATCCATGACCTTTTTGCAAGCGTTTTGATGTATTTATGTGAGAAATTGACCAAATCCGGGTTGTATTGAGCATACTTGAGTTATTGAGCTTTATTTCATAATCCGGGCGTTTTTCGTATGATTTATACATTGTTTATCGCATGTGATCTTCCCGTATGTTTTCGTGTTGTGTATTTCAGGAACCGGGAGATTGGAGCGATGATTATGGGGCGGAAACGAACTTCGGAACACAAGCTAGCTCAAGGATATGCTCGGGAATGAAGAGGAGAAAAGAAGACGCTAAAACGACGAAAAGTTGGAAAAGTCACACAGGACCAGCCTGCACTCTTTTCGATACCCAGGAAAATCTACAAGGAATTTTGAAGCAAGGCTTGCGGCATTGGAAAGTAGACATCCGAAGATTTCCAACGGTATATGGTAGGCCCGAATACGAGTCCGTATGAGGGAGAAACAGCCCGCGCAAAATCAACAAAGAATTCTGCCCGGGAATTACAAAGTAGAGGGGCTGAAGTGCAATTTCGGCATATTTTCATTAAAAAATGTGCCCAGCTGGTAGAGAACGGGGAGAACGACCTAAGAGAGGGTGATTGACGCATCTTTGAAGACTTCGGAGCTAGGGAAGAAGGGAGAACAAGCTTGGAGCAAGGATCATCAACTACATTGAAGATTCAAGCGTTTGATCATCTTTTCTTCTTCTATTCTTCATGAACTCTATTATTTTGGATATGTTGAACCATATTATGTCTAACTAAACTTCTCAAGCTAGGTGATTGATGAGAAACTAGGGTTTGTTGAATGATTTTCCGGATTTTGGACATGATACATGCGTTTGCTTAAAGTTTATGAATGTTCTAGTTATCTTACATATTCTTGTACTTCATTCTAAGTATTCTTGGCTTGATCACCCTTAGGATACTAGTCGTTGAGATTGTTGCACGAAAGTGAACTTTTTGATACATGTTAAAGAATATTGTAGGTAATCTTGTAGTTTCTTGAGACCGACAGGAGATAGAAACTTGATTAATCGTGTGAGGGTAGTTTCAATTGATTTTTGTTAGAACTTAGTGAATTCGGTGAACCGATAGGACCCGGTGAACAAGCCTAACAAATCAATTAGATTGTAGTAGTAGACGGAGGTGGACCGAGAGGACCCGAAATCTATTATTTACACAAATTCACGTGAGATCGAGAGAAGATCGTGATGGGTATTACCCGATATAACTAGAACGTGAGTAGAGTGTTTCATGCATAATTCCGGAAATCGTTAACAACCCTAGGGACATCAATTACCTAGTTCTTTCTCATTAATCGTAGTCAATCTCAAGTTATTTTCTTTTAAAAATTGAAAACCCTACAAAAATAATTAGTACTTGTTATTTAATTTACGTCGCTTGTTTGTGGGCGACAACGTTACAAATTCAAACAACTTTTTACCGGCCACTTAGATCTCCTATAACCACTTTCTAGTCAATTAATAATCGTAAATTCCCTTGGGTTCGATACTCGGAGTCGTGAAATACTCCATATACTACTTGACCGTGCACTTGCGTATACACGTAAGAAATCGTGTCAACCACCACTTAATCCTCACCACCAATATAACAACAACAACAACAAGAAACAAACAAACAAACAAACAAACAAACAAACAGAGAGTGAAACAAACACAGAGACTTTATGTAATCTGAGACCAAATCTCATTCTATTAGAGTAGAAAGTTTATAAACAAGCTGACAAGTCAGACTCTCATAACATATGCATCAAGGGAAATAAAGCCACGAAGAAGTTATGCCAAAGCATCTAGGAAGTCCAACAAATGGTCAATTGAGCCAAGTGGCAAACATGCCTACAACTCCCACAACAACTACAAAATTAGGCCTTTGATAAAAGCATTGTTCATATGAATCCCGTCAAAGGTTTATAGTTACAGATCTTTCAAACAATTTACATGACAATCAAAGGATCAAAACGCCACATTGTGGCTATCTTTATTGACCCTTAGCCATAGCCATCGCCATCTTCAACAACCCAATCTAACAACAAAGAAACCAGGAAAACCACCAGAAAACCTCTCTTCCATCTCCGATCGGCAAGTTCAATCTCTCTCACTGGAGTAAAACGCAAAGAAGATCGATAATCACATTTGTGGAGCTGAAGAGTTCTCCTGAGTAAAACTCAATCGGGGCCTAACCCCTCTGGGAACAACAAGTGCAGGAGTAGATGAAATGGACCCAAAAGAAGTCGAAGAACCAAATGGAGACTCAGATCCAAACCACCCACTCTCAAATTTGTGTTCTGGGTTTGGGTTCTGGTCGAGTGGAATCAGAGAGATAGGGCTTGACGGTGAATTGGTTTTCGATTGGGGGAATGGAGGTGGTTATGGAGGTGATTTGGTCGGATGTTCTTAGGAGGTGAAGAGAGAGTCGAGAGATGATGTATATATATATATATATATATATATATATATATATATATATATATATATATATAGGGTAAAAGACAAAATGCACCCTCCTTGGATGGGTTATATACAAAAACAACCCTATTGTTCGGGGATATACAAAGATCACCCCTATCAGAAATAAAAAGCCCCCTGCCAGTGACAAACGTTGGACAAATACCACCCTTCTGTTACAATCAGTTAGTATGGGGGTGCAATCTGTCTTTTTTATGACCATTTTGCCCCTACTTGTATTTTGTGTTTATTGTGTTCTTGTTTTTGGTGTTCTAAGTGTTCTGACCACCATTCTTGGTGTTCTTGAACACCACCTCCAACACCACCAAGTCACCGCCACTACCGCCACCACCACCACCACAACAACAACAACAAATAACCACCACCACCATCGAATCACCATCACCACTACCACCAACAACATCACCAACACCAACAAATAACCACTACAAATATGCAAATATGGGTTTGAACAAAAAAATATCGAACAAAAAAGGGTTGAAACAAAACACTAAATTTGCAGAATTTGGAAGAGGGTTTTGTTGGATAATCAGAAATATGGAGAATTGGAACAAGACCTTGACAAAACCCTCAACAATTGGACTCATTTTTTGCCCAATTAAAGAAATGGTCTTTCTCCTCGAGGATTCGCCGTTTGGCTGGTTCTGGGTTGATTTTCTTGTTCAAGACGCAGAATCAAACCTAGACCCAATCAAAACAACCACCCATAACCTGAAATCAAAGTCAGCCTCGAAGCTCCCAATTGAACCAACGTTGATAAGCACAACCTCCCAGGCGGAGGTCGCGAGATTTCCTCTGCAAAAACCTGTCGCGGATATACTTCATCCAATAGTCTCTGCAAAAACCTCTAACCCCTGCGCTACATCCTCCGACAAATCCCAGGGCCTCTGCAACCATCGCCACCTCCTTATCCAACTCCGGTCAAGGAAGTTGGGTGCTCACTGGCGACCCAATTTGCCGGTCATTCGCCAGCGCCGTTCGACGCTGCCTAGACCGTAACTAGATCTGCATCACCGAGCGACCACGAAGAATGGAGATTAACAGGTCACCTTTTGATTTCCAACGACAATTGCGGTCGTCACCATGGATGCAGGTGGAGGAAGAAGAAGGGGTGGGAGGAAGAAGGACGGAGATTATAAGGTGAAGAGCGAGCGATGACGACGGATAAAGAAGGTGTGAGATTAACATGTTACCCTTCGTTGTATGACCGGAATTGCTCGACGCAGGTGGAGGAAGAAGGATGGAGATTAGAAGGTGAAGAGGAGTGGGAGGGAGAGAGATAGAGAAAAAAGGACTATTAGCGTTGAGGGGTGAGGAGAAGAAATGGTTTTATAGCAGTGTAATTTTTCTTGAAGGTGATGTTACATATGTACTTTTGCCCATCTGTTAGTTGTCGTTAGTCACCGTTACCTGACAGGGGTAATTTTTGTATATAACCCATCTAAAGAGTGTGCGTTTTATCTTTTACCCACACACACACACACACACACACACACAAACACACACACACACACACGCACACACACACACATATATATATATATATATAGTTAGCTAGTGAAGAATAATGAGAAGGGAAAAAAAGGTATTTATATTGTGTCATTTTTCTTCAATGTTAGGGTTAATAGGTCTTTGTGCCCCTCCGTTGGGGTTCTGTTACTTCCATCCTCTGACAGGGGGTATTGGTATATACTCAAACACGAGGGGTGTATTTGTATATAACCTATACTAAAGGGGTGTTTTTTTAACCAAAAGATAATGAGATGAAGAAACAAAAGTTCATCAAAACCTGTACCTCTCCACCTCTCATCTTTTTCGATCCCTCTCCTTTTGCGAGACCCACCACCTCTGTTGTTGCCAAGACCCAAACCCATGGCCAAACACTACATCATCCTCTTTTTTCACATTCCCCATTTGCAACATCATCAGTGGGGCTGGGTTTGGCTCCTTTCTACTTCTCTCTCATCCCCCAACCCAAAAACATAGCCTACCTTGGTGGCCGACCATTTTATCTGTCCTCTCCGGTGCCAAGGCTGTTAATCCCACAAACATTGACCCTAACACAGCTCGTGATGGGTTGGTGAAATTGGGTGTTTGTGTTTGATTCAAGGGTAAATTGAAACAACCCGGGATCTCGGTTCAGGGTTAGTGCGACAATCGATTACCAAAAGTAGATTATTACTCATAAATATTACATTTTGAGAAAAAAAAATCAACTCCATATCCATTTTGGTTAGGGAAATATGCTCATTTTAAGTTGCATGTTTTCTGAAACTCAGTTTCTGGACCATTCTTGGCATTTTGATTAAAAACCCCATTTTCAGAAATTTTTGGCACCTCAATCTTTCTTGTGTTGTAACTAAACACATTGAGGGTCAATTCTGGAGAATATGAGACTTATTCCTATTCTCCAAGTAGTAGTAATCGTTCTTCAAAGTTGAATTTTTTGCCAAACTTGTCTCTGCACAACATTGTTTGTTTATTTGTAACTTGATTTTTATGATAGATATGCAAGATTTTCTTGATGTTTCTGAAAGTAGACACATGTAGGTTCATCATAAATTAATTTTATTATTTTAAGAGATGCTTTGTTATGGTAAATATGTCTCTAAAGTCAAAGCTACAATTCTGTCCAGAATTGTAGTTTCACCGTTTTTAGAAAGACTTGAATTTTTGAAATTCGAAGTGTATTGTTTGATTTATTTTGATAAGTTAACATCATTATATGCGAATTTGTGACATATAGGACTTTGCCGCATGTAGGTTGAATTTTATTTTCCATGTGTAAGTTGGTTGTAACGAGTAAGTTATACGTGTGATTGTAGACATCGACCTCTTAGGAGAGAGCGGTTGTCGTGGGAGTGCTAGGATTAATTTTTTACTTTTGGCTGTGCTTCATCTCAGTGGTAAGTACATATGTTCGACTTTTACTTATCAAAATGTGAGTGTTTGTGTGATGTCTCGAATGAATATTTTTTTGATTGAAAAAGTGTGCAAAGCACAATTTATACTCGAAATTGTTTAGATATAAATTGAATCCTCTTTATAAGTCCTCGAACTTTACTTGTGATAAGTTGATAATCTGATTTTGTCTATGTTAAAGAGAAGAAATAAAATACATATGTGCGAACTTTAATTATCACACTGTTCCCATGTGTGTGACGTTTTAAATGAATATGGTCTTATTTGGAAGAGTATAAAAAGCATTATTTATACTGAAATTCCGATTGTTGATTTATACTGAGAACTATTGGAAATGACTTGTGAATATTGTATACCAACTTTCGTTATGATTAATAAAGTTAATAAGATACCTATAATAGATTTAGGACGATGTACAGAGTTGTGTTATTAATGGGAGGCGCCAAGCGATCCTCCATTTTCTTATGGCTAAGACCATTGAAGCAATGCTTCTTATTATTAGATAGAACTTAGTTCTTCACAAATCCGCCCCCGATGAGCCTACCAAGGTATTGCGGCCAAGGGTTTGTTAGAGCTATAGAGTGCTACTTATACTTGTAAGGGTAACTACGGTATAGGGGTGTCGACACTTAACGCCTTTTAGCTATTGTTGTAAGCGGGGATTGACGTATGGACTCCCTTGACGCTCGGGTGAAATAGGGTTTGATAGAACCTAGAAGGAACCCTTTGTTATTATATCGTGATCCCTCTGTTTACATCAATCCTGCTGGTGGCTTTGGACATGCCTCAGCTAAACCTAACGGTTAAATTGGACTTGAAATAAAGCTTGACTACTCTATTGATGTTGTTTGTGGCTCCGGATATGCCCTAATCGATTGAAATGATTTGAAAAGCTTTGGATACTCATGAACTAATATCGTTATCAACTTAAATGGACTTGTTTACTCTGGATATATTACCTAATGCTCGTGGTTTCTCAATGTTCTTAAATTGAGAGGTTTCTGTTACTCGGTTACTTTCAGTTGTTCCAAATTCCCCAAACTGTTAGTTTTATTATTTTAAATCTTCTGATTTGTTTCAACTCATGCTTCTGTGCCACTCGCTGCTTTACATGTTGTAGTGTGTATTTAGTTAGTTTTAATGTTCATTTCCTTCAAATCTGCGTCGGCTTTTGCCATTTTAAAACCGCAGGTCATCAAACAAAGTGGGGGTGAGAACATGGATCGAGACGATAACACGAGCATAAGTAGATCATTTAGTAGATCACAAACAGGATTTTTTTCCGAATTGTACTCATTTTTTTTGAAATATTTTTTGTAAACATTAAATGAGATGTAATCTTAATAGTTAATATTCTACTTTTGGTTATTGATTGTCTCTTTAACCGTGAACCGAGATCCCGGGTTGTGTCAGTTGCTATCAGAGCATCGGTTCTCCGGTTAATGAGACTTTTCAATTTCATTTAGTAGATAATTAAGAAACTGAAAATGTTTTCGGAATTTAGCATTAATTAGGATAACCCAATATGATAATAATGAAGTAAAAAATCCGTCGGGGAGTTTGGGTACTTACGTATTGTTAAACTTGATTTGTATCGTACTTGTTAATTAAATGTTAACGTCTAATTGAGATGTGATTCATGCAAAATGTCCTTGCCTATTTACATGCGCCGTACTTATGTGACATGCTTGTTCATAACTCAATGCTTGTTATAGTTGTGTGACATGTGTCTATGACACTTTATATTTCTATATTAGTTTATCGACAGTAACGACGTTTTTGACTTAGAAGACCTTAAGACTATTCTTTTCTTACCTACGAGCGACGACTTTAGAGATAGTACTTTGTTTTGTTTGATTTAGACTTAATTTGACATGGTTCTTTCCAAAATTAGAAAGTTTTGACAGTAAAGTGTTTTAAAAAAAGTGGTTTATGAAAATCTATTGCGTGTCGAGCTACCAAATGCCAAGTGATATGTACCACTTTGCTCACCAGTCTGAGGCGTGACTCTTAGTACGACGGTACTATGAGTTGTACCCGCTGTGTAGACTAAGTTGGAACATCAGAAACAAATGCGAGTTGTGATGGAGAGGCACGTTGTGTGACGACACATAGTGTTATTTTCTCCCTCGTATGCATGGAACACTTGAGGTGATTGATTTTTCTAAGCCTATACAGGTAAGAAAACATTTTTAATGCGTGCGAGTCAAGCAAAAGAACACGTTATTTTTTTATCGAATTATTTTTCTAAAAGTTTCGAGATTTGTTTAAATGCTACAATTTTCTTTTTGAATCTTTCCGAAAATTGGGAACCCCTATGTTGGTGTAGACCTTTCAAAATTTGATGTCGACCTTTTATTTGGTTTAATTTTATATGAATCCCTTGTTGGAAATATGCCCTAGAGGCAATCTATTTCTTGTGACACGTATGGATTTACTATTCATTATGTTATCGATATAGAGATATGTTAACATGAATGAAGTCCTTAGAATATAAGTGTTATATTCTTAAATATCCCTAGTCGATTATATTGATTATACAGGACAATCAACTATAGACTAGTATGGGGTTGGATTGATATGGAGATATCACGATCCAACACATGGGTATGCGTTAGGGGTAGTGCCATACTGGATCGACCCACGACGAGAAGCCTACATACAAGTTACGTAAAGTCACAAGTTCTTCTCGTAGTGACAACGGTATTGTCATCCTTAGACTTGAAGTCACTAGATCATCTAGTTGTGGAATATTGTGTTTTGATAGCGTCAAACGCTACACTGTAACTAGGTAGCAATAGAGGCGTCTATCAGATAAAATAGGAGGCAAGCGTAGAGATGGTAGTGATGTAGATAGAATTTGTCCCTCCCACATAATGGGAGCAAATATCTACGACCACTCGAGGGGTGGTGGTTATAGAATGTCTGGCCAGACTCAGATAAATTAATATATGATATTGATGTTATCTGCATGGATAAGACTATTCCCAGGATCGAGAAACTATGGATTGTATATACGAGTGTGACTTGTATGTCTCGTGTCCAATCCGGATATAGAGACAAAGGGATGAGATAATACTTGCACAAGGTTTATCGGATGACTATTTTTATTAGTTGGGTAGCGTGAATGTCTTGCTAGAGGCCGCTCCATGTTTGTAAATTGTTACTACCAACTAAGTAGAAACCTATGGGGTCACACTCCATATGGATTAGACCGGACTTGGGAAAATATTAATATGATTAATTAATTAGAAGGATCTATACGCAATTACTTGCAAACTTAGTAGGACTAATTTGCAAGTTGGCGTGTATGGACAGGATTATGATAGGGGCTTTTATGCACTCGACAAGGAGTTGTTGGACTATATAAAGGACACTCCTTGCTTCCTCCCCACACTAATTCTCATAACACATTGAGTGGGAGAGAAAATCAAGGAGAGAGAGAGAAAATCCCACAGGAGGGCCGAACCCCCCTTGGAGCCACCCCTACCCCGTCGACCACAAGAGGTGCCGCCCACCTCATGGCTCCGTTTTGCGTGATCGTGATCTTCTTCCTCTTCCTCCTTCAACCCTAGCTAGCACAAAGGCTTGAAGGATCCGATTTCAATCCTAGGAGTGGACTAGCCATAGAGACATGAATACTATTTCACGTGTGAAGTCATCACAGGAGAACCCATAGGTATGTAGATACTAGAATCCTTTACTATCGTTATGTAGTCTCTTCCTGTGATCCTTGGAGGGTCTTGAGCAGGATTAAATTTTGTTATTCCGCTGCGTAACCTACATCAAAACCCTACAATGGTATCAGAGCCACATGTCGTAGAGCATAACGTAGTTTATGTGTTACGATTTTGTTGTTTTACACTTTAATTATTGTTTATCGCGTAAAACGGAAAAATCAAGCATATTGATACAATTTGTGAATATGATTCAATCCAAATCAGATCTAGTGTTACATGAGATGTATGGATTAGTGAATTTGGATCACATGGAATGCGAAAATTTTGGATCTAGAAAACTAGGGTTTGGGCACAAGTTGGAAAAGGTGTTTTTTTAAACTTGGAAACAACTAAACTTGGGCAAAAAGGAGGAAGTTGTTTTGGAAAAAACTAAACTTGGGCAACAAGGTGGAAGTTGTTTTGGAAACAACTAAACTTGGGCAATAAGGAGGAAGTTATTTTGGAAACAACTCCCATAAGAGGTTCGGCCCCCCTAGGGGACCGCCTCTCTCCTCCTTGCCGCCCAAGAAAGCCACGGTCTAGGGGCCGAGCCTCCTTAGCGCACGGCCTAGCCATGTGGGATAGGGGTCGGCCGGCCCCAAGGCCTTGTGGCAGTCCTTTAGGATTATGGCCATGGTGATGGTGGGCCCTCTTGGACCGTTTCGACCCTAGTTCATCCAAAATTAACTAAAATTGACCAAGCGCGTTAGAATTGGATTTTAACTGTTTATATGCTTTTTGCATGGTGACTGGATATGACCTTAGGTTGTGGTTTGTTGTGGATGTTTATTTTTTGGTTTGTTTTACGGCCTCCGTGCTGTTAAAATTAATGTAATAGTTAATTAGGTTTTATGGCATGCGAGCCGGTCTTCTTCTCAACTTGTGAGATCTTTTTATTTAGTATAGATGCTAGCTAGTATTAGATAAAATAGATGGTAGTCAATATGGAGAAGAAGAATCCTAAGGAATTAAAGAAAGCACGAGATGGAGCATTCCACAAGGCTAAGGAGCATGGAGCATTCCACAAGATATGGAGCATGGACCAAAAGATGGAGGCACATGAAGATGAGGTTGCCATTTTAGGGTTCATAGATATTCTCATTGGCTTGAGAATATCTTAGTTTAGAGGCCATGTCCATATCACGTTTAATTTTGTTTGTGGTTGTTTATTTATTGTCTTATTATTTTATTGTTGGTGTATGGATGATGCATTCAAAATTAATACTAAGATAATTAACAACCCGAATATGTTATTTGTGAGTTTGCCCAACTCAAAATAAGTAGCTAAAAAAACAATTAAAACTGGAAAAACAAAATCTCTCAATATAAATATTGCATTTTGCCTTCTCTTACCTAAACACCCTTCGTGAACGAGGTCCAATAAATTCGGGCTTTCCAAAGCAAGGCGATTTTAATTCACTTGGTGTGTTGCAGCGACACAAGCAAGTAATGTGTGGTTGTTGAAGTAAGAGGTTAAACACAACTAGGAAAGATCAATTGGATTGATGAGCCTAGAGGCATGGCAATTGGGATTATCTATGGGGATAGATGAATAAGGAGTTATTTTCCCAATTGAACAAAGAGTTGCATGGGATGCAATTGGAATTGTTCCTAGCTAAATAACTAATTTTGGGTGACTTGCCAAAGCAAGCTCAAAAGAAGTGAAATATGAATCTTGGCCCACTAGAAAAAATAATGATATTTTCCGAATTAATATGGAGGGTTATCTATCTGAGAAAAATAGTGGGAGCTATGTTTAACAATTTAAGTCCTTGTTAAATATATTCATACGTCACATTACTTTGCATAATCCATTTGTGTTGAAAAATCCATGGCATTAAATAAACAAAACGCGACTTTATGTCCTTAGGAAGGACAAGCTGTCTAGAATATATTTTCTAGACTGGTATAAAATTGAGACTTATTCTAAAATGAAAGGAAAAATGTTGTACATCGTAGAACGTAAAGTTCTCTTCCCACTGACTACCATGACACACTAAAATCCTAATGGAAGGAACATCAAAGAATGGTTCTTTGGATGTAACTTGCCTCATGACAGCTGCCATGAACTCTGAGATTTGGAAGAAAGATGAGATATATCGAGACATATGATATGATCATACATTAAAAAAGTTCTTTCAAAGAACGAGCTTGACATGAAAGGCTTGAAGTGTTGCTCCACTTTGCACTCTCTTGCTTAGCACTCGTCATGATCAAGATGGAATGAGTTCGGGCTTGCCAAAGCAAGGCCACTTGGTTCATCGAGATATGACGCGACGACACAAGCTAGTAATGTGTGACTGCTGAAGCAAGAGGTGAAGCGCAACTAAGCTACTTCAATAGGATTGAAAGCTTAGAGACTGGGAGTTATCTATGAGATAGCTAAAGAATAAATAGTTATTCTCCCAAATGGACCGACAATTGCAGTGGATGCAATTATAGTTTTTGTTCAAAGGTGATTTACTCAATATGATTGGGAATCGCAATACAAAGCACTCATAAAGGGCTAAAGGCAAAACATGTTAATGGTTAACAACATGGGTAAAGGCAAAAGGTTTGCGCCGACCCCATGTGGTATAAAGCTAGCTTGTTGCTAAAAATAAGTTGCCTTAAAGGTCCCATAGGTGGTGTGGAGGAAGAGAGACTGCCCAAAGTACATGGAAGGAAATAATAAAGGAATTATGAACTCCACCTTAGGGATTTTGTTATATAAAACAATGTGTCTATCTCATCATCATGAGTATATGATACTAGATGAGGATCTCAGATTTATAGAAATGTGGAGGATCTCAAAAGATGTAGACAATTGGATAAGGAAGAAATAAACCTACATGTGGGGAGATGAAGCAAAGGGTTGCTAAAATTAGCCGTAGGGAATTATCTATACCTTTTTGAAATTATTCATGAATTAGACAAAATATATTATGTCACTACTTTGAGTAGGAACAGTATCGCGGTTTCTTGTTTGGACAAGAAAAATCATTTTATTAAAATAATGGACAAATGTTGGTCTATTTATTTTGATAAAATGCATTACTGTAATGCACTTTTGTCTAATGGATTATATGTCCGTGATTATGGTAATTTGATCTATAACACTAATACCAAGATGTTTTCATATAATGATATGAACCTCACTTGTCTTTTGCATTGTTATTTAGGCCACATATATAAGAAATACCTATCTAGGCTCCATATGGATAGATTTCTAGACTTATTAGATTTTGAATCATATGAGACATGTAAGACTTGTTTAATGGGCAAGATATGATATTTGAAAATCATACATATTGATGTATGTAGGTCGCTAAGCACAAATGCTAAAGATGGTTTTCAGTACTTCATCATATTTACTTATGGCATCAGTGAAATGTGGATCTGTGTATCTTATGAAGAAACAAATCAAAATTCTTTGAATTGTTCAAGGAATTCAAGAATGAAGTAGAGAACTATTTTGACAAAAGTATCAAAGCTCTACGATATGATCGTAGAGGCTTGAGTACTTAAGCCAATAGTTTGAGCATCTAAAGGAGTATGGGATGTGATCCCAACCCATTCTACCTAGAACACCATTATGGAATGGCATGTCTAAGAAGAGAGATCAGACCTTGTTGGACACGGATTGATCCATGACGTGTCAAACAGAGCTTCCAGATTACTTTTAGGGGCCATGTTCTAATTACAAAAAAATTCGCCCTTAACCTTTTTCCATCGAAATCAATTATGAAAAACACTATATGAGATATGGACTAGGAAGTGTCCTAGTAAGTCATTCATAAAGAATTTGGGTTATGATGTTTATGTAAATAATTTACAGATAAACTTGAACCCAAGTCGGATAAATGTACTATGTGGGATATCCTGAGGAAACAAAGGATATTATCTCTACAATCCAATCAAGAACAATTGTTTGTTGCTCAAACCGCTGCGTTTCTAGTTAGAGATTTTCTCTAAAAGAAACAGTGGGAGGACAGTATAACTTGAAGGAGTTCAAGAACCACAAAAAGAACATTGATCCTTTTGATGGAACATGAGCAGGATCACAAGATTTTGTGGAGCAACCTACTCAGGCAACACAAGAACCTCGTAGGATAAGTAGGGATATGTCAAAGGTTAGATAAATATGGATTTCTCATAGCCTGGTGATGTGTTACTCAAGGAGATGAGTCTAATACCTATGAGGAGACCACAAGTGGGCAATACTCTCAGAAATGGCTTGGAGCCATGAGATACGATATGGAATCCATGTATTCCCACAAAGTGTGGACTTTGGTGGAACCACCTGAAAGGGTTGGACCCATATGGTGCAAGTGGGTTATGAGGAAACCAACATGGATGGTAATATGATTACTTTTAAAGGACAATGGGTTGGAAAAGGGTTTCCTGTGAGTTCATAGTATAAACTATGATGACATTTTCCCTCAATTATGATGCTTAAATCCATTAGCATCTTGCTTGTAGCAATATATCTATAGATTGATTCAAGCTTCTCGGAGTTGGATTCTTCGAATTGATGATGCAATCAAAGGATTTTAGTTCTATAAAAATTCAAGATGAAGCTTATGTTTACAAGAAGGTTAGTGGGAGCACAGTTATATTTCTGGTCTTGTATGTAGAGACATACTAATCATTGGGAATAATGACCTTACTTGGCAATCTTGTGTAGATTGACTAGGGAATTAATCTTCAATGATAGACTTAGGCGATGCAACCTATGAAGATCTATGGAGATAGATCAAGATGGTTGTGCAGATTAGGTCATAGTGCATATATTGACAAATGTGTTGAAATGATTCAACATGTATAGAATATGGATTCTACCAATGTCACATGGAATTAGTCTTTGGAAGACTAATTGTATTTCCAATTATATTAGGAAAGGAACCGTATGAATGAGATTCACTAGATGCGCCATGTTATGTACTCGGCCAGATGTGTCATATTGTATGACACAAAGATACCAGTCAAATCCAGGTGAGCGTCACTGGATAATTATCAAGATTATTCTTAAATTCTTGAGAAGAACTAAAGGATGAATTCTTGATATATGAAAGATATGAAGAGTTTAGTGTAAGGGGATACAGTGATGAGAACTTCTAATCTAATAAAGAAGATTTCAGATTATAGTCAAGTTTTATGTTTTGCACCAGTTGGAGGGACTGTGAGCTGGAAAGGTTCCAGGCAAGATTCAATTGCCGATTCTATCACATATGACTGAGTATATTAATGCATGAGATGCACTTATTCAGAATATTCAATCTCGATCAAATTGTTGATAGAGGATATGTGAATATTTGCAAGGTACCAGAAAATGTCTCTCTTACCTTGCATAGTGAAGGCATGAGGGCCACGCTAGATCAATAAGCATATGATGCATGAGAATTGACTCTAGTGCAAGTGGGAGACTGTTGGAAATATGTCCTAGAGACAATCTATTTCCTGTGACATGTATGGATTTACTATTCATTATGTTATAGAGATAGAGATAGGGCTGGCAATATTCGGCACGACACGACAACACGACTCGAAAACGACACGAAGTTAGTGGGTTTGGCTCGACACGAACCCGCAACGAGTCAGTAACGAGTCGACCCGGAATTGACGCGAAAATAAATGGGTTGGGTTAGGGTCAACCCGCTCAACTCGAATTTGACCCGTTAAAACCCGCATAAGGTACTTTATTATTATTATTATTATTATTATTATTATTATTATTATTATTATTATTATTATTATTATTATTATTATTATTATTTAAAATGTTTAACTATTATTATTTTTTTGAGATAAACTATTAGTATTATTTATCCTAAATGAAGTGTAAAAACGATTGTCAAAAAAATATGAAAAAAGATAAAAGACCTAACCTACCCACGTCCTCATTAACCCAATTGCAACCTAACCCAGGTTGATGTTTTAACCAAGGTATATAAACAACATTTTACTCTCAATTTCACTCTCAACTCTCAAGCACCGTTCATTCTCCCTGTAAAAAATAACGCCGCGCTTCAAACCCTAATATCAAGCGGCGGCGACCTCTTGGGAGTTGGGGCTCCGTCTCTCTGGTCTATCTAGGGTCCTCGTTTCATCACAGCATCTCGGTTAAGCAGAAGCCATTCAGACGGATCTCTCCACCGTTTCATCGCTCGCTTTCGATCTCTCTCGGGTTTGATCTCTCTCTCCACCAACTGTCGGCCCCCGATCCTCTCATCAACTATGCCGGCGCCGGTGATGAAGCTAAATATGAGCGTGGTTAACCTTACCAAACGGGTTTAGACCACATGCATGTGACTATCCTTTTCTATTAGATCATTGTACATGATGAACACAACAAATGTGTGATTTTGAATGTTTATTTTTTTTATTTGAGATCTAAATGTGAGTTCCTGCGACTGTTATTGTTTATCCTAGAAAGTTAGATGCATTCTAATTTTCTGGGCTCTTCAGTGATGCGCCAAACAGGCACCGACCCGACCTGGTCCGTTTATTAAACAGGTTACCCGGGTCATGTCGGGTTACCCGTTTAACAAAGGGGTCGGGTTCGGGTTCAGTATATTGACACGGTTAAGGACCCGGGTCGGCAGCGGGTCAACCCGGCAGTGACCCGTGACGGGTCGACACGACCCGTAACCCGACGGGTTGACCCAAATTTCCACTCTAGATAGAGATATGTTAACTTGAATGAAGCCCCTATAATATAAATTTTATATTCTTAAATATCCCTAGTCGATTATGTTAATTGAACAGGACAATCAACTATAAACTATTAAAAGGGTTGGATTGATATGGAGATATCACGATCCAACACATGGGTATGCATTAGGGGTAATGTCATACTGGATCGACCCACAACAAGAAGGCTACATACATGTTACGTAAATTCACAAGTGCTTCTCGTAGTGACAGCGGTATTGTCATCCTTAGACTTGTAGTCACTAGATCATCTAGTTGTGGAATATTGTGTTTTGATAGCGTCAAACGCTACAGCGTAACTGGGTAGAAATAAAGGCGTATATCTGATACAATAGGAGGCAAGCTTAGAGATGGTAGTGATGTGGATTGAATTTGTCCCTCTCACATAACGGGAGCAAATATCCACGGCCACTCGAGGGATGGTGCTTATAGAATGTCTGGCCAGACTCAGATAAATCAATATAGGGTATTGATGTTATCTTCATGGATAAGACTATTCCCAGGATCGAAAAACTATGGATTGGAAATACGAGTGTGACTTGTATGTATCGTGTCCAATCCAGATGTAGAGACAAATGGATGAGACAATACTCGCACAAGGTTTATCAATTCCCTAATGTGATACGTGTGAGATGAGACGTAACCGACCGAGAGCGTGATTCCCGTCAATTAAAGTGTTGCATATGCATTAGCCTTGCATAAAAAATCGCATGTTTCTTAGTTTCATTCTCGTGAAGTATGTTTGTAATTTCACTCAAAAGTTTTCTTAAGCTTCGGGACGAAGCTTCATTTTAAGGGGGATATAATGTAACACCCCGTGTTTTAGTTGGGGGTTATTTGGTAATTTTGGAAAAGTATTTGTGAATTTCAATAATTTATATTTCAAACTTGTTCATGACTTATTAGTTTCAACTTATAAGGGTGTATTGGACATTTATGTTTATATAAAATTTCATTTTGAGGCTATTTTGTAGTTTTAGAAACTTGGATAATAATAAATTAAACTTATTTTGTATACTTGGAAAATACGTATAGTTCTCTAAAAATGGATTTTGAAATTTATATACAAAGTGGTTTATTTCAAATTATTTGATAATTTTATCATTTATGAAAGATAACTTTTATGTGTTGTCTATTAATTGGAAATTATAATTTCACTCGTAAACTTTTAGCTTTCACATTTCTACCCCAAGTAGCGATTCATCTATTGATTATTTATAGCCAAGTTCCCCTCCACTACTTTTGGTCAACTTGAAATTCATCTCACATTTTTTTCCTACTAAGGTTTCAAGTACACTACTCTCAAATACTCTCTCATCTCTCTCCAAAAACTCCATTCCGGTTTTGGAGGTAGACCTCACAAAAACACCACAAAAAATTCATTTTTCACCTTCAAATTCATTAAAACTCAAGTCCAAGGTCATACTATGCAAGGGGGGGGGGGAATTTCCTTCATTTTCTTCATGATTATAAGCTCCTTGAGGTATTGTAAGCATTTCTTTTCTCTTTTCATTTGTGTATTTTGATGTTAGTTTCATCATTATCTTTTTCATCATCACATTCCTCTTACATCAAAATTCCCTCCATTGAAGGGATTTTCAAGCTCTCATGAACTTCGAGCTTCTCTAAGACTACATCAAGCATCCAAGTTATAACACAAGAAAGATGAGGTGCCAAAAGTTTCTGAAAATGGGATTTTTAATCAAAATGCCAAGAATGATCCAGAAACAGAGTTTCAGAAAACATGCAACTTAAAGTGACCATATCTCCCTAACCAAAATGGATATGGAGTTGATTTTTTTCTTCTCAAAATGACCATCTCTGAGTCTAGTTTCAGAATGTGCAAGAGTTCAAAATTTCACAGAGACAAAGTTTGGAGATAACACATGTTTTCACAAACTGGTCAGTTTGCATCAACTTGCAAATTTTCCAAAAATCAACAAGAATAGTCCTAGTAGTACATGCAATTTAAGAAGACTTGATTTTCAACCCAATAACATCATTTTGAGCATGAAATAATATATGTACATGCTCTTGACCCAAATTATCAAAGTATTCATGACTTGCAAGTGCAACTACCAAGAAATTTACAAAGTTGATGTGTGTTCTAGTTTGAGTTTCAAGAAATAGAGAATAATCAAGTGTCAAACTCATGATCAAGCCAAGAATGGAGAATAAAGTTTGGAAATGAAGAAACTAAGATGAATTTTCATAAATCAATGCTAAACATAGACATGCAATGAATTCAAGGCTAGAAGAAAGTTTACCCCAAGATCAAGAACATTGTGAGGAAAATAGTGAAATTGGCCTTCAATACTTGAGAAGAATGGTGAAAGAGCTCCCGTCCATGATCATACAACCCTTGGACTCAAGTTTTTCATCCTTTGGATGCAAGAAAATAAATTTTTGATGGTGTTTTCATGAGGTCAACACCCTAAAACAGGATAAAGTTTGGGAAGAGAGAAGAAAGGGTGTTCTTGAAGAGAAAAAGATGAAGGAAAATGGAAGTGAATGAAATGTAATTGATGATGGAGGTTGGTGGTGAATAATTCCACATGGTAATGTACATACATGAGGGTAGGTAGTAGTGAGAGTTGATTGAGTTAATGGAGATGAGAGTAGTGTACTTGAAGCATTAGTAGGAAAAAAAATGTGAGATGAATTGCTAGTTGACCAAAGATAATGGAGGGAAACTTGGATATAAATAATCAATAGATGAATTGCTAATTGGGGTAGAAATGTGAAAGCTAAAAGTTTATGGGTGAAATTATAATTTCCAATTAATAGACAACACATACAAAGTTAACTTTCATAAATTATAATTTTTTTAAATAATTTTAAATAAACAACCTTGTATATAAATGTCAAAATCCATTTTTAGAGAACAATAACTATTTTCAAAGTATTCTAAATAAGTTTCATTTATTATTATCCAAGTTTCTAAAACTACAAAATAGCCTTAAAATGAAATTTTATATAATCATAAATGTCCAATACACCCTTATACTTTGAAACTAATGAGTCATGAACAACTTTGAAATTTAAATTATTGAAATTCACAAATACTTTTCCAAAATAACCAAATAACCCCCAACTAAAACACGGGGTATTACATAAATGACATAATCCACCTCTCTAAGTTGAGCTAATACCAAATCGCTACCCTGTGGTATAGAAAATACCCAAAATCACCCCTGAAGCTAAATGTTCATAACGGAAGTGACGCAAGTCCATAATACCCCCACCCTTAAATCACGTATTTTAATAGCTTTTTTTGTTAAATAATATACAATGGCCATTATACACTCTCTCGTGATCTGACCGCCACTTATCGTAGTAACCGGGGTAGGTGGATCATACGAGGCCAAATTCAAAAAAAGAGTGTCAAATCCACAAATCATACAAGGCCATAACCTCAAGAACCATTTTCGGTTCATGAATGTGGCCAGTTAACATACCTTTCCACACAGCTGGACAGTTCTTCCAATTTTCAGTGCATACAATCAATGGTGCTAGCATTCCAGGAAATGCTCTTTGTTCCGACATTGCAAGCAACTTAGCAATATCATTGCTGGTAGGTGGTCTACGATATTTTTCAGAAAAACTTTTCGCAATTGTCGTGACAAACTTTTTCATACTTTCAATTGTTGTGCTTTCCCCAATCCACACGTACTCATCGACGAATTCTGCTGAGACGCCATAGCATAACATCCTCAGGGACGCGATAATATTTTGAAGATAATATAATCCCATAATTCCAGCTGCGTATGGTTTTGCTTGAAGTAAGTACCATGCTCTTCAACTGCTGATTGAATGCGAAAAAATAACGGACGACACATTCGGAACCTCCTCTTAAAAAGATTTGAGTGAAATATTGGTTCATCTTCAAAATAATCTTTGTATAGCCTTTTATGGCCTTGAACTCGATCTCCCCAAATGTATTTTTGACCTGGAACAGAGCCACCGTGTTTT
Organism: Linanthus parryae; assembly: GCA_023055425.1. Taxonomy (NCBI): domain Eukaryota; kingdom Viridiplantae; phylum Streptophyta; class Magnoliopsida; order Ericales; family Polemoniaceae; genus Linanthus; species Linanthus parryae. Next base: position 91,437,959 of record JALGPY010000002.1, on the reverse strand, counting down.
CTCTTCTCTTCCCCGCCACTTCGATTTTCAAGAAACCGTTAAAGCCAAATTTTCTAATTCATCGTCAGAATCAAAATCATGCAAAAGAGTGGACAATAAAGCAATGCGAGACATTTTGAGAAACAGATGAAGATGAATCCATGTTTTATACCATTATGATTTCAAATAATATAGATGCAACTAAACAAATCTGGTTGTTATGATATTGTGAGATATGTAGGTTCATGATATTTTGGATATATCATTTTCTTAAAATATAGTCGTTGTATCTGTTCAAAAAGTAGTTGCAAATTCCTCTAAAAAAAGTAGTTGTAAATTTTAAATGTAACTAACTTTTACACAACACTATTAGAGTATATTCTAAATTTTGTGAATAGCTAAAATAAAGAACACTAGGGGATTGCCCGTGCCCGAGGACACGACCTTAAAAAACATTAAGAACGTTTCACCAAGTGTAGTGACATCACACAAAATAAGTGCTTCATCCACAAATTTAAAATACGTTATTTTAAAGGTATATTGATTTTATGATTACAATTATTGGAAATATATCTTAAATGTTCTATCTCAATTTTTATTTAAAAAAAAAAAACATCTGAAAAAATAACAATCTGATGGTTGATATTAAAAGAATCTACATGCTTAAAAGATATTTCAAAACTAATAATGTGAAACATTATTATTTAAATATTTTTATTTAAAAATAATGAAAACAAAAGAGGAATGGACCCCATAAATTTCAGAGTGGTGGGGTTGGGGCCCACTACCAACCCCACTGCCCCATAATTTTCGGAGTGACCACATAGTTTACTCCCCACCACGTCACGGGTATACAACTAACCTCATCATTTCCTAAATTTTTTAGAATTCTAACTATAAGTGGGTGAGATCTAAGAGTTGAGGTTGATTTAATCTAAATGCTGAAATTCATTTTAAAATAAACTATGCTGATTTATAGGATATATGTAATATTAATTAAATTATATTTAATATATAACTACTACTACTGGAGATGCTCTAAGCAGCCTAAAAGGGTTGGTACTCACTCGCCAAAAAAATCACGAGAATCATGTGGCAGAGACAACTTTGACTTACAGTATATACTCAGCTATATATTGTAAGTCTAAAAAAACACCGAATGCAAGAGATACAAAATTGTAATTTTGGGAACATTGTGCCTAATTTTTTCCTAATAATAGATGCTCTAAGGAATAAGAATACTTGCATAAAACTCATTCACGACTTGTGTAGTTAGTGCATGTCTGGCATGACGAATTTTAATCCAAATTAGATTAATATTTGTCTTTTTACACGATATTGTTTGTTGTGGCACATAATTTTCAAGTAAAAATGCACAGAATGATTATAATAATATCTGAGCAATTGTAGAATCTGTAAAAAGAAATTTTGCCAGAGTTCATTTATTAGTGGGGGTCTTCAAGTTGTCAACTAAAAATTTCTTTATGTTATGAAATATTGGGCTAGTTTATTGGTGAATATCCACCACATGTTGTAAGCCCATTGTTATTGTTATTAGCCCATTAGCACACCCTAATGCCTATATAAGAAGGCTTAGGGTTGGAGAATAATACACATCTCAATACTACTCTCCCTACATCTTGTCTCTCTTTATTTCTCTTCTCTCATCTTAGATTTCGTTTCACAACACGTTATCAGCATTGCGCTCTACCGCGTTTGGATCGAAGGAGATGTCCATCAAAGAATTAATCCTCCATAGCCGAAGATGAGTTTTCACATAAACAAATCATTGATGGGAAAATAAAGAGTCAACAATGAAAACTTCATCCCCGATGTGGTGAGTATTAACAAAGGCTCTATTTAATTACATACATTAAAGTTATATAATGGAATGAAGCCTTTTTGAATGATATGTGACTGCCCATGGAGTCTTTATATCCACGCATGGTTTATGTTGGCTGCTAAACTCTAAACATGATTACTACTTCATATTTGTTTATATATGCTTCTCTTTATTTGTGATAATAAGAAAAAGGGGAAAGAAAAGATTGTGTGCAAGCTTTCTTGTAGAGTTGATTGGTTGAAAAAAATAGATAAAATTGATCAATCTACTTTTCTCAATATATTGTTTGTCTGCTAATTCATGTTACAGTATTTTGTGGCTAAACTAATTTATTATAAATCAATTTAATGGTAGTTTAATTTGTGAGTACTCTTGTTTCATTTGTAAAATTGTGCTAGGTTTTGGCTTGAACCCAAGTCAAATAAAACAAAAACACACAAAAAGGGCCTTTGCAACATGAACGACATAAAAACAATATTTTATTATCGTTTGTTTTGTATTATCGTACTCCATGTATGAGAAAAGAAAGAAAATCGATTTGTGAAGTGTACCAAATCAAGTACATCCTGTTCCGAACCATGTGTTTTTGAAGTTCACCAACACCGGCTAGTCTAGTCCATATTGTCATAACTTGGGTCATGCCTATGTTTTTCATGTATCCATAGGTTTGAGACTTTCACATGTTTGCTTTGTTGGAGATGTGAACTCATATAATTGTGGAGTCTCAAGTTATTTTAGAATCGATTGATCATACATGTTGATTACTTTATCTTTGCTGATCTATTATGACTGATGTCATAATCTACAATCGTAAATTGATCTCAAACATGTATTTATATGCTTACTTAGACCTAAACTGTTCATAAGCAACTTACATGCAAATATTATTTTCTCACACCTGATGTTGTGAACTATATGATTCTCTAACTGTAACCTGCAGTTACGGCACATTTTTTTTATGACATGAAGTCATAAATTATGGTCATTTTAGATCTCCGGAAGAGATATCTAAACGCCTAATACGCTTGTGATTATCAAGCCTCCTGAAGAGGTTTTGACTCTTGACCACATATTGGTCCAAGCTAGTGATACAATCATGTCTTCACACCTGAAGTTGTAAATTCCATGATTATCTGATTGTAACCTGATGTTGCGGTACAATTTTTTTTTCCACCTAAAGTGATATTGTATTATCATAAAATCTCCCGAAGAGATATTAAAGTTCTTGTTATTAACCTCCCGAAGAGGTCTTGTTCAGTTTCTTTGATTTACTTAACTTTACGTGTATTGCATACTATAATTTCGTCTTTTTACCTAATATGGATCATAAATGAAACTCCATAAGAGGTTTCGTAGTGGCTATTGACATGGATGTATAGCCATCTAATTTGTTCTTGCAGTAACAAATTACATGGAATCACTCATAACCCGGAGTTATGACTTTCACAACCTGAAGTTATGAATTATTATAAATAATGATCCCCTGAATAGATTGCTACAATTCAAATAATGATCCACCTTCCTGAAGAGGTCGTGTTCTGTTCGTATTCTTTTACTTTACTTTTACGCATTTTTTTGCTGCACTCTTGATCTTTATGGATTATTGATCAAAGTAAAATCTCCAGAAGAGGCTTTTAGTCCATTTTTTATATTGGACATAAGGGACATAAGTTTGTATCGTACTTAGAGTTGCGAACTTCATGATATATTGATCATAACCTACAATTATGACTCATCTCCTGAAGAGATATCTATAATAAGTGATCAATCCCCCCGAAGAGCATCCAAAAGATGTTTTTAGTCCATGACTATTTACTGGACATACGCTATTTGCATGCGTGTAAATCGTTTTCATACCAGAATTTATGAAAAACGTGAAGATACTTATAACATGATGTTATAAAGTTATATTAAAAGATATCCTTGAAGATAGAATCTACACTCATTGAACCAGAAGTTTCGATTTTTTATTTTTTTTCTTTTCTCTGCTAATTTATATATATTTTTTTGGTAGTTTTATTCTTTTTCTCCTCTTATTGGTGTTATCTTAAAGGAAGAAAATAAAGATCTCCTGAAGAGACTTGTATACCATACGATGAAAAATTTAAAAGCAATTGATATTGCTAGCGGGTTTAAAAGAAATATTTCACAACTGAAGTTTTGAAAGAAAGTTACAATTGTCAATAACTTGAAGTTATGACATTGTTCATGACCGCTTAACTCGACCCCATTCCTATGAGTGAATGGCAGTGCATTCCCTTAAGCGAATCACTTTGTTATATCCGGTCAAAAATTCGCGTGACTATAGAGGTGGTTATGGTTGTTAATGTGAAAATCTCTAAAAGAGATTAAACTCTGGAAAAGATCTCTATTTCTACCTATTGTGTTCCCCGAAGAGAACGACCAAATTAGCTCATTAGACTTCCTTGAAGGAAGTTAGAATCATAACATATTTCTCAATGAATAATAACTCGTCGCATGGTTGTGGTGACTAGAGTTTACGAGAATATGAAAATTGGAACTGTGACATATTATATCTCATAGAGAGATAAATTGCATGACATGGCTTTAATGTCTGCTTGGATTTTTTTTATGCCAGAAGCATAAATTGTGAAGTTATTACGGTCATGAGTTTCACGTCATGAGGGGAGATAGACTATATTGCATGACGTGAACTTTATTTTATCTCATTTACATCCATCTATACTGGTGCAAAGTTAGAAGTTTCATTATAGACTGAAGTCTATTTGACTAATGAGTATTTGGTTTGAAAGCATGCTGGTAGCATGTAAGGATTGCTTGTTCAAATATTATGATTTTCCAGAAGAAGATTTAGAAAGCATCCAAATCTTGTGCAATTTAAATTCTCAAATTGAGAACACGAGATATGACAAATTATCATAATTTATGAGAAAATATGTGATATCATCAACATTAGATCAAAGCCAACGTTGGAAAACAAATAGCCCATGAAGAGGCATGAAGCTCTTGAAGAAGCGTAGGTACCTAATTTGAGATTAAACTCATGATCTTATTGTTGATGATACTTTAATTGGAAAAGCGCTTGAAATCATATGTGATTTCCATTTACCACCTAAGTGGATGAAGCTGACTTAAATATTTGGCCATGACAAAAGTCAACCAATAATGGACAAGATGATAAAAACTCTGCAGATTAGAAATGCTTGGAGTATAATTATAAGTACCAAGAGTACTTGTGATTTTTGAAGCATATTTTGGAAGTACTTTAAATATACACGAGCTCTGCAGTTAATGCATAGAGCATATTTGGGAAGTACTTTAGATGCCTATAGCATCCTTGTTCGTATAGGACAATTTATTCAAATGTCTGCACCCTAATGGTTGAATGCGTGAGACTATTGAAAGAGAAATATACGATTGTGCAAGTGATGCCTAAATGACATCAATATTTCTCACGGTTATAATTATAGTTATAACCCACAAATCCTCTTTTTATTAAAGAGTGGTTGTGATATTTCGTTTAGTCTAGAAGACTACGAATATAAAAGTAACTAGTAACACCAAATGATCGTACAAATCACTTTATGTGAAAATCATGGAGGTTCATACCCATGAAAGATATCTAGTTTCCTAAAGCAACCGAAAGTGTACACTCGCGAGTAGTCTAGGTGCATTTGCATTTTGTCACATATCACCTGACATTACATACAATCACATGACATGATGACTATTGATAAATAGTTTTGTTTTCTATCTCTACATGGTCATGTAGAATCGCATCATATATTGGGATGTGTGAGTATGTCTATATTTTGTTTTCGCCGTGAATTTATATTACAGGTCCTAAGCTCGAATAAGTTGTGATGGTATACTTCAAAGAAAGCATTGAAGAAAGTGGAATGGACATAAACTAATTGATACTATGAAGAGGGGGAGTTTTCAAGGTTCAAACCTAATACTATGAGGCGCTGTACTCTTTTCCTTTACGAAGGTTTTTATCCCACAGGGTTTTTCCTAGCAAGGTTTTTAATGAGGCACGCAGTCAAATGTGAATTCTTGAAGAATGCCATCCACAATGAAAGTCAACAAAGAATCCAAAAGATTCGTTATGACAAGGAGAATGTTTATTTTGGTCTGTACTCTTTTTCCTTAGCCAAAGTTTTTTGTCCCACTGAGTTTTACTTGGTAAGGTTTTAACGAGGCAGACGATACAAGTCTTCAAGCACCGATGTACTCTTTTTCCTTCGTCAGAGATTTTGTCTCGCTGGGTTTTTCTTGACAAGGTTTTAATGAGGCATCCTTATGGTGAATTTTCAATGGGGAGTGTTATGAAATATTGGGCTAGTTTATTGGTGAATATCCACCACATGTTGTAAGCCCATTGTTATTGTTGTTAGCCCATTAGCCCACCCTAATGCCTATATAAGATGGCTTAAGGGTGGAGAATAATACAGATCTCAAAACTACTCTCCCTACATCTTGTCTCTCTTTATTTCTCTTCTCTCATCTTAGATTTTGTTTCACAACACTTTAGATTTTGTCAGATAAATCAAATCAACAATCCACAATTGAAGTTCATACTAAATAGTTTTAGTTCAGTTCAGCTAGATTTTGTACCTACATTATTTTCAACCAACGACAAATTTTCAGTTCATACCAGATATGACTTTAGTTTTTTAATTAGTTTGTAGTTATGTGACTCTTGTGAAAATGGAGTGTGTGTGCGCAACCGCTATTATTCGGGTGCGCATCGGATAAATGGCGGGTTTGGTATGTCTTATTTTCAGTTTATAGTCCACTTTGGACTTTTAATATGTTTTGAACTTTTCTGAAAAGTTTGGTATGACCTTTTCTGTGTTTGCTTTAGAATTTTGGCTTTTAGCTTTGTAATGTAAAATTGAATTATTTGGGTTACATGAGCTTTTTTTGGACTATTTTCTTCTTAAATAACAAAATGACAAATTTACCCATATCTTTTTGTATGAACATACTACAACATCTAATTTGACCTACTATAATTTTACTACTAAATACAAAAAATATAAAATGATAATTTTCACTAACAAACAAAAGTGTTGTATCAACAACTTTTTAACATTATAATTTTTTTCACCAAACACATACATATTTTTTCGTCAACTTCTTTGTCACGAACTTTTTTCACAGCAACTAAAATGTCGACTCAAAAGTCCAAAAAGCCATACCAAACCCACCAAAAGTCCTGCTCTAGTGAAATATTCTGCAAACCACACTAGAGAGGTAAATCAGTCTGAAAGAATTCAAATTAAGAGACTCACATTTAAGAATACCAATAGACGGCCATTGAATTACTCCAAGATTCGTACTACTACTTACTAGAACCAAACAACTTTCTATATAATAAAAAAGGACGGCGCAATCTCATATTTTTAAAATGGCTTTTGGTTCCATTAGATCAAATAAATTTGAACCGTTGGATGCAACCTTTTTAAGACAACTTTTTCGAAAAGAATAGGAGGGTGAGAAAATCCATGTCATAAAATCACCTCTGCAATCACTTTTGTAAAGAAATCACCCCACTTAGAAATCGGAGTATGGAAAAATGAAAAATGTAAACTTTTTTTTGAAAGAGAGAATGTAATTATTACATCTCCACCAACTTTATCCATATAATAGAACAGAACAGTGCGAATTCTCAAATTTCTAAAATGACTTTTGGTCAATTAGATCAATGAATTTGAACCGTTGGATGTAACCTTTTTAAAATAATATTTTCAAAAAGAATAGGAGGGTGAGAAAATTCATGCCATAAAATCATCTCTCCAATCACTTTTGTAAAACAAAACAAATTCACCTTACTTAGAAATCGGAGTATGAAAAAATGAAGAATGTAATTATTTTTTGAAAGAGGGAATGTAATTATTACATCTACACTAACTTTATCTATATAATAATAAGGGTAGTGATAATTACACAAGTGAAAATGTTGGTTACACAATATTTTTGGTTGTCATGACCTTTTTACATAATTTGGTGGTGAGTTCATAACTTCTTTGAAGTTCTTTTGCTACCTCTCCATTTAAATCAATTAATGTCTCTTTTAATTTTAATTAAATGGATAAGAGCACCAGTGGTGCTTGTTTTTTCTTGTTCAATTTTTTCTTGCACTTATCTTTGGTGTATGAGTGAAATTGAAGTGTTATGGGTGAGGATAAAAAAAAAGAACAACAAAGTACGGATAAAATAAACTAAGTTCAAAGGTGGTCTTAAAATTACATCCCCAAATATCCTGGATAATTAGAAGAAATGACACAAAATAAGCGGCCTCAAATGTCTACACGAAGACATATCCTAAATGCGAATCATGAAGAAAAGGTGCGAGTCTTTTCAATGTCAAAATGTGTATTCTTCGTCTTCATATTCGTTAAGAAGCTTCAAATCACCTGTTGGAAAAAAGAAAGAAATAGTATCAACAATAAGTAGTTCTAATTCGATTTTGTAAAAGAACTTCAAAGAAGTTATGAACTCACCACCAAATTATGTAGAGTCAAATGAATAAGGCGCCACGTTAAGGTCAATTATGTCCATTTCATTCATGAAGCGATGTGCATCGGTCTCGTTTTTTCTAACCTTTTTTGGACAAGTTCGACTATTATGACCAACACAATGGCACAAGCTACGCTTCCGAGTTGCTTCAACAATCTCAAATTTAGAAGCATCTCGTTTTGCGGAAGATGTATTTTTTTTCATCGAACCCAACGGACGCCCTTTGTGAACCTGGATGTTTGGCTCAAAAAGTAAAGTAGGTGACGGCGTCACAAGTTTAGAAAGTGACCCTCGAACTCGCTCCTTTTGAGCTAGATGAAGCTCCTTATATTGAACTTTCAAATCACACAATAAATTTTCAAAACCATCATCAACTCCAACTTCTTCTCTTTCTAAAGTGAATGATCTCATATCGATCATCCATTGTGAATGAATAATGTTAAGAGGCAATGTCGTACCTTTTAGAGCCATTATCATGTGTGCACAAGGAAGACCCATGCTCTTATTGAAGTTTCTGGTGCATCTTGGTTGCAATGTGCCATATTTCACCATATCATATTGCTTGAGTATCTCTTTCATAGCAAACATCGACACTTTAGTAACAACTTCCTTAAAGAAAGGAATGTTACATTCGTGAAGAACTCGAATCTTTTCACTTGAGATTTGTGTCTTGATCTCACTAAATTCATTTTCGATTGCAAGACATATGCCACTCTTCACTTTATGGAAATCACCCGTTGATACTTGTAAATATCTTTTGAGTTTTGCATGTGCACCTTCGGCTCTAGATGAAACACGATTCCCAAAATGTGGATGCTTATCGGTCCAAACCCTTACAAAGCGGTCTTTGAATGGGAGCCATGTAGTTCTTATATAATTCATAACTTTTTCCTTCTCTTTGTATGAAAGTTCAAAGTGACTCCAATTTTCTTCAAACGAAGCTTCATCTTGAGATGCTTCCACTTGTTTCGAAAAAGATAGAAACACATCCCATTCATCCTCCGATTCAAAAGAAGACTTGCAATTCGTCAATATATTTTTATCAATATGCCACACACACAAACGGCTTGAAGTCGTAGGAAAGACGACGCCTATAGCATTCATTAGAGCCAATTCTCTATCGGAAACAATGACGGAAGGGTGACAATCGGGACCCAACATATTTCTAAACATTTTTAGAGCCCAAACATAATCTTCTTCCCCCTCTTTCTCCAATAAGGCAAAGCACAAGTAGAATGATTTGTTAAAACTTGAAACCCCAATTATGTCAAGAAGCGGCATCTTGTACTTGTTGGTCTTATAAGTGCAATCCATCACAAATGTGTTGTAATAACTTTTTGTCAATATAATGGAAGTAGGATGTGCGAAAAATAAATGTGTCACATGGCCATCGAGATCATGCAAAACACACCTTTGCGGAGTTCCTCAAGAAGTGCTTGGATCATTGTACGTCCCGCCAAATTCTCCTTGTGCAATTTAGCCTTCAAATTATATATGGTCCGTGACACCTCTTGGAGTTTTGGATTTCTTTGCCTCAATGAAGAAAGGATTTGACGAGGTGGAGTCCCCGATCTAGTCATTTCCTCAATGCTCATTATCTCATCTTTCGACAAACGACGACAAGTGGGATGTCCCGACATGTTGCTTGAGGGCTCATGATTATGCAAGCCATTTCTTACTTCAGCTACCCATGATCCATCTTGTAATCTCTTTCTTCTAATATCAAAAGAACAATTTGTGAGACGACTTGCAGTCTTTCTTTTCTGACACTCCATGGGAACTCGCCAATTATTGCGATAGCAACCACCTCTATCGCAACCAAAATAGACAAATTGATCTTTTATTTAATGCTTAATCGATATGACATATCCTTGCATTGAGAAGAACTCTTTAAGTGTACTAATAAGGTCCTCACGAGATTGAAATTTCCAATTAAGCTTTCCAAGCACATTATGTTCACTATTTTGAACAATTTCTTCTTGTGAGACTTGGTTACTTGAATTGCCATTAAAACATTCAATTACTTCTTCACCGTTCATCTCCGATACGAAATCTACATCACAATAGTTAACATCAAACTTTCATTAATTGGTTCTTATAAGTAATTGATATCAAGTTATTCACACAAAAAACAAGAAAAATGCTATCAACAAAAATGGATCGAGTAAAAAAATTATCAAATTTGGAGTAATACTCTACCAGTAGACAATAAAGACAAAGACATATCATACCTCATATGGTGCATGTGCAAAAGAAGAGAAAAAATAAAGAAGAAAAAGAAGAAGAAAACTATTCCGTGGGATAAATTTGTACCTAAAATGGACAGCTTTTGTTTTTGCTCCAAGAAGTTGCAAGAAATGGAAAGCTGCTTGTGATGTATTGGTAGAAGATAGTGAAATAATGTGAACATGACAAGAATTCCAAAAGTCTAAAGAGATAGTAGTAGTAGGTAGTAGTAGTAGTAGTAGTAGTAGTAGTAGTAGTAATTGTAGTAGTATGGAGGGAATTTTTTTGAGAATTGAATCTAGAAAATGCCAAGTTAAAATCTGCCATTATGGTGTGGGTTCAGATTTCATAGGAGAGAGAGAAAGAGAGATTTAATACTTTTCTAAGGGAAAATTAGTCAGGACAGCATGAAATATTGTGTAACCAACCTTTTCACTTGTGTAATTATCACTACCCTATAATAAAACAGGACGGTGCGTATTCTCGTATTTCTAAAATGACTTTTGGTCCATTAGCTCAAATTAATTTGAACCGTTGGATGTAACCTTTTTAAAACAATAGTTTCAAAAAGAATAGGAGGGTGAGAAAATTCATGCCATAAAATCACGTCTCCAATCACTTTTGTAAAACAAAACAAATTCACCTCACTTAGAAATCGGAGTATGGAAAAATGAAGAATGTAATTATTTTTTTGAAAGAGGGAATGTAATTATTACATCTACACTAACTTTATCTATATAATAAAACAGGACGGTGCGTATTCTCGTATTTCTAAAATGACTTTTGGTCCATTAGCTCAAATTAATTTGAACCGTTGGATGCAACCTTTTGAAGACAACATTTTCAAAAAGAATAGGAAGGTGAGAAAATCCATGCCATAAAATCACGTCTCCAATCACTTTTGTAACAAAAAAAAATCACCCCACTTAGAAAACCGGAGTATGAAAAAATGAAGAACGTAATTATTTTTTTTTGAAAGAGGGAATGTAATTATTACATCTTCACTAACTTTATCTATATAATAAAACAGGACGGTGCGTATTCTCGTATTTCTAAAATGACTTTTGGTCCATTAGCTCAAATAAATTTGAACCGTTGGATGCAACCTTTTGAAGACAACATTTTCAAAAAGAAATCCATGCCACACAATCACGTCTCCAATCACTTTTGTAAAAAAAAAAATCACCCCACTTAGAAACCGGAGTATGAAAAAATGAAGAACGTAATTATTATTTTTGAAAGAGGGAATGTAATTATTACATCTCCACTAACTTTATCTATATAATAAAACAGGACGGTGCGTATTCTCGTATTTCTAAAATGGCTTTTAGTCCATTAGCTCAAATTAATTTGAACCGTTGGATGCAACCTTTTGAAGACAACATTTTCAAAAAGAATAGGAATGTGAGAAAATCCATGCCATACAATCACGTCTCCAATCACTTTTGTAAAAGAAAATTCACCCCACTTAGAAACCGGAGTATGAAAAAATGATGAACGTAATTTTTTTTTTGAAAGAGGCAATGTAATTATTACATCTCCACTAACTTTATCTATATAATAAAATAGGACGGTGCGTATTCTCGTATTTCTAAAATGACTTTTGGTCCATTAGCTCAAATTAATTTGAACCGTTGGATGCAATCTTTTGAAGACAACATTTTAAAAAAGAATAGGAAGGTGAGAAAATCCATGCTATACAATCACGTTTCCAATCACTTTTGTAAAAAAAAAAAATTCACCCCACTTAGAAACCGGAGTACGAAAAAATGAAGAACGTAATTATTTTTTTTGAAAGAGGGAATGTAATTATTACATCTCCACTAACTTTATCTATACTAAAGAAAAAATTTGTACAAACTTTCTTGCATAAAAAAGGCAATCTCTCTCTAATGATATTTGCCCGGGAAAGATGAGACGCAGGCTTTTATGCCGATGTTTGATTTTTCTCTATATCTTCCGTATGTTTTTAAAAGTAACTGTTAATAAAACATTTAAAATAGATAGTGCTTTTAAAATACATACATAATATAATTTTAGAGTAGTGACATATTTTAATTACCACTCCTAATTAGTTCAAGTGAAGAAGTAAATAATTTCAAGTTAAAGAGAACTTTGTGAAATCTTTTTTCGAAAATATTCTACGACATTGATAGAGAATACTATGGACAAGTGAGTTTCATAATTTTTTGTTACAAAAACACAAACATAAATTGTATCTGGGGTTTGTTAATATTTTTTTCAAAGTAATGCCCTCAAAGCACGAGTAATTTCATGGTGTTTAAAAAACTAAAAAAATCTAAGCGGCCTCAAAGGCGAAACTTTAGCAACCATTATCTAGGCAGTTTCCTTCTTCCGAAGGAGATTGCCCATCATCCGATTTTCTCGAAGATTCACTTTTATCTATTTAGATTCACTTCCTTTGATCAAAATTTCGGAAATCGTCAGTTTATGACGGTTTCCATCAGTTTTATCCTTCCTAATTATTAGCAATCTCAAAATAAATTCGTACTTTTTCAGTTTCTATCTCCCTTCATTCACAATTCATTCTCAACCATGGCAAATTCACACACAGTGGATATTGCAAACCTTGACCTTACTCATCTACTAGACCATCTCCAACTCACCGAACAAGAAAAATCCGCAACCAAACTCTCTGTAGAAGCCAGGGAAGAAGCAAAGAAGGTGTTTAACAAAAGCATCTTCGGAAAAATATTTTCTTCAAAATCTGTCAATTTGGGTATTCTCCAAATTAAGATGGCAAAAGCCTAGAAAGATCCACCCGGAATGACAATACTCCTAAGGGGGACTATATATACCAGTTCTCGTTCGATTCTGAGGAATCGGTTGACATGGTGTATAATTCCCAACCATGGTTCCTATTTGGTGATTTGATCGTGATGAGAAATGGGATTCTTGGATGGAGAACATCTCAGACCTTGACTTTTCTGAGACTTCTCTTAAAGTGCACATCTGGGGATTACCAACAACAAGTCAGTCGGAACTTATTGGGAAAGAAATTGGACATAGCCTAGGCACGGTGGAAGATATTTGGGTGCCGAAAGGAATCCTAGCCTGTAAAACTATCAAGATTCAACTTGGACTAGATGTAAAAGATCCGCTCCCTAGAACTAAGAGGGTCACGATTGAAAAGGGACGGGATGTTCAAGTCTGGATTCGGTACGAAAGATTACCGAATGTTTGTTCCTACTGTCGACGTATGGGTCACGAGGTAAAGTACTGTTCGGAAGGACGTGCAAAAAATCCAAAAACTGAGAATTTGCCACTCCTGTACGGGCAGTGGCTCACGAACAAAGCGATGATTATCTATGTTTTGGGATTAACTACTGATTTGGCACATGCTTTCGGACCATCCGCTGCTTCGTCTTCTGCCTCATCAGGTTTGAGGGTTACTCATGCTGACAGATCAAACTACACGGGAGGATCGCTTGAGGAGGAAGATGATGAGGACTTGGGTATGACGAGGGAGGAAAAGGAATTTCATGAATGTCAACAAAAGAAAGAATCCTCTAAAGAGATGATGCACGAACTAAATGCACTATACATAGGAGAAGATGAGGAATGTGATATCATGGAGGAAACTATGCTTATTCGCAAGAAGTATGGACTACCATATGCTAGACAAGAGTCAGTTTCCACTTCACCGGCTATATCCACTGGGATAAAGAGGAAAAAGATCGTAGATGCAGAGGAGGAGTCGGACTTTCAAGTTCTGGGAAACAAATATACTATGGGTTTCAAGGAGTCAGTTCAAGTTGCAGGATCGATCAAGGAAGCGAAAAAGGAAAAGTCAGAAGAGGAAATCAGCACATCAGACACAAATTCCGGTAATCGAGACATATCTCTTACCCCTGAATCGGCAGAGACCGGCTACAACCGGTCTTGCCGGTCACCATAAAAATCATCAGTTGGAATGTGCAGGGTTTGGGGAATCCCTGTACATTCCAGTCTGTCTCTTCCCTTTGTAGAAGGAGTCGGCCAGATATCTTGTTTTTACTAGAGACCAAGAAGACTTCTTCTCAAGCGGATTGATGTAAGTATAAGTTTGGTTTTTCTCAAGGAATTTCTTTTCCAAGAGAAGGCTTATCTGGTGTTATTTCGTTGTACTGGAAGAAATAAGTGGATTTACGAGTGCTTAAGATTGAAAAGTTCTTTGTACATGCTTTCATTCGCCCTCCAGATGATATAGACAAGCCTTTCTATGCTACTTTATTTTATGGGGATCCTCAAACCTCTAAAAGGAAGTATTCATGGGATTTACTCCGACGTTTAAACCCAGGTACGTCTAAGCCATGGGTTGTTCTTGGAGACTTCAATGAGATTCTTTCACAAAAGGAGAAATAAGGGAGAAGGATGAGAAATTGGAGGCAAATAAATGATTTCAGAAGTGCCTTGGCGGACTGCAATTTGAGAGATGTGGGCTTCAAAGGCTTTCAGTTCACTTGGAACAACAGACTTCAGGGGTCAGCTTTTGTTGCAGAGAGAATTGATAGAGCAGTTATGAATCACACAATGGAAAAGCAATTCTGTCAAGTCAATGTCGAGAATTACCTCACTGCTGGATCTGATCACATTCCAGTCATACTACAAGTGAGTTATGTCCGTCCACCGCAACTGGGATCGCGTAGCTTCCACTTTGCGGCTGAATGGGTAAAGTCTCCAGAATGCAGGAATATTATTACACAGGTATGACATAACTATCCTACTGCTAATTTATTACATTTACATGCATAACATGACAACATAAATGCTGTTACTGAAAATCTTAGAATTTGGGGCAGTAGAAAACATAAAGAGGACAATAGGTTGCGCAAAGATCTTCAAAATCGCCTTAACACCTTAAAAAATCTTCCTCCCACTGCTAGTAACCTGAAACAGATCCAAAAAATTATTAAGGACATTAACTCTCTGAATTCAAGTGAAGAAATAAAGTGGCGTCAACAGTCTAGAGCCATTTGTTTGAAAGAAGGGGACAAAAGCACGGCTTATTTCCATAAAGTTGTGTCTATAGGAGAAGGAAAAATCAAATTTCTAGTATTCAAAAAGATGATAACACCATGGTCACTGATCCGATTCATATTAGGGCTACTTTTACTGATTATTTTCAAAACTTTTTAGTAGTGAAAATAGAAACTGTGATATGGTGATCAACTCCATTTCTTCAAAAATCACTCCTGCCATGTTTTCTACACTTAATAATCCTTTTACGCCGGAAGAGATGTCAGAAGCACTAAATGAAATGCATCCCCTAAAAGCCCCTAGACTTGATGGTCTTCCGGCCTTATTTTATAAAACCTATTGGGATGAGATTGGTGACGACGTAATTGCTAGCTGTCTTAATTTCCTCGATAACGATGGTGATATTTCAAAATTAAATGAGACTTGCATTGTTTTAATCCCAAAGAAGAAGGATGCCAAGAAAGTTACTGATTTTTGTCCAATAAGTTTATGTATGTCATTTACAAACTCATTTCCAAAGCAATAGCAAATAGATTGAGAAAACTTCCTCCCTTTTATCATTGACGATTCTCAATCGGCTTTTATTAAACAAAGACTTATTTCGGATAATGCTATTATTGCTATGGAAACTCTTCACACAATGCATAACCAAAGAAGTAGAAGTGGTTCCTTTTCTCTCAAACTAGATATGGCCAAAGCTTACGATAGAATTGAATGGAGTTTTCTCCCTTCCGTTCTTAAAAAAATTGGCTTCCCTCCTATGCTTATTCATAAAATCATGCTTTGTGTGTCTACGGTTAGTTTTAGTGTGCTTATTAATGGTCAAAGAACCCCTATATTTTATCCTAACCGCGGTTTGCGACAAGGTGATCCGTTGAGCCCTTATTTGTTTGTTATTTTCACCGAGGGCCTTTCTAGTCTCCTTCGACATGCTATGAATGATAGACTTATTACAGGTGTTAAAGCAAGTAGGCATAGTCCTATCCTATCCCATCTTTTATTTGCCGACGACTGCATTCTTTTTGAAAAAGCTAAGACTACCAATGCTATTACCTTACATTCTATTCTTAACCTTTATTGTAATGCCTCTGGTCAAATGATAAATAGAGAGAAGTCTTCACTTGTTTTTAGTCCTAAGGTGCCAAACTCTGTTAAGAGAGACATTTCTACTATTTTTCAGATTCCTATTGCTTTCGGTCACGATAAATATTTGGGTTTTCCGATTACTCTGGGTAGAAACTCGGAGAGTCATTACACTAACCTTAAGCAGAGAATTATGGACAAAACCACGGACTGGAAAAGTAAATTCCTTTCTTTTGGGGGTAAAGAAGTTCTTATCAAGTCCATCGCTCAAGCTATTACCACCTATATAATGTCTATGTACCTCATTCCTATGTCTTTATGTGATGAAATCCAAAAAATCCTTTCCAAATTTTGGTGGACTAGCAATGTTGATGCAAAAGGAATTGTTTGGAGAAATTGGAATAGAATGTGTATTCCTAAAAAGGATGGGGGTATGGGCTTTAGGAATCTTCATGCTTTCAATCTTTCTCTCCTTGCTAATCGAATTTGGCGTTTTTGGGAGAATCCTAACTCTTTAGTGGCTCGGGTAATGAAAGGGAAGTACTACCACTTATCTAATCCTTTAGCTGCTTATCCTAGTGACCGGGCTTCTTGTATATGGAAAGGTCTTGTTTTTGCAAGAGATATTGTTTGGAAAGGTTTTAGACATGGTATTGGGAATGGGTGTAATACTTTGGTTTATCACAATAGGTGGATCCCTATAGGATTAGGAAGGGCATCCTTGACTCCCAATAACCTACCCAACAATAGTCTAGTTAAAGACATTTTTTTTTCTAATACTGGAGATTGGAAGAGAGACCTCATAACAAAAAAAAAATCCCCTGACGAAGCAGAAGCGATTCTCAACATTCCTAGAACCAACATTCATGGTAACGACTCTCTCGTTTGGACCCAAACCAAAGATGGCTTTTTTCACAGTCAAAACAGGTTACCATGTGGTTTTTTAGATCCTTAATGAAACTTTATTAAACAATATTCCGGGTTCTAGTTCTAACTCTAATAAATTTGGTGAAATCTGGAATTTGAAAGTTCCAAATAAGATTAAAGTTTTCATGTGGAGGTTAATAAACAACTTTCTTCCAACCAGAGATAATTTCCAAAGGAAAGGGGTTTATTTACCTCAAACTTGTACTTTCTATCTCAAGAACAATGAAACCCTTTCTCACTTGACGTTGCTTTGCCCCTGGGTTCAAAAATTTTGGAATTCGCATGATATTCCTTTCAAATTGCTCCAAAAAACATGGACTTTTCCTCCTGTATCATTGACTTGTTGCGCAGTTTGGAGAACAACGAACATCGTTCCTTATTTTCCTTCATCTTATGGGAGATTTGGTGCTCTCGCAATAAGAAGATTTTCGAATCAATTTCAACTGTGCAATATCTCATAATTAATAACAGCAAAGCAAACAATTTGGAGTTTTTAGAATTGACTTACACTTGGGTTGATATCACCTGTGCAGATCCGGATCCAAAGCAGAGGAACTGGAATCCACCGCAAGAAGGATATCTTAAAGCCAATTTCGATGCAGCTTGCTCCATTCCTTCGAAGACACCCACAGGAGCAGTGGCCATCAGAAACTCAAATGGAGACTTTGTTCGGGCGTGGTCGTTCCCAATTCGGTTTAACAAAGACTCCATCGTTCTTGAAGCCGAAGCCTTGCTCACGGGTCTGGACCTCATCGCTGATTATGGCTTCCGTTCGATTGTGGTAGAGACTGACTCTAAAGCTCTCCAATTGAAGATCAACTCTAAGTTGAAGAAGATGAAAACTCTCCGGTCAACTCTTCGGGAGGCGGTTCAAATATCACCTCCACACTCGCTATCACCAATTAAACCCACCACGCCAAGCCTACAAACCAATGAAACCGCGAGTGCTCCTCACTCTCCAGTGAGTTTAGCGTTTCTTCCGCTTGTGATACGAGCTCACACTTTTCTTGAGGAGTTTTGGATTCCGCTAGACGTCATTGATATTTTTCATTTATTCCAAGAAAGCCCTCACGATTTCGCTCAATTTTCACTTTCGACCTCTCGTACGGTTCAACAAATAGGTCACCAGAAGTCCAAATTGGTCTGCGTGTATGATTTTTCTTCACAACTTGGTTTTGAAAAAAATCTTGTTTCGCGGCTGAGATGGTGGAATCGGCGGCTCACGGGGGTGACGGTGACGTGGCGGAGGAGCTCCTCCTCTTGTCGCCGGAGGGAAGCAATGCCGACCGCTCATGGCGGCTGAACTTCGACGGATATCAGTTTTCGGAGCACAAAGAGAAGCCTCCTCGTGGCTACCAGGACTGCCTCGGCGTCTTAGGTACTACTACTATATAGTTCTTAGTTAGGTTTTTTAAAATTAAGCACAGATCAGCCTCTTTTTTTTTTCCTGTACTTAAATTGCTTAATTTAGTGCTTTTACGAACTATGATTCTGTTTATTTTTGTATAAATTAGAAGAATTCGGGTTGATCTGTTTGTCTCTCTAGAACTGGACAAGGAATTAGAGAGAACAATTAAAGAATGGATTTGAAAAAAATATATTTTTTGTTGAGGAAGATGACAGTGACTTGACGATGATGTTGTAGTCCGTCAAAATTTAATTGGCTCTTTAAGAATTGAACAAGGTGTTGAAAGCTTCTTGATGCTGTTCACAAAGAATTTTATGTTCTTTTTTGTGTATATGGGGTTATGTTTCATCTTTTCTGTTACAGCTTGTGGTTCTCACTAACCTATCTAGTACCTGCTCCAGCTAACTGATTCAACAAGAATTCTATATTTTTCACTTGAACAACTCACGAAAATATGATCAAGAAGTATCAATATACAAATTGAATACAGAAAGAAGAACACTCAGAACTAGTGAAGCATTTGAGTATGCAGTGCTCTTCAGATGATTGGATTGAGTGAAATGAGTATCATTCTTTGTTGCTTGTCAATACTTGAATCTCTTTGAATGTCTCTATATCAGTTATCTTCGAATTTCCTCAGCCATTCCCTCTCTTATGCGTCTAGTTCAAATTGCATATCTTCATGATCTTCTAAAAACAAACTTTCCTAAACACCAGCAGCATATCTTAACTTCTCTAACTGGTCTTCCTAACGGCTAGTTGCTCAGTATCTTCCAAGATACTAACTTATTCTTGTATCTGAGAGTGTTAGGAAAGTCCTGGCAAGATTTCATAAGCACACAATCAATTTGACAACTCTATTTCTTACCTGCAAACACACAGATTAGGAAACGGTTCCTGCAAAATATGTAGCTGATTAATCCTGTAAAAACTAATTCAAATAGAGAGATTAGAAAGAGTTTTGAGTGTTATATTTTTTTTTCTTTCATCATCAAATAGAACATAAACAGTTATAAGTGATTAAGAATCAAATTGGAGTTAAAACTCCCCCTAAATTCATGGCATACACTGCAGTATAGTTTCAAGCCTTTGAAAGCTGTTTCAAGGCCTTGAAACCCTGCAGTTTCAAACCTTTGTAAACATGCTGATCTTACACTGGGCATTTTAGTAATTAGCAGAGGACATCTCCGGAGAGTCTGGGGATGCAAGTTTAGTTCTCTAGTACTCACGGATGGGGGTGTTACAGATAGTATCAGAGCATTGGGTCTGTGAAAAGACAGAATTGGGAACTCAAAATAATAGATGGACAGTGTTTTCAATACTAAAACTGTTTAGGGATCAAGACTTAAGCATGAATAGGATGGTTGGGGAGAGCACTGCCGAGAGAGTTGTATGTGCATGCCTATGCCAAATAGGCCTAAGTAGTTGGAATCTCAGACTGAGATTTACAGCTGTTGTATTTCTTTTAATGTTAAAGGAACAACTGCATATCTCTGAGTATGAACATTGAATATGAGAAAAATATTTGGATGATTTTGATACCTGACTGATCCGGAATCTAATAAAGGGCTGAAATAAGGACTTGTGTACAGCATGCTAGTACAGTTAATGAAATTTATCGTGAGTACTTGTTTTGTTAGTTAAGGAACTGGCATATGGGTAAAGGAGAATTTATTAAGGTAAATTAACCCCCTATTAACTTGCATAGGCAGACCTAGAAAGGAATGGTTAAGTTGGGGAAACAGTCTTGTAGTTGATGACCTTGTCGGGCATCCTAAGTTGGGTACATTATCTAGTCAGTGAGCCGGATAAGTGATGGTTAGGATATGCTTTGATGTAGGAAATATTCCTTTGAAGTAGTTCTCACAGATTCTTATCATTTTTTGGTGTTCTTCAACCAAAATTCCTTCTTCATCTTCGATTAATCTAATCACATTAGACGCTATGTATACCCGATTTTCAATGAAAAAAAATTGTGTTTGTATCACCATCACGGAGCCAGAGCATCTTTGACCGCAGCCTCCACATAGTTTCTTATTGCGCAAGTAAACAAGAGTTTTTTCCTTGCAACCCCTTACCTCTTCAAGAACCCTGGCAGATTGTGGCAGAATGCCTAGGTCTTGTATGCGGTTACGAAGCTCCTGTAACTAATTTCTGACATTACCAAAAATTTCTTTGTCCGACCGTGAGAATTTTTGAGCTACGAACTCGAGCATGTCCGGTACTTCTCCCACCGAAGTCTTCCACCAATGTTTCACAATAATTTCACAATCCTCTTTTTGAAGTCTAATCGCTTAGAATTGAAATCTTCTCCTTTTATTGTAACCCATCTTGCTTTTAGCATTCATTATGACCTGAGAGGGGCATGAACCGACGTATCAACTATTAAGTGATTAACACGTGCCCGACCAAAAGAATTGATCCATGAATCCGAGGCTAAGGATCTATCAAGCCTCTCTCGAATTGAGTGATTGTTTGGACGATTAGTAGCCGAGGTAAACTTGTTTCCATGAAAACTCATATCACGGAGCTCAAGCTGTTGCGTAACTTTGCAAAAATCTTCCAAGTAATCTGAAAGTGACTTCTCCTCCACCTTCCTTTTCCTCAGCTGAAGCGATCGCAAGAAATTCACCCACTATCAACCACAGTTGATTTCTTGGCTGTAATATCTTAATAATTTCCAAGAGTGTCTTCTTTCCTTCTTGACGGGATCTCCGTAGAATCCTATAAAGAAAAAAGGATCAGACAGAGCCTGTAAAATGACTGTACCTTGACTGTGATAACCAGAGTCAGTATGGACCGAGAAGTTGATGTCTTCGTTCCAAAGTAACCCCAATCCTCCCATTCTCTCAATAGTCTGCAAAAATTCCATTCCCAACTTAAATTTGACTGCCTCCATTTCCCTCGTATACTTCTTATTCTCCCTTAAAAAAACATAATGGGCTTCTATCTCCTCACAAAGTATATATACCAACCACCGCTATCTATAATTTCATTGTTGTCTCTTTATCGTCATCTTCTGGAAAAACACCTTTATTGATATGATTTTTTGACCCAGTTCATCCCAGTTACAGATATAATCTTCACTTTCTTCGCACACCACCCCACCATTTTCACCTCCCCAGCCCGTTCGTCACCGCCAGACCTGTGAATGAACCAATCCATTTGCGAACTACTTGCGTTTGGCTTGCCAAAAACTCCTTCATATTCGATTCGAAGAAATATACAAACGAACTCAAACGCAAGATTTTATTCGATTAATAAACGAACAAAAACAAGCTTTGGTTTCGTTGTTCGTTTTGTTCGTGAGAACTTGTTATTTACATATTTTATATCTAATTTTATAAGAAAAAAGCGATAATTCGAAATTCGTAAGTGATTATAGTTTAAAACTTTTAAATTTTGACGTGTTTTATGATAAATAATACCGTACAACATAAAATTAAAAGTTTGATGCATGTTTGCATTAATTTTCATTAAAACTGGGCTCGATTGTTGGCTCGTGTTCGACTCTACTTTGAAGAAAATGTAATCAAACAAGCTCATACAGCCCAAACAATGTTTGGCTCGAGTTCGTGTCCGTTCTAATTTTAAACAAACCAAACCCAAACAACTGATATTCAGTTCGGGTCGGTTCATTTACAGCCCTTGTAGCCGCCTCTTTCACCATCACCATATTCGTGCAGCCACCGCCTAGCTTCGCATTCCCCGTCTTCGGCTTCTCATAACCATCGCCGCCACTTCCCCATCGGTCCGCCTAGCTTGGTGCATTGCCTCCGATGCATGAAAACTTGGGAATTGGATTGCGGCTTGGCGAGAGAGATTCGTGATGAATGATAACAGAGAAATATTCTTATTCTTCCTTTGAAAAGAAAATTGATCTGGACGTTCAACCCAAAAAATTTGTTGGATTTCAATGTAGGGTTCCTATTTGGGACTTAATTTGTGCCAGGGGAATTGAATGTTGTAATTGGGTAGTTGGCTGTTGATAACTCTCTATGAGAGTTATATTTCTTGCATATTTAATATCGTTTTGCATGATTCCGGGGTTGAAATATGAGTTTTACACTATGAATGTTGACAAAACGTAGAAAGTTCAGTTTTTAGCACTTTATTGTTAATCCGGGCGTTTCGATGCATATTTCGATGTTATTTGTCAAATATAATCGCTTGGTATGGTTGTTCATGTTGTCTTGACAGGAACGGATGCTAAATGATGGCTAGGAGGCATGAAACGAACTTCGGAAACAAAGCAAACTCAAGAGGAAGCAAGAGAAGCAAAGTCGGAGGAGCAAAAGTGACCAATCTCTACTATTTTGATAGTATCTTGAGTTATAAAATACATTTTGGAGTTAGACCAGTGGCAAATAAAGTAGACTCAAAGAGCTTTCCAACGATAGGTCACGGAGCTAAAACGGAGATCGGACGAGAAAGTTAAGGTCCGTCGAAGAGGATGAAAATCTGAGTTCATCTCCAGGGGTGTTCGTGCGAACACTTTTGTGTTCGTGCGAACACTTTTTGTGTTCGTGCGAACAAAAACACTTAGAAAATTTTCGGGACAGCCAAAAAGGGTGAAAAAGGGACTGCAAAATTGTACGAACAAGATTTCTGTTCGTGCGAACAGAGAGCAAAAAGCTGTTCGTGCGAACAACAATTCTGTTCGTGCGAACAGAGGGCTAAATCACAATTTTTTGGGCTGTTTTGTAATTTTTAAAGAGTTTGAGCTTTGGGGACTTCTTCTAACCTAGGAGTCCGTCCTTGAGGGAGGAGACACGCATCTTGGGAAGAAAAGAAGGCAAAAGACGAAGACGGAGGAGGAAGATCCGAACTCCACCATTGGAGGACTCTAGGGTTTGAATTATTTCTTCTTCTCTTCTCAATCATTATATGGAGAAACTTGTAAGTTGTGTTTGGTTGATTACTATTAGCTAAACTCCATTGGTAGGCATCTCTATGAGGGCCTAGGGTTATGTAGACAGATGATTTTCCGGATTCAAGTCTTTGTTTCATGCCTATGTCTTTGATTCAATGAATAGTTGTTAGTTTCATGAGATAATTGATGATTCTAGTCTATTGACACGACTAGAGTAGGATTTGATTGTCATTGAAGCTAGAGTTTGATCTTGAATCATTGCCTTGCTTAATGTTAATTTTTGTTCTCGTTACATGTTCATGCATTGTGCTTAATCCTTAGCAAGAATGGATTCGCGACCCGGACTTGTTAATTAACTAGAGAGTGCACGATAGTGACTTAACCTAGTTGTGAAGAGTGTATGAACACAATCCCGAATCACCGAGACCTAAAAGGAGAAGTGTTAGGATTGGCCTTAGTGTGGGTAGATTCAGTAGGATTATTCAGCTGTTCCGTGTAACGGTGGACCGACAGGACCCGTTATCGTACCAGTAGATAACCTATTAGAACGGACCGGTAGACAACATGAGACCGATAGGAGATTGTGGTTAACCGAGACGTAAAATGACATGAGACCGACATGATATTGTCATAGTATATTACCCGGCTGAACTAGAATAGGATTGACGTGTTACTCAGATAATCTAGAAATCTTCTACGACCCTAGGTGATCTAGAGATTGCCTAGTTTCTCCATATCTATTTCTTAAATAAAAAATACAAAAATATTAGTTTAGTTGTTATTTTATTTTTCGGTCACTTGTATGTGGGTGACGAACTCATTTATCACAATTCGTTCCTCCTATTACAGTACTCTACATTAATCTACTAATTAAATAATCTCAAGTCTGTCCTCGTGGGATCGATAACTCAGGGTTGAAATACCACCCCTATATTACTTGACCATGCGCTTGCGTTTAAACGCGTTAGTAAATCGCGTCAAGTTTTTGGCGTCGTTGCCGGGGACAGCGGTAGATTATTTTGTTAGGAGTTAGTTTAGAGTACTTTTATTTTAGATATAGTTTTTTTTTTTATTATTCTATATCTATGTGCTTCAAGGGTGTCTTGTGAGCCTGTTTCTCAGGAACGCAGGAAGCAAGAGACGATATAAGCATGTGGAGCGAAGACTGTTATTCGGGTCCCCCTACTGTTTCCACTGCAGGGGTAACCATGAAGACGAGGACGCATGCACAACTTGGTGCTACGTATGCGGCATTTGGCACGACCGTAGAGACTCATGTCGAGTACATGCCCCCCAACTTCATCAGCACCAGGAAGACCCATCAGCGATTATGGCAGAACGGCGTAGTATTATGAATGAAATCGAAGTGTGCGCCAAAATTTTGTCCATAGCTGCACAAGTGTCACAAGAGGATTCAGCCATAGGTATGGAGTACGTGATGGAAATGATGGAGAGGATAAAAGAACGAATTGAGAAACTGTCAACAGCAGGGGAATCAAGCATTCAAGATCCACAAGAAAAGATCGTGCCATATGACAGTGAGCCAAAAATTGAACCTTTGCATCCCCACCACAAGTGGAAGAAGAGATACCTGAGCCGAACGAAGACTGCAGTGTCCTGGAACCATTGGTGGACTCTGCCATTTATGAGGACTCAGACTCTGATTCAGATTGGGGTGGACCTGTGTGCCGAAGATGGGAAGATCTGCCGTATTGCGAGCCAAGACCGCAGGCGCCCTCACATCCTTGGCATGAATGGGAAGACACCAGCATTGGAAGCCTATGGTGTGCTAGTGATGAAGCTGATGAAGCACTCGTGCCCATACCTATTGAGGTAAAAGCGCCTACTCATACTTTCGAAGAATTCTCCGTATCTCATATTAATCAAGTCTGTGATGAGTTGGAAAGACTTGTGTATGGAGATTCTTATGGGGAAGAGCATCATGAGAAATTTTCAATTTCGTGTCATATTTGGCTATTATATTAATGATCCAAACGCCATAGTCAAGGAGTTGAAAACAAACAAGTGTGGGGGTGTGGATGAATTGAATGGGTCATGTGAAGAGCATCTAGCACAGATGAGGTATTACTGGGATGATTTTATGGCCAGAGATTCATTTGAGCCCAGTGGTACTTGGTGGAAGTTTCTCAAGAAGATCAATTGCAAAATGAAAGGAGTCAGCTTCCACAACTCTCTACTGTCTTTACAGCACAAGAGTGAACGTGAGGTTTTGGAAAAGAGATGGTGGAAGAAGAAGAAGTGGAGGGATAAAGCAGTCTCCATTTTCCTTTTCGGTTGAGGTAACCGGGTCGGGACCTCGACCTTAAATTACAAGCGCTGCTTGGGAGGCAACCCAATGTAGAGTAGGATGCAATTTGTTTTTGTCTTTACTTTTATTTCTCCATATTTGATTTTGAGGGGTGAGAGAGATAGTTGCTTTAATTCTTCCAATCAGTGTGCAGGGACACAGGTACAAAAGACGCTCCAGATTCCCCTTCTTGATGCGTGCGATAGAGAATGTTGAGTAGGCGCATCGGAATTCGGACGCGAGGTGAGACTTTTCGGAAACTGTCAACGGTCCACAAGACCCCTTCTTGTTGCAGTTTCGCGGCAACGGTGCCCATGTAGGTCCGGGCACCCAGGTACCTCTAAGAGCATCTCCAACCCATTGCTTTTTTCCCCTCCCCTCACCTCCCCCTCCCCCTCCCCCCACGGGCCCACCAATTTCCCCCTCCCCCTCCCCCTCCCCTTCCGCCAAACTACTAATCGTCTCCAACCCATTTCTTTCCCCCCACACAAAAATTAATTTGTAATATATATATATAATGATTTAAAAATGAATTATTAATACAAAAAAAATGCAAAATTGTTTACCAATATATACACACACACGCACACACATACACAAAAAAAAAAGATGTTAATAATAATAACAATGATAATAATACTAATAATAATTAAAATAATATTAACAAACAAAAAAATTTATTCGAAAAAATAACGATTACAAGTACGAAAAAGTCGTTATTACAAGAAATAAAATTAAACACTAATACAAAAATGCAAGGAGTGGAGCGATAAAACACACAAATTGAAATAAACCAACCTAACAACGATTACATAAAATAGTTCTTTCGTTAGTTGAAAGAATTGAATTCTTGTTCAGACACATTGGCCGAACTTCCATAAGCACTTCCAAATAAGCTTTTCCGAATCTGTTTTTCGTAAATATACTTTCCAACAATAGTGAATACATTATTAATTTTATTAAATAATACAAAATAAAATTTATTAATCATAATAATAAAATACATAATATAATCATAAAATTTTAGTATGTGTAATTAAAATTATCAAATATTCAATTAATTAATCATTCCATGTAGGGGGAGGGGGAGGGGATGTCCATGGAGAAATCCCCCCTAACCATCCCTCACCCAAGGCAAAATTTATCCCCAAAGCACCCCCTCCCCCTCCCCCCATGGGGTTGGACATGAACCGTATTTTTATACGATTTTCCCCTTCCCCCTCCCCCTCCCTCCATGGGGTTGGAGATGCCCTAACACTCTCTCTAATCTACATTTTGAGCAATAAATGTTGAAATCCACAGCCAACACATTTAAGCGATGAGTCCTCCTTCATTATC
This sequence comes from Linanthus parryae, assembly GCA_023055425.1. Lineage (NCBI taxonomy): Eukaryota > Viridiplantae > Streptophyta > Magnoliopsida > Ericales > Polemoniaceae > Linanthus > Linanthus parryae. Next base: position 91,410,487 of record JALGPY010000002.1, on the reverse strand, counting down.
TCTAAATTCGTTGAGGACAACGAAACGCTTAAGGGGGGGGGGGGAGTTTGTGTATAATTTCACCAGCCATGTTTTGTCTTGCATAGCCTTGTTACATGTAGTTTATGTAGTAATGTGGTTAGTGTAGAGTGGGTTTTTAGTGTCGTAATGTGCTAGTTTAATATTTTTGCATCGTTGCACGTTTAATTATTGAGTCCCTTACCCAAAACGTGTGGTTAATTGAGTTGGCCAAAAGCATATAGAGTCTAGAAAAATATGAAAATATTGAAAAAAAATAGAAAAGCGAAAATCCATAAAAATTTAAAAATTTTGAGTTGGGCAATTGATGAAGCTTGAAACTAGAGAGAGTTCAGTGAAAGAGTCTCAATGAATAGGAAGCACCGTAGTAGGGAAAACTTTAATTTTTAGTATCTTGCGCACTGGTTTCACGAAAGGATGTCCCGGGTATTCAGGAAAAAGTGGAATGTAGACGAGGGCATACCTTTAGTTCCTATATTGTGCTAGGAGGATTTAGTCCTAAGAAGTCGAATAGTCTGTTTTCGAGTGGAAACTTGTGGACTCTTAGAATCTGGGGTGGACCTTCGTGTAGAGTCGGTTTCATGTGGTATGCTGCTCTAGCCTAAGTGAAGTTAGGGAGTGTACACCACCATCCCTTAAGGTGGTTTCAAGAGCTAACCGAAAAAGCCCACTCTTAGTTATTCTAATTGCACGGCTGAAATAAAAAGAAGATAATGAAAAAACAAAATAAATCAAAATCTTCTCTTGGACTAGAAACGGTGAACAGCCTAATGTGCCCCCGTTCGCGCGGAGAATTTGGATTCAATCCAATTAGAGTATCTAAGGAAAATTAAAGTCAAGCCGTATTACACGGAGTTGTGTCTCCCGTCACTGGGACAATTTGCATTCAATGCAATAACGGCTAAGAGGGTCTGAAAACCTCAAATGACTTGGCGACGAAAGACTACTTTAGTACTAAGGATGCCTAGACCCTCTGAGCTAAAGGACGTGCCCGAATCTTGGTAGATATTGGTGGATGTTTGGGGACCCCTTAGTGAGCTTGTGCGTAGGATCACTGTATTTTAAATTCCTTATTGTGGTTGTGTGAATTGCAAAAGAGACTTGTGAGAACTTGATGATTTTGGTTAGTGATAGCGAGATTGCCCGATCTCTAATGAAAAAGAAAAAAAAAATATGTTGTTTCAATTTTAGCATTGTTCTATAATCGAGTTGCATTGTCTATAGTCATGTAGAGTGCATTGTGTGTGTGAGTTTTTTGTGTCACATGGCTAGTAAAGTTTTATGCAATTCGGTGGATTAAAACGTAGTGTGAGGATTGATTTCGCTCGGGACGCGCTAAAGGGTAGTGTGGGGGAATTTGATAACTCTTTATGAGAGTTATATTTCTTGCATATTTAATATCGTTTTGCGTGATTCCGGGGTTGAAATATGAGTTTTACACTATGAATGTTCACAAAACGTAGAAAGTTGAGTTTTTAGCACTTTATTGTTAATCCGGGCGTTTCGATGCATATTTCGATGTTATTTGTCAAATATAATCGCTTGGTATGGTTGTTCATGTTGTCTTGACAGGAACGGATGCTAAATGATGGCTAGGAGGCATGAAACGAACTTCGGAAACAAAGCAAACTAAAGAGGAAACAAGAGAAGCAAAGTCGGAGGAGCAAAAGTGACCAATCTCCACTATTTTGATAGTATCTCGAGTTATACAATACATTTTGGAGTTAGACCAGTGGCAAAAGAAATTAGACTCAAAGAGCTTTCCAACAATAGGTCACGGAGCTAAAACGGAGATCGGACGAGAAAGTTAAGGTCCGTCGAAGAGGATGAAAATCTGAGTTCATCTCCAGGGGTGTTCGTGCGAACACTTTTTGTGTTCGTGCGAACAAAAACACTTAGAAAATTTTCGGGACAGCCAAAAAGGGTGAAAAAGGGACTGCAAAATTATACGAACAAGATTTCTGTTCGTGCGAACAGAGAGCAAAAAGCTGTTCGTGCGAACAACGATTCTGTCCGTGCGAACAGAGGGCTAAATCGCAATTTTTGGGCTTTTTTATAATTTTTAAAGAGTTTGAGCTTTGGGGACTTCTTCTAACCTAGGAGTCCGTCCTTGAGGGAGGAGACACGCATCTTGGGAAGAAAAGAAGGCAAAATACGAAGACGGAGGAGGAAGATCCGAACTCCACCATTGGAGGACTCTAGGGTTTGAATTATTTCTTCTTCTCTTCTCAATCATTATATGGAGAAACTTGTAAGTTGTGTTTGGTTGATTACTATTAGCTAAACTCCATTGCTAGGCATCTCTATGAGAGCCTAGGGTTATGTAGACAGATGATTTTCCGGATTCAAGTCTTTGTTTCATGCCTATGTCTTTGATTCAATGAATAGTTGTTAGTTTCATGAGATAATTGATGATTCTAGTCTATTGACACGACTAGTGTAGGATTTGATTGTCATTGAAGCTAGGGTTTGTTCTTGAATCATTGCCTTGCTTAATTTTAATTTTTGTTCTCGTTACATGTTCATGCATTGTGCTTAATCCTTAGCAAGAATGGATTCGCGACCCGGACTTGTTAATTAACTAGAGAGTGCACGATAGTGACTTAACCTAGTTGTGAAGAGTGTATGAACACAATCCCGAATCACCGAGACCTAAAAGGAGAAGTGTTAGGATTGGCCTTAGTGTGGGTAGATTCGGTAGGATTATTCAGCTATTCCGTGCAACGGTGGACCGACAGGACCCGTTATCGTACCAGTAGATAACCTATTAGAATGGACCGGTAGACAACATGAGAGCGATAGGAGATTGTGGTTAACCGAGACGTAAAATGACATGAGACCGACATGATATTGTCATAGTATATTACCCGGCTGAACTAGAATAGGATTAACGTGTTACTCAGATAATCTAGAAATCTTTTACGACCCTAGGTGATCTAGAGATTGCCTAGTTTCTCCATATCTATTTCTTAAATAAAAAATACAAAAATATTAGTTTAGTTGTTATTTTATTTTTCGGTCACTTGTATGTGGGTGACGAACTCATTTATCACAATTCGTTCCTCCTATTACAGTACTCTACATTAATCTACTAATTAAATAATCTCAAGTCTGTCCTCGTGGGATCGATAACTCGGGGTTGAAATACCACCCCTATATTACTTGACTGTGCGCTTGCGTTTAAACGCGTTAGTAAATCGCGTCAGCTGTGCGTAGGTTATGGTCGTGGGTGTGTGGTTTCGATAGAGGTTGCAAGATGGGAGTTAGAAAATAGGTGGCTGGATTATAGGTTTGCATGTTGCCGAATTCTGGGTTTATTGGTGGTCCTGGTGGTGGTAATGGTGGTGGAATTAGTTAGTGTTCATATTGTTACATATTGATTACTACAACCATCAATATATGTATCAAACAGAACATGTTTGACGAAATTTATCCCAATTATTGATTGTTAACAATTAACAACTAGTGGTAGTAACAAGATGGATTTGAAACGGGAGGCGGTATGTGGATCATTACCCTACATTGGAGACAAATAATAAGTCATTGACCCATTTTCTTATTATTCGACGACATATTATTAGTGAGCCATTTTACTAAGAAATTACAAAAATGTGAAAATGTAAATGTACAAATGTTGACTATGTTTTTATGTTTTTAAACCAAATGGTTTGTTTAAAGTGTTTGTTTTGAATGGTTTAAAAACCAGATTTTAAACTAGTTTTTTCCAACTTTTGCCTTGGTGAAAAAAACCAAGTTTTGGTGGTTTTTTCTTTGGTTTATTTCTATGACACACAGAGACGATATTATTCTCACACCGTAAACGTATTAGACTGAAAATTGTCGAGCATTTTGGTAGTTCTTTGACATTTTAATCATCAAAGTAATTAAAAAGATCACTTATAATTTTTTCTATACTTCCTTCATAATATTGTTTTTTCCCATTCTCAAAAAAAAAAAATTTTCCCAAAAAACTCACTTCACACTTTAATGTGATGTTCTTATTATTTAGGGTCAACTATTTTTGTTGTGTTATTTTTCTAGTTGATTAAATTTCTGCTATCAGTTAAACAATGTTGCATTGAAAGAGTTATCTTGGATTCATGTGTTTGTTTGTGAGTTTTTTTGTTTTTTATTCTTTTACTTTTACAAGCAACAACCCTTATATGCACAAGGACAAATATGTCATTTTATCAATAACATCTAGTTTAAAAACCACTAACAAACACATTTCTTCAGTTTTTAATCTACAAACACACTAGTTTAAACAGAATCTCTAGAAAAAACCAAAAAAATTCCACCACAATCTATAAACTAGTTTTTCCACCAAAAACCACTCTACCAAACTCACCCTATATGTCTTAAAAACACATACTCTTCCAACGCACATTCCAAAACTACTGTATGTAAAGGGACTCCGGCTTATTGTTTGCTTTGGGTATAAAAAATATGTTTCTTACTTCAGTCGAGATTGCAAATCCGATTTTCTAACTTTCCTTCTTGGTTTTGCTTCATGGGTTCGAATGTGAAGTGTGTGATGTTACAAAAGTGGTAGGAGAAGAAACGAGAGAAAAGTGGCGCAATCGCCGCTTACCCCATCATATGACAGGGTTCCATTGAGTTTTTCAAACGGCTGGACAAATTCGATGCTATTGGTAGGGGGGAGGGGTGACCTAGTGGATAGTGGTAACAGTCAAAATAAGGACTTAGAGAAGAAACCGAGGTAGTAGAAAATAACAAAGTAACAAATTCTGGTTATTTCTTTTCGGTTAAACGCGAAGTTTGATCAAAACAAGCACGGAAAACATCTCTCACAACTTCAAACAAGAAAAAACAACAATCTTTCACAAATTAAAAAATGTTTAAACTTAGTTTTCATCCATGTGTTTCCTACCAGCTGCTGATAGAAGTGAAACTTGCCTTAAAAGGAAATACATGATAGAAAAAGACCACATTGTTGCGCTTCTTGATGCCGTCATCCATTTTCGTCACAACTTTACTGTCTAAATGACATCGAAACAACCCCACATTTGGCCAGTGAATCACTAACTCGCGATTTTCAATATAACAGAGTCTTTTCCTTAAGTTGGAATGAGTGAATTCAGGCACATATGAGCTGAATATGTAAGAAAACTTTTTCAGTGTCCATTCAAGGCTGACAATATAACTCGGTTTCCATGTCCAAGTATCGTAGTCTTCAAGCAACCAAATGCAAATGGCTCTTTCATAAATTACACAACATGTCAACCGTCCTTCCATCTCCATAAGAGTCATGTGCTTGTGTTGAAGCCGATATGGACACTCTTCACCAGGATGAGGCATAGTACGAAAATTGTCTCCTTCGACGCTGATGGTTAGAATAGAATCGTCGCAAGGAGCACTAATAAGATCCGGGTCATAAATTTGATTGTTATAAAGAAGATCAGTACGAGTCATCCAGTGGCAAAACCCGTTGAAGATCACTGAAGTAGGGGAAGCGGCTGACTGGTAAGGAGAAGCAGCAACTTGTCGCCATAACTTACTCTTTGAGCCATATACGAAGATTGGATATCCATCGTCGACATTTCGATCTGAAGAAGAAATGATCACATACTCGTTGGCGATACGGTGAAAGAAGATCCCACAAAATATTGATGGTACAGGTGGCTCTAAAATAACTTTTTCTCGTGTGACAAGGTTGCAGATGAAATATCGATGGCCATGCTACCGCGGCTTGAACACAATTAACCCATCACAACATCCAACTACTTGTACCCCGAACGGTTCGTTTAGTGCAACACGGCCTCTACGCATTTTGCGCAACTTGTACTTACTTCTAGTGCTTTCGTCTGACGCAAATAGAATTAGCTCCTTTTCTTCACGAGTGGATGAGAAAGAAAACTGCACGAGTAATCCAGGGTTTGTTCTTTTAAGGTGTTTATTAGCGAAATAAGGAGATGAAGTTACTGCTAACCATTGCTTGCACACTATTCGGCAATTTAAAACCGATTCTGGTGGCAATCTAGTGAGGATCTCGATGACAATGTCGTCAGGAATATGGCTCGAGCAATCTTTTTGGGCCAAGAGGGAAATGAACTTATGAATCCATGTGAAGCACGATAGGACCATTATTGTAACTGCAGAAGAATAAAATGAATTGGAATCTAATTCCTTACATGCTAACCATATTCAAGTAGAAGAGTAGTACTACTATTGTACGGTATATGAAACGAAAAGATATCAGCAAGTTCCAATCAATCAAGAAAATATCCAATCAATCCTACACTATTTATTTTGATATCACCAATAGGTAAAACTGCAACAATTGCTCAACTATGACATGTTGCCAATAATTTAATTTGATGTGCTGAGACACAAGAAGAACAACAGTAGTAAAGAACATTATGGAATACAACTCCATTTCTGGTCTTTGTTACTATCTTGACTTTTTGATTCGTATTCGGGTCACCTTGATTGGGTGATTTAGATAGCAAACGATGCATTTTTTTTTCACCATATTGTAGAGCAACTTTTACTCTACAATAACATAAAAAAAAAAAAAATCAAAAAGTAGCATCATTTTGCTATTCAAATCACCGGGTCAAAGTGACTCGATGAATAGTGCAAAAAAGTCAAATGAGAACAAAGAGGATAGACATAGTGATATCCACAACAAAAATCAACGGCCAACCGAAGAGATCAATTGTGTTCCTAAAAAAAGAAAAAACCAATTGTAACAAGAATGTTTGTCCGTACACTACAGAAGCTTTTTAAATAGGAAAATTTTTAAAATAGTCAAAACTATAAAATATTAAAAGTTGTCAAAATTAGATCATCCAGTACACTACAGACACAGAATTTTAAAGCCAATTTGTGGAATTGCTATGGTAGTTTTCTTACTTCCAGTCTATAAATTATTACAACTCCCGTTCCACCAAGTTTGTCATACTTCAACTTTTAAGGTTTACTTTGAGCATGTGATTTCGTTAAAAAAATGATGCAAGAATTTTGTACACTTTTTTATGGTGTTATAGGGTAAAATTTAATTACAAGACAATACCAAACTATTGGATTGTTTTACTAACCAAATTACCGGATCAAAAAGTTACTCGATGAATAGTGCAATATGACAAACTTGACGGACGTAGATAGTACTAATACCACATTATGCCGTCAGGTACGCTAGTACCAAAACCAAATAAGGGTGACCCAAACTCGCCCAAACCAACCGCTCAAGACCAGCCCATACCAATTTGGTCCACTTTTGAATACAATCATGACAGTCATGCTATTTGTTTGGGTATAATTATAGAATCGTGACTCACCTCGATTCAGTGGCGGACTTATGTGGAGACAACTGGGAGCTATAGCCCCCACTTAAATTTTGAAATTTGTAATTTTCACCCTATATTTTGTTTATTTTATTATATTAGCCACCACTCAAGTTTTGATATTTACAATATTTAACATATTCCGTCATTAGCCCCCACTTGTGTTACATATCCACCTCAGCAATCTATTAAAGTCGTTATTTTAACTATTACATACTTCAAAATTTATCGAAATAACCATCAATAAACTTGAAATTTTTTCTAGCCTCCACTGCGCCAAATTTCTGGCTCCGCCCCTGCCTCGATTGATTATGGTTTTAGAGTTGACGAAACAGTTTTAGAGTTGATGGAGTCTAATTTACATTAAAAAATTACATATTTTTGTTAGACAAACTCTTCACAAATTAAGATTTATAAGCCCTCATAACTGAGTTGATTCGTTTCTCTCAAGTTACAAGTCCTTTCTGGAAAATGTCAAGTATGCAATACTGAAATGTCCTTACATATAGTTTCAAAAATTTAACGAAAATTCATATTTTTTTCTTTAAAAAAAGGTGTTCTTAGATGTACCAACATTCAACCCAGTTCGAATCAGAAAGAATTAATGTTTTAGGTTTAGTTTGAGTACCAAAAGCAAATGGATGAAGTTGAGTTGAACAGTTTCCAGCTGACCTAACTGGGTCGGAGCGAGATTTTACTTTGAACCGCTCAAAACTGTCCCCGCTCAAGACTGCCCCAGACCTAAACACAAGATTTCACAAACGAAGAACGATTTGTGGCCCTAGAAATCAAGCTTGATGACCACTTGCAATTTGGTCATCCATCACACACTCACACATATACATACACATAATCATGTATACGCACGGACTAGCAACAATCTCAGTATGTAAACTTGAATAAAGTAGAAGAAAGAATAAAGTAAGAGAAAGAGAGGAAGCAATACTCACCTGTACAATCTGTTGTCGTTCCAAGATGGAGAGTGTATCTGATCTATGTTTTTTTCTTTTTCCTTTGAGAAACAACCGGAACTATAATTTGGAGTTTGATTGCGATGGCGTTCACCCTAAGGCTAAGGGTGCTACATGAATATATAAAAGTTTGTTCCGTCCAATCCAGTTTCATATTAGGAGACAATTTCAAACCGAAAAGTTTATTTTGTTAGTAGTAGTAAGCCTCGTGGTTGGGTTCGGGTCCTTTCTCACAAAACCCGGAAGCTGTTTATGCACGAAATTTAGGGTACCTTTACCGCCACAAAACCGCAAATTACATGTCCGGTTGTACCCGAACCTAGCAGACCCTGGGCACCTGAAGCAACTCTCTTATTCCATTTATATAGCAAATCGGGTGGAAGTATATGCTATTTCAAAAGTATAAAAGTCGTATTTCCAAACATCCAATCGTTAGAAATTTTAAAATAGAACTGCAACTCGGGCGTGTTGTACGGGCTAACACTCGTGTCTAAGAGCAAGCCCGAATTCTGTAGAAGCTGCCAATGCCCAGCATAGCCCGGATGAGGAGCATCGTGAGCCCGTCCGAGCCCAAATTCGTACAAATTAATTCTGGTTCAGGCTAAATTCGACTAATAAATTAAGTTAGTCAATAACTTTAAGATCAATTAAAATTGCACTCTTAAAATTAATTAATAACTTACAGGTATACTGAAAATATACATTTCAAATTTCGTTATTTGAGAGTACAAACAAATGACTGTATACTGCTAGATCGAAATCAGAAAATATCATTTAGAAGTATCAAAAATATTGTGGCGGAAAAATAAATTATTTGACTCGAGAACAAAAATATTATTAAAACATAGCTAATATTACTGGGATGATTTTATGGCCAGAGATTCATTTGAGCCCAGTGGTACTTGGTGGAAGTTTCTCAAGAAGATCAATTGCAAAATGAAAGGAGTCAGCTTCCACAACTCTCTACCGTCTTTACAGCACAAGGGTGCACGTGGGGTTTTGGAAAAGAGATGGTGGAAGAAGAAGAAGTGGAGGGATAAAGCAGTCTCCATTTTCCTTTTCGGTTGAGGTAACCGGGTCGGGACGTCGACCTTAAATTACAAGCGCTGCTTGGGAGGCAACCCAATGTAGAGTAGGATGCAATTTGTTTTTGTCTTTACTTTTATTTCTCCATATTTGATTTTGAGGGGTGAGAGAGAGTTGCTTTAATTCTTCCAATCAGTGTGCAGGGACACAGGTACAAAAGACGCTCCAGATTCCCCTTCTTGATGCGTGCGATAGAGAATGTTGAGTAGGCGCATCGGAATTCGGACGCGAGGTGAGACTTTTCCGGAAACTGTCAACGGTCCACAAGACCCCTTCTTGTTGGAGTTTCGCGCGCGCGGTGCCCATGTAGGTCCGGGCACCTAAGTACCTCTAACACTCTCTCTAATCTACATTTTGAGCAATAAATGCTGAAATCCACAGCTAACACATTTAAGCGATGAGTCCTCCTTCATTATCTCTAAATTCGTTGAGGACAACAAAACGCCTAAGTGTGGGGGAGTTTGTGTATAATTTCACCAGCCATGTTTTGTCTTGCATAGCCTTGTTACATGTAGTTTGTGTAGTAATGTGGTTAGTGTAGAGTGGTTTTTTAGTGTCGTACTGTGCTAGTTTAATATTTTTGCATTGTTGCATGTTTAATTATTGAGTCCCTTACCCAAAACGTGTGGTTAATCGAGTTGGCCAAAAGCATATAGAGTCTAGGAAAATATGAAAATATTGAAAAAAAAATAGAAAAGCGAAAATCCATAAAAATTTAAAAATTTTGAGTCGGGCAATTGATGAAGCTTGAAACTAGAGAGAGTTCAGTGAAAGAGTCTCAATGAATAGGAAGCACCGTAGTTGGGAAAAATTTAATTTTTAGTATCTTGCGCACCGGTTTCACGAAAGGATGTCCCGGGTATTCAGGAAAAAGTGGAATGTAGACGAGGGCATACCTTTAGTTCCTATATTGTGCTAGGAGGATTTAGTCCTAAGAAGTCGAATAGTCTGTTTTCGAGTGGAAACTTGTGGACTCTTAGAATCTGGGGTGGACCTTCGTGTAGAGTCAGTTTCATGTGGTATGCTGCTCTAACCTAAGTGAAGTTAGGGAGTGTACACCACCATCCCTTAAGGCGGTTTCAAGAGCTAACCGAAAAAGCCCACTCTTAGTTATTCTAATTGCACGGCTGAAATAAAAAGAAGAGAATGAAAAAACAAAATAAATCAAAATCTTCTTTTGGACTAGAAACGGTGAACAGCCTAATGTGCCCCCGTTCGCGCGGAGAATTTGGATTCAATCCAATTAGAGTATCTAAGGAAAATTAAATTCAAGCCGTATTACATGGAGTTGTGTCTCCCGTCACTGGGACAATTTGCATTCAATGCAATAACGGCTAAGAGGGTCTGAAAACCTCAAATGACTTGGCGACGAAAGACTACTTTAGTACTAAGGATGCCTAGACCCTCTGAGCTAAAGGAAGTGCCCGAATCTTGGTAGATATTGGTGGATGTTTGGGGACCCCTTAGTGAGCTTGTGCGTAGGATCACTGTATTTTAAATTCCTTATTGCGGTTGTGTGAATTGCAAAAGAGACTTGTGAGAACTTGATGATTTTGGTTAGTGATAGCGAGATTGCCCGATCTCTAACGAAAAAGAAAAAAAATATGTTGTTTCAATTTTAGCATTGTTCTATAATCGAGTTGCATTGTCTATAGTCATGTTTAGTGCATTGTGTGTGTGAGTTGTTTGTGTCACATGGCTAGTAAAGTTTTATGCAATTCGGTGGATTAAAACGTAGTGTGAGGATTGATTTCGCTCGGGACGCGCAAAAGGGTAGTGTGGGGGAATTTGATAACTCTTTATGAGAGTTATATTTATTGCATATTTAATATCGTTTTGCGTGATTCCGGGGTTGAAATATGAGTTTTACACTATGAATGTTGAGAAAACGTAGAAAGTTGAGTTTTTAGCACTTCATTGTTAATCCGGGCGTTTCGATGCATATTTCGATGTTATTTGTCAAATATAATCGCTTGGTATGGTTGTTCATGTTGTCTTGACAGGAACGGATGCTAAATGATGGCTAGGAGACATGAAACGAACTTCGGAAACAAAGCAAACTCAAGAGGAAGCAAGAGAAGCAAAGTCGGAGGAGCAAAAGTGACCAATCTCCACTATTTTGATAGTATCTCGAGTTATACAATACATTTTGGAGTTATACCAGTGGAAAAAGAAAGTAGACTCAAAGAGCTTTCCAACGATAGGTCACGGAGCTAAAACGGAGATCGGACGAGAAAGTTAAGGTCCGTCGAAGAGGATGAAAATCTGAGTTCATCTCCAGGGGTGTTCGTGCGAACACTTTTTGTGTTCGTGCGAACAAAAACACTTAGAAAATTTTCGGGACAGCCAAAAAGGGTGAAAAAAGGACTGAAAAATTGTACGAACAAGATTTCTGTTCGTGCGAACAGAGAACAAAAAGCTGTTCGTGCGAACAACAATTCTGTTCGTGCGAACAGAGGGCTAAATCGCAATTTTTTGGGCTGTTTTGTAATTTTTAAAGAGTTTGAGCTTTGGGGACTTCTTCTAACCTAGGAGTACGTCCTTGAGGGAGGATACACGCATCTTGGGAAGAAAAGAAGGCAAAAGACGAAGACGGAGGAGGAAGATCCGAACTCCACCATTGGAGGACTCTAGGGTTTGAATTATTTCTTCTTCTCTTATCAATCATTATATGGAGAAACTTGTAAGTTGTGTTTGGTTGATTACCATTAGCTAAACTCCATTGCTAGGCATCTCTATAAGAGACTAGGGTTATGTAGACAGATGATTTTCCGGATTCAAGTCTTTGTTTCATGCCTATGACTTTGATTCAATGAATAGTTGTTAGTTTCATGAGATAATTGATGATTCTAGTCTATTGAAACGACTAGTGTAGGATTTGATTGTCATTGAAGCTAGGGTTTGTTCTTGAATCATTGTCTTGCTTAATTTTAATTTTTGTTCTCGTTACATGTTCATGCATTGTGCTTAATCCTTAGCAAGAATGGATTCGTGACCCGGACTTGTTAATTAACTAGAGAGTGCACGATAGTGACTTAACCTAGTTGTGAAGAGTGTATGAACACAATCCCGAATCACCGAGACCTAAAAGGAGAAGTGTTAGGATTGGCCTTAGTGTGGGTAGATTCGGTAGGATTATTCAGCTGTTCCGTGTAATGGTGGACCGACAGGACCCGTTATCGTACCAGTAGATAACCTATTAGAACGGACCGGTAGACAACATGAGACCGATAGGAGATTGCCGAGACGTAAAATGACATGAGACCGACATGATATTGTCATAGTCTATTACCCGGCTGAACTAGAATAGGATTAACGTGTTACTCAGATAATCCTGAAATCTTCTACGACCCTAGGTGATCTAGAGATTGCCTAGTTTCTCCATATCTATTTCCTAAATAAAATATACAAAAATATTAGTTTAGTTGTTATTTTATTTTTCGATCACTTGTATGTGGGTGACGAACTCATTTATCACAATTTGTTCCTCCTATTACAGTACTCAACATTAATCTACTAATTAAATAATCTCAAGTCTGTCCTCGTGGGATCGATAACTCGGGGTTGAAATACCACCCCTATATTACTTGACCGTGCGCTTGCGTTTAAACGCGTTAGTAAATCGCGTCAGCTGTGCGTAGGTTATGGTCGTGGGTGTGTGGTTTCGATAGAGGTTGCGGGATGGGAGTTAGAAAATAGGTGGCTGGATTCTAGGTTTGCAAGTTGCCGAATTCTGGGTTTATTGGTGGTCCTGGTGGTGGTAATGGTGGTGGAATTAGTTAGTGTTCATATTGTTACATATTGATAACTACGACCATCAATATATGTATCAAACAGAACATGTTTGACGAAATTTATCCCAGTTATTGATTGTTAACAATTAACAACTAGCGGTAGTAACAAAATGGATTTGAAACGGGAGGCGGTATGTGGATCATTACCCTACATTGGAGACAAATAATAAGTCATTGACCCATTTTCTTATTATTCAACGACATATTATTGGTGAGCCATTTTACTAAGAAATTACAAAAATGTGAAAATGTAAATGTACAAATGTTGGCTATGTCTTTTTTTTTTTTTTTTGAATCATATTGACTATATGTCTTAAAAACGAGAAGGTATTCATTGGGGCTAGCCCCACCACCATGGCATGCTTACATGGTGGGGCATTCCAATCAGTTTCTGACAAACGTGTGTTTGTCAGATGGAACCCACCAACTTTTGAATGGTTGTCAGAAACTGATTGGCATGCCCCACCATGTAGGCATGCCACGTGGTGGGGCTAGCCCCAAAGAATACTTTCTCCTTAAAAACACATACTCTTCCAACGCACATTCCAAAACTACTGTATGTAAAGGGACTCCGGCTTATTGTTTGCTTTGGGTATAAAAAATATGTTTCTTACTTCAGTCGAGATTGCAAATCCAATTTTCTAACTTTCCTTCTTGGTTTTGCTTCATGGGTTCGAATGTGAAGTGTGTGATGTTACAAAAGTGGTAGGAGAAGAAACGAGAGAAAAGTGGCGCAATCGCCGCTTACCCCCATCATATAATATGACGGGTTCCATTGAGTTTTTCAAACGGCTGGACAAATTCGATGCTATTGGTAGGGGGAGGGGTGACCTAGTGGATAGTGGTAACAGTCAAAATAAGGACTTAGAGAAGAAACCGAGGTAGTAGAAAATAACAAAGTAACAAATTCTGGTTAGTTCTTTTCGGTTAAACGCGAAGTTTGATCAAAACAAGCACGGAAAACATCTCTCACAACTTCAAACAAGAAAAAACAACAATCTTTCACAAATTAAAAAATGTTTAAACTTAGTTTTCATCCATGTGTTTAACTACCCGGGCCGGCTCAAAAGGTAAGCGGATGAAGTGTTTGCTTAGAGCACCACGATTGTAGGGGGCATCATATTTTAAAAAATTATTGTTTACTATATTTATGGTTATCCATATCTTAATTTTTTCTTTCCAAATTCTAATCCGTTTATGATTCCTATAAATTTGTTGCCATTCTTATCGTGGGAGGAAACAAATCATTATCTCCCTCAATCTCCACAATTTTCTCCTAATGTCTTGTTTCAATCAACTTCCTCGCACATTATTTTTCTCTCAACCCTAACTTTTCTCCCTAAATCTCTAAAGCGTCATACACCTTTATAACTCCTAACTTTTTTCCCTAAAAAGAACTTCAAACTTTTCACTATACTCTCCTGTTAGATAGGTCACACAATTAAATGTTTATCAATTGCTCAATTAGTATTTCTACTATCAAATATTTTCCTAATCATTTCAATTCATCGAAATTTCTATTCGGCGAGCCTAGCATACTTGACCAATCTCTAGATATGTAAACTTTTGAAATTTGAGTATGGTGTATTTTATCTTGATTTTTTTAGAATTGCATCATATAGCAGGGTTCGAATCCGGACCTCATGCTAGGGTCTCAAACGCTCTGCCACTGAGATGTCCCTCATTTTCATGTTTACCCAATTTGATGAACTCTTAAGTTAATTTTGTCGTTTTCAATTTTAGGATTATTTGCAAATTAGTACAGTTAAGCTTGGTCAATCTCTATGTGGGTAAGAAAGTTGTCTAATCCCGTGTAAAATGAGGTATCATATATCAATGGTGATGCATTATTGGTCTGCTAAAAGTAAAATATTGATGTACCAGTCACTTAATTTTGTCATATCTCACTTATCGGTGTTGACGGTAATGTAATTTTCTGCAATTTTAATAGTATTGATAAAGGGCCTCAGATTTTTTGGCCGCTTAGGGCAACCGAAAATGTAGAGCCGGCCCTGTTTACTACCAGCAGCTGCTGATAGAAGTGAAACTGGCCTTAAAAGGAAATACATGATAGAAAAAGACCACATTGTTGCGCTTCTTGATGCCGTCATCCATTTTCGTCACAACTTTACTGTCTAAATGACATCGAAACAACCCCACATTTGGCCAGTGAATCACTAACTCGCGATTTTCAATATAGCAGAGTCTTTTCCTTAAGTTGGAATGAGTGGATTCAGGCACATAGGAGCTGAATATGTAAGGAAACTTTTTCAGTGTCCATTCAAGGCTGACAATATAACTCGGTTTCCATGTCCAAGTATCGTAGTCTTCAAGCAACCCAATGCAAATGGCTCTTTCATGAATTACACAACATGTCAACCGTCCTTCCATCTCCATAAGAGTCATGTGCTTGTGTTGAAGCCGATATGGACACTCTTCACCAGGATGAGGCATAGTACGAAAATTGTCTCCTTCGACGCTGATGGTTAGAATAGAATCGTCGCAAGGAGCACTAATAAGATCCGGGTCATAAATTTGATTGTTATAAAGAAGATCAGTACGAGTCATCTAGTGGCAAAACCCGTTGAAGATCACTGAAGTAGGGGACGCGGCTGACTGGTAAGGAGAAGCAGCAACTTGTCGCCATAACTTACTCTTTGAGCCATATACGAAGATTGGATATCCATCGTCGACATTTCGATCTGAAGAAGAAATGATCACATACTCGTTGGGGATACGGTGAAAGAAGATCCCACAAAATATTGATGGTACAGGTGGCTCTAAAATAACTTTTTCTCGTGTGACAAGGTTGCAGATGAAATATCTATGGCCATGATACCGCGGCTTGAACACAATTAACCCATCACAACATCCAACTACTTGTACCCCAAACGGTTCGTTTAGTGCAACACGGCCACTACGCATTTTGCGCAACTTGTACTTACTTCTAGTGCTTTCGTCTGACGCAAATAGAATTAGCTCCTTTTCTTCACGAGTGGATGAGAAAGAAAACTGCACGAGTAATCCAGGGTTTGTTCTTTTAAGGTGTTTATTAGCGAAATAAGGAGATGAAGTTACTGCTAACCATTGCGTGCACACTATTCGGCAATTTAAAACCGATTCTGGTGGCAATCTAGTGAGGATCTCGATGACAATGTCGTCAGGAATATGGCTCGAGCAATCTTTTTGGGCCAAGAGGGAAATGAACTTATGAATCCATGTGAAGCACGACAGGACCATTATTGTAACTGCAAAAGAATAAAATGAATTGGAATCTAATTCCTTACATGCTAACCATATTCAAGTAGAAGAGTAGTACTACTATTGTATATGAAACGAAAAGATATCAGCAAGTTCCAATCAATCAAGAAAATATCCAATCAATCCTACACTATTTATTTTGATATCACCAATAGGTAAAACTGCAACAATTGCTCAACTATGACACGTTGCCAGTAATTTAATTTGATGTGCTGAGGCACAAAAAAGAACAACAGTAGTAAAGAACATTATGGAATACAACTCCATTTCTGGTCGTTGTTACTATTCTGACTTTTTGATTCGTATTCGGGTCATTTTGATCGGGTGATTTAGATAGCAAACGATGCGTTTTTTTTTTTGTTTCACCGTCTTATGAGCAGCTTTTACTCTACAATAACATAAAAAAAATTCAAAAAGAATCATCATTTTACTATTCAAATTACCGGGTCAAAGTGACCCGATGAATAGTACAAAAAAATCAAATGAGAACAAAGAGGATAGACATAGTGATATCAACAACAAAAAACAACGGCCAACCTAAGAGATCAATTGTGTTCCTAAAAAAAAAGAAAAAACCAATTGTAACAAGAATGTTTGTCCGTACACTACAGAAGCTTTTTAAATAGGCAAAATTTTAAAATAGTCAAAACTATAAAATATTAAAAGTTGTCCAAATTAGATCATCCAGCTACACGCACAGAATTTTAAAGCCAATTTGTGGAATTGCTATGGTAGTTTTCTTACTTCCAGTCAATAAATTATTACTACTCCCGTTCCATCAAGTTTGTCATACTTCAACTTTTAAAGTTTACTTTGAGCATGTGATTTCGTTAAAAAAAGATGCAAGAATTTCGTATACTTTTTTATGATGTTGTAAGGTAAAGTTTAGTTACAAGACAATACCAAACTATTGAATTGTTTTACTAATCAAATCACCGATCAAAAAAATTACTCGATGAATAGTGCAATATGACAAACTTGACGGACGTAGATAGTACCAATACCACATTATGCCGTCAGGTACACTAGTACCAAAACCAAATAAGGGTTACCCAAACTCGCCCAAACCAACCGCTCAAGACCAGCCCATACCAATTTGGTCCACTTTTGAATACAATCATGACAGTCATGCTATTTGTTTGGGTATAATTATAGAATCGTGACTTACCTCGATTCAGTGGCGGACTTATGTGGGGACAAGTGGGAGCTATAGTCCCCACTTAAATTTTGAAATTTGTAATTTTCACCCTATATTTTGTATATTTTATTATATTAACCCCGTTCAAGTTTTGATATTTACAATATTTAACCTATTCCGTCATTAGTCCTCACTTGTGTTACATATTCACTTCAGCAATCTATTAAAGTCGTTATTTTAACTATTACATACTTCAAAATTTATCGAATAACTATCATTAAACTTGAAATTTTTTCTAGCCTCCATTGCGCCAAATTTTTGGTTCCGCCCCTGCCTCGATTGATTATGGTTTTAGAGTTGACGAAACAGTTTTAGAGTTGAAGGAGTCTAATTTACATAAAAAAATAACATATTTTTGTTAGACAAACTCTTCACAAATTAAGATTTATAAGCCCTCATAACTGAGTTGATTCGTTTCTCTCAAGTTACCAGTCCTTTTTGGAAAATGTCAAGTATGCAATACTGAAATTGTACTTACATTTAGTTTCAAAAATTTAACAAAAATTCATATTTTTTTCTTTAAAAAAAGGTGCTCTTAGATGTACCAACATTCAACCCAGTTCGAATCAGAAAGAATTAATGTGTTAGGCTTAGTTTGAGTACCAAAAGCAAATGGATGAAGTTGAGTTGAACAGTTTCCAGCTGACCTAACTGGGTCGGAGCGAGATTTTACTTTGAACCGCTCAAAACTGTCCCCGCTCAAGACTGCCCCAGACCTAAACACAAGATTTCACAAACGAAGAACGATTTGTGGCCCTAGAAATCAAGCTTGATGACCACTTGCAATTTGGTCATCCATCACACACTCACGCATATACATACACATAATCATGTATACGCACGGACTAGCAACAATCTCAGTATGTAAACTTGAATAGAGTAGAAGAAAGAATAAAGTATGAGAAAGAGAGGAAGTAATACTCACCTGTACAATCTGTTGTCGTTCACCCTAAGGCTAAGGGTGCTACATGAATATATACAAGTTTGTTCCGTCCAATCCAGTTTCGTATTAGGAGACAATTTCAAACCGAACAGTTTATTTTGTTAGTAGTAGTAAGCCTCGTGGTTGGGTTCGGGTCCTTTCTCACAAAACCCGGAAGCTGTTTATGCACGAAATTTAGGGTACCTTTACCGCCACAAAACCGTAAATTACATGTCCGGTTGTACACGAACCTAGCAGACCCTGGGAACCTGAAGCAACTCTCTTATTCCATTTATATAGCAAATCCGGTGGAAGTATATGCTATTTCAAAAGTATAAAAATCGTATTTCCAAACATCCAATTGCTAGAAATTTTAAAATATAACTGCAACTCGGGCGTGTTGGACGGGTTGACACTCGTGTCCAAGAGCAAGCCCGAGTTCTGTAGAAGCTGTCAATGCCCAGCATAGCCCGGATTAGGAGCATCGTGAGCCCGTCCGAGCCCAAATTCGTACAAATTAATTCTGGTTCAGGCTAAATTCGACTAATAAATTAAGTTAGTCATCACTTTAAGATCAATTAAAATTGCACCCTTAAAATTAATTAATAACTTACACGTATACTGAAAATAAACATTTCAAATTTCGTTTTTGAGACTACAAACAAATGACTGTATACTGCTAGATCGAAATCAGAAAATATCATTTAGGAGTATCAAAAATATTGTGGCGGAAAAATAAATTATTAGATTCGAGAACAAAAATATTATTTAAACATAGCTAATAATCAAATAAATTCGTGTAAAATATGTTTTTAGAATCTCTTAAATATGATACTGAAATGATTATATATGCTATTTCAAAAGTATAAAAATTGTATTTCCAAATATCCAATCGTTAAAATTTTAAACTAGGACTGCAACTCGGGTGTGTTGGACGGGTTGACACTTGTGTCCAAGACCAAGCCCGAGTTTTGTAGAAGCTGCCAATGTCCAGCATAGCCCGATTTAGGAGCTTCGTGAGCCCGTCCAAGCCCAAATTTCTACAATCAATTCTGGTTCGGACTAAATTCGACTAATAAATTAAGTTAGTCATCACTTTAAGATCAATTAAAATTTTGCACCCTTAAATTAATTAATAACTTACATGTATACTGAAAATATGCATTACAAATTTCGTTCTTTGAGACTACAAACAAACGACTGTATACTGCTTGGTCGAAATCAGAAAATATCATTTAAGAGTATCAAAAATATTGTGGCAGAAAAAATAAATTAACTGACTCGAGAACAAAAATATTATTAAAACATAGTTAATAATCAAATAGATTCGTGTAAAATATGCTTTTGGAATCTCTTATATATGATACTTATACGAACTGATTATATATGGTATTTCAAAAATATAAAAATTGTATTTCCAAACATCCAATTTTTAGAA